>JAKOOJ010000006.1:5850000-7050000 GCA_022577455.1 Arizona elegans
GGTATTCTCCCAGTGATTTGTGAGTGATTCAGGCCTATTGCTTTAGAACTAGAAGGAGGTGTGAAATCTGTACTCAATTCAGAAGAAATTAATTAATTCTTAACAATGTCAGAACTGTTGCTTCAACTTGTCATAATATTTGCTGTCGTTCAGTATGCTTTTCGGTGATCAGACCTAGAATTCATCACTCAGAAGGCACATTGTGATATATAAACAATAGTATGCTTATAAAAACAAAGACCCCTTGGGTCAAATTGATGTGTACACACCCATGCAATTGTCCTAAAGGTAAAGGTAAAGGTTCCCCTCGCACATATATGCTAGTCGTTACTGACTCTAGGGGGTGGTGCTCATCTCCATTTCAAAGCCAAAGAGCCAGCGCTGTCCTAAGATGTCTCTGTGATCATGTGGCCAGCATGACTAAATGCCAAAGGTGCACGGAATGCTGTTACATTCCCACCGAAGGTGATCCCTATTTTTCTACTGGCATTTTCTATGTGCTTTCGAACTGCTAGGTTGGCAGAAGCTGGGACAAGTCACCCCATTACGCGGCACTAGGGATTTGAACCGCTGAACTGCCAATCTTTCGATTGACAAGCTGAGTGTCTTAGCCACTGGGCCTTGTAGATGTACAGGTGCAATTTCTTTTGACAGGAACTGCTAGGTACCTCTTTTTCTGGGTAGATATACGTTAAATGTTTGAAATAAAATAGCAGAATAAAATATATCACTTAGTAATACACCACACACATCTAGACACACAAAGCAAAAACATAGCAGATAAAATTAAGAGATACGATACATTTTTAGTTAGCGCAATCAGATTTTAAGTAAAATTTTAGTACAGATTCATGTGGATATAGTATGTGTGGTGGTTGATTTTTATATTTTCATATTTTACTGCACTGTAAGTCTCTGGCATAACATAGAAATTAAACAGGGTTTAACTCCTCAGTGGAACACAAAAAGATTTAAATCTTTCTCAGCATACTCCTGTTCCATTTATAAAGCTATATATGTACAGTTTAATTATAATGTCAGATAGATGGAAATTAATTCATTTTCCCAGTGGTGTATAATAGGAAGGCTGACAGTGGTTAAAATTTAGCAGCGCAGGCTGTGAACTTTATTTTTTTAACCAACATATTTTCTTTTGCCAACATATTTTAAAAGTCAATCAAGTAACAGAGAGAGCAATATCCTAAATTTACGGGATATCCTTTTATGGAATCAGATTCTGAACTACCATATAGTTGCAATCAATTAAGATCCAAATATTTTTTCAGGAATACCTGAACATAAAGGCCCTCTTTACTGATGCATTTCATTTCATATTAATATTCATTTCTATTTCTCATTTTGCAGACCATCTCCATCTCCCCCAGCATTGGGGCTTTTTGGTTTTCATAAGGAAAATTATGTGGCATCCTGATTGTTGTACAAAGTTGTGCTGAAACTTTGGCGTTTCCGCACCAACCTCTCCAAACTTAATTCTAGCAAGACTCTACAGTTTGAAAGCATGGTTCACCATTCCATCATTATTTCCTTCCTCCTATTTTCTCATGAATCAATTGAGAGCATCAATTGCTTATTTCATACTTTCCTAATCTCTCTTCCCAGCTTCCTGCCCATCCTCACTGCTAGACAAATGAAAGGCATTGAATAAAAAGTATCATAGAACTTTTTTTTTCCTGGCAGCTGTACTGTGCACAGTTTTTTGTAGTTGTGGCTATTGTTGAAGTCTGAATTGCCGCAGAAATAATGATGAATAGAGTTAGAGCAAGCAACAGAAAGGGGCAAAACTAAAAGTGATTGAAATTATCCCTTTCATTTTAGTCATCTTTTTTCTCTCTTTCTCTTTTCTTACACCAATATTTTGGGACTTGTGGCCTTAGAGTGAATCTCAGCTCCCAAAACCTCAAGAAAATAAAAGAAAAAAAAGTCAGGCAGAATGAAAGGTAGCCAAGGGAAAGAAATATAAAAAAAAATTGAAGATTTATGCTGGACCATTTAGGGACCATCTACTGTAGGGGAAGTGCTATGACTATTATTGGTAGTAAGAATGATCCTACTATAAAAAGAATCTGCAGCAGGGGTTATCAAGAAATGAAGGGAAATGCAAGAACGGGGTGTATTTTTGTTTTGTTTTAAATCTGGTTGTTTTGTATGTGTGTATGTGTGCTTTCTTTACCTTTCTCTACCTCTGATGTAAGTGCAAAAAGATATCAATATTTAGATGTTTTGTTTGGCAAGAGCATTTAAAAACCTATCTTAATAGGGCTTAAAGAGCGAATGTGTTCTGGAAGATCAGGGAAGAGAAGAGAAAAAATTGTATGTAGAGGGCCCACTGAAAGAGCCACATCTGACATTCTAATGTTGTTAATGTGCAAAGGTATGTGTCAGACCTGCCTCAGCTTGAATCTCTACCATGTTTTCTCGAAAATAAGACCCTATCTTATATTTTTTTGAACCCCGAAATAAGCACTTTGCCTTATTTTCTGGGAGGTCTTATTATTTTGGGGCATGTGGAGGAAACCAGAGGAAATGGAGGGGACCAGCTGCGTATGCATTTAAATATTTTCAGGGAGGGCTTATTTTCGGGGGGGGGTTATTTTACCGCATACGCTCAAAAGCCCGATGAGCTTATTATCAGGGGATGTCTTATTTTTGGGGAAACAGGGTAAGTAAGTACAATCCTTAACTCCATTTATTGAGAAAGGTATAGTTTACTAGAAGTCAAGTGGATTACAGTTATGCATAGCCAGAACTGGGAATTGCACACCCAAATCAGTGGTGAAATCCAGATGTTTTTATTACTGGTTCTGTGAACGTGGCTTGGTGGGCATGGTGTGGCTTGGTGGGCATAGCTTGGTGGGTGTGGCAGGGGAAGGATATAGCAAAATCTCCATTCACACCCCACTCCAGGGGAAGGATACTGCAAAATCTCTATTCTCTCCCTACTCCTGGGGGAAGGATATTGCAAAATCTCCATTCCCACTCCACTCTGGGGCCAGCCAGAGGTGGTATTTGCCGGTTTTCTGAACTACTCAAAATTTCCACTGCCAGTTCTCCAAACTGCTCAAAATTTCCGCTACCGGTTCTGCAGAACCTGTCAGAACCTGCTGGATTTCACCCCTAACCTAAATCCTCAAATCCAACTTTTCCCTTCCTTGGTTGCCTCCCATCACTGGGCCCCCATTTTCAATCAAATTCAAAGAACATGTTTACAGAACGGTCACTTCAGGCGTAGGTTTGATATGCAGCTGCTTTCCGCTCCCAGCCAGTTATCCTTAAAGCCCAACTCAGAGGGATACAGTGAAATTTCATTTCCCCATGAAACATCCCCCCGCCATCCACACCCTTGAATTCATGGCAGCTGATGTTCTGTCCCCACCCCACACATGTACCCACACAGACGGCCCGGAGTTAATAAGCCACATGACAAAGTCTTTGAAAATAAAGCTGGCAGCAACCCAGTGGCTAGCTGCCAATTCAGACTTTACTCACACAAAACAAAGATTAGACTGCAAGCGTTCCGATAAAGCAGGCAAAGTTTCAGCAATACAAGGATTAGTCCAAATGCAGTCCGACAAAGCAGGCAGAAGTCTAGTAACGCAGAGATCATGGATTATTTCTAGTTTTTGCACGTCACAAACTGAACCGGCCACCACACCCACATTTATACCTTGTGGGGTGTGGTCCAGTGACTCAGCTAATCTCTGGCACGCCTTCCCCTCTGCTGCGCACGCTTCTCCCTGCGCCACTGTCGAGGATCCAGCCAGCACTTATCTCCTTCATCGCTGTCCACCTGTGGCTGTGGGGACGTGCTTGGCTCTGGGCCTATCTCTTGCCAGAGAGGAGGGTACTGGAGAGGGAGGCCTTGCCAACTCCTCTCCCACACTCCCAGAGTCTGCATCTGTCGATAGCCCAGGCTCAGGCAATGGAGCCACAACAACTGATACTGAATAGTTGTGAAGCACAAGTGTGAGGTGACAGCTGACAGTGTGGTTAGGAACAGTTTAAGCTTGAATCTGATGCTTTATGGCATGATTTCTATTCATTAATTAAAATGAATGCCAAAAATAATTAGCCGAATTTTAAAAGCATAATAAGGTAGGATAAGGATAAGGATACAGGTGTTAAGAAATGGGTCAGTAGGTCCATTATCCAATGGGAGAAAAAAAAAGTTTACTTTAGTTCCTTTACTTAACCTTCCATACCGAACAGCATTGGCATATCTCTTGAAGAAATAAAAGCTCTTTCAGACAACCAAAATTTTGGGAGAAAAATTGCTAAAAATAAGATCCTAAAAGAAATGCTATATATTTTTCAAACTGAAATGGATTTTCCTCCCAATAATTTTCCAAAAAACACTCTTGCATATTATTTGAGGGCCAGTAATACATCAATACATCATTTCAAAGGGAACTCTCTCTAGAGAGAGTTATATATAACAGTTATATATATAACTGCAGATGATATAGGATTTTTAAAATTCAGAGTGGTCTTTTAAATATTGCCAGTACAGGTTTTTCAAAACGGATGATTTTAGGATTCATTGTCTGTTATTAGACTGATCAACAATGTGTACTTATTTTGATGTCTGATAATATTTGATATATAATTTGCATTGGTAATTAACCAATGACAACTGGTTGCTAGGTAGAACTGATCCAAATCAAGGCTATAAGTCATGGGAAGACGGATAAGAATGCAGTTCCCATAAACCAGGAACATACTGGTCTTTTGATGGCTTGCGTTCAGCATTTAAAGATTTATTTTCCCAACTGGGTGCTATAATGCAAGGATTAAAGGTGCTACTGAAAGAGGTAATATTGTGATGTTTGCTTTTCCTTGGCTTGGAAGGAATTTGCCTTTACTTTCTTTTCTTTTTATTTTTTTTTTAAGTTTTTTTAATGATTTTACAACAACAATACAACACAATATACAGAACACAAACACATAATATGTGTTTCTTTTTACCTATCAGTTTTGTTCCTCTTACTTTCTATTTTATACATTCCCCATTTTTCCCATCCTTTATTACCATTATCTTTATCGTCTCTTTATATCTAATTTTATTCATTTACAATATTTTACACATTTGTCACATTCTCCTCTCCATCATTTATTCACCTTTACTTTCTCTACTCTCTAGCGAATCATACCACTTGTTCCATACTTGATAATATTCTGTATCTTCCTTTTCTTTTATTTCTTTCGTTAATTTGTCCATCTCTGCACAGTCCAGAGTTTTCTTAATTATTTCTTCCTCTGTTGGTACTTTTTCATTTTTCCAGGACTGTGTATAGACTATCCTTGCAGCTGTAATTATATGCAAAATCAACCTTTTTTTTCTTTTTAATGTCTTTAAATACTACCTCTCTTTGTTTTCTGCCTGAAATTGGCATTGGCTGTGGAGAAAAAAAAAAATTCCAAATGTGACATATATAATATTTCACTGTGACTTTTTCTCTTTCCCACAGACACGTTCAGACTTGTTGAAGCCGAGAAAGATGATGTTGAGGTAGCATCTGTCGTTAGGAAAGTCCTGTAAAGTCACTTTTTAAATTTAACTTAACTTTAATTTAACTGACTCTTTTGCTATTATTCCATTTTTATTTAATTCAATTTTCTTTTGATTCTTCTGCTGCTGAAGACTGCACTGTAACTACAGAATTTTGCTGGAGATCTGAATATTATCATTTATATTATCATGATAATATTATTATCATCTGAATATTATATTCTACCATGGGGAAAAAAGAAGACGAAGAGGAGGAATTCACATTCTGTTCCTCGGCTATCACTCAAGCCAAACAAACAAAGGTGTTCTTTTGCCCCTAGCACATTCATTCATTCATTCATTCATTCATTCATTCATTCATTCATTCATTCATTTTTTCATTCATTCATTCATTTTTTCATTCATTCATTCATTCATTTTTTCATTCATTCATTCATTTAGTCAAACATGTACAAGATAACAGACATAAGTATAAACATGGATATGAACACAGGAAATGGGTACGAATAAATGGGGACAGTAGGACAAGGATGGAATGCATGCTGGTGCACTTATGCACGCCCCCTTTATGGACCTCTTAAGAATGGGGTGAGGTCCACAATAGACAGTTTTAGATTAAAGTTTTGGGGGTTTGGGGAAGAAATCACAGAGTCAGGTAGTGCATTCCAGGCATTGACCACTCTGTTGCTGAAGTCGTATTTTCTGCAATCGAGTTTGGAGTGGTTTTCCTTGAGTTTGTATATTGTTTGCTCGTGTATTATTGCGGTTGAAGCTGAAGTAATCATTGACAGGTAGGACATTGTAGCAGATAATTTTGTGTACTATGCGTAGGTCAGACCATAGGTGGCGTAGTTCTAGGTTGTCCAAGCCCAGAATTTCAAACCTGGTGGCATAAGGGTTTATTTATATACATAAAATTTTTATAAAGTTGGGTTATCTAAAAGTCAAACATCTACTTGCCAAACTCCATTTGCTCTTCCAGATAGCCTCTCTAATAGATATAAGCACCTGAAATGGGATCTACAAGCAAAGATTTATTTATAAAATTAATTTGCCCTCCATCTTGTATCCAAGACTCTGGGCAACTAACAAAGATAGAAAGCTCCCAATGTTTAGACCCTATGCCTGCAGGAGCTTCCCCCTCATGGATCACAGCCATTTGTCCACCTCTTACAAAGTTCATACAACAAGACGATGACAACTTAAAATCCAAAAATGTTACTGATTTTATAACCAGATAATGCCTACTGATGGCACAAACAATATTACCAATTCTTCAGCTTCTAATAACAGTTTGGAATATGGAAGGCAAGCTAAAAAATGAACAATTAAAGCTTTAAAGCGGGTAAGAGATGATGGTTAGAAAGGGAATATGTTTAAATACAGTAATGGCATAATCAAAGTTAGAATAGGGATGGAAAATAGAGAGAGGGGGATTAATAGAATACACATTACTTATATACTAAGTAATAATAAGAGGGGAAATTAGAATTTGAATGATGGTATTACTAAGTATACTTAAATAATATGGCGACTGGCCTAAAAATAATATATTGATTAAATAAACAATGAAAGATTATAATTCAATATGAATATGTTTATGTTTGCTAAATGTAACAAATATGATTAAAATATTTTATTTGTATTAAAATGCATGACATGCAGAATATGGCGATTGATATAAAAATAACATATTTGAAATATTGAATAACTAAATAATGAAGGATTATAAATCAAAGAAGAAAATAATGGAAGATTTTAAGTTAACATAAATGTTTGTATTATTATTAGAATTATATAAGCTTGCTAAATGTAATAAATATGATTAATAATATTATATTTGTATTAAAAGATATGACACTTAGAATCGGGTGATTGGCATACAAATGATATATTGAAATACTGAATAACTAAATTTATTTATTATTTATTTATTATTCGAATTTCTATACCGCCCTTCTCCTTTCAGACTCAGGGCGGTGAACAGCCAAAATAAAAACATTTATACATAAAGTACAATTAAAAATAGATTTAAAATAATTAAATTTGGCCCATAGTTTAAAATTTATCAATTTAAAATCCATATCAAAATTTAAAACCAACCATAAAATCATAAAATCAAGAGAGACCAGCTAACTGAAAGAGATGAGTTTTTAGGGCCCGACGAAAAGTCCGGAGGTCGGAGATCACTCGTATCTCTGGGGGTAGATTGTTCCAAAGGGTAGGTGCCATCACAGAGAAGGCTCTCCTCCTGGGGGTCGCCAGCCAGCATTGTCTAGCCGATGGCACCCTGAGGAGGCCCTCTCTGTGGGAGCGAACTGGCCGGTGGGAGGCTATTGGTGGCAGAAGGCGGTCCCATAAGTACCCTGGCCCTAAGCCATGGAGCGCTTTAAAGGTGATCACCAACATCTTGAAGCGCACCCGGAAGTCCACCGGAAGCCAATGCAGCTCGCGCAGGAGAGGAGTCACATGGGAGCGCCCAGTCGCTCCCATAATCCCCCGCGCAACCACATTCTGCACCAGTTGGAGCCTCCAGGTGTACCCCAAGGGGAGCCCCATGTAGAGAGCGTTACAATAGTCCAGACGAGAGGTGACGAGTGCTTGAGTGACTGTGCGTAGGGAGTCCCGATCCAGAAAGGGGCGCAACTGGCATATCAGGCGAACCTGATAAAAAGCCCCCCTGGCCACGGCCGTCATATGCCCTTCTAAAGACAGCCGTGCATCCAGGAGGATGCCCAAGTTGCGGGCCCTTTCTGTGGGGGCCAATGATTCGCCCCCAATAACCAGCGATGGCATCAGCTGACTATACCGGGACGCTGGCAGCCACAGCCACTCGGTCTTGGAAGGGTTGAGTCAAAGCCTGTTTCTCCCCATCCAGACCTGCACGGCCTCCAGGCACTGGGACATCACTTCCAAGGCATCGTTGGGATGGTCTGGGGTGGAGATGTTGATCTGTCCCCATCCACACACACACACAAACACAGCCAGCCGAGGGTTAAGGAAACACTTTGGCACACACCCAGGTCCTTATCTCCAACTTGGCAGTGATTTACACACCGTCTGCCAAGTGCGTTTATTTCCACAAAACAGAAAGATAAGATACTTAGTGTCCAAAAGTCCAATCAGAATAATATTTCTCTCAGCAGTTTCCGGATGAGGCTTTAGTGACTATCCAAGGTTTACTTTTGTTCGTCACAAGGATCACTGGCCACCACCCTCTATTATATAGTCTCTGGGGTGTGGTCCAGTGATTCAGTTCTAATCCCTAGCACGCCTCCTGAGCTGCTGCAATCGTTTATCACGCCTTCGGAGGCGTGCGTCCAGGAATGATGTTTCTCCGTCACTCTCATCCGAGCCACCTGTCTCCCTGCTAATCTCCTCTCCCTCGGCCGGCACCTGAGACAGTGCCAGAGGGGAGGGGCCTGGAGAGGGAGGCCTGGCTGACTCCTCTTCCTCATGCTTGGAGCTTTCTTCCTCCGATGGGACAGGCTCAGAGGGCGGGGCCACAACAGATGTACAGCTGAGTATCATCAGCGTACTGATGGAACTCCACCCTCAAACCACAGATGATCTCACCTAGTGGCTTCACATAAATGTTGAACAGGAGGGGCGAGAGGACCGACCCTTGTGGCACCCCACAAACAAGGCGCCTCGGGGTCGACCGCTGCTCCCCTGTCAACACGGATTGCGACTGGTCGGAGAGATAGGAGGAGAACCACCGCAAAATGGTGCCCCCCACTCCCAGTCCCTCCAGCCGGCGCAACATGATACCATGGTCGATGGTATCAAAAGCCGCTGAGAGGTCTAACAGGACCATGATAGAGGAATAACCCCTATCCCAAGCCCTCCAGAGATCATCCACCAACGCGACCAATGCCGTTTCCGTGCTGTACCCAGGTCTGAAGCCGGACTGGAGTGGATCCAAATAGACAGCTTCATCCAGGTACTGTGGAAGCTGTCGCGCCACCACACTCTCAACAACCTTTGCAATAAAGCAAAAGGTTGGAGACTGGACGATAGTTGGCCAAAACAGCCGGATCCAGGGATGGCTTCTTGAGGAGAGGCCTCACCACCGCCTCTTTCAAGGCGGCCGGCAGGACACCCTCACTCAAAGAAGCGTTGATAATTCCCTGGAGCCAGCCTTGTGTAACCTCCCGGGAAGCCAGCACCAACCAGGAGGGACATGGGTCCAATAAACATGTGGTGGCGTTCAGCCGTCCCAAGATCCTGTCCCAAGATCCTGTCCATGTCCTCGGGAGCCACAGGATCGAACTCCTCCCAGATAACACTCTCAAGGCCTGCCTCAGTCATCTCGTCTGAACTAACCCAGTCAGCGGCCAAGTCTTCCCGAATCTGAGTTATTTTATCATCCAGATACTGTACAAAATCCTCAGCTCGGCCCTGCAAGGGGTCCTCCTGTGCTCCCAGATGGAGAAGGGAGCGGTCACCCTGAACAGGGCGTCTGGGCGGTTATCTGATGATGCGATAAGAGCGGCAAAATAGCTAGATTTCGCCACTTTTATCGCCACTAGGTAGGTCTTAATATGAGACCTTACCAGTGTCAAGTCGGATTCGGAACGGCTGGCCCTTCAACCGCTCTCTAGGCGTCTTTTCCAGCGCTTCATCTCTCTCAGCTCCTCAGAGAACCGAGGAGCTAAGTGAGTTCGGTGCCAGGTCAGAGGCCTCAAAGGCACGACCCGGTCCAAAGCCCCGGCAGCCGCACTATCCCAGGCGGCCACCAGGTCATAAATAATGAAAGATTATAATTTAATAAAAATATGTATATTATTACTAGAATCATATAAGCTTGTTAAATGAAACAAATATGATTAATACTATTTTATTTGTATCAAAATGTATGACATTCAGCTGCCACACTGTCCATGCATTGATATATTTGTAAAAAATAAAAAATAAAAACTTGAGAATAACAGTTAGAACAAAATGGACACTCTAAAAACAATGTCAGTAGGTAACATTAGCAGCACTGTAACAAAACAACCAAGCTATGAGAGCACCAAGGATCCGTCATTCAACCCTGAACTACAAATAGTCTCCTTTATTGCTATAGTCATCAAACTACTATTGCCGAGTCAATCAAAACAAGTTCATCCAGAGACTCAAAAAGCAGATAATAATGGTAGAAAGATGGATCCCATTTTGGAACCCCCAAAGAGATTGATGAATAAATTTAGGAGATCTAAACCTCAATTTGAAGGCAATTAAATCATAAGTGTTACTTGCTGTCAAATTGGATCACTCTGTAAATCCAAAATAACAGAGTAAATAGATGAAAATGGGATCCAGAAGTGCAGTCATTCTCTTCCATAGTGAACTCCTATAGTGTGAAAGGCACTCAATTAATTTTGAAGAAGATTGAATGGCTCCATACAAAAGAGATTCCAAACAAATCCTCCTAGCAGTCAAACATTCTACTATCACCAGCATGTTATCCTAAATAAAGTCTTTTTGAGTGAGTCTGAGATCTTCCCACAATCAGTGTTTTATATTGAGGGAGTTCGCTCATTAATAACTCATCTTGACAATAAGAGTGCTTTTACTTTAAAGTTTAATTGTAGCAACACAAGAGTAGGTAACTCCAAGGACATTCTATTACCCTTGTCCTTGAAAAGAGGCAACCTGAATAAACAATCTGTAGCTCTCACAGCAAGTCAGTTTTCTGAACAACCTTTAGAGAGAAATTTGATTAAGTTTTTAGTACCTTAGCAGATACTGAACAAGTAGATATAATTAAAAGGCTGGATGATCTGAGGGAATTATTAGCAATAATGTGTACAACTGCTAAACCTTTAATAGAACTGGTCACCTCATTTAATCATGGAGATTAAATGAAAATTTGTTTAGATGTGAAAAAAATATAACAGAACTTAAAAAGCAGATGAAAGAATTTTTTGAAATGAATTTGAATAAGGGTACCCCTATTGAAATCGTGTGGGATGCGAGTAAAGCGTATATGAGAGGGGTACTCATTCATATGAACTCTAAACATAAATTGAATCGACAAAAGAAAAGATCTGAAATGGAAACAGAAATAAAGAATAAAGAACAGTTACTTATTAAAAACCCAACAGATGAAAGAATACGTGGTGCTATAAAACTTCTGAAAGATCAATTTCAAATGCTTATGGCGGAACAAACAGCAACAAATTTACAATATGCGAAACATAATACATTTTGTAATGCTAACAAACCGGGCAGATGGTTGGCTTATACACAAAGGAAGAAGCAGAGTATACGGACTATTGATAGTATTGATATTGGAGGGAAGGAAATTTCTCAACAAAAATTAATTAAAGAAGTTTTTGTAGATTATTACACTAAATTATATGTTAAAGATGGCATGCAGAATGGACTTATAGAAAAATATTTAGAAAATAAAAGAGTTACAAAAATTACCAATCAACAAAAGGAGAGAATGAATTATCCTATAACAGCTGAGGAGATTATTGCCGCAATTAAACAATTGAAAACAGCTAAAGCTCCTGGAACGGATGGTTTAACTGCGGTGTACTACAAAACTTTGCAAGCAGAAATGGTTGAACATCTTAGAGATTTATTTTGTAACATACAACAAGGGGGTAAAATACCCCCATCATGGAAAACAGCTTACATTTCTTTGATACCAAAAGAGCAAACAGGTCCTAAAAACCTGAGAATTTCAGACCAATATCTCTTCTGAATAATGACTATAAAATATATGCAAAAGTATTAGCCAACAGGTTGATGCCAGTTATCCAAGAGGTGATTCATGGTGACCAAGCGGGATTTATAGAAGGCAGATATATGAAGAACAATGTAAGGCAAGTTATAGATTTATTGGAATATATTGAGAAGAATAAACAGATCCCTGCAGTGCTGGTTTCCCTGGATGCGGAGAAGGCCTTTGATAGAGTGGATTGAAATTTTCTATTAAAGACTTTAAAAAAGATGGACTTTGGGGATCAATTTGTACAGGTGGTTTCAGCAATTTATCAAGAACAAAAGGCACAGATTATTATTAATGGAAGTTTGACAACAGATTTTAATATTGAGAAAGGAACAAGACAAGGTTGTCCATTATCCCCACTGTTATTTATTTTAACACTAGAAGTCTTGTTGAATACAATACGGGACTCAAGTACCTTGAAAGGAATAGTGATAAGGCAAGAGGACTATAGAATAAGGGCATTTGCAGATGATCTGGTTGTTACCCTAACACAGCCGATGGAATCAATAATCCAGATGAAAGACATTATAAAAGACTATGGTACAGTATCAGGATTTAGACTGAACCAGAAAAAAACTAAGATGATAGTTAAAAATATGACACAAGATCGAAAATACGAACTTGAAAGGAGGGCAGGTTTTGAGATTGTACCAAAGGTTAAATATCTAGGAGTTCAGGTTGCAGAATCAAATATGAAATTGTTTCAAAATAATTATGAGGTGTTGTGGCGAGATGTACAGAAAGATATGGAGACTTGGAAAAAACTGCCGCTGTCTTTACTTGGAAGAATAGCAGCAGTTAAGATGAACATTTTGCCAAGATTTCTTTTTTTTTGTTTCAAATGATTCCGGTGCTTAAAAGTGATAAATAACTGAAAGAATGGCAAAGTGAACTGAATAAGTTTGTCTGGAACGAGAAAAAACCGAGAGTGAAATTGAAAATTATGCAAGATGTTCCAGAAAGGGGAGGTCTTAAATTTCCAAACTTACAATTATATTATGAAGCAGCAGCTTTGACTCAAGCAAGTGATTGGTTTGGAAGGAAAAAGACTGGAATATTGAATAGAAAGCTTTGATCTTGAATTTGGTTGGCATGCTTACTTATTCTATGAAAACAAAGTGGATAAAGTATTTAAAAGCCATATACTTAGAGACTCCTTGATGAGAGTTTGGAAGAAGCACTGATTCAAATGGGATTACAAAATACCGCTATGGCTGGATCTTGGTCATATCATGTGGAATACAAATATAATGTCACTCGGGGGGGGGGGGGGTTATATAAAGAAGTTCTTTTTACAGATGCGGGCAGATGGCAACTGAAGACATTAGAAACACTGTTGGATGAAGGGATTACTCTAACTTGGTTACAGTATAATCAACTTCAACTGAGATGGAAAGAGGACCAAAAAATTAGTATAATGTTGCATGAGGAAGAATTGGTTAGACATATAAAAGAGAAAGGTCCAATGCATATTAAAAGGCTTTATAATGTCTTGTTAGAAAGGGATTCAGAAACTGAATTGGTTAAAGATTGTATGATTAAGTGGGCACAAAATTTTGCAGAACCAGTGATGTTGGAAACATGGGAAAAAATTTGGGTTCAGAATGTTAAATTCACACAGTCGCAGAATTTGAGGGAAAATTTTTATAAAATGTTTTATAGATGGCATTTAGATCCTAAGAAATTGTTGTGTATGTACCCTAATGTTCAACCAAAATGTTGGAGATGTGACTGCTTAGATGCTACATATTATCATGTTTGGTGGACTTGTAAGAAAGTGAAGGCTTTTTGGATAAAAATTTGGTGGGTCATGCAGAATGTTTTGAAGAAAAAAATTCAATTTTCTCCACAATTGTTTTTATTGGGTATAGTTAAGGGTTTTACATTGGGTGAAATAAAGTTGATATTGTATATGATAACAGCAGCGAGATTACTAATAGGTCAATACTGGAAAAATGAAGTTATGCCCACTATTGAGGAATGGACTTTGAAGATGGCCAGCTTTGCAGAGATGGCGAAGATTTTAGCATATCTAAAAGATCGTTCGAAAGAGACTTATGAATGGGAGTGGAAAAAGTGGATAGATTACATGCAGAACAAATATCAAACTAGGAAGTATCAGATAGCTTTTAACTGAAAGTATTATATAAAGATAGAAATATTTGAATTTTGTGAAGATGAAAAAAAATATATTGGGGTGGAGGGGTTCAAGTTTTATAAAAAGGGGATTTTGATTTGGGTTATATTCTGTGGAAGTCCAGGGGGGAGGGGTGGGTTGGGGGGGTTAGGGAGGGTTGGGGGGGTTAGGGAGGTTAGGGAGGGTGGGGGGGGAAATGGGGAGAAAATGTAATTGTAAAACTTTTCCAATAAAAAAAAAAAGAGAAACCATTTTCTGGTTCACCTACTATTTTAACATGGGTTATAGACATGGAAAATAACAACAAGGAGTTCTCAGATGTAGTTTCTACCATACTCCATCTACTTCCTGATAAAAAAAGTACATTACATGGAAAATGTAAAAACTGGAAATAAAATTGAGGCTGATCGACAAGAGGAAACTAGATGCAGCCCAGATCTTTGTCAGTTACCAACAGAGGTTGGCTGTGGGGTAGGACTGAGTTACAAGGAGGTCATCCTTAGTTCAAAGCATCTAAAAATTGACACAAGTTCCAAATTATCTGTTAGGGAAACAGTTCGCAAAGCAGTCTAAAATGGGTTCCGGAAGAAAATTATAATTGCCTGAGGTTAAGACATTTCTTCTGGATGGTGATACTATTCTGAGCTGCCCCCTGGCAAAAGAAACTGACCCAAACTCCTGCTCACCTCACAACTTGTAGGAGTTCATACAACAACAAGGCAGGGGCAAAGGTAGATGGAATTTTAAATTTCAAACCAGTGCATCTTTCCCCCCCCCAATAATTATATTGGGATTTTATGCTGATGCTTATATAAGTTTTAAACTTATATAAAATTTATTTTACTGTAGGTTTGAGGAAAATCACCCAGCATAATGAAACTTGTCATTCTGAAAGTTCTTAATGTCCAAAAAGAAAAAAAAATATGTGTAGGCCATTTCCAATAAAAGTGATTAAGAGAGGAGATAGGCCAATCCAATGTCCTTATGAAAGGCTTCAATCACAGTTTGGATGAAACTGTCCTTCCAACTCCTCTGGAGAGCACTACTTTACTTTCCCATCATGGTTAAATCTGTAGGGAGTCTTCTGGGGTATCCCAAATTCTCTCCTCCTCTTCCTTCTCCTCCTCCTCTTCTTCCTCCTCCTCTTCCTTCTACATTTTTCTGGAATGGTATAAGGCTTGCCTTGGGCAGGGGGTTGGATTAGAAGACCTCAAAGATCCCTTCTGGTCCTGTGATTCTATAAGTTCAGAGTTTAGTATAAAGATATGCAAAATAAATTGGTATATTGAAAGCCCATTCAAAAGCTGCTGGTAATGGAATGGAATGGAATGGAATGGAATAGAATAGAATAGAATAGAATAGAATAGAATAGAATAGAATAGAATAGAATAGAATAGAATAGAATAGAATAGAATAGAATAGAATAGAATTCTTTATTGGCCAAGTGTGATCGGACACACAAGGAATTTGTCTTGGTGCATATGCTCTCAGTGTACATAAAAGAAAAGATACATTCATCAAGAATCATAAGGTACAGCACTTAATGATAGTCATAGGGAACAAATAAGCAATCAAATCATATTAGGAAACAGTCAATATACTGTGTGTGTGTGTGTGTGTGTGCATGCGTGTGTGCGTGTGTGCGTGATCACAGAAAGCTGCCCCTTAAAGAAACGTTGCCTAATTCTTAGCAGATGGTCTCGTGAGTATGAAATCCATAGTGAATCACAGAGAATAATTAAAAATAAAGAAACCATTAGAGAGCATTTCACTGAGGCAGCCTTTGGCGGTGCCATCTTGGATGTTGTGAAAGTGTACCCAGCTTTGGACATTTGCCACTATTTTAATTGCAATGTTAATTTTGAGATTGTATAATATGGAGAAAATGCATTATATTTGAAACATATTCCATTTTTTTCAGTCTCTCTTTTTCTTCCCGGTAGAATGGGCAATTTAATAAGCAATTTTACAGCTGGCCACAGAATTAACGCAAGAGACCAATAAACAGAAATGGATTGGGAAATATAGAGTTAATTCTAGTTGTTCAGCTTTTCTATTTTTTTCTAAAAGTAGACCTAAACAAATAGGCATTTTCTTTGTAGGTTCAGCTTCTGTGATTTTACTGTATAACATATGATTCCCCGAGTCTTTCAACGTATTTGCTGCTTCTCTTGGTTTTAAAAAGAATATTTGTCAACAACACAGCAGCCTATAGAACATGGACAGTGGAATGTCTTTAGCTTGGCAATTATCCTATATATCCTTACAGCTGATTAATTCATGATGAAAGAAGTTTAGATCAAATCTTATATAAGGATTTAAATTTTCACTGGAAGTAAAATATTGCAGGCAAAGCATGTATTTCATGCTCCATAAATCATAGAGATCTGTATAAAAGTCATTAGGTGTAACAATAACAGAAACAACAGAAACACACATTATATTTCTGGGTTAGTAATTATGATGGACTTAATGACAAGGCTGCCTAGTAGCGCTGTGCGTCATAATTTCCATTCAGTTTGTCTGAAGAGGATTGCTATTGGTTGAAACTCTCAGTTGGGACATGTAGATTTCTTACTTTTTTCCTTACTTATGAATGGCTGCATTGCCAGAGTTAAGGGGAGGAGAACAGAACAGGGCGAAATGTTTCTCTGCATAGATTGCCTCTCCCCAGACTGGAGGAACTGCCAAAGAACTGAAAAGTGTATAACAGTATCTTTGATCTTCTTGATCAGAGAGATAGAATCAAGATCACGTGAAGTGTTGATAACACTTTATAATGCCTTCAAAAGACCACACTTGGAATACTGCATCCAGTTTTGGTCGCCACGATTTAAAAAAGATGTGGAGATTCTAGAAAGAGTGCAGAGAAGAGCAACAAAGATGATTAGGGGACTGGAGGCTAAAATATATGAAGAACGGTTGCAGGAACTGGGTATGTCTAGTTTGATGAAAAGAAGGACTAGGGGAGACATGATAGCAGTGTTCCAATATCTCAGGTCCTGCCACAAAGAAGAGGGAGTCAAGCTATTCTCCGAAGCATCTGAGAGTAGGACAAGAAGCAATGGGTGGAAACTAATCAAGGAGAGAAGTAACTTAAAACTAAGGAGAAATTTCCTGATAGTTAGAACAATTAACCAGTGGAACAACTTGCCTGCAGAAGTTGTGAATGCTCCAACACTGGAAGTTTTTAAGAAGATGTTGGATAACATTTGTCTGAAGTGGTGTAGGGTTTCCTGCCTAAGCAGGGGGTTGGACTAGAAGACCTCCAAGATCCCTTCCAACTATTCTATTCTGTTCTATTCTATTCTATTCTATTCTATTCTATTCTATTCTATTCTATTCTATTCTATTCTATTCTAGTCTATTCTAGTCTAGTCTAGTCTAGTCTAGTCTAGTCTAGCCTAGCCTAGCCTAGCCTAGCCTAGCCTAGCCTGTTCTATTTCCTTGCAGCCAAAAGGAAGATCAAATGCATCATTAAAAGAAGTTTGAGAGCACTTAAAGGATGAAGCGGAAAAACAGAAGAGCAGTTTTGGGTAATCAGAAGACAGGAGCTGATACAGAATTAGTTTTAGGCTGTCTTTGGCACGATGCAATAATAGCATCTCTTTTATTTTAGTTGTTCTTGTTCTGTTTCAACGGTAGGAGTTGCAGGTTGTTAGAAAAACAACCGGCATTACCAAGATATGTATTGTTCCCCATATTTTATACTGAAAATAGATTTCCAAAATGCAGCTTTAATAGACACAGTTATCTTTAAGGCTAGAATGTCAGAAAAGTCATTGTCTATTCTGTGAATTAAGAAAGTAATAAAATGCTGACCTTTTAAATAACGTTTTCAAGTGATTGGTTCAATATTAGGCTCCCTGGGTAGGAGAAAGAAAGCAATAAACATGGCAAGACATCAAAGCCTTCAGTCAGTAAAATTCCACAGAATATAACAAAGGTCAAAACAAGTAGGTGGCAACTAGATTTGCTCAGATATCAAAATGGTATATCATAGGATTATATATATATATATATATATATATATATATATATATATATATATATATATGTGTGTGTGTGTGTGTGTGTGTGTGTGTGTGTGTGTGTGTGTGCGCGCGTGTGTGTGTGTCTGTGTGTGTGTATGAGATTAAAAGTAATAAAAGTAATATAAAACAAGAAAATAAAAAAAGAATCAAAGAATAAGCTAAAGGTGCAAGAAAGAAAAAAGAAATACAAAAATAAGGGAAAAAATTCTTTACAGCACTTATATTTGATCTGAAGTGTTTATCTGCAACTGTAGTTTTTAAGCAAAATTTATGGCAATGATCATTGCAAGTATAAATTCATCTCTTACTCATGTTTCTTTTCTTTCTATTATTTAAATGCCTGATCATCAAAAACTATAACTCACAAATTTAATTTGTGTTTCATGCAAAAAGTCTGTAAGGCATCTGGTCAGTGATAAATGTTATATATTTTTCTGATCAAAGAAGTCAATTTAACCATCTCAGCAAGGTCTATCACAGAGGTGTTAAACTCGTGTCATCATGGTGGCATAAAATGACATATTGTGACTTTTTTTCCTCTTCGCTAAACCAGGCATGGGCGTGGCCAGCACATGATGCATCCAGCCCATGGGCTGTGAGTTTGACAGCCCTGGTCTATCATCTTCACCAATCATTCCTCCATTGTAGATAATGCTGCATCTTTGCATCTTTGGTCCATCATGGTGGGACCAAATGATTTTCTGTGGGACTTCCAGTTCCAGATGGACATGTCATGTAGGAGACATTGGAGAAGATGTGGAAAGTCAAGGCCAAAGTGATCCCAATAGTTGTAAGCCCATTTGGGGGCTGTGACTCAGGTATGAGAGTAGCTCCAACAGATCCCAGGAACAATATTGGCATTCCAGAACAGTGCAGGGCAGTATGAACACACACACACACACACACACACACAAATTGAAAACATATCCCAGAGCAAAGTTATTTATTCAAACTAAATATGTAAATAAAATCTGTCTACCATGAATGGTCCTACAGAGAACATTGTACAGAACGCATTTATTTTTTCTAGAAATAAGTTTCCAGTATTTATACTGCATATAATTTCTCATCTTTGTAGCTCCAGGTTCTGATATGGATATTAACATCATGGAGTACAAAACTTCCCGGATAAACTTTCTCCAAGCAAATTGCTTATTCAAGAGCAATGAAAAATCAAGTTTGGTAGAAGCACCACTATGTTGTTGAAGATTGCATATACTACTGAAATTTTGTAAAGCACTAAAAATCCCATCCAAGTTGTGAACTTCAATTTTATACAATTTTATACAATTTTATACAATTTTAACCAATTTTGTTGTATATATGATATATATATATATGATGTACAATGACAACAATGGCTATACTACTATACCTTCTTAAATAATACAGCTATTCCTGTATTAGTGATTCTTTAAAGTTACAATGGCACTGAAAATAAGTTACTTATGACCATTTTTCACACTGATGACCATTGCAGCATCCCCATGGGCACGCGATTTACATTCTGATGCTTGAGAACTGATTCATATTTATGACGGTTGTAGTGTTCGAGGAGGGGCATCTGATGACCTTTGGCAACCATCTGACAAGGAAAGTCAGTGAAGAAGCCAGGTTCTTTTATCAACTGGGTTACTAATTTAATAACTGCAATGATTCACTTAACACCTGTGGCAAAAAAAAGTCGTAAAGTGTGGCAAAACTCACTTAACAAATTTCTCAGTTAGCAACATAAATTTTGGGCTCAACTGTGGTTGTAAGTTGAGGACTACCTGTATCATGCTGGAGGGAGAATTCGGGACACTGTCCAAAACGGCCTTTTTCTCTACTCTACAGAGTATCATATAGGGCAGGGATGTCAAACTCAAGGCCTGTGGTGCGGTGCTTAGATCTGGCCCATGGCGCTGTCCTGGAAACAGCAAAGGACTGGCCCAGAGTGCTTCTGCCAGTGAAAACAGAGCTCAGGAAGGCCTCCTCTTCCAGCCTCCCTGAGCTCCATTTTTGTGGGCAGAGGGCTGCATGAGACCATCACAGCCAAAAACAGAGCCCGGGTGGACTATGTGTGGCCCCCCAGCTGTGTTTTTGCTGGCAGAGAGATGCAGGAGGCCATCGCAGCAGAAAATGGAGCCTTTACAAGTGACATTGAGCTGGCCATGGCCTCCAGCCCCCTGAGGTCAAACACAACACTGATGTGGCCCTCAGTGAAATCGAGTTTGACACCCCTGATATAGGGAATTCCAGGAATAAGAGAAATAGGCTCCAATTGACTTTTTTTAAAGCTTCAGAAGCTTAAGAATTCAACAAATTACTCTGAGTGTTGATGGATGTGTCCGAGCAGAGGTGATAAACCTTCTGCCTATGTATATGCTTCTGGATTTCTGCACAGAACAGAAGGTTAGACTTGATGGTTTAATTTCCTGCACAGAACAGAAGGTTAAACTTGATGGCTTCCCCAGTTATGTGATTCTCTCATTATCTGTCCAACAATACCATTTTGAGGAATTATGGATTGTCCCCCCCTTTTTTTTTATGAAAAGTGAAGTGGAACTATTTTATGATAGAAGCAGACACATACACAAACTGCTATGGAATGATTTAAAATAACCCCCAAGTTTAAATTACACACCATATCACTGTTGAAAGGAATTAAACAATCTTCTATATCAGAGAAGCCATAAATATTTCCTCTTTAATCTTACAGCCCATTGTAAGATCTGAATTCTGGGTCTGAATTAGAAAGGGGAAAAAAAAGAATGTGTGACACATCTTGATTGTATTGGAAGACCTAAAATGAGGGTGACAAAATAGGATCATGTATCTTTACAAAATATATACCTTAGGAAGATATGTTCTATGGATTCAACCAATACCAGAGCAAACTCTTGCAAAATGGGATTTTCATGTATTTCCTTATGTAGTTATCTCCAGAAGATGCATTGGAATCTAGCAATATAGTATAATAGAAGCCAGGTCCAAGAGAGTTTACAAGCAGGGGATTACTACAGAGAAAGATGTTCCTGAGAGCTCCTAATTTTGAAACAGTTTCCCATTATTTGCTCCATCTTCTTATCCCACCATTCCAAAATCCAGATGACGTTCAGAAGAGGATACTCACCAAAGCCAACTAGGTTTGATAATTGTTTCCTTATACAGTAGCATAATCTCCAGTGAATTTATATTCAAAATTAAATTGTCCATGTATTTCATTACTAAAGGATTACTTAATTGGCAGCTTAATATTCCTTTGCTTTTCAGCATTCAACATTTGAGAAGCTGACAGGAACCACAAACTGCTGTATGGTGATATGATGTAGGGTAAAGTCTGAGCTGGGGTCTTCTTCTGTTTCTTGACTCTACCGTAATATAATTTGCAACCATATTGATAATATGGCTGTCATTGTTCCAAGTAACTCCTCCAATGAAAAAACCTGGAAGCCATCTTTTACACATATTCTTCTGTGGTAAAATGGAAGGGAATGCATAGAGTATGGGTGATGTGTAGTATATTGTCAAAATAACATTCTTTTCTCAGAGAGTCAAGGACGCATTGCCTGGCACCTGGAGGCAGATGACTGGGAAGTGTTTACAGTTTGGACGGTGGATGATTGGACCATGCGATGGACATGAGGGTGCTTGGCAGGGACTTGAACTTTTACTTGGGTGGGGAAGACCTGGAAACTTTCAGATTCGGGTTTTCCCAGATGTGCCAATATGACATCTCTAATAAAAAGTAACTTTGAGGAAATCCAAGCCTTGGAGGTTTTTTTTCATTGGGGGTGATACTTAGAACCCTGACATTTTCCCAGAGAAGAATATGTGGCAGGCCTGAAGGCCCAAATGTAAAAGATGGCTTCCAGGTCTGACAATGGCTTGACACTAATGATAAAGTAGCTATAAAAGATTTGAATGGAATAAAGATTTTAATTGGGGGGTGGTGGTGGATTACATCATTTGAATATTTTAATATGAAGTAGGCCTGTAGCACCACTGCTTTAAATACCAGCTCTGGTCGCAGATTATCTATGTCAGGAGATATTTCACTAAATTTCAACTCTGAATGTTTCATTTTCTTGTCATTGAGGTTTATTAAGATGGGATACAAGTACAGTGTTGTTGCTGTTTTGGAAACAATCTTGGAACATTGTGGTAATGATATAAAAAAGAAATGTATGAACAGCAAGAGAGAAGAACAATTTAAGTAAGGAAATGTTTGTGATTATCTACTAATTAGAAAGCTGAAGTATTTGCTTTGTTCATTAATAAATGGAAATCATGGACTTTCGTGTTTATTAGACACTTTAAAAATGGCGGGGGGGAGGGAAACCGCATGGGCTATGTGAATTGAGCATCTCAACATTTTTTTTTAAACTGAGATGAACCTTCTTGTTCTGCCCCAGCTCGGGATTTCCGAGGATATTGACACACACCAATGGTCCTTATCAAATTTATTAAGTAGCAAGAATAAACTAAAGTCCAGCAAAGGTTGGCAACCAGCCCAGAAAACAAAATACGATAAGACTTTTCCAAAAATGCTCTGATGATAATTACAAGTTGTTTCCAGCAAGAAACTTAATAACCGTGTGTGACTTAAATAGGCTAAGGAAGTGGCCAATTATCCTCAAGCCTTACTCTCAAGGAGACCTCCTCCTCCTGAGTAGCCACTCCTTCTTTTGGCAGCCCTGCGTGCTCGAGCATTGAGAAGAGGCTCCTCCACTTCACTCTCTCCACTTGAAGGAGCCTCTGGAGGTTCTGAAGGTCCTGGCTGAGTCTCTGCCTCTGGCACCACATCCTCTTCAGCCTCCTCACTGTCCGACCGAGCGCCGGCTGCCACACCAGCCTCCTCGTCGTCGGGATCAGCCACGATCCGCGCAGGCTGCTGGCGGGCCACAACACTTATTCATAAATTTTTGCTTTTGGAATATAACTTCAGAATCCAATTTATGATCAAGGTGCTTGATCACAATGAGGCTGGCTGCCTATACGTTGCAACGAGCCATGTAATATTAATTAAAATTAAAAATTGTACCAAAAACTGTTCACTTTGTGGCATCACAACTGAGACATATATTACAGGACACTATCCATGCTTCTTGGATGTCAGAGATGGTCTATAATAGAAGTAGCCAATATGTGGTTCTCTCCTGCTGTTATTAGACTAGATGTCCCATAGGTTTTGGCTATACTGGCTGCGGCTGATGGAGTTCCGTGATCTGGAAACCATATAATTATTTATCTCAGGCCTGAAACAATGGATAGAACCTTCCAGTCCATTTCCATCACCACTGTGTGGTAGAATATTATATTTAATAATAGTAAATTTTATTAGAAATTATGCATACAACAATAATAAAATAATACAAACTAAAAAAAAGATAAAAGGCTAACACGTAAAAATAGAAGGTGCAGGAAAATAGAAAATAGAAAAGGAACAAAAATACAATAAAGAAAGTGAAAATAAATCTATAAAGAAAAGACTTCCCCTTTCATCACAACAAGTATAAACAATTTTAGTAATTGAAAATGCAACAAATTATTCTTCTGTCGAGGGCTTTTCATGTAGGGGTGAAATGCTATCGGTTCGGTCCGGTTTGCCTGAACAGGTAGTAAAAAATGTAAAAAAAAAAAAATTCCAACGATCAGCTGAATGACGTGTGATCATTGGAATTTTTTATTTTTATTTTTACTTTTTAGGCATTTTTTACTACCGGTTCTCTGGAATCAGTAGTAAAAAATGCTTTAAAAAGGTAAAAAAAAAAAGGCTCTGACGATCACCGCTGTGCCGCGCAATCGTCAGCGTTTTTTTTTTACTTTTAAAAGCATTTTTTTACAACCTATTCAGTGAATAGGTTGCTGAGCCCTGTGCGCTGTTCTACTTTCCCCATGCCTCCTTTTGGTGTGCACTGTGTGTGCGCACATGCATTCACACCTCGCATTTGGTGCATGGTGTGCACTGCAATGCGCCCATGTAGCAGATGTTTGGTGCGCGACGCGCATGCGCAGCCAACAAACCAGTAGTAAACCAGTTCAGATTTCACCACTGTTTTCAAGCAATTGCCATCATCAGATCTGTTATTAGTGGATCTATCTTTAGTTCATCATTTCTTCCCCTGTATGTGATAAAACAGTGGGCAACTGTTCATTCTTCAAAATATTGCACTTGCCCTGATTGGGTTCTGATAAAGTTCTGATATCGCCTACAATTCCTCCAAACAATTCCCCCACCCCCAAAATGACTGATGACTTTCAGTTGTAGCATGGATTAAGTGAAAATAGTCAAATGAAATTCCAACTTTCAGTTAAAGCAATTCAACACTTTTTAACATTTATTTAAATAGTATCACACTGAAATCATATTAGGTAAGTGTTAACAATTCTTCGAAGAAGGACAAGGAATGTTACATTATTTACAGTTGCTGTTTTCTAGAAGAAGAAAAAAATCTATATGTCGGGTTCTATAAAGACTGGAAAAATAAACCTCAGCGTGCAAAAGCGGTAACCAAGTTTGTTTATCCTGATATTGGTACTAACTGACCACCTTAAAGTGTTACAGAAAGGAATCTGAGTGGCGGGAGCCTGAGTTACAGGAGCCTGAGTGGCGTAGGAGGCTAATGCCTCCTACTAAGGCAGCATTTAACATCCAGCTGCCTGCAATTACTGCGAGTTCAATTCTCACCAGGCTCAAGGTCGACTCAGCCTTCCATCCTTTCTAAGGTGGGTAAAATGAGGACCCAGTTTGTGGGGGCAATAAGCTGACTTTGTATAAAATATACAAAAGTATGAAGGCTATTGCTTAACATATTGTAAGCCACCCTGAGTCTCCGGAGAATGGCGGCATATAAAAAATAAATAAAAATAAAAAATAAATAAAAATCTTTGTTGAAGCTGATGCTCTGTGCTCCCTATCACCTTTAAGCAGCATACAGCTCCATCCCAGTGCAATCACACAGTTATCCAATTAACCTGTATCCTCCCTCTCCTTCCCCAACCATCACAAGCCGCTTCAGTTGTTCTGCGCTGCTCCGTCTTTCCTTAAAGTGAGAGATGGTGATAAACTGCTTCAGTGCATGACTGTGACGTCATCTCGCATGGGGCTGGGAAGTTGAAGGGAGAGGCATGCCTCGGGGCTGACGACCCAGGAGAGCAAGCACACAGGAAGGGTCGTCGGCGAAAGTGTGCAGCAGCGGAATGGTGATCCCCACACAAATGGCAGCTCAATACCATTGCAGGGCTGAGGCTGAGACTATGTTTTATTGTTGGACAAAGACAAACATGTGTAAAACAAGTTGCATTGTTTGCAGTGGTGGCAAGAAAGATACAAAAACACATCCTGACAAATATACTTACTATTAACATTAGAGGAGTTGTATCAAACTGATATTTTATATATTTATTTTGGTAAAATGATTTTTTTTACATATTAAAAGGTAAATAGCTCTTTTACTGGAATGATTTTTCATTTATTTTATTAAAATCATTTCAGTAATTTATATTATATTCAATATTTATCTTGCTGAGAATTCTACTGTCTTAGAATCCCTAGAGATGAATGTCAATACTTTTGATGGATTTCATTCTAAAGATGGAAGCCGTATACTGTGACAGATATCTTAGCAATTTTTATATATCTTGCTGAAAGATCCGAAAATGTGAATTTCAGTAGTGGGTGGTATGATCCTACGCAGCTGAGAACACAATGACTGTTCACTTGGTCTGCAGCTAGGGCTTGGTTGAAGCCATCAGATTTCCACAAAATCATTAGTGCTACAGCAGTGGCCAAAATTGTGAAAAGCTTTTGGGAAAAGTGTATTTTCTAAAACTAGCAAATAACACTAATTTTTTTGGAGTAGTATCATAAAATTATATATCAATGGAAAGATAATTTAATCAAGATTGTAATGCAATAACTTTTATGAAGGATTTGCTATTAGAATAGCAGTTACAGTATAAAGAAGAAAAATGAAACACGTAGAAAAAAACAAGATTTACAAAAATTATCACAATGTCAGTTAATACTTAGTTGGGTAACCTTTAGCATGAATTATGGCCTTACAATGTCTTCCCATGGAGTGAACCAATTCTTTTAGTTCTGCAGCTGTTATAATGTGAAACCAAAATTGAATGATTGATTTTATTAACTGGGTTTTATTGCTGGGTTGCTTCTGACTAACAAGTTTCTTTAGTCAGCTCCATAGATTTTCAATTGAGTTAAGGTCTGGGATATTGCCAGGCCATTCCAGCAGTGGAATATGATTATCTTGAAACTAAAAAAAAAGAAAAAAGTGGTGTTATTAGCCATCAAACCTCAAAAATACACTTTTCCCAAAAGGTTTCCACAATTTTGACCACTACTTGTAGGTGCTGAACATAGTTGGTACCTATGAACTATTGTATTTTTAACTGGCATTATTCAATGAAGTAATTGATTTAGGCTCCAACTAAAATATGATATGTACTGTAGTTTTATTATAACAGGCCGTGTTACAACATGTATTACTAACAATAAAGACAAGAACAATTTGTACAAGTGCTGTAGCTTTAGCTTTCTCTTGTTATAACACAAACTTGTCACAAATCATGCTATTCTATTACTTCACTTAGATCAAATATAGTTCAGTTATGAGATTCAGATTATTTGCAGATAATGGGCCTTTAAAATTATGCCTTTAATGTTGCTGAATTGCAGGGGTGTCAAACTCAAGGTCAGGGGGTGGATCTGGCCTGCGGGGTGCTTAGATCTGGCTCATGGGGCTGCCCTGGAAACAGTGAAGGACTGGCCCACGGTGCCCCTGCCAGTGAAAATGGAGATCGGGAGGGTTGTAAACATCCCTCCTGAGCTCTGTTTTCGCTGGCAGAGGGTTGCAGGAGGCCGTTGCAGCCGAAAATGGAGCTTGGGAGCCCGTTTTCTCTGGCAGAGCGGTTGGGCTGCCACAGGTGCCCCTGACACAAATTATGTCGAGCTGGCCACGCCCATCCTGGCCATGCCCACTCCAACACCCCCCCCCCAATGTCAAACACAATCCTGATGTGGTCCTCAATGAAATCGAATTTGACACCCCTGCTGTATTGTAACTTCTGTCACATAAAGGAATCTCCTTTGTAGGTTTATTTTTGCAATGCAGTAGGAAAATAAATGTTGACATAACTAAAGACTAATAGAACTGGTTTTCAGAGTTCATATTCTAATGTCCTATAAAGCCTCAATAACTTTCATTTTATTGTTAGATTAATCTGGCTGGACTGTATAACATTGAGGCATTAATGTGACTCTCTAAGAATTATACAAGAAGGGTTCAAAGGGAATGCTAGATCTTAAATATTAAAATATCTGAACCTCTCAAGAAGTTCAATTTCTGTTCAGACTGCTTTCATTATGTCCCTGAGGAATCTTCACTTTCTTGCTTAGGAAAGTAAGTTTGCAACAGACAGTGATTGTGAAGGAAGAGAGAAGCCAAACTACATGAGAAATCTCAAACAATTAACATTTGTGGGAAGACTTACTCTTGTGCCCTAGCGTACAACATAATTTTGAGTAGCCTATGAACCTCTGATAATTGAGAGGTTTGAATAAATAGAACTCTTTTTTCTCCATTTCCTGTCTCCTTTATGAAATTCCATTCATACTATGGCACATCTCATTTATTGTTCCACAGCTAGAACATAAGACATGGCACAATATCCTAGATCAGTGATGGTTAACCTTTTTGCCATCGCGTGCTAGGAGAGGGGGAAGTGGGGGAGGGTCATGCACACATGTGCCCATGCGCCTGCATGCACAACCCCCCTCCCCCACCCGCTCCTGGCACATGATGGCCTAGTAGGCCCGTTTTTCTTTCTTACCTGGTTCCAGATTCTCTCTATTTATCTGGGAAGGGCGAAAACAGCCTTTCTCACTCCCTCAGAGGCCTTCCAAAGGCCTGAAACACCCATTTCCCAACTCCCGGTGAGACAGGAAGTGACATTTTTTGCTGTTCCCAGCCTCCAGAGCCTCTCTAGGAGTCTCTAGGAGCCTCTCTAGAAGTCTCTGTCCCACCGGGAGTCAGAAAATGGGCCCTTTCAGCCTCCGTAGGGCCTCCAAGGGAGTGGGAAAGGATGTTTTTGCTTTTCCCAGATAAATAGAGAGGATCTGGAACCAGGTAAGAAAGAAAAACGGCCCTTCCCCACCCCACCCCCAGGTCCTCCAGAGGCAGGAAACAGCCTGTTTTCCTACTTCTGGTGGCCCAGAAGGCCCGAAAATCAGCTGGCCGGCAGACACATGCACCCCAGAGCTGAGCTGGCATGTCCACTAATATGGCTCTGCATGCCACCTGTGGCATGCATACCATAGGTTCGCCATCATGGTCCTAGATGGTAGGATGATAAAGTTTCCTCCAATGCTCGCTCCTCCCGCTGGCCTGCTGATCTTTGGGTCTCTGCCACGCATGCGTGGGGGGTGGGGCATATGAAGGGTGCATGCACGCATGTGTCGGAGCACACATTTGTGGGGGCGGGGCATATGGGGGACCATTTGCACATGCAGGGGGCTGTACGTACTTGTGGGGGCACATAGGTGCGGGAGGCAGCGTGCATGGGGGTGCATGTGGGAGGTGGGGCACATGCGGGGGCACATATGCGCAGGAGGCAGGACACATGTGGGGGCATATGTGGGGGTGCGTGCATGTATGGTGGTGGATGCGGGGGTGCATGCATGTGCAGGGGTAGGGTGCATGCGGGGGGTGCACATATATTGCATTTGGGGGGTTCACACATGCCTTGGGCATTCAGTCTGGAAAAGGTTAGCCATCTATGTCCTAGACCAATTCTCCAATTAAGCAGGAAGCTCTCTACCATTTCAGACAAATGATTGTCCAATCTCTTCTTAAAAACCTCCAGTGATGAAACAACCCACAAATTCTTCCACTGATTAATTGTTCTCACTGACAGGAAATTCCTCCTTAATTGTAGATTGGATCTCTCTTTGATTAGTTTCCATCAATATCTACTATATTGACCTCAGATACTTTGAAGAATAGGTTGACCCATTCTTTTTTGTGATAGCCCTTCAAATATTGGAAAACTGTTATCATGTCACCCCTAGTACTTCTCTTCATTAGATTAGATATACCCAGTTCCTGCAACCGTTCATCATATGTTTTAGTCTCCAGCTCCCTAATCATCCTTTGTATGTATTGGAGATAAAGTTTTATGGTATCTATGCTATTTGAATGAAGGCAGATACATTTCAGTGAACACACAAAATGAAATGAAACACTGCAGGCCAATTGAAAGATGGAAATGCCCATTATCTTTATTGTGAAAAAAATAGTTACAACTTGTAATTGCAGCAACTATTACAACATAGGGCATGCTAAAAGCCAGCTGTAGCTTCTATGAATATAGCTATTTCAATATTCTTTAAATACCCAAGTACCTCCAAGAGGTTTTCCTGAATTGTTTAAGTGGAAATTTCAATTAATTTTGTAATTTGCTTATCTTTCTATCAGTAATTAAAATTCTATAACCTTGATTAATCTCTTTCTGATTATGTTCTTCAGGTCACATGCTTCTTGTGCAAATCATAAGAACTACCTCACAATTAAAGAAAAGGCCACCATTGTATCAGTAATCATTTTAGTAAGTGCTGTTTGTAGTTTGTGTCACAATTATCCAGATGTTTAGATGGATTTAGCATTTTTATCCACTTATTGAGTCCCTCCCAAGAACCTGGGATAAGCAGATGTTATTGTTTGATGGTATTAAAGATATCAAAATGCAGGTTGTAAGCTGTTCTAACTAGAGCTGCTTTTTACAATTGACTGATGGTGGTTTTTTCAATGCTAATCATGTTCAAACTGTTACATTGTTTTTGGATATTCTCATCGGACTGGATTTGTAATCTCAGATCATTATATGTTTGTTTGTTGAACCCTGGCATGCTATCATATACTTCAGAGTACATAAACCCTACAACCACATCAAATAGTCCCTCATTTGGGGGAGGATTAGTATTTATTTATTTACTTATATATTTATTGCACAATGCACTACAAGATGAAGGCCTCATCACTAAAGGTTATGAACTGTAATCTAGTTCGGTGTAATTAACGTATTTGAATTAAGAGAATAAATATATTTTAGTTATATTAATTGTTTTATATGTTAATTAATTAACACATTTTAATCCAGAAAATTCTTAAAACAAATATACAATTGAAACAAGAGTCAACCTTCTTCTAGTTAACTTTGAGAGTTGAAAATCACTTGCTCTTACCTGACCAAGAATTTTTCCAATTTTCTTTTAAAAACATCCAAATTAATGGTCATAAAATTTACGGTTCCAGAGGTAATTACAGAAAAAGGTAGAAGCTTTACCTGTTTGCAGTCTTCTTTTTCTGTTTCTAAACCTAACCATCCTGAAATTTTCCCCAAGCAACTCATACTTTTCACCTTCTGGCGTTCTGGAGTTGTGCAGAATGCTGGCAGGCTGTGTTGGCAGACCCACAAACCAGGGGTGAAATGCTCTAGGTTTGGACCGGATAGCCCGATTGGGTAGTGAAGGAAGCGGGTGGTTCGGAGAACCAGTAGCAAAAATCCCTCCCCCCCCATGCCCAGCTGAGCCGCGCGATCATCAGAGGCTTTTTATTTCATTTTTAAAAGCATTTTTTCTACAACCTCTTCAGCAGAAAAAATACTTTTAAAATGATGATGATCACGCTGCTCAGCTGGGATTGTCAGAGGCTTTGAAAAGCATTTTTTTACAACCTCTTCATGGAAGAGGTTGTAGAAAAAATGGTTTTAAAAGTTAAAAAAAAAGTTGCCCATGCCCACCCAGTCACATTAACCCCCCCCCACCAAGCCACACCCACAGAACCAGTAGTAACAAATTTTAGATTTCACCACTGCCACAAACCCATGAAAACTAGTTTATAAATATTCAGCTGAAATCAATATGAAATGTATCATGGCTATACAGAAGAGTCTGATGTTGGAAATTTTCAAGTCTTTTGCAAAGTTGAGAAAAATTGAACAAAATGACCAAAATAGAGTTGTTTTAATTTATATATTACTTCTATTATTTTTTACAAATAACTCAAAGCAACAAACATATCCAATTAACCTCCCTCCTCTTATTTTTCCCCTCAACAACAGCCTTGTGAGGTGAGTTAGACTGAGAGAGGGTGACTGGCCCCAAATCATTCAGCTGGTTCTCGTAGCTATGGCAGGACATGAACTCACAGTTTCCTGCTTTCTAGCATGATGCCTTAACCACTAGATCAAACTGAATCTCAAAGGTATGAAGCCAGTTTGTTTTAGAACTTAATTTTATTAAAATTGGTGATACAAAATGTACAGTAAAAAAAAATATTTGCCACCAGATTTAGAAACACGACTTGAAGAACTGCTAGACAACGAAGTTGGGCTCGTTTGACTCATGAGCCATAGCTTGATAACAACAGGAAGGATCTTCTGTTCCCTGATCTATAACTTGGTCTATACCATGACAAGTATTGCAAGGATTTTCACTGCAGATTCTAGCATTTGGGTTCTATTTCAGGAAATCCATCTCTGCTATCAGCACTAGAGGGCTGCATTTCATCAACTGCCTTAAATAAATCAACCCGTTGTTTTGTTGTTGTTTTTTATCCCACAAGCCAATGTGTTTTCATTTTGCAGCAAAGATCAATTAGACTATAAATGGATTGATATGGGAGATTAAAACCCTGCAATTCAGTTAATGGATTACATTTATATATTCCATTATCTACCCAAGGAAACAGTATGTAAATCCCTTGATCTGCTATGCAATGTTGAAATTTTCAATCTAGTTTTTAGCCATGACTGTGACTTTTCGCTCTCACACACCAGGCAGATTGTGTTCAATTTGCTTTATTGTGACTTAGCACTCTAGAAATGCATTCACTATGCTCTTGTCAGATAAGCAATTTCCTCTCTAGGGTCAAGTGCACAGGGGAAAAAAAATCAGCATTTTGACAGTTTAAGGATATGTTGGCAACCACAGAACAATTGGGATAGTACTGCCTAATGACCCCACATTTCCCTAATTCTCTTGCATGCAACACACACGCACACACAGATGTGTGTATATGTATATGTATACACACACACACACACACACATAAATACATACATACACACACACTAACCTCACAGTTGATACAAAAGCTATGAGGAACGCAAAGAGCCATGGAAAGATAAATGTTCAGCATTACAAGACAAGATCGAAAGACCTGCACATGGATTAGAGACCAAATGAAAGTACCCTGTTTCCCCGAAAATAAGACCCAACCGGAAAATAAGCCCTAGCATGATTTTTCAGGATGCTCGTAATATAAGCCCTACCCCCAAAATAAGTCCCAGTTAAGATCGTCAACCAGATGGAAGCATTTAGTATTGTATTTCCCCCCAAATAAGACCTAACCGGAAAATAAGCCATAATGCATCTTTTGGAGCAAAAATTAATATAAGACCTGGCCTTATTTTGGGGAAAACACGGTATATGAAATCATCAAGAGAGTAAAAGAATGGAAATGGAAATGGAAATGGGCTGGTCACATAGCAAGAACAACTGATGATAGGTAGACCAAGGTAGTCATAGAATGGATCCCCACTTGATAAAAAGCATCCATGAAACAGACCTAAAACAAGATGGATTGGCAATGTCAACAAGTACTGGCCCAATTGGCAAAACTATGGGCTCTGAGAAGGGATATTGATAATTCCAGTATCTGGGTGACAGTAAATCTGCTCCCCGTGAAAATTATTATTATTATTATTATTATTATTATTATTATTATTATTATTATTATTATTATTATTATTATTAAATTATTGTATAAACAAACAATGATGATCCCACTGGTTATTGGCACATTGGGTTCCATAATGAAAAAAGTCTTGGACAATGCTTAAAAAATCTGCACATTGAGAAAATTTCCATCAGCTAATTACAAAAGGCCACAGTGCTTGGATCTACTACTATGTTGCTAATTATGGCATCCTAGTTGCTAGGAGGAAATTAATGCAACTGAAAACCAACACCAGCTGAAGAACTGGCAGTTGTGACTTCATTCTTACGTATGTAGTAATATGAGCTATGCCAGAAGTCCAACAATATTGGTCAGTTCCCATCAGATGAGCCAGATAAAGTGTTTATTTCATAAACAATATGGTAAGATTAATTTTCAGAAACTCATACTCATGGATCAATCATTGCTCAGGTCAATAAGGACTATGCTATTGTAAATTCCTGAAATTTACTGGCAAATAGGCTATAACACCAGAGGTGGGTTTCAGCAGGTTCTGACCAGTTCTGGAGAACCGGTAGTAAAAATTCTGACTGGCCCAACCTCCATCTATTCTCTGCCTCCTGAGTCCCAGCTGATCAAGAGGAAGTGGGGATTTTGCAGTAACCTTCCCCTGGATTGGGGAGAGAATGGAGATTTTACAGTATCCTTCCCCTAACATGCCCACCAAACCACATCCACCAAGCCACACCCACAGAACCAGTAGTAAAAAATTTTGAAACCCACCACTGTATAGCACTGAATACTGTTGGCTTTAAAAACACAGCTTGTAGCTGCAGGAATAGTGGAAGAAAAATTGTTTACCCATCAGAAATATACCAACACTGAAAACAAAGACATACAAAGAATCTCCAATTTCAATTTGCCAACTGGAAGCGGTCTTTTTCACCATTTTCAGAATATACCATGTACTGCATATGTTTTGCAAGAGGGCAATGAGCTATCCTGGGATATCTATTTTTAAGAACTTTCTATAATTTGCAATAATAAAAACAACTGAAGATATTTCTATAATCAACAAAGCATATACTGTATATTGCTTTATTTTGGAATTCTTTGACTTTCTCAATGTACAGTACATCAGCAATCATGAGGTTCTTGACCTTTTCTAAAGCCGGCTTGAACATCTAGCTTTTCCTTTTCCGCTCTAATCTCTGTTAGATGATCTTAGGCATTAGTCTGCTAGCATGTGAAATTTAGGATACTGTATGCTAGTTGCACAGTCTGTTAAGTCTCCTTTCTTTAATATTGTTGTATTCACTGATATCTTCTAATTTAGAGTTACTGACAAATTTTTGAAATGTTTACTGATTCTTTTTCTGTTGTTCATCATATTTTTGTAGACATACCTTCCATTCCTGTACCCTTTTGATTTGGTCATGGCCTGATCTAAGCTCATCTTTTCAAAGTCAAAGCCTTTATTGTGATTGTACGTATACAATGAAATTGGTTTAGCCTCTACTGGTGCAGTCCATACAAGAATACAAGACAACATGAATAATATAAAGAATAATCCTTATACAAGTAGTTAGGGGGAAAAAACCTAGTCATACGTTTCCATATATACATCATATTCTGTGCAACGTGTATATTATTCTGGTGTATGATCTTATATCATGGTATATACATATTATACACTAAACTGGCACCAGTGAAATTCGTCATATTAATCTATTTGTGGTGCTATATTGTGTTTAGGAGTCTGACAGCCTATGGGTAAAAGCTGTTTTTAAACCTGTTTGTCTTCTAGTAACAGAGGCTTTGGTAAGTAAGGAATATGATCTAAAGTATCTCAGATATTGAAATATCTACCATGCAGTATTTCAGAATATACCTTCCATCTTCTTTTGGTCTTTTTAAAGTCAGTTAGAATCTATCAATTGGGATCCTTTAGCATACCGAGTCAAGATTGCAACAACTTTCTGAGTTCAGAGATTCTTTGGAAGACTTTTCTTTCTTTTCCATGTCTATTTCCACCATTGATATCTTTACAGATGTCAAGAGTTATTATAGCATGTAATAACTCTTCTTGTATGTGTGTGTTTTTGACAGCTTTCTAAAATGCTTCATTAAATTCCTTCCTGAAATTTTTGAGTTTCTTGGCTTTTGCTTGTCTTATCTTCTTGGCAATTTCTATGATTTGTTCCGATGTCTTGATCTTTGGCTGTCTCTTTTTATATGCCCCCATAAGAGTCTCTTAATCAGCTCCTTTGGTTCTTAATCAATCAGGTTCAGGATTTTAAAACTATTTATGATGTTCTCCTTGAAAATAATGGGTATCTGTTAAAGATCATATTGTAAAAACTGACTGGTTTTCTTCTTGTTGTTTAACTTAAGTTGAAACTTGCAGATGAGCAGCTCATGATCTATTCAACACTCAGCACCATGCTGTGTCTTTGATGCTATATGTGAGCTCTTCCAGTCCTTCTAATAATAACATAGTCAATTTTATTTCTGTCTCTCCCATCTGGTGATGTTCATATATTCTACACTATAAGGCAGGAGTGTCAAACTCAAGGCCACATTCGGCCTATGGAGTACTTAGATCTGGCCCGCGGGACCGTCCTTGAAACAGTGAAGGACCGGCCTGCGGTGCCTTTGTCAGCAAAAATGGAGCTCAGGGGGGGTTACGCAGCCCTCTGAAGCTTCGTTTTCGCTGGCAGAGGATTGCCGAAGGCTGTCGCAGCCAAAAATGGAGCTCAGGGGGGGGGGGTTACGCAGCCCTCTGAAGCTTCGTTTTCGCTGGCAGAGGATTGCCGAAGGCTGTCGCAGCCAAAAATGGAGCTTAGAGCCTGTTTTTGCGAGCAGAGTGCTCGGATGACCACAGGCTCCCCTGACACCAGTAACGCTGAACTGGTTATGTTCACCCTGGCCATACCCACCCTGGCCCCCCAAGGTCAAACACAACCCTGATTCGGCCCTCGATGAAATCGAGTTTGACATCTCTGGTATAAGGTATTGTTTGGGTTGTTGGAAGTCTATTGTAATTGTATGGATTGGAAGAAATTGGTAAGTTATTAGATTTTTCATTTCCCAGGCCAAACATAAAAATGTATATTTTCCTCAATAATACTTGCAGCTCCAACATTTTGAGACTCCCAACATTTCCTCCCTAATATTTGCAACTCCAACCACAAGTAGCACATCTTCTTGCATGTTGTGTCAATTTCAGTTTGTATTTGATCATAAAACTCATCGGTATCCTCCTCTGATTCATCAGTAGTTGGAACATTAACCCAGTTGTTTGCAGCCAAGTATTGATCTTGGTATATAATTCCTAACTATGAAAGCAATGCCATTCCTTCTTTGTTCAAACCCTGGATAATAAATAGTGTGACTTTAAGAACAGCTGGGTCCAGTGCCTGACACATGGATGTGTAGAAGGCAGAGGAGAGGAGAGCAGTGGAAATCTGTGGGCCAATCCTTGGGACAGAAGAACCACCATTACTAGCAAAGCCCTATCTAGCTCTGGGGATAAAGGGCAGGGGGCGGAGATGAATAGATGTGGCAGACAATTATTCATCTCCCTGCCCAACAGGCTTCTTAACCTGTGGAGAGAGAGAAACTTTTTGCCGGGGCTGCTGGCGCTCCTAATAAAGGAATTGTTGATTGATTACAGAGGGTTTGTTGTGTTTAGGGAGTTGAGTCAGAATACTTTGTATCTGAAAATAGCCAATTCCCATCCACCTCAGTTCATTGATGCCTAACATGTCAATGTGAATCAGTTCATTAAAATCATTCATTGTGTTGAGATTTTCCACGTTCATGCTTCTTATGTTCCAATTTCCCATGGTTATTCGCTTTCTATAACTTCAGCATCAACTGTTCTACTAGTGAACCCAAAATAAATAAACACTCTTGGGAGCTTTGAATTCCCAAAAGTAAAACTTTATTGGATACACCATTTTGGTACTGAAGATTCAAAATCAGCTCTGGTTTTCCCGCACAACTGCTTGCTTAGTGAAACAATAACTTCCCTTTCTCCTCACCCCTGGGTGAGGACATTGGACATTGTCCAATAATGAGACGTCCTCTTGTTATGGGTACAGTCCATCTCTTTCTCAAGCACCTGCAGTGATGACCTTGATGGTTGCCAAGCTCTCACGGTCCACACACACATTCTCAGCATTTAATTTCCCCCTTCCCTTCCCCCAGTTCATTGGCAAGATGAAAAGCGTTAAGGTTTGAAAGAAGCAAAGCAGTTCTATCTTGACATTCAGACTTTCTTTCCCTGCATTGCAATACCAGTAGCTAAGCAACCTGAAAGCTTTAACCCAGACATGTCATAAACACGATTAGCATTCCAAAAGATTTTCAGGACTTACTTACGAGCTTATTGACAGTCACTTAGCACTATATCATCAATCACTTTATCTTGTCAATCCATCTCAATCCATTTGATTGTTCTGCTGCCCAATATAAGTGCCTGCCTGCTTTAGTTGGGCAGCTGGGGTGATCTCCATGTCCTGGGAGACCCTGCTGGGATTATAAACTCTGGTATCCAGGCCTGACATTTTTCACTCATCCCTCCCAGCAACCTCCCCACCATGATATGGCAGCACATACAGGGCTTGGCAGAGAAAATAGTGGTTGCAAACATATATAGATAAATAAAAGGAAAAGGTAAAGGTTCCCCTCACACATATGTACTAGTCGTTCCCAACTCTAGGGGGCGGTGCTCATCTCAGTTTCAAAGCCGAAGAGTCAGTGCTGTCCGAAGATGTCTCCGTGGTCATGTGGCTGGCATGACTAAATGCCAAAGGTGTACGGAATGCTGTTACCTTCCCATGAAAGGTGGTCCCTATTTTTCTACTTGCATTTTTTACATGCTTTTGAACTGCTAGGTTGGCAGAAGCTGGGACAAGTAACGGGAGCTCACCCCGTTATGCGGCACTTAGGGATTCGAACCGCTGAACTGCCAACCTTTCAATCGACAAGCTCAGCATCTTAGCCACTGAGCCACTGCATCCCTATATATAAATAAATATTTCCTTCTTTTTAGCAGCTTCTGATTTTTGTGAACTTCTAGTAACTGGAAAATATTGCTTTTATTATTATTATTCACAAAGCAGTGTGCAAATGGAAAGACCATTTTACAGCAATAGGAACGAATTGGCCAAACAAACACATACATAAATAAATAACCTTTTAAACAAGAGAAACACAAGCCAACTACGATTAAGTATTGACAGACTAATAACAGTTTCTCATAACACAAAATATTATTTTAACTCTGCACTGAAAAGCTGGGAGTAAATTAGTCAACAGAAATTCTACAGAGGAAATTAGTTAATATTCTAATTTCAAAATGGCATCTCCCATGATAAAGTGAGAGCAACTAACCTTTATCAAATAGTTTTTGTGGTATCGATATATATGAAGTAGAATCCTGTAATATTTTAATAAGAAGAAAATAGGTAGAATCAGTATAGTGATAACTGATTTTTGTAACCAGTATAATTGATATCTTTCTTATCAGTATATTTAAACTAAACGTCTACTGATTTACTATATAAATTTGATAAATGAATATAATACATTTACAGTAGTGGAGATTGTTACTCTGATGTTTAGGAAAACTGTATAGGTAGCTTTAGACTTATGACCACAATTGAGCCAAAAATTTATGTTGTTAAGTGAGATATTTGTTAATTTTGTCCCATTTTATGACCTTTCCTGCCCTAGTTCTTAAGTGAATCACTGCAGTTGATAAGTTGGTAACATGGTTGTTAAGTGAATTGGCTTCCCCATTGATTTTGCTTGTAAAAAGGTTGCAAAAGGAGGTCACATGACCTTGGGAAACAGCAACGGTTGTAAGTGTTTCCTGCCTAAGCAGGAGGTTGGGTTGGACTAGAAGACCTCCAAGGTCCCTTCCAACTCTTTTAGTCTATATTTTCTAAGTTGTCAAGCATCTGAATTTTGATCACATTCATTAAAATTCTTTTAAAAGTAAAAAGAAAAGCCTCTAATGATCGCGCGGCTCAGCTGAGATCATCAGAGGCTTTTTTTTAAAAAAGAAAGTCTCTGCCATCAGGCAAGTCAGCTGGGATCATCAGAGGCTTTAAAAACATTTTTTTACAACCTCTTCAGCTGAAGAGGTTGTAGAAAAAAATGGTTTTAAAAGTTAAAAAAAAAAAGTTGGCCATGCCCACTCAGTCATATTACCTCACCACTACCAAGCTACACCCAAAGAACCGGTAGTAACAAATTTTACATTTCACCACTGGTATATGTATATATGTGTATATGTGTATATATATGTGTATATATGTATACAGTGTGTATAATAATTAAAAGATATAAAATTACAGTATAGCCAAATAAACAAAAAAGAACAACATTAAAAACCAACAAAACAAAGGAAACAAAAATAGCCATGTTACAATCAATACAGAAAACTTGCTCAGTTTTTAAATGTTAAACCTTTTTGACATGTTATAGTACCATTTAATCAGTAATTTTATTGGGTTGATAGAGAGCAAATACATTTTTTTTTACATCCAGAACTATAGAAGTAGCTTTTGAACCAGATAAAAATGTGGTTGCATCCCAAACTCAGTAAATTCAGAGTTCTTCATACTCCAATACATTTTGAATCTTTGGTATATGTCAGTTGCACATTAATATATCTATATCTTATTTCTCTAAGTAATAACAATAATACGAATTCTAGACCAAATCAACTTTTCAGTGGGGAAGCCCACTCATGAAACAGAAACTACAGCAGATGCAAATATACTGGCACAAGTAGAACAAAATAGAATAACAGAGGTTATTGGAGGTCTTCTAGTCCAACCCCCTTTTTAGGCAGGGAACCCTACACCACTTCAGACAAATGGTTATCCAACATCTTCTTAAAAACTTCCAGAGTTGGAGCATTCACAACTTCTGGAGGAAAGTTTTTTCCACTGATTCATTGTTCTAACTGTCAGGTAATTTCTCCTTAGTTCTAAGTAGCTTCTCTCCTTGATTAGTTTCCACCCATTGCTTCTTGTTTTACGCTCAGGTGCTTTGGAGAATAGCTTGACTCCCTCTTCATTGTGGCAGGCCCTGAAATAGTTAAGGCTACACCTTGTTATGCTCAGTGTGAAGTTCTATGCCTGGATTATCTCTGGCTACTACCAGAGTTGGTTTTAGTTGGTTTCTGCAGTTGGTTTCTGGTTGATTTCTGGTTGTGATTCAAGGATTTGGTTCTCATATATAAAGCCCCTTAGAGCTCATGATCTGGATAAGTATGGGTTCAAGTAGCTTCAATTGTTATTTCCTATCCTCTGAAATCAGACAGGATTGCCAGGCTCTGCAAGACTCATCAGTATTCTATCGAGTAAAAACTTATTCTGTTTAAAGTAACAAAAATTAATATAGGCAGATCAGTAGGAATCTAATAATACAAGCCAGCTTCCACTTCCAAGCTAACAAATTTTTATTAAAAAGCATATGAGGTGTAACTATTTTATTAGATGTGTTAGGGTAGTTAAATTGGTGTAAGATTTGAACAGAGATAAGGTAAGTTTATGACATAGGTATGTGGGTTGTTTTCCATTATTCCCACCTGGTTTGTCATCCTGACATCTTTACCCTTCATTTTGTCTTTTTGTTTTTCTTGTTTTTAACATGTTTAACAATTTATAAACCACCAAGAGATATTGAGAATGGTATCTTTTATTCTTATTTAGCAGGTGCTAAATATCCAACAAAGATAACACTGCCAATTCAAGATTCTCAAATTGTATTTCCAAAATATCAGTTAACAATGTAATACTCATTTAAAGCTTATCACCATTTTATAAATCCAGATTGTGCAGGGAGAATTACTGAGGTTCTTGGCACCCTTAGTAAGTTAAATTCAACTTTAAGTTCCAAAAACATCTTTGCCACCACCAAGTTGCTCTACAATAGTAATATTTCTTATTTGTTTATTGATGAGTGATTTTTGCCTACTCTAATGGGAACTTTGAGAAAGGTTTTCTTGTGTTGTTAGACCTTATTATAGTTCTTTTTAATTTTATTAATTTATGCTGTAATTAATTAGTTCCTTCTGTAGAGCATATATTGAAAATATGATTGACTTGTAATATTGACGTGAACAGTAATTGAGTGAGGAAGCAAAAGGCCTTGAGTATTTTACATGAAGTATAAAACTCCTCAAATAAGTTCTTGTACAACTACTGTAGGTTTTTTTTTTAATGAACTTGGGGGATTCAAGCCATTTCTGATATTTTGATTTATTTTTTTAATCAATTAAAAATAATATTTGTATACCAAATGCTACAGAGAATCCCAGCTTTCCAGAACAATCTGTTTATATTCTTCACACAAATGCTGAGTCCACAGAGTCATTTTGCTTTTCCGTGTTTAAAGTGTTTATTGCTGAGTTCATTACTTCCAAGTAAAGGTTGACAGAAATATAACCACAGACTACCAAAGGCTTTTACATTGGCAGAAAAAGCATTGGCAGACTTACCCATGCCAAGTCTGGCTGCTACAGTGAAACACAATAATTCTTTTCAGAGGGCATTTGGGAGCAAAATGAGAGATTATACTGGCCCCTGAGATACAGGGTCACTGGGCTGAATATTGTTGTCTGTTTTTCTGGTTCCCTTAAATCTTTTTTTAAGCCTGCTTTTGCATTTGCTTCTTATAAGCTACTCCAAAGTTCCTAATTGGAGCAATCTAAAAACTATATTAATTAAACCTTTAATTGGAATGTTATTTCCTGATTTCTAAACTATCTTTTGCAAACTATTTAACTGCAAAGCAAAATTAAAATAAAGATAATAAAACTAGGAATATCATTTAGCATTCTGTAAACTGAACCAAAGAATGTCTTTCTAGATGAAAGACTTGTAGTATTCAGTTTTATTTCTGTCCTGAAATAATACCTCTCCCCACATACTCTTTTTCAGGGCTGCCTCTTTCCAGAAATATTTTTTTTTACATTCAAAAATTATACCTTTGAATGTCTAGAAAGTACTCACATTCAAAAGATAAAATTCTGAGAAACTATACAAGTCAAGGATTTTCTGCAGTTACAGGACCTAAAACAATAAATGAAAATATAGATTAGATGAATATTATCCTATAGTTTCACTATAAGAAAGTAATATCAAAATGGGAAGGCAGGCAGGCAGGCAGGCAGGCAGGCAGGCAGGCAGGCAGGCAGGCAGGCAGGAAGGAAGGAAGGAAGGAAGGAAGGAAGGAAGGAAGGAAGGAAGGAGTTGGAAGGGACCTCAGAGGTCTTTTAGTCCAAACCCCTGCTCAAACAGGACCCTATATAATTCTGGACAAATGTCCAATCTCTTCTTAAAATCTCCACTGATGGAGCACCCACAACTTCTGGAGGCAACCCACTGATGAATTGTTCTCACTGATAGAAAATTTTCTCTTATCTCTGATAAGCTTCCACCCACTACTTCTTATCTTGCTCTTAGGTGCTTTGGAGAATAAATTGACTCTCTCTTCTCTGCTCCTCAAATATTTGAAGACTACTGTCATGTAACCCCTGATCCTTCTCTTCATTAGACTAGACACACTGTACCTAGTTCTTGAAATTATTCATCATATGCTTTAGACCCTTTAGGCCCCTAAATATCTTTGTTGCTCTTCTATCCTCTCCACACCTTTTTTGGAGCATAGTGACCAATACACAATACACAATATTCCAAATGTAGTCTTACCGGGTCAGTATAAAGCAGTACTAACACTTTGTCTGTTATTGATACTATTCCTTTGTTGATGCAGCCTAGGACTGTATTGGAAAATTCTCCAGCTGTCTAAAATGCACTGAAACCTGGATTAAAATAATAATAATAATAATAATAATAATAATAATAATAATAATAATAATAATAATAATAATAATAATAATAATAATAGTAATAATTTTATTTATATACCGCCCTCCTCCCGAAGGACTCGGGGCAGTGTACAGCCAAAATTAAAAACATAAATATACAATATCATAGTTAAAATTAATTAAAATAATTAAATAGTTTTGGCCGAATTTTAAAACCCAAAGTTAAAACCCAATTTACAATCATTCAATTAGACAGCCCCGCCTGTCGGAACAGTAGGGTCTTGAGGGCACAGCGAAAGACCCGGAGATCAGAGATGTTATGAATATCCAGGGGCAATTCATTCCAAAGGGCAGGGGCTCCGACAGAGAAGGCTCTCCTCCAGGGTGTCGCCAGCCGGCATAACTTGGCCGATGGCACCCTGAGGAGTCCCTCTCTGTGGGAGCGAACTGGTCGGTGGGAGGCTGTTGGTGGCAGAAGGTGATCCCATAGATATCCTGGTCCTATGCCATTCTAGCTCATGAGCTGAATTTTTGGCTCTATCAAATAAATAAAAGGAAATCTTCTCTCCAGTCTCACTGAGAAATAGTTTATTGTATAGAAACCCAATCCATTTTGGAGAATTCATTTATCACAGGCACTACCGAACCACATGATATAAACAGCTTATAAAATATTATCCATGTAAAACCATCCATCTCTAAAATGAGGTAAGGCCAGTACAATATACTGTATTGTCTGAATTTACAGTAAAAGAGAAATATTTCAAAATGAATAATAATTTATTATACTGTTTATTTTATCTCTACAATATTTAAACATCAGAGTCTGTGATATCTGGGAAGATATTTTGGTAGACAATTTTTCCAATACAGCGTTGGTTTTTCAGGAGGTGAAGGCCCTTTCCAAAAAGCAATCTGAGATTCTAATAAAGCACATGTTGAGCAGAGGGCATCAAGTGCCAACTTTGATAAAGCAAATGTAAGATCGCATGAAGCTCATCTTGCAGTTGATTGATAGAGACTTAGTAAGGTTTACACATGCCAGAGTATGGATGTTGTACCTACAGTATGATTCTATCTCCATGTTCCAAAATGTATTGGTTGAATGCTTTGATGTCTAAGTTAAGGCAGGAAAAAAATAAGAGGATTTTAAAAATAAAATTAGTGGAAGTAAAACATATGGGAGCGCCAAAGAATTGAGGCCTTTGAACTATGGTGCTGGAGAAGACTTCTGTGAATCCCTTGGACTGCAAGGCAATCAAACTGGTCAGTCCTAGAGGAGATCAACCCTGTCTGCTCTTTAGAAGGCCAGATCCTGAAGATGAAACTCAAATACGTTGGCCACCTAATGAGAAGGAAGGACTCACTGGGGAAGAGCCTAATGCTGGAAAAGATTGAGGGCAAAAGAAGAATGGGAGGACAGAGAATTAGGTGGCTGGATGGAGTCACTGAAGTAGTAGGCGTGAGCTTAAATAGACTCCAGAAGATGATAGAGGACAGGAAGGCCTGGAGAAACTTTGTCCATGCGGTCGCGATGGATCGGACATGACTTCGCAACTAACAACAACAACAAAACATGTTAGTAAAACATTTCATGGAAAAAGATATCAGAGTTACAACTCTGGGATATTGAACAAAGCAAGAATAATGGTGAGGCATCTTTTTTAAGAAAAGAAAAATGATATGCTGCATCACCAAATATGATTACATAAACCAGTATAAAAGCATTTGTAAAAAATAAATAATTTCATCCCAAGGAGACTGGATGAAGATATGTAATACCACTGATTCAATTACTGAAAATCATGATGTCTCCTTTCCTTTTCTCTCTTTTATTTCAGACATATGCACCAAAGGAAAATGCATTTCCTCATTTTCCAAAGCTTAGTAGTCTGTTCAGTCAGATCTATTCAATCACTTCCCTTTTAAGGGTAGAACTCTTTTTCAAAGAGTAGGAAAAAATCAAACTTAATAGTGTTGGTTTATAGAAAGCTATCCTTTCTCATAAGAAGTTTGACTAGTTATTTCTAATTGACATGTTTTAATTGGTAAGATTAAAATGTGCCCCCACTCCCCTTTCCCAAATATAAAATATCTGTTTCAATTTTAAGATAGAAAGAAACAAAAATATGGATTCAGTGTCTTCATTTCAAAGCATAGCCTCATCCTAAACAATCTGGCATATATATATATGCTTCAGTGGCGGGTTCCTCCTGGTTCGGCCCAGTTCGGCCGAGCAGGTAGTGGTGATGCTATTACATCACCAAACCGTTTCTCTTTCTTCAGGAACTGGGCCCTCCCATCCGCCCCCACAATATTCCTACCTTTTATTTTGTCTTTTTCAGCCCAGCTGAGAGGTGTGGCAGAGTAGATTGCCGCACCTCAGCTGGGCAGATTCGTAACGCGCTTGCGCAAAGCGCAAGTTTGGCGCGCACAAAGAGAACCGGTAGTAAAGCCAGTTAGAACCCACCACTGATATGTTTGTAAAGATTATTTTGTAACTCTCTAAATAGGGTCTATATTTAATAGACTGAAAGCTGTAGACATTGTGTGCACAAAGAGACATTTCTCCCAGTTGCTGAAAAAGGCTGATATTTTGAATCCTTGTGTATTCTAAATTGAAAGAACAAATGAGCAGCATTCTAGCATCTCTGAGCTAAAACTAAATTTATTCATTACTCCCCTTCATGGTACAATCCTACCAGCACATATCAGAAATAAAATCTGTGTTCAGTAAATTTAATGTTTAATGCATATCCAGGATTTTAGCCTCAATATACTGTTTCTGAATTCTGTCTAATATTATTTTTCCAGTTTCAAGAACTCTCTGATTGTGTTCAAATGATCGTATCTTCACTGAGATGAAGGAGGGCCCTCTCCTGAGTTCCATTTTCACTGGCAGAAGGTTGCAGGAGGCCATCACAGCCAAAAATGGAGCTCGGGAGCCCATTTTCGCTGGCAGAGGCACTGGGAGCCGGTCCTTCACTGTTTCTAGGGTGGCTCCATGGGCCAGATCTAAGCATCCCATGGGCCAGATTCAGCCCATGTTTGGCCTTGAGTTTGACAATCCTGATTTAGATGGTTCAAGATAAAACTTTTGGCTATGCAGGAAACTCAAATAAGCAATAGACCAATTTGGAAAATCTTCCATTACCTATACTTTTTACAGCTTTTTGCAAACATCTGCTGAAATTTTTAAAGGACAGATTAGTCATACAGAAAAGGTTCTGAATCTCACTGATTCTGGAAAATGAGTTGGGAAACTGAAGCTTCGTTCATATACAAATTTTCATTGTGCTATTGAACAAGCTGCTTGCATCAGGATGCTTTTCTTCACCCCTTCTGTTCTTTAACAACAAAAGTAATTAGAATCTAATTGATGCAATGATCTAGTCTAGTCCATTTGTCCTTAAAGAATTCTGAAGACAATTTTTCAAAGAGGACTTGCAAATATAGAACCAAACAAGTATGCATTTAAGTGCACATATCTCCCATTATAGTTGTATCACACCTTTCTCTAGAGTAGTGTTTTTCAATTTTGGCAACTTTAAGATGGGTGGACTTTAACTTCCTGATTTCCACAGCCAGAATGGGAATTGATTCTGCATTCAGGAAACATTTCAAGCAACAGACAATTCAGTGAATATCAGATATGCAAAGCAAAGGAAGGAAGGAAAGTGCAAGAAAGGAAAACAAGAACTAAGGCATTATTCTGGAAAACAAACAATGAATTCAGAGTCCTGAGATAAAAAGATTATTAAGTCAGAAATTTAATATCCTGAGCTGCTCATTTCTTTTCCCAATTCCAGTTTGTTGTGATTTCAATTATTTAAGGAAGAATTTCATCAACTAAATTGTATCCTAAGATTCCAGCTCTTATTACCAACACACATAAATCTTTGTTGTAGAATATCCAGGAGCGTTCCACTATTTCCCCTAGTTTTAGAATAGACAAAGCTAGCTAGCATCCTTATCAAGTTCTCATTTAAAAAAAAATACCTTTCCCAGTTTGTTAAAATCAAACTTTTGAGACAACAGGATAGGGTCAATTGAGGGAGACAAGAGGATGGTATAGTCCAGTTGGGGAAGTTTTAAAATTCTGATTAAAAGAGAAGAGCGGTCAGACAGTAGAACCAATGACTCAGCGGAGTGGTAGGTTTCACTTTGTTGAATATATGAAGTAGAAACTATTTGTGTGGGATGTTTTAATTTAGATTTTTTGCGTTGAGCCAAGGTCATATGTGTAATCTGACTACTGTTAGTTGTCCCTGTCACAGCAATTAACAGTGATCTAATTGAAAATGTCATTTGAAAATGAATCCCATTTTATGTATGTAATTATTGAGTTACTCCAAATTGTCTTTGGATTCAAGGGCTTATTTGGGAAATTAAGATTAATGAATTCAGAGCAACAGGATGTGACAGTATGGTTTCAAACTGGCTGAAGATCAGGACATATGCAGAAAACCTTAGGCTCCTTTCCACACAGAACTGGAAAACACTGATTTCTGAAATCCAAAGGTTTCCAATTAAAATACTGGATGCAAACCAAAAATGCCATAAATCTTGGCTAGATTAGGCCAAATAAAATACTCTGAATCTCATCAACAACATATGCATTGAATTTGAATAATAGAAATCCCTTCTGACTCTGTTGAAGGCCAAAATTTGCCCTAGATCCTGCCTCTGCATTTTCTCTCCAATAAGCAAGAATCAGAAGATCATTTATTTGATTTATTGAAGTGCTTCATTAAAAAGTGTGTCTATTCAAAGAGGAAACCCAGGAAAGAAAGAAAAAAAACATGAAAAAACACCAGGATAACAGAGTTGGAAGGGACCTTGGAGGTCTTCTAGTCCAACCCCTTGCTTAGGCAGCAAACCCTATACCATTTTAGACAAATGGTTGTCCAATCTCTTCTTAAAAACTTCCAGTGTTGCAGCAGTCGCAACTTCTGGAGGCAAGTTGTTCCACTGATTAATTATCCTAACTGTCAGGAAATTTCTCCTTAGTTCTAGGTTGCTTCTCTCCTTGATTAGTTTCCACCCTTCTTGTTTTACACTCAGGTGCTTTGGAGAATAATTTGGAGTTTCCTTTTATACTTAGCATAACGAAGAAAAGAACAAAGAAAAATTGGACTAGAGAAAAGAAAACATCCTGCCCAATTTCATCAGAAAGACAGTTTGTTAAACATCCCATAACATTAAGCTTGACCATTGTGGTGCAACCAGAACAATCTTGAAGTAAATACACTCAAAACCATAGAAATGATTTAAGAAGAAAATCTCCTATACTACCACCTCTTACAATACTAGACAACACAGTATCAACAGTAGAGTTCTTCAGGTTTCTAGGTTCTATTATATCTCAAAACTTAAAATGGACACCTAACATAAAAAACGTCATCAAAAAAGCTCAACAAAGAATGTTCTTTCTGCGCCAACTCAGAAAGCTTAAACTGCCCAAAGAGCTGCTGATCCAGTTCTACAGAAGAATTATTGAGTCTGTCATCTGCACCTCTATAACTGTCTGGTTTGGCTCTGCAACCAAACAAGAAAAAAGCAGACTTCAACGGATAATTAGAACTGCAGAAAAAACAATTGCCACCAACCTGCCTTCCATTGAGGATCTGTATACTGCACGAGTCAAAAATAGGGCTCTGAAAATATCTACAGACCCCTCACATCCTGGACGTAAATGGTTTCAACTTCTACCCTCAAAAGACGCTATAGGGCACTGCACACCAAAACAATTAGACACAAGGACAGTTTTTCCCCGAATGCCATCACTCTGCTTAACAACTAATTCCCACAACACTGTCAAATAATTTACTAAGACTGTATTACTATTATTATTCTCTTCCTTGCTAGTATCTATCTCTTCTCACTTATTACTATAACCATGTCGCTTGTATCTATCACTAAAAATTGTATCTTTTTATTCTTGATGAATGTATTTTATTCTCCTTATGTACACTGAGAGCATATACACCTAAGACAAATTCCTTGTGTGTCCAATCACACTTGGCCAATAAAGAATTCTACTCTACTCTACTCTACTCTACTCTACTCTACTCTACTCTACTCTATTAAATGAATATTGCATTAAAAATAGAAAAAATAAATAAAAGTGAGCATGGGAAAAGCTGTCACAGACTCATAGAATCGGTTGCAAAAAGATACAGTTACAATTGAAGCAGTTTGAATAATCCTTTGTTATTCAGCCTGAGAAAGTGAACATCCTTATCTTGCGGTTAGAAAGTAACAAGGTTATGATTTGATGTGAATATAATAAGAGAAGGTAAAATGAAGTCCAACAAAACCCATGTTTCTTAGCAATAAGATCCATATTGCTTGGTCCTCAGTTATATTACTCAGTGAAATAGAGATGCATTTATAATGTGAATGAATATACAGGCTACCACTTGCCTTAGAAACCAATTTTGAAGGGAAAAAAATACTTGAAGTTTGATGTGTGAAAGCACTGTATGATTTCTAGAGCCAGTTATAAAGCACAATGGGGTGACAAAATTAAATGTGCCTTTTCCAGGGGAAGAAAGAAAAGAGAAATATACCAGACCCTGGTTGGATTGTAACACTGTACCCGGATCAAGTTTTGTTTCATAAAATTAATTACTTGCAGGGAACTAGTAAGAAAAAATATTGAGTGCTGTATTTATTATTTTTAAAGCATGAACAGACACACAGCTTCAAGAGGATACCAGATGTTCTTTTCATATCTAATAGATTGATCAGAAGTCCTTACTGAGAAAAATATCCAGACCATTAGCAGCAAAAGGAGGTGGCCCATTAAGACAAACAGGATGGCTGAAAATCTGTTTAGCAAAATCCCCAGTAATAAGGATCATACATCAAGTCTTCTGGTGAGTTTAGGATTTAAAAGGTAATTTGCTGGATGATTTCCATGGCCATTTGATGCAATATTAATTTTTCAGAGGTTGCATCTATATATCAATGGTCTTTCCTTTATAGTAGTTTAATCACAAACTATCTCTACTGAAGACAAAGTAAAGCGTATCTAACTTCAGACCTACAGATTACAGATTAACAGAGTTGGAAGGGACCTTATAGGTCATCTAGTCCAACCTTCCACCCAAGCAGGAGACCCTACACCATTTCTGACAAATGGCAGTCCAATCTCTTCTTGAAAGCCTCCAGTGATGAAGCTCCCACAACTTCCAAAAGCAAGCTGTTCATTGGTTGATTGTTCTTACTGTTGTAAAAGTTCTCCTTATTTCTAGGTTGAATCTCTCCTTCTTCAGTTTCCATCCATTATTCCTTGTCTGGACTTTGAGTGTCTTGGAAAATAGCTTGACCCCCTCCTCTCTGTGACAGCCTCTCAAATATTGGAAGACTGCTGTCATGTCTTCCCTGGTCCTTCTGTTCATTAGACTAGCCATGCCCAGTTCCTGCAACCGTTCATCGTATGTTTTTGCCTGCAGTCCCCTAATCATCCTGGTTGCTCTTCTCTGCACTCTTTCTAGAGTCTCAACATCTTTTTTATAGTGTGGTGACCAAAACTGAATGCAGTATTCTAGGTGTGGTCTTACTAAGGCTTTATAGAGTGGTATTAGTACAGTGGTGAAATTTGAATCATTTTACTACCGGTTCGCTGGCTGTGCATGGGTAGTGCGCACCACGCACCAAATGTGATGTGTATACGTGCAGTGCACGCCTAAAGGAGTCATGCGGTAGGTAGAACAGCATGCGATGGGGGGTAATCAGCTGTGGCACACAATCTTTTTTTTTTTACTTTTAAAAGCATTGCTTTTAAAAGTAAAAAAAAAAGCCTCTGATGATCGCGCGGCTCAGCTGTGATCGTCACAGACTTTTTTTACCTTTTAAAAGCATTTTTTTTTACAACCTCTTCAGCCAAAGAGGTTGTAGTAAAAATGCTTTGAAAAGTAAAAAAATGGCTCTGACGATCGCGTGGCTCAGCTAGACATGTACAGGGGGGAGGGGGTGGGGCAGGGATTTTTCTCCGAATCACCCGCCACCATCGCTACCGGATCATGCGATCCGGTCTGAACCTGGAGCATTTCACCTCTCTATTAGTACCTCACTTGAGTCAGTCCTACTGTGGCCTCAGGCTTTTTTAAAAAAACTTCTGTATTGGGTTAAACACAGGATTTGCCAAATATAGGTTTCCTTGCTCATTTTATAATGTAATGAGAGATAGAAATGGAGCCACAGTTCACCAATGAGCTAACATAATCTTGGAAAGTAACTACAGGTAGTCCTTAACTTACGACCAAAATTTGAGCTCCAAATTTCTGTTGCTAAGTGGGAACAGCTTGTTAAGTGAGTTTTGCCTCATTTTACAACCTTTCTTGCCACAGTTGTTAAGTTGAATCACTGCAGTTGTTAACGTTAGCAATAAAGTTGTTAAGTGAATCTTGCCCCCCATTGACCTTGCTTGTCAGAAGGTAGCAAAAGGTGATCACATGACCCTGGGACATTGCAGCCGTCATAAATGTGAACCAGTTGCCATGCATCCAAATTTTGATCATGTGAACCATGGGGATGCTGCAATGGTTCCAAGTGTGAAAAATGGTCATAAGTCACTTTTTTTTTAGTGCTGTTGTAACTTTGAATGGTCACTAAATGAATGTTTGTAAATCAAGGGATTTGTATTTGAAGGGGAGAAGTGAAGTCCTATATGAAGTGAAGTACGCTCCCATAGAGAGGGGCTCCTCCGGGTGCCGTTGGCCAAACAATGTTGACTGGCAGCCCCTAGGGGGAGAGCCTTCTCTATGTGGGCACCTACGATCTGGAATGAGCTCCCCCTGGAGATACGGAGGATCCTGGATCTGTGCACCTTTCGTCGCGCACTTAAGACTTTTTTATTTCATCAAGCTGGCTTGGCCTAAATCTTCTCCCCTTTTTAAATGTAAATTTTAATTTGTTTTTAAATTATGGGGTATTTTAAATTTGTTCAGCCAAATTATTTAATTTGTTTTTATTCTATTTTAAATTTTTGTATTTATGTGTTTTATCCTGTGGCTGTTCACCGCCCTGAGTCCTTTGGGAGTAGAGAGGAATAGAAATTTAAATGAATGAATGAATGAATGAATGAATGAATGAATGAATGAATAAATATATGCATTCAACAGTTGCCTCAGCTACATTTTAGTTGAATATTTTTAACAATGCGAATACCACCTCCCCCCCCCAAAAAAAAATTAGTCACAGCAAAATACTTTTAGACAAATATAAAACCATGGAAATTAATTTTGTGTCTACTTTTTTCTGCAGAAATCAATAAGGTTCAAATCTCTATTGCTTTTTACTATACATAATTTTAATTAATAGCAATAGCACTTAGATTTATATACTGTTTACAGCCCTCTCTAAGCGGTTTACAGAGTCAGCATATTGCCCACAACAATATGGCTCCTCATTTTACCCACCTCAGAAGGATGGAAGGCTGAGGCAAACCTTGAGCCTGGGGAGATTTGAACTGCCAAATTGCAGGCAGCTGTCAGTCAGCAGAGATAGCCTGCAGTACTGCACTCTAACCACTGCACCACCGTGGTGCATAAATAATTCATAAATAAATGTTGACTTGTGACTTGGTGGACTGCAAGGATAAGAAGTAACAAGAGACATCAAATTATTCTACTCTCCAAATTAGTCTCCAAAGAATTATTCTATTCTCCGAACTATTCTCCTGAAGGCAGGACAAGAAGTAATGGATGGAAACTTATCAAGGAGAAATCCAATCTAGAAGTAAGAAGAAGTTATCTGACTGTGAGAACAATTATTCAGTGGAACAGCTAGCCTCCCAGAGTTGTGGGTGCTCCATCACTAGAGGTTTTCAAGAATAGGCTGGACACCCATGTGACTGGGATATTACAAGGTCTCCTGTCTGAAGCAGTGGGTTGGATTAGAAGAGCTCCAAGGTCCTTTCAAGAGGTGGGCTTCACATAATTTAAGAACTGGTTCATCCAGAATCAAAAATGTGAGCACACGTGCTGCTTCAAAAGCACGGTGATTGTATAGGATGGGATAGCTTCACTCTCGCACGTGCCTTAAGCACATGCGTGCCGTGTCAAAAACACGACAATTTTCTAGGATGGGATAACTTCACCCTCACATGCGCCTTGCGCACATGCGCTCTGCATCAGAAACACGGCGATTGTATAAGATGGGATAGTGCCGGGGGACGTGAGCGGGCCCAGCTGCTGGCCATAACTACTGATTCCAAACTGGCTGAATCCCACCCCGATCCCTTCCAACTCTTATTCCAAGTTCTAAGAGAGGTAGTTGTAATGTATCTATGTATGTACTGTATGTGTGTGTACATACATACATACACACACACACACACACACACACACACACACACACACACACACATATATATATATATATATATATATATATATATATATATATATATATATATATATATATATATATGCATTTGCTCAGATTTCACTGAAAATATTTTCACTGTAAAAATATTCCTGGGAGAATATATATTCCAATATTGATTTGAATAAATATTTGTTCCTGCTTAGCTTTAAAAATTGGCCTTCTCAGTTCAAGTAATGTTGAACTGACTGTGAAATATGTTGTTCGTAGCAGTTTGAATGTCTTCTTGCAACCATTACCATTCATTTATGAGTATGCTCTTTTCAGCCTTCGAAACAACTCTCCCACATAAAACTATGTATAGAATAAAATATAGTCCAAATAAGGTAAAACCAACAGCAAAGCAGGAACCCTCCCAAAAATGGTAGGTTAAAAGTTCAAAACGAATACTTTCATAGCTACCTCTTCACAGAATAACCAAAGATAATGAAAAACTGCCCCTTAAGCATTTCTAGCGAGAAAGTAGTGTGATTTGGGTGCCACAACTTGTACAGTAGTCAGGAAGGATCATATGGGAGGAGCCAGCATTTTGCAAATCCTCAGCTGGCGCAGTTCAATACAGTAGCATTAAAGCAGCTGCATCCTGCAACTGGCCCTGCTGTTTTGAAGGCTTTCCTGGCAGTCTGTGCATTTTTGTCCATGAATGTACACCCAGAGATCATTTCTTTGTGGTCTCAGTAAAAAATTTTGTGCGTGTCCTCAGGCAATCTAAGGACAGCCTTTGAAGTAGCCATGTGAACCATTCAACAGATACAGCTGCTTTCCTGCTTCAGAGAACAAATGACTTTGATCTTGCCGATGCAGCACCTTTCCAGTGGAAATTAATTAAAAGGCAGAAGAATGATAGTTATGATATCCTGCATCCACTGATTTTTCAAACTGGGAGAGCCCTGTATAGGTTGCTTAAGTGATCAACTTGAGATGGAAATACACATTTGACTGAGTTCAGTGATGGGTTTCAAAAATTTTTACTACTGTTTCTGTGGGTGTGGCTTGGTGGCCGTGACATGGTTTGGTGGGCATGGCTTGGTGGGCATGGCAGGGGAAGGATACTGTAAAATCTCCATTCCCACCCCATTCCAGGGGAAGGATACTGTAAAATCTCAATTTCCTCCTGATCAGCTGGGACTCGGGAGGCAGAGAATAGATGGGGGTGGGGCCAATCAGAGGTGGTATTTACCAGTTCTCAGAACTACTCAAAATTGCCACTACTGGTTCTCCAGAACTGGTTAGAACCTGCTGAAACCCACCTCTGACTGATTTACAAAGAGCATAGAATGGGAAATATAAGCTGGTCTTGCCAGTTGATTTGCTTAACAATTAAGGTATTCTCCAAAGGCAGATTTCAGATTTCCCAAGAAAAGAGTTAGGTATAATGTATGTGATTATGGGTGCTGATTGTATTATATAGATTCAGAGTCAAAGCCAACCAGGCTAACTCATAAATCACTGCTTATAAACTGTAGCATAGCCTTCCTTATAAACTGATACCCTAAAAACCACATGGCATTCAATTAGTAAAACACAACTCCTTTTTCCCTGAACCTCATTGGAGTACTTCACAGGCAATTAGCTTTCATAATGCTGCACCTGAAGGGCATCCTCATTATTCTTGCTTTTTATTGTAGGATTGTAGGAATTGATAGTTTTCTTTTTGTTTTAAGCGAGGAGTATTTAGATGTTGATTGAAAGTTAGGGATTTTTGTACACTGAGCTGATTTCATGGATAGGTTCATGTGGTTTTCTTGACAACACTAAAGATGATGATGATGATGATGATGATGATGATGATGAGGAGGAGGAGGAGGAGGAGGAGGAGGAGGTATATTCCACTGCTCTGGAATTTTCCAGTAGTTTGACATCTTGTTCTGCACATTATCATTCTTTCTGTGAGCAACCAAGGTGCTCCCAGCTGGGAGAAATTAAAAAAATATTCTGTCTTCTGTCTATGGAGATTCTTAATCACCCATGTCATAGTTGTCCCAAAGGTGCTTTTTCAAGAGGTAACTGGACTTTCTGAAAGTTCAGTTGCCTCTTGAAAAAGCACCTTTGGGACTATTCTGTTTTCTGTTTGCTTCTATTTAATTGTTTTCCTACAACGGCACTAAAAGAAAATCATATAAGGAAATCTTACACTTTAGCAATTTGGGAACACATTACAACTTTTAATCAAATACTTTGATTCTGGAATGGCTTAGTAAATGCATTTTATTTATTTATTTATTTAAATTTCTATACCGGCCTACTCCCGAAGGACTCAGGGCGGTAAACAGCCACAGGATAAAACATATAAATACAAAAATTTAAAATAGAATAAAAACAAATTAAATAATTTGGCTGAATTTAAAATACCCCATAATTTAAAAACAAATTAAAATTTATATTTAAAAAGGGGAGAAGATTTAGGCCAGGCTAGTTTGATGAAATAAAAAAGTCTTAAGCGTGCGATGGAAGGTGCGCAGATCCGGGATCCTCCGTATCTCCGAGGGGAGCTCGTTCCAGATCGTAGGTGCCCCCACAGAGAAGGCTCTCCCCCTAGGGGCCGCCAGTCAACATTGTTTGGCCGATGGCACCCGGAGGAGCCCCTCTCTATGGGAGCATACTGGCGGTGGGAGGCTATTGGTGGTAGCAGGCAGTCCCATAGATAACCAGGTCCTAAGCCATGGAGCGCTTTAAAGGTGATAACCAGAACCTTGAAGCGGACTCGGAAGACCACTGGGAGCCAGTGCAGCTCACGCAGGAGGTGTGTTACATGGAAACTCCACGTTGCTCCCATAACTACCCGCGCGGCCGCACTCTGCGTTGTCCTTCAACCAATATATTGAAAAGATATTCAAATATTAACCAGCAATTTAATACTTTCTCATGAATAACTTTCAGGATTAAGGCCATATTAGTCAATTGCTGCAAAACAGAGGCGTCAAACTTGTGGCCCACGGGCCATTTGCGTCATGTGTTGGCCCCATCCCCACCCGGTTTAGCAAAGGGGGGGAAAAAGTCCTGATGAATCACGTGATGTCACCAAGACTACACAACTTTGACACCCCTGCTCTAAAATAATTTTGCAAATGGACCAGTTTATTAACCCATAGCTTTCATAGGATAAAGTCAATGCACAGTCGACAAAAAATTTGCCATAATATGTTTAAGGTCAGAGGCGCTTGGATTCTTTAATTTACTTATTTATTAAATTTCTATATAACCTGTCTTGCTATTCAGAGCAACTCTGGGTAGATCCTGTAAATGACTTTAAAATAAGTCATTTTTGATGAGAAGGAAAAAACAGTTATTATTAATAATATCAACCACATATTTAGGTAACTAGGAAATGACAGTGTTGTGGAATTACAAAAACTGAATATAGAAATAGCAGTGCCTGAAAAAGATGATTTGAGAGAGGAGAAGATATACAAAATGACTATATAAACAAATACATTGATTGAATGATTACCACACAATAAAGTCAAATATAAAATTAAACATTTAAATGAAAAAAATTATTACATAATAGCAATAGCAATAGCACTTAGACTAATATACTGTTTCACAGTGCTTTTACAGCCCACTCTAAGCAGTTTACAGAGTCAGCCTATTGTCCCCAACAATCTGGGGCCTCATTTTACCGACCTTGGAAGATTGGAAGGCTGAGTCAACCTTGAGCCTGGTGAGTTCGATCTGCCAAATTGCAATCAGCAGAAATAGCCTGCAGTACTGGATTCTAACCACTGTGCCACCGCAGCTCATTGATGGTGTTGTATAAAGGATAAACAGAAGAACACTGACACTGACATCCCCTAAACTCTGCTGATGATGTTACCGTAACATCAGGTAATGAAACATTCAGGAACCAAGCCACAAGCTCAGAGAATGAACCTTCATCCTCATCTTACACTCAAGCTACAGATATTCGCCACTATTGCAAATGCATTATATGTTTAAGAATGTTTTGTAATCATAGATAAAGTACATGAATCTACTGTATAATTAATTGATTGGCTTCCTCCAGAAAACATAAATATATAGAGGCACAATCCTTTCTTTAGTTCTGTGTTAACATTTAGTTCAAATGCTTAATAAGTCATATGTTGATCACCAGTTGCATAGCTACCATTTGCAAATGATGTTTAGCAATTTAAAGCTCAATGGAACTGTCTTAGACAACTGACTTTTCTTGTTGTTAGTTGCGAAGTTGTGTCCGACCCATTGCGACCCTATGGATAATGTTCCTCCAGGCCTTCCTGTCCTCTACCATCCTCTGGAGTCCATTTAAGCTCACACCTACTGCTTCAGTGAGTCCATCCAGCCACCTAATTCTCTGTCGTCCCCTTTTTCTTTTGCCCTCAATCTTTCCCAGCATTAGGCTCTTCTCCAGTGAGTCTTTCCTTCTCATTAGGTGGCCAAAGTATTTCAGTTTCATCTTCAGAATCTGACCTTCTAAAGAACAGTCAGGGTTGATGCCCTCTAGGACTGACTTGTTCATTTGCCTTGCAGTCCAAGGGACTTGCAGGAGTCTTCTCCAGCACCATAGTTCTCTAATCATTGACCTCTCTAATCCATTGTTTTTCAAACTTGGCATTTTTAAGATGGATGGATTTCAACTCCCATAAAGTCTCAGGCAGCATGCTGGCTAGGGAATTCTGGAAGTTGAAGTCCACACATCTGAAGGTTACCAAGTTTGAAAAATGCTGCTCTGATCCATTGATGCTTCCTTTGTCAGTCTAGAGTGCCATAAGATTTGTTCTTCCTTCCTATGTGAATTAAAAATTCAATTAAAAATACTGGGAATCCTTCTATGCAAAGGGCCCTATCTCTATCATTGTGAAAATATGCTGATCCATCTTTCCATCTGTCTTTGTATTTATCTCTTACTCTTTTGTATCTCTTCTAAAAAGTAGGTCCCTTCCATAATTCCTTCCTTTTGTTTTATTTAAAGGGCACCAGCTCATAGAGCATGGAAAGCGCAGGTAATGATTTCCTCTGCATGCCAGAAGGTGCCACTGCAGTACTCACTGAGAAAAAAGGCAGCTGCATGCTTAAATATTGCTGGGTGTAGCAGAAGACTGTCGACTGAGCTATTATCACAGCTTCTTGGAAGTGGGGTGGGGGTTTGATATATAGAAACAATGAAATTGCATGCAGAAAAGGAATCTCACGATACCTTTTTCCTTTTACAACTTTAGGGTTTTACAATTCTATGACTCCTAGGCATGGCATAAAAATGGTTTGTGGATTTCATATTGTTTTGTGGAGATAGAAAAAAACTACTTCAGTCAAGAGGACAAGACATTGTGATGAATGTTATTAAGCTTATCAAGATGTAAACTACAAAAGAAAATGAAAATAGTAGCAAAATGAGGGGGGGAAGGGAAGAAAAAGAAATGTAGGGTAAAGGAGAAAAAAGAAAAAAAGCATTAACTTTTGACTCTTTTTAGTGCAATAGAAAAAAATAGTAACATTAAAGTCTCAACTTTTTACTTTTACATAGTTAATATGTTTAGCCATTTTTATAAGAACAAATCTATCTAACTAGCAAAACCAAAGGTCAAAGTTTCATTTTTCCCCTTCCATCTCAAGCACAAAATCCAGAAGTGGCTTTTAAGTACTGTAGAAACAAAGTTGGATGTGAAGTAGAAAATGTGACTGGGAGGTCTTAAACTAACTTGGAAGTCTTTTGGACAAAACCTCCCAAGCCAATAACTGCTGTGACCCACTTTCTAAATTTCCCTTTTCTAGAATGGACTAGAACAGGCGATATACAAGTTATGAAGTTACAGAGGGGATGTGGCCAAATCTCCTATCTGTTTAAGGATAAAAAGTTGGATAAAAACCATTTGAGTGGGCCCATCTATTGGCTGTCTAACCCTGTAGATGTTGAAGGACCTCTACCTCACAATCTAGAGAAGTATAAAACAAAAGGTGAAAATTTCTGGAAATCTGTACATATAAATAACTTGATCTGAGATAGCAATAAGTATATATTATGTCCTGATGGTGTACATAAAGGGAGAAAAAATGAGATTGGATAAAGATAAACCACTTGAAGGGTTTTTTCAAATGAATGAACACATTCATTTGACAAAGGATGGTACCAGAAAGTAGTTAGCTGTCACAGAGTATAGATAACACTATCAGTGAGCCCTCAGAGTACCAAGGATCCCCTCATAAATATTCTCCTTTATCAATACATAGGCTCAAACACTGGATCAAGCAACTATTTTTTCATTATAAATTAATCTAATAGGCATCATAGTTCATGTAAAATATAAACTAATATTAATGGACTTAACAATCCCTTCAAAAGGGAAAGGTATTTTTTTTTAAAGTTTAAAAGAGAAAACTCACATGCGGTTGAGATCTTCAAGATCTAAAATGGACACCTAACATCAAAAACATCATCAAAAAAGCACAACAAAGAATGTTCTTTCTGCACCAACTCAGAAAGCTCAAATTGCCCAAGGAGCTGCTGATACAGTTCCACAGAGGAATTATTGAGTCTATCATCTGCACCTCTATAACTGTCTGGTTTGGCTCTGCAACCCAACAAGACAGACACAGACTTCAGAGAATAATTAAAACTGCAGAAAAAACAATTGCTACCAACCTGCCTTCCATTGAGGGCCTGTATACTGCACAAGTAAAAAATCGGGCTGTGAAAATATTTACAGACCCCTCACATCCTGAACATAAACTGTTTCAACTCCTACCCTCAAAATGATGCTATAGAGCACTGCACACCAAGAAACTAGACACAACAACAGTTTTTTCCCAAATGCCATCACTCTGCTAAACAAATAATTCACTCAACACTGTCAAACTATTTACTAAGTCTGCACTACTATTAATCTTCTCATTGTTCTCACCACCCATCTCCTTCCACTTATGACTGTATGACTGTAATTTTGTTGCTTGTATCCTTACAATTTATATTGATATTGTTTCCTGATTACTTATTTGTACTCTATGACTATCATTAACTGTTGTACCTTATGATTCTTGATGAACGTATCTTTTCTTTTATGTACACTGAGAGCATATGCACCAAGACAAATTCCTTGTGTGTCCAATCACACTTGGCCAATAAAGAATTCTATTCTATTCTATTCTATTCTATTCTATTCTATTCTATTCTATTCTATTCTATAAAAAGACCACATTAACCTGTTTAATGTGACTCAATCAAAAATTTGTACCCTTAGGTAGACAGAAAAAGAATGATTAGACTGATATATCAAAAACCTATCTTAGATTTTAGAAAACAGTTTCAAAACAAAGATCTTTAATACTATTATTCTAGGCTGAATAAGGAAAAACAACAATTGCAATAGATGATAACAATATAAAATCTACGATTTTTTTTTCTTGATCACTTATTGAAACTGCAGAATGAGATAGTTTAATTTCCCAAGATATGAATGGCAGTTTTTATTTTTTATTATTATTTTTACCCTCAGTTAGATAAATATCCTCAGATAGATCATCTAAAAAGACTTCTGGTAAGTTTCTAGACTATGTCATTACTTTTTAGTTCAAATGATATGAATACTTTTAGGAAAGGAATATGATTATTATCCATCTATTTATATAAGTCATCTGAGTTTTCTACTTCATTCATAACCCAAGTTATAAATTGGAAATTGCTCCTTTCAACTATGCAAACTGTAATCCAGCTTCAGTCAAATCAGTCTAACTCTTGATGCCTCTTTATTCACAGAATTGGATTTATGCAAATCATTTATTACAGGATTGTTTGTTTCTTTGTCATGAAATAGAAACAACCTCCTCCTCCAACACATTGCAGAATGAACCTTAGCAATTAGAACTAAACTAGTTGCAAAATCCTTTTTCAAATGCAGAACAAAATATGAAAACCTTGTTTGCCATTAACAACATTTAATGGAAGTAAATGAGAGGAAATAAGATGAATTTTTCAAAAGAAAAATATTGTGAAAAAGCAATAAAACAAGAAAAGAAAAGAAAAGAAAAGACATGTTGGCTTATCAACTACGAAAGGACAATTGTATCTGCCATTGGAGAGGGTAGCAGATATGTTTTGATAATGGAGAAGATAATGTCACTAGTTCATTTTATGTAATAAATATTAAATTCAGAACAGAGTACATAACACTACAGTTTAAATTTACAGAACAAGAAAAGGAACATTTCAATAGTGCAATTAGTGAATAGCAAACAAAACTAGCAATAAAAATTTGAAATTGGATAAATGTCTAGGACACAGAAGGACTTTACGTGTTATACAGTATAAAACTTTCTAGGAAGAGGAGAGGAGAGGAGAGGAGAGGAGAGGAGAGGAGAGGAGAGGAGAGGAGAAGAGAAGAGAAGAGAAGAGAAGAGAAGAGAAGAGAAGAGAAGAGAAGAGAAGAGAAGAGAAGAGAAGAGAAGAGAAGAGAAGAGAAGAGAAGAGAAGAGAAAGGTTGCAATACCTTAAAGACTCCAAAATTCATTTTGGCATAATATTTCATGGGCTAAACTCTGAGGGTTATATAATAAATCAACATCAATCTGAGATATTAATTTCAGAGAGACCTTTTAAAAAGAACAGGAATTTAATACCAAAGAGACATAGAATGAAATTTGAGTTAGCGTTCTATCTATGGCAAAATGTAGGAAATTTTATAAAGTACCCTACTACAAGAAAGAGTGTTTGTGGATCCTCAGGTATAAAGGATATTATGTATGTTTTGCTTGACTTCCAACTATATGATTCAGTAAGAATACAGTAATTAGAGTCACTACTTGACAGAGAAGCCTATTGGGATATTGAAACAGTCTAATTTCTTCCAGGATGTAAACCTGTTTGGTATTAGCAAGATCACCCAGTTAAGGTTATTCATCTGAAAACTCATTTTCAAGACAGATTGAGGTAATATGCAAAAGTGATCAATTTAACTGAATGCAATGCTTTTTATATCTTTGTATATTTGCATTTATTTCACATTCTGCAACTGTTTTGTATTTTGATAAGGTCAATTGACTAATCAGTAGAAATAAATGATAATGAATGTACAGTATTGGAATAGTTCTGGAGAGACAAGACTTCAAAAGCTCCCTGACTGCACACTTGGCAATTGATAAGAGAAGAACCAAGACTGATCCTAACTAAGATGATGGCAAAATGTGAGCTCACAACAGAATCTCTGCCCTTTTGTAAGTGAAGGGAATTAAAGAAATAAGATAAAAAAAGAGAAAAGAGAATACAGCTCTAAATCTAGATTTCACAAGAGTGCACTACACTTCTCTATACTACTTCATTCTTGCAAACTATCCTTTGCTTTCAACACCTTTATCCATCCCCTAATACAGGAGTCAGCAACTCACAGTTCTGGAGCTGCATGTGGCTCTTTCATCCCCTGCTGTGACTCCCTGTCACTGTTTGGCTCCACAATTGATAGGGCTTTTGGTTAGGATAGGTAGAGGAAAAAGGATGCCTTGCTAGGAGGAGACTCTATGGTGGGGGAACCGGACTTCCGGTCGGCTCCAGAATTGAATGGGAGGCTTCCGGTTAGGATCTTTGTAACTCTTTGAGTGTTTAAGGTTGTCGACCCCTTCCCTAATACATAGTCTTTTGTTCACTGCATTTTTCATTGTACTTTTTTTAAGGATGACAACACATCCATCCAACTAGAACTTTCCTCTCAACCATTCATTCTTGCTCTTATGGCAAGATGGGCAGATAAACAAACAAACAAACAAATGTTGAAGCAGTATTCCATCTTTCAGACTGGTTACTTTTTTTTTAAATGATTCCCATTTATTCAGCACTTGTTCCTTCTGACTATTGTGTCTTCTTGTTTTCCACACGTCTTATCACATTCAACTGCATTCAACTTACTTTCATATTTGTCTTGCTATATCCAATACTTTCTTCCATGTCATGAAACAGACAGAAGTGTAAGGTACAACTGACAACTTGTCTCAATGCTGAATTTTAGGTACGGTGTAGTAAATTGTGCCCACCAGGTAAAATTTAAAACCCACATGAAGATGCTGTTTTCTTAAGGTTCATTAAGGTTCATTATCCTTCATAGGATTCCAAAGTTTTATTTTAAAAGCAAATATTTGCATTTCATCCTAGTTGAGAATTTTGCTTCTGTGCTACTGTACTACATTTGACGGAAGCTGGAAAGCTTTTTCATTGAGAGATCTTTCGGGGGGGGGGAAATTCCCACTGCAGTGGAACTCAATCTTTTATTACAGAAGTTTCTTCCTGCCGGTCCCCTGTTTCTCTCTTCCTCCCCAGCCCTTTCCTTTGCCTTTGCTCTGTTTCACTCTGTGTGCTTTTAAGCTTTCAGATAGTTTACCTCTTGGCGGCAACAGTACTCACTACTGACAGAAGAGACAAGTAAAGAAGGTGACTGGACAGCCTTATTGACAGCCAGGAAGGACTAAATTGATTATCCACAATGAAATACAATAAGAGGAAGACATTTCACTAAAAGCATATCCTTTGAACAAGCTCTCTATTAATTAATTGTGAGCCCCAGGAGATAATGTGGTGCCTAAACAAGAAAGCAAGGCAAAAGGGAAGAGTGTGCGGTACGAGAGAAGGGAGGAGGGAGAGCAGCTCGGTCGCCTTTTAATAACTCTATCAAAGGATATGTGTCGCCAAGGAGGCTGCCCTGGCATATCTCTAAGTTTCCCCATGTACACTAAGTGCAGCCCATTTAGCCATTATATCGGAATATCAATAATGGGAAAGCAAATTTTTCTACAGAAGTATCTATCCTAATTAAAGGCTTTCTGTATTAAAGGAGACTGGTGTGTGCTGAAGCCTGAAAGTTCCTTTCAAATGCTAAGAGCTAAAATATATGATCATTTTTTTTCTCAATAAATGTCTAATATTAGAACTAACCAACATTGTTCTTCTGAGTCAGGCTGAATGCCTCAAATCTCTTAAGACGAGTTAGAAGGGACTCTCTTTGTCACTGTTCTAGAGCAACTGGTACCTTAAGGTAAGGTGGCATCATCGTTGCTGTTCTTGTTTCATTTGTCCAGCTGAATTTAATATTGGGCTATTAAGACAGTTCTTTATTCAAAAATTCGGCTATCTCCTTTTAAAGGTAAAGGTAAAGGTTCCCCTTGCACATATGTGCTAGTCGTTCCTGACTCTAGGGGGCGGTGCTCATCTCCGTTTCAAGCCAAAGAGCCAGCGCTATCCAAAGACGTCTCCGTGGTCACGTGGCCGGCATGACTAAATGCCAAAGGCACATGGAACACTGTTACCTTCCCACTAAAGGTGGTCCCTATTTTTCTACTTGCATTTTTTTACATGTTTTCGAACTGCTAGGTTGGCAGAAGCTGGGACAAATAACGGGAGCTCACCCAGTTATGCGGCACTAGGGATTCAAACTGCTGAACTGCTGACTTTTCAATCAACAAGCTCAGTGCCTTAGCCACTGAGCCATTGCATCCGTCCTTTTAAAAGAATGTCCCTTTTTAAAGACATCCAAATTGAGATCTGTTATTCCATCTCATGATCTTAGTGAAGGGTTTGGTTCTAAGTTCTTTAAAAAAAACATGAGTAATGTCCTACTACAACAAAATGAGAAAAATGAACAAATAAAAAAAATAACAATAGGAACTTCGGAAAATTTCACATGCCATAGATCTTTAGAAAATAAATAGCAGTGATAAATAATTGTGTGGCAGCCATCTAATTTTCTTAGTTTAAACCTTGTTTTATATTATTAAATGGAACTACCATTATTGTCAATTACTTGCATCTGACAAGAGCAGGCTGAGGTCAGGGCATGGAGGCTGATGCTGAAGTTCCAATGCTCCCTCTCGGTTAGTCCCACTAATATTAGCTAATGCTATTCCAGCAAGCAGGATCAATGTCCTAGAAAACAGAAATTAATGTCATGTGGGTTATCAGCAAGGTTTATATAATCCCAAGGCTATAACCAGTTCAAATATACATTCTTGTAAGATAAAATGAGTTTCAGTAGAAGTGAACAGCTTGGTATAGGGAAGCAGAACCTTAGTGACAAAGAATTCATACGCATCTATCTCTATACCTTCTCTATCTCTATCTCTATCTCTACATCTACATCTACATCTACATCTACATCTACATCTACATCTACATCTACATCTACATCTACATCTATATCTTATCTCTATCTCTATTTCTATCTCTATCTCTATCTCTATCTCTATCTCTACCTGTACCTCTACCTCTACCTCTACATCTCTTTCTCTTTCTCTTTCTCTTTCTCTTTCTCTTTCTCTTTCTCTTTCTCTTTCTCTTTCTCTTTCTCTTTCTCTTTTTCTCTCTCTCTCTCTACCTCTACCTCTACCTCTACCTCTACCTCTCTATCTCTATCTCTATCTCTATCTCTATCTCTATCTCTATCTCTATTTCTATCTCTATCTCTATCTCTATCTCTATATATCTTTATCTATATAAGGGGTCCTTGGTGCTCTTTGAGCTGGCTTGTTTTCTTGCAAACATTTCATTACCTTAAATAGGTAACACCATCAGTGCTAGTCATCCATGCTCTATATACAGAGTGATATCTACAGAGTGATCCTCTGTATCTCTTATTTTCTGGTCTTTCATATTTATTGTAATTAAAATCGGAAACCGGTACTTATCTATTTTAAGGACAGTAAAATTTATTCCTCCTCTTGATACCTAATTTCTTTGCAATCAGGAGGGCACATATTCAGTACCAAGATTAATTTGCTTCCATCGCCTGTTGCATTGTAATTATAGCAGATGCAGCCAACCGATTCACCAGCAAGGGTTATCTCTTCTCCCATTTCCAGGTTAAGGAATTTTCATGGGCTAGGATAGTATTTTGTTTTGGCCCACTTCAAGAAAGATATTCTCAGGTCACACATGAGAAACATGTGATGTGAGTCTTTGCATCTAGTAGTTTTGGCATGCAATGCCCTATAATGGCATCCTGAAGGGAGATGTTGAAAGAGAATATATCCAGGATGTGAGGAGTCTGTATATATTTTCTCAGGCCTCTTTCTGGTTCATGCAGTATACAGATTCTCAGTGGAAGGCAGGATAGTTACGATTGATTTTTCTGCAGCCCTAACTATCCGTTGAAGTCTGTATCTGTCCTGTTTGGTTGCAGTGCCAAACCAGATGGCTATTGAAGTACAAATGACTCAATAATTCCTCTGTAGAACTGTATCAGCAGATCCTTGGGCAATCTAAGCTTTCTGAGAAGAATTATGTTATTGACTTTGTCATTTGTACTTCAATAACTGTCTGACACTGCAACCAAACAAACAGGAGAGATGCATGAAAATGCAGGTAGAGTTTCTATCCATGGTGAAAGATTTTGCTCTGAAGTCATACATTTTTCAGCATGGATTTTTTCTCTAAAATAAGTTATTAATTAATGGAGACAGAAGATAGCACTTCCTGTATGGCTTCCAGAATTCATCTTTTTTAAAAAAAAAATATTAACTAGCTACCAATTTTCCAAATTGAAGTAAAAGTTTCAAATAAATCTGTTCCATGTACCTCCCTCACCCTCCTGGCCTCAGTAACTTTTCCAGGCCATGGGAACAGAGATTTGGCAGGTGTGGTAATCAGAAATACTACTTCCACAGATTTTCATTTGACTTTTTAAAATTAATTCTGACTGGCTGAGCATAGTTCTTTTGCATTTATTAACACAGCAGTAAATGAGAGAAAATAAGGAAGGATGGCTAATCAAGTAGAAGGATAATGGATAGTCACTGATTAGCCTTCACAATTATTGCTCACATCATATAAGTAGCATTCTCATTTGAGAAATAATTCATTTTAACCATTTCTAATGAAAATGGGACAATGATCTTTGTGTGTAGGTGAAAGTTTTAATGTCTCAGGAGGGGGAATATTGATTTGGCCTATCCCGGCACTGGTCAGTTGCCCCCCGTTCGGACCGGTTCACAAGAACTGGTAGTAAAACGAGTGGGAGGCTCCACCCATTCACCTGAATGTCATCAGAAGTGATCTGCGATGTGCAGAAGAGCGCACGGGCATGATGCAAACCGGTAGTAAAGGTAAGTAGAACTCACCCCTGTATCCCGGGATAATTTTTCAAATGAGTTCACTGAACAAAATATATTCATGTAGTTCTTTTGCCCTAGTGCGACTGTATTTTTGAAACTCTACTTTTCTATAGGACATATAAAATTAGTAATTTGTAAATCTTTTATTAAAATTTAAATGATTGCGCTCCGACCTGGAATGAGCACTGATACTCATGTGAAAATTTCAACATGTATGCCTTTTAAATGCCCTATAACCAGGGGCGATATCCAGCAGGTTCTGACAGGTTCTGGCGGACATTTTGAGTAGTTCGGAGAACTGGCAAATACCATCTCTGGCTGGCCCCAGAGTGGGGTGAGAATGGAGATTTTGCAATATACTTCCCCCAGGAGTGGGGTGGGAATGGAGATTTTTCAGTATCCCTTCCCCTGCCACGCCCACCAAGCCACGCCCACAGAACCAGTAGTTAGAAAATTTGGATTTCACCACTGCCTATAACTATGATGATATAGAACAGTGTTTGTCAGTAACTTTTAAGATGTATGCACTTCAACTCCTAGAATTACCCAGCCTGCTTGCATGCTGGCTGAGGAATTCTGGGAGTTGACATCCACCTATGTTAAATTTGCTAAGGTTGAAAATCACTGGCCCCAGAGAAGGAAAGGGGGTTAAGATGATATATAGAAGCCAGATTCTGCTATTAATAAACTTACCATTGGAAGCCTGGTGGAGCATTAACTGACTCAGCCTCCCAAGCATGAGTCCAACTCATTTTGTAAAGCATTAGAGTGCATCAATACATATATACCCACAATATTGTTATATTGAAAAATATAACAAGCTAGATCTACAATGTAAACTTCTTTTCAACTCTAAGTAAAAACATTGTAACTAAGAATGGGAATGTGGATCCATCTATAGCTATATCTACCAGTATATCTATATCTATCTATATATCATCTATTTATCTATACATATACACTTAAATACAATAGATAGATATTCCACATTCCCATTCTTAGAGACACATACATACATACTGTGTTTCCCCGAAAATAAGACCCTGTCTTATATTTTTTTGAACCCCAAAATACCGTATTTTTCAGAGTATAAGACATACCAGAGTATAAGACGCACCTTAGTTTTTGGGGAGGAAAATAAGAAAAAAAGCTGATTGGCAGGTGGATCAGCCTCCCAGAATACTCCCAATCAGCTGTTCCCAGAGGTGAATTTTAGCAACAGGTTCCTTGGTTGTGAGCTCTGTGCCTTGTTTTTTTTTTTTTTCCCCTGTTTTTGAAAGCCTCCAAAACAGAGCTGCAGAAAAAAAGCCTCTGAAGCTCTGCTTGGGGGCTTCTTTTCTGAAGCTCTGTTTGGGGGCTTCTTTTCTGAACATTCGTTTCTGATGCTTTTTTCAGCCTCTGAAACCTCCTTTTGAGAAGCTGGGCAAGGTTACATTCGGAGTATAAGATGCACCCAGATTTTCACCCTGTTTTTTTACGGGGAAAAAGTGTGTCTTATACTCTGAAAAATACGGTAATCGCTTGGCCTTATTTTCAGGGAGGTCTTATTATTTTGGGCCACGTGGAACAAGATGGGGCTCCTCTTGTCATCTTACCTGATTTCCAGTTCTGTGTTTAAATATTTTTGGGGAGGGCTTATTTTTGGGGGGAGGCTTATTTTAGTGCATGTGCTCAAAAGCCCGATTGGGCTTATTATCAGGAGATGTCTTATTTTCGGGAAAACAGGGTACATATAGATATAGATATCGATGTGGAGTTGTGTACACACACACATGTATGTATGTATGTATGTATGTATGTATGTATGTATGTATGTATGCTTGAAGTCTCTAAGAATGGGAATGTGGAATTTCTCATCTGTCTCCAGCAAGAGAAATATGATTGCAGTCTAAACTTTTACTTTCCTCACACTTTGCCAGATCTCAAGATGTCATATTTACTCTGTTTGTTCAAACAAGAAAACTGCTGTATGTCTACTAGGTCTATTCACTTTGGAAATGATACTTTCTTGCACAGGATGCTCTGCTTCTAGACCTCACTGAACTCAAGGACTTAATTGCCCCTCTAGCAGGAAAGCTTTTCCTACTAATAATGTTTATAGAAAAAGAGATGACAACTACCAGTGTGCTAATTTCTGACATCACAACTGAAACATAAAGGGAAACTCATGTATAATTGTGATGAACTTTGAGAGGGCAGGAATCCTAATTTTATTTACATACAGTATACCAGGGATGGTTCTACTTACCTTTAGTACTGGTTCGCATCATGCCCGTGCGTGATTGCTCGCTTTGCTCATGTGCACACTCTTCTGCACAGATCAACTTTGATGATGTCCGGGTCAGTGAGTGGAACCTCCTGCCAGTTTTACTACCAGTTCTTGCGAACTGGTCTGAACTGGGGGCAACCCACCACTTCAGTATACTAACCAAAGACGACAACATTGGGTGATAGGTTGACTGTAAAAATAACAATTTTTTAGTTGGGAATGAAAGTAAAATTTACCAGTGTTGTTATGTTGTTATACAAACTGCTTGTTCATCCATAGCTGGAATACTGTGTATGACTATAGTTGATGCACCACAAAAAAGGGCTATTGACAGAACTGAAAAAGACAAAGAAAAAGATACTTCTGAGTTAATAACATTCTGTCAGGTTTATATCTTCAACATTACAAGATCAAAGACAGAGTTTTCTAGTTTTTCTAGCAGAGTACAAATTTTAAGGTTAGATTATTTTCAACAATCTAGGTCAGGAGACACATGCATACTTCTTGTCCCTTCCAATAAGTCAAGAGAGAGAGTGTAAGAAGTTTCTTCTGCTTGAGCTGGCAGATGTGAGTTGGTGGCATGCCATCCAGTGGGTACTGGAGCAAAGATAACTCATTGGTGCTATTTGCAACTGAGCAACAAGAAAGTATTGCAAGAGTTGACTACCTCAAGCATTAGAAGGTTATAAATATGGCAACAGGAGCTCAGAGCAAAAATAGGTAAAGGTAAAGGTTCCACTCGCACATATGTGCTAGTCTCTAGGGGAGGGGTCTCCAAACTTGGCAACTTTAAGACTTGTGAACTTCAACTCCCAGAATTCCTCAGCCAGCTTTGCCAGCTTTGCTGGCTGAGGAATTCTGAGAGTTGAAGTCCACAAGTCTTAAAGTTGCCAAGTTTGGAGACCCCTCCCCTAGGGAGTGGTGCTCATTTCCATTTCAAAGCTGAAGAGCCAGCACTGTCCAAAGATGTCTCTGTGGTCATGTGGCCAGCATGACTAAATGCCAAAGGTACATGGAACACTGTTACCTTCCCACCAATGGTAGTCCGTATTTTTTTATACTTGCATTTTTTACGTGCTTTTGAACTGCTAGGTTGGCAGAAGCTGGAACAAGTAATGGGAGCTCACCCCTTTCTGCGGCACTAGGGATTTGAACCGCTGAACTGCCGACCATTCGATCAACAAGCTCAGCTTCTTAGCCACTGAGCTACCGCGTCCCTAAATACTTATCATTTAATAGAACAGAACCTTTCTAAACAGATATTTCATTTTTAGGTTCAATAAACAATACTTACAGAATGCATTGAATGTGTAAAAATACTCTTTAGAATTTCAGTAGATACTGACAATATCAACCTTAATGTAGACAATAGAAAGACAGTAGAAAGGAAGTGTATGCTGATCCCTTACAGACAAAATCTAATATTCTTCACACACACACACACACACACACACACACACACACACACACACGAAACTTGTTTTAGTTTTCTTCCCCTACTTCCTGCAAACTCTCTCTAATGGCTTACTCTGGGCTTCCCTTAAATGAATTCTGTTCTGACCTAGGCTTCCTTAGAAAGTAAACAGCACAAACTTAGTCCTGGCAAACCTCTTTAATTCATACGGCTGTGAATTATTGTCATTCCCAGTCTGAAAAGCTTCTCAAACCATCTTGCAGTGGAGTGTTTATCTTGCTTGAAATGCTGCCAGAGAACTAATTGCCACACTCAGGGCAAGGCCAAACTTAGCACAGAGTCAAACAGAACTTTTCCAAAGCTTTTACCAACCAGATGAACTAATTGTTTCCTGCAAAAAGCTCACATCCCATTTACTTCTCTTTTATATCTTATGGAAGGGGCCAATCATCTCCAAGCCTTACTCCCAAGTTGACCCTGTTTTCTTAGTTGTTCCTGTCTCCTGGCAGCTCTGTGCATGTGCACACTGGGTATAGGCTCACACTGTTCTTCTGCTTCGCTGATGTCAGACTTCAGAGACTCCGGAGGCAGCAAAGAACTGCCAGATAGCCTTGGCCCCCTCTCTGTCTCCGACTCAGAGCCCTTGTCCGAGCCTTCTCCAGATTCCAGGATGGTCCATGTTCCTCCCCAAGTTCCTCACTGTTTGAATCTGCTGCCAGCTCTGCTGGCTGCTGGAGACCACAACAAATTCATTATTCTGCATGGATTACAGTTAAAACTAGAGTTGATTTTAACATTCTCAAAGGATGTCATTGAAGATTCTTAGTCATCCAGTTAGAGCTGTCTGAAAATTGAGTCATGGCAAGTGGACTTACTTTCTTGTTGGTTATGCTGCTTATCCAAGCAACGTCCTCAATCTGAGCAAATGTTTAGGCAGAGAGTCCTTGGAATGTGCAAACTCCTTCCACATCAGAGGGGAGAAACCCTGAATTTGGTATGGGAAGAGCTGGTAAGTTCCAATGACTCTACTGGAAGAAAAATCCCTCTGGTTCAGTTCCAAGCTGGAAGAAAGACACTGGAAACAACATGGAGGCTGATTGGAAAGAAAGTTCATTTATTGGCGAACAGAACCACCAGGGTTTGTGGTTCTGGGCAGCTGACAAAATGGAGTTTAGAGTGGGTGGGTTTTTATACCTTCTGGATTCCAATGGGGGTCATGTAGGGGTTATGTAGGGATCATAGCTGTCTCTATAGGCAAAAGAGGTGTTTGTCTCAGCTAATTTTGTCAATCTTTTATTTGTTGCTTATCTGAGTTTCTGTCTTGACCCAGTCTTTCCGAATGGATTACCAAATCTGCATTTCTAAAAACTGGCCTCCTCAGTTTTTGCTTGGGACAGGGAAACTGGGGCTGGTTTCTGCCTCCCTTAAGATTTTTTTTATTTCTCCTTTAGGGGAAATATTTTATCCTGCCTTTTTAATATTTTCCAAAATATTTAATTCTTCTGGGAGGGGGGGGGGGCTTCTTACAACTCTCTGCCTAACCAATTTGTTCAGATTGAGGAAGCTGCTTGGATGAGCATTGAAATGTCTCAAATTAACAAAAATAAGTCCAGTTGCCATGACTCAATTTTCAGATTCCCAAAAGATATTTCCTTTTGGAGTAGTTGGCTTTAATGCTGGCTTTATTAATTTTATTATTGCTGCTGTTATTATTATTATATGCAATTTAGTTTTTCAAGTCTTCCTGGGTAAAGTTATTTTGCCCTTAGAAATTAAATCATTAAATGGCGACCATTAAATCATTTCCTCTTCAGTGTTGATCCTGTTTTAAAACAGGCTAAAATAAAAGAGTAGAAAGCAAAACAAAGGCCCAATGTAATAATTCTCTTTCCTTTTGTTTATTCCAGTGGCAGAATTATCTAATATGTAGGAAGAAAAGCATTCTAAAGATGTAGATTGTGTCTGACCTTTTAGTATTAATTGTAATTGCAAGCTTCCTCCATCTTCTTCGTTTTTCAGTTGATAAATTCAAATCTATTGGTTTTAATGATCTAAAAGCCCATAAATATGGTTCCGTTGTAGAGGGAATAGGAAATCATTTTCATTAAATATATATATATATATATATATATATATATATATATATATATATATATATATATATATATATATATATATATACATATATATATATATATATATATATATATATATATTGTTTTGACCAACATAATTTTAAACATTTGCATTTGAAACTTTCCCAGGTACAAAATGCTAGGCTTCATTGAGCAATAACAGATGAAGGAAACCAGCCTTTTCAGTTGCTGGACAAAAGACTTGCAAGACTGAAAATCTAGAAGTTTGAATTAAAATGTTCACATCTGACAGCAAATGTTGTTTTATTAAAGTGGTAGTGGGGAAGCCCTGGAAAAAAACACTGGTCTCTAGACAAAAAAAGATTTGCATTTTTTTTTTTAAAAGTAACATTGATTTAAGATGGCATTTTCTGATTTGTTAGCCTTTTTCCTTTTTTTTTTCATTAAAAAGTAACAAAACAAAAAGAAACTATGAGCAGTGTATGTTAACATTCAGAAACTTTGCTACCATCTTCTTTTGATTTATATAGCTTTTAATATAAATTGCCTAATAGTCTTTTAAAGCAAATTATCCTGCTTGCATTCTTTGATATGTAAATTTTGCAGCGCAGGGTTCTATAAATGTAAACTTGTCTGATATAAGCTTTTTCAAAAATATAAGTACTGTGATGAGTACACAACTTTCAGTAACATACCTTTTCTTCAAATAGCCTTTTATTTTTCAGATTGTGTATTTAAAATAAAAATAAAAGCACTAGCCTAATGTTCATTGATAGCCAGATGTTCTTTGATGCTAGCTGTCCTGGGATTACAATTTTGCCTAGATAACTGCATGGATTTATGCATATAGCTGCCAGAAATTAGAACTGAATCCAAGGGGTGGGGCGGGGGGAATCACTCTAATGAAATCTTTGGCAGAACCCATTTCCATCCTTAATCCATATGCCATAGACATTTATTTTATTTATTTTATTTTATTTATTGAATTTGTATACCGCCCTACTCCCGAAAGACTCAGGGCAGTGAACAGCCAAATAAAATACATATAATATAAATGTTAAAAAACCATTAAAATACAATTAAATAATTGGCCCGGAAAACGAAATTTAAAACACCCCAAATTCATAAGACAAATTTAAAATTTAGAAATTTTAAAAATTTTTAAAAAGTTTAAAAGAGAGGTTAGGCCAGGCGGGTCTGCTGGAAAAGAAATGTTTTGATGGCACGGTGGAAAGCGCGCAGGTCCGGGATCCTCCGTATCTCTGGGGGGAGCTCGTTCCAGATGGCGGGTGCCCCCACAGAGAAGGCTTTCCCCCTGGGGGCCGCCAGTCGACATTGTTTGGCCGACGGCACCCTGAGGAGCCCCTCTCTATGGGAGCGTACTGGTCGGTGAGAGGCTACTAGTGGCAGAAGGCGGTCTCGTAGACATTAGATTGCAACTAATAAAGCTTCAATGTTTTTGTTTCACTTGTTGAAATTTCTATGTAGGATGGATGTAGAGTAGGAATACATCCCTAGACCCCATCTTTATGCATCAGGGTGTTGGAAGAAGTGTCCGTCTGGGTTCAGTTCTAAGTGGGGAGAAAGACACTGGAAATATGGAGACTGCTTGAAAAGGTGGTTTAATGGTGGACAGGACCACATGGTTTTGAGTTAATGGGCAAAAAAAAAAAAAAAAAACACATAGGAGAGAGATAGAGATAGATTTATACCCTCTCTTGGGCCCCGCTTTGGAACTTCCTGCTCCTGTATTCTGATTGGTTGTCAGACTCCCATGGGGCCATGGAGGGGTAACTTTGTAGTGTCTTGAGTTCCAAACTTGGTTGAATCTTGCTGCGTGATGTAATATCCCCAGGTGCCATGTGGGTGAGTTCTGTTGCTAGATGGGTAGAGGGCTAATCCTATCATGTTTTAAGGGCCATGTCTTAATCCCATCACCCTGGAGTTGAAGGGTGGTGGTGGTAGGGAGCTGCTTTGTCTTTAACACGTTTTTTTTAGTTTATTTATTTGTCAAAACTGTATAAGATAACAGATATACAAGTATAAACATGATTATGAATACAGGATAAGGATACAAATGGGGACAGTAAGACAGGGATTGTAGGCACATTGGTGCGCTTATGCATGCCCCCTACAGACCTCTTAGCAGGGGTGAAATCCAGCAGGTTCTGACAGGTTCTGGAGAACCAGTAGTGGAAATTTTGAGCAGTTAAGAGAACAGGTAGCAGATATTTTGAGTAGTTTGGAGAACTAACAAATACCACCTCTCGCTGGTCCCAGAGTGGAGAGGGAATTGGGATTTTGTAGTATCCTTCCCCTGGAGTGGGGTGGGAATGAAGATTTTGCAGTATCTTTCCCCTGCCATGCCCACCAAGCCACGCCCACCAAGCCACACCACGCCCACCAAGCCACGCCCACAGAACCGGTAGTAAAAAAAATTGGATTTCACCACTGCCTCTTAGGAATGGGATGAGGTCAACAGTAGACTGTCTAAGGTTAAGTTATGGGGGTTTGGGAAAGTAACCACAAAGTCAGATAGTGCATTCCAGATATTGACCACTCTGTTGCTGAAGTCATATTGTCTGCAATTGAGTTGGGAGCGGTTTACCTTGAGTTTGTATCTATTTTGTGTTTGTATATTATTGCAGTTGAAACTGAAGTAGTCATTGACAGGTAGGACGTTGTAGCAGATAATTTTGTGTACTACGCTTAGGTCCTGAAATATTTCATTCTTCTAGGAGGGGGGTGGGTGCTAACTTCTTACAAGGGAGAATTTTTAGAGGAGCAGGGGCAAGAGTGACTGTGTAGATTTCAATCCATGAATTTCTTTAAATTCATTTATCAGTATCCCAGTCAGTGAATTTCCCAGGTTAGGGTATAAAATTTAGGGAGGATTGGTTTGCTTATTACAACTTAACACTGATTATATTTGAAGAATAATCTTCTAAATCTTAGTTATGAACGTACACTGATTCCTTTGCCTTTCTCTTTCTGCATCATGAAAGTAACAGCTATGCTGTGAATTTCCAGTTTTGGAAAATTGTCAAGGACTTGATGCCAAATTCAAGTCATTTGTTCTTTTCTAGGAGGGTGACTCTAGGAACCATATGTGAATGCTTCCTTACTATCAAATCAGACTGAATTTTGATGGGGAAAGGGGAGGACTGTGGCCAGCCCTTTTGAAGTAACCAAATGCTTGAAAAGTGAGGGAGCTCATGTTAGTGTATTACTGATATTTATTTGTTTGTTAACCATTGCAAGATGGTTAACAAACAAGTAAATTAATATAATTATTATCCAATATATAAAATTCCTCACACCCAACAACCCTGATGGTTTCTATTCGCATCTCAAAGAACATATGGCTAGCATGCTGTCTTTGTAGAAAGGGAATAATCATCATCATCATCATCATCATCATCATCATCATCATCATCATCATCTAAAACAAAGTTGAAACTGTTTCACATTTAATATGTGAATACAGCAAAATAGCACAAACTGATTACAAAGCTAGACATGACCAAGTTGCTAAATTAATCCACTGGTCATTATGTAAAAAATACGACTTTCCTGTATCCAAAAAGTCACGGGAACATAAAGTGGAAAAAGTTATAGAAAATGAGAAGGTGGAGATCTTGTGGGACTTTCGAATACAGACGGATTGTCACTTGGAACACAACACGCCAGATATCACAGTTGTCGAAAACCAAAACGTACAATTTATTGACATTGCGGTACCAGGAGACGCCAGAGTCCAAGAAAAAGAACTGGAAAAAATCATGAAATATTGCGATCTGGCCATCGAAACTACACGGCTATGGATGAAACATGTAACCGTGATACCCATTGTCATCGGGGCACTTGGTACCATGTCCAAGAATTTTATAAGATACATCAACAAATTGCAGCTTCCTGCAATAACACCAGCGGAACTGCGAAAAACTGTGCTACGTGGAACATTGTACATCTTAAGAAGGTACTTGGTTGATATCTAGGATGCTGGCAGCAACCCGTATCAACCATTAGCACCAGTCAATGGTATTTGTGATGCATTTTTGAATGTTCAGTTGACTGAATTTCATGTTTAATGAATAAAGTAAATAATAATATTTATCTAAAACAGTGCTTCAGTGTTGCCAGTGTTGGCAACTTTAAAAAGTGTGAATTTGGACTCCCAGAATTCACCAGCCAATTCTTTTAAACTAGGTAACATTTTAAAGTTACCTAGTTTGAGAAATACTATTCTAAAAGATTTTAACCCCACGTGTAAATTTTGCTGTTATCTGCTTTTTGTTTGTTTGTTTGTTTGTCTTTGCAATGTAGTAAGCCAAAGGTGTATACAGTATAAGCCTTGGTCTTGCTTTTGCTCATGGCAGTTCAGAAAAAATTCAGTGCTCTGCTGGGAGCTCAGTATATATACTGTTCATTGATTGCATGCAAATAAAATTATGTTGCATCTTCAAAGTGAATTGGTTGTTTAAGGTAAGCCAGGTTTTGGTTACAACAGAAATGAAGGGATGTTGCTCCCCTATTGTTTAATTTCTATTTTAACGTCATTGTAAAGGCTGTTACCAGAGATGAATTTCACCCTCCATTTCTGTTTTATAATCCATTCTCCATATTACCATATGCCGATGATGCTCATAGCCTCTCTGTATCCCATGAGGCGCTGTGATAAAATTTCCCCATGCTGGCATCACACTGCCAAACCAAATGCTGGAAATCAACCATGCAAAAACTCAGATGGTTATATTTACCAAGCAGCATGCTAATCACCCTCATATTTGGAAAACTGACAACCAAATTGAGTGGGTGGAAGCTTTTAAATATCTAGGCATTTATTTTTAATCATCTGTGCCCTGGAAACACTAATCTCCGGACCTTGTTCTGCATGTGCAAAGAGTTTCTAAAGTAATAGTTTGATACTGAATAATCCTTTTGTCAAATGCAAGAAACCAGGAGCCAGGGTAGAGTTCAAAAGCACTGCAGTTTATTCCACGCTACCTATACACAAGAATCTGATCTTCTAACTGTCAAGGCAAATTGACACCAGATAAGTCAATGGACTTTAAGGGGTGGAGGGGCTGGACATAGGTTTATTTTGTGGGCACAGAGACTCCAAACTGATGACACATTTGACCTTGCCCTCAGACTCTATCTCGTCATCTCCTATACTTAGATCTTCATGTATAAATGGACTGCCTAAATGCTTCATATTTGTGCTACATGTACATGTGTTCACCAATCCCAAATATTTTTTACCACATAGCTTTGTCCTCATTCAAGAGAGCACGCTGGACACTTGGGTGCTAGGCCTTTAGTGCAGGGGTCTGCAACCTTAAATACTCAAAGAGCCATTTCCCACAAAAAAGAAAACACCGGGAACCACAAAACCCTTCCCGTGCCTGATTATTTCTTGAGCGGCCACAAAGCTAGCATATGTAGTTGAATTAAACATTCTGTTTTCTTCTGAAACTTTTCTTTTCTTGGATTTATCCATGGTTGGCCCACTGGAGGTTGAAAAGCTCAATAAATTGTGTGCCGCAAGTGTCGCACAGTGGCGGTTGTGACGCATATTTTGAGTGACAGGGAGCCACAGCAGAAGGGCCACATGCGGCTCCAGAGCTGACCCCTGCTTTAGTGGTATTGATAGGGAGATTCAATAATATTCCCTATCAAGAGTGTCTATGTATACGTTAAGACACTGAAACATAAACAGTTGAATATGTACTTCTAAAATTCCCCATTTCTCATTTATTATCCTTGAAGGAAGGAGTTAATCTATCCTCTAATCATAAATTGGCCATTTGTTTCTGCAGTGCCTTTTTTGATTCACCCTGTCTATGGGATAGAAAGATGTAGTAAAGGGCCGAACTCTTCCATATTACAAGCCTCTGATCAAATATTGTCTATCTTTAAGGATATTTAGGGCAAGAGAGCATTTTAGAGAGCTTTTTTCCTGTTTCCTTCACCAAGTGGTCCACTCGCCATTACAGAGGAGAGAAGCAACCTGGAATTGAGGAGAAACTTCCTAATAGTGAGGACAATTAACCAGTGGAAGACTTTGCCTTCAGACATTGATGGTGCTTCATCACTGGAGGTTTTTAAGAAAAGACTGGACAGTCACTTGTCTGAAATGGTATAGGATCTCCTCCTTGAGCAAGGGGATGGACTAGAAGACCTCCAAGGTCCCTTCCAGCTCTATTCTGATTCTGATTCTGAGGTCCATTAGTATTTGCAACTGCAAAGTCATAATGGAAGGTTCCGGAAATGAATATGGGGGTATGGACTTGACTTGCATCCCAAAGAAGGAGAAGGCAAAGAATTACCCCTATTTTTCAGAGTATAAGACACACTTCCCACCCACTAAAAAAGGCTGAAAATTTGGGTGCATCTTATACTCCAAATGTAGCTTTTTCGAAGCTTTTTTTCAGCCCTAACGAGGAGCTAGCAAGTGAAGTGATCTTCCGCGCTTTGGAATGGAAGGTTGCCAATTAGAGGTGATCCAGAAACAGCTTTTATGCTCCATACAATTCTTTTTCAAGAGACCCAGTTTGGTGTAGTGGTTAAGGCATCAGGCTAGAAAACAGGAGATTTTTGTGATTTCTAGTCCTGCCATAGGCACAAAGCCAGCTAGGTGATATTGGGCCAGTCACTTTCTCAATGGCAAATGGCAAACTTCTGAAAAACCTTGACAAGAAAACTGCAGGGACCTGTCCAGACAGTTTCCAAGAATCAGACCCCATTGAACAGAAGTTATTATCCAACAATTTCTTTGAATCAGACAGCCCAGAGTGCAGTACCTTCTGCATTCCAGTTAAGAAGTGAACCTTTTCTGACTGAAAAAGTAAGGGAGGCTTGGGATAATGAGACTATGTTCATTAATCTAATCAGATGCTAATAAATATTCTGCTCAAAAAGACATTATATACAAATTTCCAGTGGATGCTTGCCAATTTCCTACTTCTCATAAATATAGAGCAGGTTGTGTATTCTGAAAAAAGAATACATTTTCACAGAAAAATGGAGCAATTATTTGTGCAGCACTGTATGCAATGTTATGTTCTTTTTCATCTAAAACCCCCAAAATATGTTGATGCCTGTGGACGTAAATCCAGAATCATAAGGTTGAAAAGGACCTTGGAGGTCTTCTAATCCAACCCGTCGCCCGAGGCAAAAATCCTCATACCAACTCTGGTTAATTGTTCTCACTGTCAGGAAATTTCTCCTGAGCTCTGGATTGGTCTTTCTGTGAATTTATCATGTTATGCACAAACAGGCTGAAGAACAGTTTTTATCCGTGAGCTGTCAGACTCCTGAATGAGACAAAACATCGTAACTATGTAGTATGATGGACTGCAGGGCTGGCGCAATATGTAACATGTTCACACTGGTGCAATAGGCCTGGGTGTTTTGTTAATATGATTTATTGGGTTAGGGATTTTCTGTCTTCACTGTGAGTTGTATTGTGCACTGAGGGAGCTCAACCAATCTCATTGCACATATGTTGTGCACTGGCAATAAATATTTGAATTGAATTGGTTATGTTAAAGATAAAATTGGGGGGAATATACAAAGCTTCTGTGTGTGGCTTCATAATTAGAGCATAATGTTTTTTCCCCACTGTGTTTTAACCATGCAGAAGAACAGCTACAATAAAGTACATTGAAGTACAGTGATACTTCAAAAGGCAATCAATGAGCTCCTACATTGGTATCTTATAAAGGCATCGTATCACACCATCTGGCATTGCAGCAATATAAAAATTAAAAAAAAAAGAATGATTTGCTCTGTGCATTACTTAGACCCAGCTATTTAGAAAAGCCAAGTTATATTATTTAAAGAGGGTTGCCACCCTTTCTTCTCTTTGCCATTGAACATCGCTTGCCACCTTGACCTGTGATCTTCTCCATCCTGACAAATTAAATGGAGCAGCTCTATGACAATCTTCAAAGTGATGATACTCCAAGGAATACCTAATTAGTGGATTTAATAAGTAAGCCGACTGTGCTTGCATCTCGGGTTGATACCGTATAAATTTCTTGGTACAATGCCAAGAAGAATGGTGCCAAACATCAGAGATTGGCAAGAGCCTTTCTACAAAGTTAGAATTTAAGACTGGCCTGAAATAAATCAAAATTATCGGCAGGGATAAGAAGAGTATGAAATGTGAAAAGTCTTCACTGAAGACTCTTCCAATCTCTGTAAATCAGAGGTTTTTTTAGAACTATAGGCATAATTCAGTCTGAATTATTGTTCAGGAAGAAAGGATGTGTAATTCAAAGTCTCATGATCCTAATGGAAATCAAGAAGTACTAGAAAATACTTTACTCTGGAGAAGTAATATAACCCTACCTGTTTGGGCAGATACTGGGAGGCAGAAAATACCAATTCTGATAGCTCTGTTTAGCATTAGGAAGATTAACCTGTGAATATTGACAATATTGTATTAAATGATGAAAAACAGAACTGGTAGAATGGAAGATGTGTTCTGACTGATTAACTCAGGTGACAAATTTAAAGATAATCTACACTGAGATTTATCTTCCTTCATCTTTTCTATGATTTTTTGTGTAACAAAAAAACAAAAAACAAAACAAAACTACTTTATCTAAACATTTTAGATGATAGCATCTCTGTGTCATGACTGATGACGCTGTGACGATACTTCTATAAGTGATGAGACTAGATGCGAGAAACAAATCTAGAGTCAGATGTCCCAGAGCAGAGGTATTACCATATTTTTCAGAGTATAAGAAGCACTCCCCCCCCCCCCCAAAAAAAAGAGGCTGAAAATTTGGGTGCGTTTTATACTCCGAATGTAGTTTTTTCTAAGCTTTTTTTCAGTCCTAACGAGGCACTAGCAAGTGAAGCAATCTTCCATGCTTAGCCTGCTTTTCTCATTGCTTCTCTCTCCAAAGATCAGCTGTATTTTAGAAGCTGTTTTTTATCCCCAACGCTCAAAATCAGCAAACTAATGTGCTGAAGCTGACCAGATTAAGGACGCTAGCCAGATGAATACCTGGTAGGCAGAATTCCCCCCCCCCCATTTTACTCCCCGAAAACTAAGGTGCGTCTTATACTCCGGTGCATCTTATACTACAAAAAATACAGTAATTATATGATCAATAATGGCTCACCTTCAAGGGTGTGGAGTACATGACAAAACGTCCATTACAATATAGAGGGAAAAAAGAGCCATCAGATTTGCACACTGTCCTGAAATGTAAGAGGAACTTTGAAAGTCAGCTTTTAATATTGCTTTATCCTAGAAGATTCTGACAAAGATTGAAAGAAACAGGAGGAATTCTAGACACAAACAGCCAACAAATGTGAGATAGGTTTGTAACAGTGGTGGGTTCCTCCCGGTTCCGCCTGGTTCCACCGAGCCACTAGCGGTGTCAATATGACATCACCGAACTGCCCCCCCACCTGCCCCCCCACCCCTCCACCCCCGCATTATTCTTACCTTTTATTTGGCCCCACCCCCAATCTATTGCTGCCTCCTGAGTCCCAGCTGATGGCTAGAGGGGAAAAAACTGTTTAAACTCTTGCTGCGGGGCTTCAAAGGGCCGCCCTACAGCTGATCAGTGTTAAAAGAAAACAAATGAGTAGCCCGGTGCCTGCAAAAATACATGAGTAGATCAGTGCCTGCAAAAATACATGAGTAGATCAGCGCCTGAAAAATACATGAGTAGACCAGTACCTGCATAAATAAATGGGTAGATCGGTACAGCTCTGCAAGCAGTTAAAAGCCTGGTAGACAAGTACCTCTGCTAAATCCTAAGTAATTGCCACATGAACATCAAGTCACACCCACATAATAAGCCACGCCCACACAACTGGTAGTAAAAAAATTTAGAACCCACCCCTGGTTTGTAGCATCCCTCATAAATAGGTATCAGCCCAGGCTACCCAAAAAAAAAAAAAAAATATCCAGGAAAAAGATTCAAAATATTCAGAAAGTCTCTAATTTAACAAACTCGCCTTCTTACCTCTCAATTCTTGCATTAAAATTTCTTACTGAAGTTTTATTGATCTTCCCTATAGTTTGGAGCTTGACATCAGAACTGGCAAATTGTTTATCTAAGAACTTCTTGAAGGTCAAGCCAAACCCAGCTTTTGTCAAGCAGCTTCTGGTAAGGTCTGGCCAGGGAGCCTGACAATAAATGAAGCATAGCAAACAATTCTAATCTTTCTCTCTGTGGGGACATATTCTGAGCTTGAATAATGTCGACAATATCGACCACTGAATTTGTCAAACACAAAATGAGCATATTTGAGTAAAATATATTGCCATTATGTGAGAGGTTTCAGAAAACATGTGCTTTAAAGATCATTTTATCTAATACCTGTATCCCCATCCAACCTCCCATCCTAGAAGCTCCATTATTTTATACAGAAAAGTAGCCTTGACAATGCAAATTCTTACTGTGTTATGGCTATGTCATATCAGGGGGAATTTTAAATGTCAATTGACCAGGCATAAAAGTAAATAAACTAAGCTGTTTGTTCCTAATTTTAAATATTATCATGCGTAGATTTTCACTTTCATCTGTTGTTCGAAAAGTGTCTTTGCTCACTTCATCCTATTCAGTTTTAAGTATTTGCTGACCTCTACTCCCTCTTTCCCCCTTCTTTTTTAAAGCATCTGTTAGTTCAAAGAATATTTCAGTTACACAACTGTAATATTCTGACAAAATACACTGGTATCTTTTTTTCCAGGGGAGTAGTCTTGGTTGTTGTTGTTTTTAGAATTCTGGTGATTTACAGTAATGCTTTTATTGGAAACTTGCTACAAAAAGAAACCAACAGGCATCCAAGGCACAAATTGCCATGTAATGTCATCTAGATGGCATAAAATAGATCTGGATAATATCAGCATTTTGGCATGACATCACTGAATCATTAGAGAGAGATAATAGATTTTTAAAAACATCTAAACAGTTTAAATAGGGCAAAATCTGCACAGCCCTAATAAGTATTGTAGAATTCTCAGCCCTATCTATCTATCTATCTATCTATCCTCTGTCCATCCATCCATCCATCCTCTGTCATCTACATTGCAATTATTTATCAGTGGTAAACATTCTGTTCCATTGAACTTAAGACATATGTAAACATATGACATTAATTGCAAAATTCATTTTTAAATTTGCTCTGAGGAAGTTAGTTTCACTCGCAAAACTTCATTATCTCATATGGAATTACCCAAAAATAATTTCACAAATAAATAACTGTCATGGAAACTATAGATAGATAGATAGATAGATAGATAGATAGATAGATAGATAGATAGATAAGATAGAAGATAGATAGATAGGTAGGTAGATAGAGAGAGGGGGAGGGAGGGAGGGAGGGAGGGAAAGAGAGAGAGAGAGAGAGAGAGAATTATAACTTGAGTAGGAAGTAAAAGGAAGCCTTCTGGGAAATTGGGACTATGTTTCTGGACTGGCTTTAGTGGCAAAAAGTGGGGGACACTGCTTTAGAGTTGTTCTCCTTCGTCCAAGGTTGGCCTCAATTAATGTTTTAATTAGATTCTTCTTTTATCATTGTATGTTTCTAGCTTGTGTTCGCTGCCCTGAGTCCTTTGGGAGAAGGGTGGCATATAAATTTGTGTTAAATAAATAAATAAATAATGTTAATAGGAGGATAAAGGGGTTTTGGGTCTCCCTGAATCTTGTTATTTTTAAAACTTTACTTCCTGATAAAGTGGCCCTCCCCCAGGCAGTGTTGAAGCACAACCTAAGGGTCCTCCTTGATTCATGGCTTCTATTCAAAGAGCAAGTGGCAGCCATAGCCGAGGGTCCTTTGCACACATTTTTGTTGTGCACCAGTTGTGCCACTTCTTGGGTTGGGCTTCTCTGTTTACTGCCATGCATATCTTCAGCAGATCCCAACAATATGCTCTACCTTGGATTCTCCTTGAAGAACAAAGAAACTTCAACTGGTACAGAATGTCAAGGCTTTTCTTGTGATGCTGCTGTTGCTCAACCTACATTGGCTTTCGGTATGCTTCTGGGTGCAATTCAAGGTGCTGATTATCACCATTATAGCCCTGCTTGGCACAAGGGCTTATTCATAAGATCTCCTATCTCTAAGGTCTTCTGCCCAGTCCATCAGATCTGACAACATGGATATGCTTCAGTTGCCATCTATTAAAAAGTCACATCTAGTGGGACTAAGGCAGTGTGTCTTCTTTCTCACAGCACCTGCGCTATGGAACAACTTCTCTGAGATTTGGAAGGCTGTGATCCTCTTGGTCTTCTGAAGGACCTTTAAGACCTGATTCTTTTTCCAGTGTGTTGGAAGAGACCAAAATGCAATGTGAATTTGTAATGTGGTACCTCACCCCACCACCTTTGTATTGCATTATTTTAATTATTTTATTTTGGTTATTCTTCTGCATTGATTTGTGTTAAATTGATTGCTATTTTCCTACTACCCCCCTTCCTTCCTTCCCTCCCTCCCCCCTCCCTCCTTTTTTTCTTTCATTTGATTGCTTATTTGTTCCCTATAACTATCATTAAGTGTTGTACCTTATGATTCTTGATGAATTAATTTAATTTAATTTAATTAATTCAATTTATATGCCGCCCCTCTCCGAAGACTCAGGGAGGATCACAATACATTTTAAAAAATCATTATAAAAAACATTTAAAAATTAAAAACTTTAAAAACTTTAAAAACTCATTCACGCCATTCATGGCCGGATCTCGCCAGATCACAAGAGTGAGATCAACAGCCTCAGGCCTGCTGGAAAAGCCAGATCTTCACTGCTTTTCGGAAGGCCAATAGGGTGGGGATGGTCCGGACCTCAGGAGGTAACTGGTTCCAGAGAGCTGGGGCAGCCACAGAGAAGGCCCTCCCCCGCGGGCCCGCCAGCTGGCATTGTTTAGCTGACGGGACCCGGAGGAGACCAACTCTGTGGGATCTTACCTGTCACTGGGAGCTATGTGGCAGAAGGCGGTCTCAAAGATAACCTGGCCCTAAGACAGGTTAATGTAGCTAATGTATCTTTTCTTTTATGTACACTGAGAGATTTCAGGGAATTCAGGAAACATATTCTTGAAAATTCTTCATCTTACATTTGTTTTTGGGGTTTTGTTTTGTTTTGTTTACAATGATGTTAATAAAGAAAAAGGAAGATAAATCTAAACTTCCTTATAACATTTCTTAAGTTAATGTTTTTTATCCTGGATCTAATCAAATGAAGTTTTGTTTTGTTTTGCTTTCAAGGGACTGGAAATTATCCAGAACAGAAGAGAGCCCACCCACTCACACACACACACTCAGAAAGAGAGAGGGAGAGAGGAGTGGGCAAGGCTCTTGATAGACACATCTGAGCACATGGGTGCTCATGGGAATCCCAATTATATTTATTCTTGTTTTAGTTGTCTGAATTGTTATTCCTGGTGATCTAATTACCAGCTATTGGAAGGAATAGCAATTAGATTCAGCTAACTAAACCATGATGCTTTTATCCAGTGAAATATCTGCTAAAATTTAGATAATTAGTCTACTTTTCTTGTCTTTCTAAAGCCAAATAAATAATGGCTGTCCCATGCATGCAATTTATATCCTGCTTTATCTTCACTAAGCGGCCCAAGTTGCTAACCACAATTAACATGAGAAGACAAACTATCAACATATCAAAATCGAAACATAAGGACATAATAAAGCCTTGCAGATGCAGATAATAAAGCAACAGCTTGTAGACATAATCCCATTAGAAAAATAAAAATAGCACAGGAGCTAATAAAATGGCATAATTGAATTCCAATAGCAATAAGATTTTCAAGGAAAAACAGCCAGTTCCACTGACCTGTTAATGCAATGAGAAGAGGCAGGCAAATGTCCTTGGGGAAAACCATTCTATAAACCTGACTTTACCTCCATTTCTCTTTTTTTTTTGCAAAATTCCCCCCTGCCCAAATTGTACAAATCAGGGAAATTCTCATGGGATTGCATGGTGTTTTTACAACTACCTTACATGGTATAAACCTAAATCTCACCAACAGAGAAAAAATGATCAAAGAAGGTTACCAATACATGTTATTGTTATTTTTTTATTAACCAAAGGAAGAATTTACATACTGGATTTAAGAAAGGCACAATATCGTGAACTCTGAGAAAAGGTGGGCTCAGATCCATGGTTTCTTAAAAGAGAAAAAAAAAAAGAATGGGGAATCCTACAGATGAAATGCTGAAGATACAGTTGCAAAGACTTCTCACCAAAGGAAGAAAAATATGGGAGGAAACCAAAGATATGTGCAAAGTTCTGAAATAATGAAAAGAAAGAAGGGCATGTGTAGCAAATGGAAAAAGGGGTTTTAAATGAATGAATGAATGAATGAATGAATGAATGAATGAATGAATGAATGAATGAATGCCTGCTGTCTCCAGAAACAAATTAATGGTATGTCTTTTTCTGGAAGGAACTAAAGAACAAAAATAAAGCCATAATAAACTGTCAGAAGGACTTAAACCAGGATAAACTGAGGCTTGTGAGAGATGCCAAACACAGATCTGTTGTGATCTCGTGAGGTACTAGTACTACTTTATAAAGCCTTAGTAAGGCTGCACCTATAATACTGCATCCAGTTTTGGTCATTACACTATTAAAAAAGGTGTTGAGGCTGTGGAAAAAGTGTGGAAAAGAGAAACAAAGATGATTAGAGTCCTGGAGGCTAAAATATATGAAGACCAGTTGCAGGAACTAGGCATGGCTAGTCTAGTGAATGATAGCAGTATTCCAATATTTCTCAGGCTGTCACAGAGAGGATGGGGACAATCTATTTTCCAAAGACCAGACAAGGAAGAATGGATGGAAACTGAACAAGGAGAGATTCAACCTAGAAATAAGGAGAAATTTTCTGACAGGGAGAACAATCAACCAATGGAACAGCTTGCCTTCAAAAGCTGTGGGTGCTTCATCACTGGAGGCTTTCAAGGAAAGACTGGACAGCCACTTGTCAGAAATGGTATAGAGCACGAGTGTCAAACTCGCCGTGTAGCGTTACCTGGTTATTTACGGGACCGCCTGCTACCGCCAATAACCTCCCACCGACCAGTACGCTCCCATAGAGAGGGGCTCCTCCGGGTGCCGTTGGCCAAACAATGTCGACTGGCGGCCCCCAGGGGGAGAGCCTTCTCTGTGGGGCACCTACTATCTGGAACAAGCTACCCCCAGAGATACGGAGGATCCCGGATCTGCGTACCTTCCGTCGCGCGCTCAAGACTTTCCTATTTCATCAAGCCGGCCTGACCTAAGTCTTTCCCCTTTTAAATGGAAATTTTAAATCTGGTTTTAAATTATTGGGGTTTTAAATTTGTTCAGCCAAATTATTTAATTCATTTTAATCTATTTTAAATTTTGTATTTATATGTTTTATTCTATGGCTGTTCACCACCCTGGGTCCTTCGGGAGTAGGGCAGTATACAAATTCAATAAAATAAAATAAATAAATAAATAAATCATGATGTTTTGTTTTTCCCATTCGCGGAGCTGGGGTAGGCATGGCCTACACGTGATGCATCTGGCCCTTGGGCCGCCAGTTTGACACCCCTGGTATAGAGTTTTCTGTTTGAACAGAGGGTTGGACTAGAAGACCTCCAAGGTCCCTTCCAATTCTGTTATTCTATTATTCTGATCTGTGCTTATTAAATATCATTCTGTTCCCTCAGTAGCTAAACCCCTATATAAATAAAATAAATAAATAAATAAATAAATAAATAAAATAATAAGAAATGGGAAAGGTTCTATGTGAATTTGGATGCCTGAGATAGTGAGAACTATAATTTTTCTATGAAACTAGATACTTTTATTATCTTATTTCTATACCCACTGTCCTATATTTATTGTTGTACAAGAGCCTAAACCTGTTGGTCCTTGAGAGTAGCTGCCCCTACAATTTCATGTAACGGGGAAGGTCTTCAATTAAGCCTTTGAAAAACTCTAACTTGTTCTTCTTTGAAAGAGTGAAATACTAACTTAATAAATCAGGAGAATGCCATAGTCATGCAAAAGCCTTTGACAGAATGAATCATGACATGTTCCTCAATAAAGGGGAAAAATATGAGTTAGATGATATTACTATTAGACGTACCAGTTGGCTGAATGACCACATTCAAAAAGTGTTCATTAATTTATTTTATTTTATTTTAAATTTGATTTATATGCCACCCTTCTCCGGAGACTCAGGGCGGCTTACAATGCGTTAAGCAATAGCCTTCATCCTTTTGTATATTTATACAAAGTCAGCTTATTGCCCCCACAATCTGGGTCCTCATTTCACCTACCTTAGAAAGGATGGAAGGCTGAGTCAACCTTGAAATTTAATCATTCCACTTCAGCTTCAAGAGAAGTATCAAACAGTATGGCAAAGGATTCTGTTGTGGGTCTTGTGATTTCAACATTTTTATCAGTGGGGGATTTGAGGGATCTGAAAACATCTAGATGGTTAATGTGAAAGAGAAGCTATATGCAGGGTTGTGTCTTGAACTGAACTGAACAGAATGGAATTAAGCAAGGGGAAATTGAATATTCTGCATCTGAGTAAGAGAAATACAAAGTTAAGCACAAAGGAAGACCTGGCTTGGACTCTATGTAAATGTGAAAGGACTCAAAAGACTTGGTTGACCACAAGATAAACATGACTCAGAAGTGTGATGTGGCTAAAATGGAAAATGACATCCTGGGGTGCATTATCATAGAATCCAAATTACAAGAAATAATTTGTATCCCATTCATACCCAATTCATAGTAATACAAAAAATTTGAGTTATTACAAAAAAAAATATTCTCACAAGTTGGAGCAAGTTCAGAGCAGGTTACCAAGACAAGCCCTTAAAGGCTCTAGATAGCTTTACCCTACAGAAAAGACAACTGAGATATGATATGATAGCAGACGTCAAAGATGTGAAGGTTTGTCATAAAGAAGAAGGAATGGATTTATTCTCTTTTGCCCCAGAGAGCAGAACCAGAAACAGGTTAATCTTTTGGTGCAGACTAGTTGTCCGGAGGAAACTTCTGACTGTAGAACAGGCTGCCCTATTTAGTGATAAGTTCTCCTGCACTGGAGGTTTTCCCTCAGATGCTTGATGATTATTTGTCAGAAATGTTATCCTACACTGAGCAGAAGGTTGGACTAGATGTCCTCCAAGGGACCTTCCAATTCCATAATTCTGTGGCCATGTGTCTTTGGTCATGAATCCATGATCTCACCAACAGTAGGTTGTCTCCATCTTCAATTAAGGAACTCTAATCCACAGGACTTTTTCAGATGGGAGGAGAGGGATGGAGAGGCAACATTTATTTTCCAAATTCCAAAGAAATTGTAAACCACTTTAAGTAGCAAGTAGAAAAAAGGAAGACAACTTTGGGGAAGTGAAAAAGCAGATTTTGCTACAGCATTACATGAAAATGTCCCATACCTCACAAGCCCAGGCATTTCCTCTTTCAGACAGAGTTCATGACCTCAGGTATTGAATGGAGAGAACAAAAGAGAAAATATATTGTGCAAGGAGGCCGCTCCTGGTTAGGTGAGTCTGTGACTTTGTGTCTGTGTACATGCCCTTTGTTGGAAGGCTGAATGTCAAAGAATTAAGGCCTTTGAACTATAGTGCTGGAGAAGACTCCTGCAAGTCCCTTGGACTGCAAGGCGATCAAACCAGTCAGTCCTAGAGGAGATCAACCCTGACTGCTCTTTAGAAGGCCAGATCCTGAAGATGAAATTCAAATACTGCATTAGGACACCTAATGAGAAGGAAGGACTCACTGGAGAAGAGCCTAATGCTGGGAAAGATTGAGGGCAAAAGAAGAAGAGGACAACAGAGAACGAGGTAGCTGGATGGTCACTGAAGCAGTCGCTGTGAGCTTAAATGGTAGAGGACAGGAAGGCCTGGAGAAAAGTTGTCCGTGGGGTCGCGATGGGTCGGACACAACTTTGCAACTAACACATACCCTTTAAATTAGGAATATTTACCTTCAGGGATGGACTAAGAGTTAGAAGGAGAAGACTGCCAAACTGTTGTGCCAACATAGAGGAGAGATAAACGAGTTAGGAAGTATTAAATCCACATCTAATAAATGCAGCATTTAATAAAGTTTTCAAATATATAGTTTTTCTTAGCACGCGAACATTTTAGTTTCTATAAAGGGATGCAAGAATTTCTCATTCTCTCTCTTAATGCAAAAAACACATTCAGGTTCTTCTAGGCTTTTTACACCATTGCCCTGTGGACTGCCTGCAGGATATTTACTATGTAAAGTACTTTTTTCAAAGGGAACAGCTGTTTCATATTTTAGACTTTGCTTGCCTAGGGAACAAATTAATAGAACCTTAATTTCTATGATTAACATGCATTAATTGAACTGTGAAAAGAATTGACAAAATAGTCCTTGTTTCCTTCTTGACTAGCTTTATTTTGTTGGTCTGTCTTTTCCTCCCCCTGTTGTTGTTGTTGTTTTTAAATTCTTCCGTGTTTTCAAAGTAGCAAGAAAAACCTCTGTCATTCATGTGTGGATTGCTAAGCATCATGCATTTTGGTGTTTCTGTTTGGGGGAATTTCTTTTACAGCTGCTTATACCCTGAAGGCAGAACCAAAGAAATTATCCCTTTTACCAAGTGAATTAGGACAGAGAATAACAAGTTTGTGTGTATTTGTAGCTGTGTTTTGCAGCTGAAGTCTCTTTCTGAGGAAGGTGTGAAAGAGCTCTAAGCCAACTGTTGTTTAAGGTGGTTTAGCACTAATTCCTGTGCATAATTAGTACTTTCAGAATACTGTGTTCTTAAAAAATAGCTGCAAGGGATTACTTTTCTGTCCCTTATTCTTCTAAAGTTTTGAAAGCAGGCAATTCTTCCAGCCCAGCCTAATCAGGACTTTTATTATTATTATTATTATTGGTGGATGTTTATGTTCTTGAGTCAGTGCTGACTTGTAGCAACCACCTATGCAAGTTTTTTTGCTTGGCAAAAGTTTGGATGTAGTTTGCCATTTCCTTCTCCCAAGGGCTGAGGGAGAATGACTGGCCCAAGCTCATCAAGCTGACTTTATGCCTCAGAAGGGACTAGAATCAGAGGTGGGTTTCCAATATTCTTACCACTCATACTTGGGAGAAAAATACAAGCCCCCCAGGAGGATGAGAAAATTAGTAGAAACTATGAACCCAATTAGCTATGAGAAAAAGGGAATCAAAATTGTTAAAAGTCTTTTGTCATCTAACAGTTGGAAAGGGTTCTTTAAAAGAGTTTGATTTTCTATGAGCCCAAAGATTATGCCTAAGAGAGAATGATTGCTTTGAAAGGAAAAATATCACCCTTTGCAGATATAACATGCCAAAGCATCTAGCAGGGATCAGGAGCTATGTTTATATCCAGGAAGACATAAGAAAATCAAATTCAAATTGCAAAACCAAAATTTCATCAAATCACAGATTCACACTGGATTTTGGCTCCAAATGGTACTTCCTTCTTGATGTCATTAGAAGCATCTAGAGTAGCTTTTCTTGTTGTCTTCTCCATCTCTCCCCTTTTCTTTAGAAAAATTTCTCCCTCTCCTTTATATTGTAGACATGTGATCTTTTCCATCAATGTTAGCACTAATCAGAATTGATAAACATGGGTAACGATGGATTTGCTGACTGTAGTTTGGTCTAATCATGGTCATCATGGACATTGTTGTAGCTGTAACTGTGCCCTAAAAAGGTAAAGATTCCCCTCGCACATATATGTGTTAGTCGTTCCCTAGAGTCCGTTTCAAAGCTGAAGAGCCAGCGCTGTCCAAAGATGTCTCTGTTGTCATGTGGCCAGCATGACTAAATGCCAAAGGTGCACAGAATGCTGTTACTTTCCCACCAAAGGTGGTCTCTATTTTTCTACTTGCATTTTTTAAGTGCTATCAAACTGCTAGGTTGGCAGAAGCTGGGACAAGTAACGGGAGCTCACCCTGTTACGCGGCACTAGGGATTTGAACCGCTGAACTGCCGACCTTTCGATCCACAAGCTCAGTGTCTTAGCCACCACGTCCCTTAACTGTGCCCTAGTCAGCTCCAAATAGAATCATAGGACTGGAATGGACCTTGGAGATCTTCAAGTCCAGGGCTGTCAAACTTGCGGCCTGCGGGCCGGATGCATCAGACGCTGGCCACGCCCATTCCCAGTTTAGAGAAGGGGTGGAAGTCACAATACGTCATGTGACGATTTTATTTATTTTTATTTATTTATTTATTTATTTGTTTTAATTTCTATACCGCCCTTCTCCAATATAGGACTCAGGGCGGTGCACAGCCAAAGTAAAATCCAGACATAGAAAGATTAAAAAACTGATTAAAATAATTAAATAATTTGGCCATAATTAAAAACAGTTCCAATTTAAAATAGTTTAAAAGTTTGACTCAAGCCAGCCCAGCTAGTTGGAATAAATGGGTTTTCAGGGCCCGACGAAAAATCCGGAGGTCTGTTATTGTACGTAACTCTGGGGGGAGGTTGTTCCAAAGGGTGGGTGCCACCACAGAGAAGGCTCTCCCCCTGGGGGTCGCCAGCCGACATTGTCTGGCGGACGGCACCCTGAGGAGGCCCACTCTGTGCGAGCGTACTGGCCGGTGGGAGGCTATTGGTGGCAGAAGGCGGTCTCGTAGATACCCCGGCCCTAAGCCATGGAGCGCTTTAAAGGTGGTCACCAACACCTTGAAGCGCACCCGGAAGACCACCGGAAGCCAGTGCAGCTCGCGCAGGAGAGGTGTCACATGGGAGCGCCTCGTCGCCCCCATAATCCCCCGCGCGGCCGTGTTCTGGACCAGCTGAAGTCTCCGGGTGCACCCCAGGGGGAGCCCCATGTAGAGAGCGTTACAGTAGTCCAGGCGGGAGGTGACGAGTGCTTGAGTGACTGTGCGTAGGGAGTCCCGATCTAGAAAGGGGCGTAACTGGCGTATCAGGCGAACCTGATAAAAAGCCCCCCTGGCCACGGCCGCCAAATGATCTTCCAAAGACAGCCGTGCATCCAGGAGGACGCCCAAGTTACGAGCCCTCTCCGTGGGGGCGAGTGATTCACCCCCAATAGCCAGCGATGGCATCAGCTGGCTATATCGGGACGCCGGAAGCCACAGCCACTCGGTCTTGGAGGGGTTGAGTCGGAGCCTGTTTCTCCCCATCCAGGCCCGCACGGCCTCCAGACACTGGGACATCACTTCAAGGGCATCATTGGGGTGGTCTGGGGTGGAGATGTACAGCTGGGTGTCATCAGTGTACTGATGGAATTCCACCCCAAAACCACGGATGATCTCACCCAGCGGCTTTACATAAATGTTGAACAGAAGGGGCGAAAGGACCGACCCTTGTGGCACCCCACAAGCAAGGTGCCTCGGGGTCGACCGTTGCCCCCCTGTCAACACAGATTGCGACCGGTCAGAGAGGTAGGAGGAGAACCACCGCAGCACGGTGCCTCCCACCCCCAACCCCGCCAACCGGTGCAACATGATACCATGGTCGATGGTATCAAAAGCCGCTGAGAGGTCTAACAGGACCAGGATAGAGGAACAACCCCTGTCCCGGGCCCTCCAGAGATCATCCACCAATGCGACCAATGCCGTTTCAGTGCTGTGCCCAGGCCGGAAGCCGGACTGGAGCGGGTCTAGATAGACAGCTTCATCCAGGTACCGGGGAAGCTGTTGCGCCACCACACTCTCAACAACCTTCGCAATGAAGCGAAGGTTGGAGACTGGACGATAGTTAGCCAAAACAGCCGGATCCAGAGAGGGCTTCTTGAGGAGGGGCCTAACAACCGCTTCTTTCAAAGCGGTCGGCAGGATCCCCTCACTCAAAGAAGCGTTAACAATCTTCTGGAGCCAGCCTCGTGTCACCTCCCGGGAAGCCAGTACCAACCAGGAGGGACACGGGTCCAATAAACATGTGGTCGCGTTCAGCCGTCCCAGGACCCTGTCCATGTCCTCGGGAGCTACAGGATCGAACTCCCCCCAGGTAACACTCTCAAGACCTGCCTCAGTCGTCCTGTCCGGACATACCCAGTCAGAGGCCAGCCCTTCCCGAATCTGAGCGATTTTGTCATACAGATACTGCACAAAATCCTCAGCACGACCCTGCAAGGGATCATCCCGCACCTCCAGATGAAGGAGGGAGCGGGTTACCCTAAACAGGGCGGCTGGGCGATTATCTGATGACGTGATAAGAGCGGCAAAATAACTCGTTTTCGCCGCTTTTATCGCCACTAGGTAGGTCTTAATATGAGACCTCACCAGTGTTCGGTCAGATTCGGAGCGGCTGGTCCTCCAACTACTCTCCAGGCGTCTTTTCCGGCGCTTCATCTCCCTAAGCTCCTCGGAGAACCAAGGAGCTAGGTGAGTTCGGTGCCGGGTCAGAGGCCGCAAAGGCACGACTCGGTCCAAGGCCCCGGCAGCCGCACTATCCCAGGCGGCCACCAGGTCTTCCGCCGAGTCATGAGCCAGAGTCTCAGGAAATGGCCCAAGCTCCATCTGGAACCTATCCGGGTCCATCAGGCGCCTGGGGCGGAACCACCTGGTCGGTCCCGCCTCCCTGCGGCGGGGTGCAGCGGTCAGAAAGTCCAGTCGAAGGAGCGAGTGGTCAGACCATGACAAGGGTTCGATGGCTATATCCCCTATATCAAGACCACTCAACCACTGACCAGAGACAAAAACTAAGTCCAGAGTGTGTCCCCCCGTGTGAGTGGAGTCATGAATTAACTGAGTAAGGTCCATGGCCGTCATGGAAGCCATGAACTCCCGAGCCACCTCAGACGTTTCACCGATAGATGGGAGGTTGAAATCCCCCATGATGACAAGTCTGGGGGTGTCCACCGCCACCTCGGCTATAACGTTAAGCAGCTCAGGCAGGGCCGTTGCCACGTGGCAGGGAGCCAGGTACGTGACCAACAAGCCCATCTGTACTCTACGACCCCACTTCACAAAGAGGGACTCACATCCGGTTTATTGACGATGATGTGACAATAGAGTTTGACACCCCTATTCTAGTCTAACCTCCTGCTCAAGGCTTGAGCCTTATACCATCTCAGTCAAATGATTGTCTAGTCTACTTTTGAAATCAGTAATGGAGCACCCACAACCACAGGAGGCAAACTATCCCACTAATTAATTGTGCTTATTGTCAGAAAATTTCTCCTTAGTTCTAGGTTGAATCTCTCTTTAATGGTCTTCCACCCACTGCTTCTTATCTTGCCCTTAGGAGCTTTGGAGAATAGTTGTCCCCCTCTTTGTGACAGCCTCTCAAACATTGGAAGACTGCTATCATGTCACCCCAGTCCTTCTCTTTTAATCCAGTATGAATCTATGATTTGATGAAATTTGATTTTGCAATTGGAATGACTGCAAGGTCAATTTGATTTCAAGATTTAGCTTGATTTGAGGGGGAAAAAGTTTATGCCTATATCAAATCTCTAAATCAGAACCAGATTTGACTTGGATTCAATTATTCATTTTGAAGATTTAATTCAAAGGTGTAATTTGATGAATTAATGAAATTTCATTCACTTCATGTACTCCTAGTTCATTCAGGCTGACTCTGAACTGACTACTGTAGGTCCTGCCGAATATAAAGCTGTAGCAACTGAACAGGAAACAAAGTTAAATTCACAGCAAACTGTGTGGAGAAGACCAGATTATCCTCCCTCTGATAGTCTATAATGAAAACCTATTGAAGATATTGTGCATCCCAATGTTAGACAGAACATTGGCTGATACCCAGAAAGAATCTCTGTCTGTGGAATACCACTTGGTATAAGCTACTTCTGTATACAAATATAAAAAAGAGAGATTTCTATGCAATTATTATGGTGCTGAACACTAGATAACTTTGATGCCAGTCTGGCCTCTGGGAAGCAGCATTCCAAAGTTATAGTGACAGAAAACAGAAGCATGGGGCACTGAACTCTTAGCATTAACACTGTGTTCCTTTAAGTATCAACATCTGAAAATGTTAGGGCTTTCCATCTCATACCCTGATTTTTGACCAATGAAGTGTCAGAGTTAATTCCTGCTCTCTTCCACATTCTTCAGTACTGTAACTGCAACTTCCAAATTGCCTTCACCAGTGGTGGATTTCAAATTTTTTTACTACCGGTTCTGTGAATGTGGCTTGGTGGGCATGGCATGACATGGCTTGGTGGGCGTGGCAGGGGAAGGATACTGTAAAATCTCCATTCCCACCCCACTCCAGGGGAAGGTTACTGCAAAATCCCCATTTCTTCCCGATCAGCTGGGACTTGGGAGGCAGAGAATAGATGGGGGTGGGGCCAGTCAGAATTTTTACTACCAGTTCTCTGAACTACTCAAAATTTCTGTTACCGGTTCTCCAGAACTGGTCAGAACCTACTGAAACCCACCTCTGGTGTTCACCCATGTAGGATGAATTCCCACAATCTAAATAGGAGGTTGGTAGAATTTGAATTACTGTGCCCAGCCTAACCTGTCCAGGAATCAACTCAACTCAAAATCTTTATTACAGCCAGAAAGCGCAATAATAAAATACACATATCGGTAATTATTAATACAAACTGTGCAGGAATAGTTACAGCTGCGTGAAGCTTGTGTCTGCTCAGTACTTGACCCAGTGACTTGAAAAAGGAGTGCAGAACATGACTCTGTTTCACTCTGTTGTTAGCACAGATTATAGGCGACAAGTGCACTGAACCTCCAGAACATTGTTTTCATATAATTTAATTACCAATAACAAGTGTTACTCAATAGGAGGGCCAAAGAGTTGCTTGCAGAGTCTGAATCTTAGAATCAAATCATATGCTCCCTTGGTTTAGGAAAGGCAATGTAAAGTATCTCTCATACTTTAGACATTTTTCTACTAGTTGTCGATTAACAGTGAATTCTCCCTTCCAGAAATTGACTTGTTCCCATCTTGTACCTATCTCCAACCTCCAGTGTAGGTTTCTGCTATAGAAAGTTGTCAGGGTATGAAAGAGTTAACAGCTGTAAGCGGAGTTGTAAGCGGAGTCAGCAGGAAGCTGATGCAACAGAATGAGGCAGCAGAGTTACTGCCGCTTTAAGAAGCTAGGTCAGAAGTTGCCTATATAAAGGAAGCCATTAGAGGGTGTTCCTTGCTCCTCAAAGCTTCTTCCTCAAGCCTTCTCCTCATGTAGGATACTCTATGAGGCTCTGTGTGCTGTGTACTGTGTCATAGCTCCTGGGTTTATCACATATTACTAGTTATGCTGCCTAAACTCTGACAAAAGTACTCCAGTGACTAGAGAGGAATGAGACAGCAGACATATATGTTGTGGTTCCTTATTGTTATATATATTTAAGGGTTTGGAAAACTGAAGTGTACTTGTCTTGTCCTTTCAAACAAAAGGTCATATGATTCGAGTTTTAAAACACATAGAGTTTCATTTGTGGGGGAGAAAAAGTCATCCTCCTTATAGGGTCTATGAAGAGAGAATTTTTATTTGCCTGAACCATCTTGCCTCAGATATGACTTAAGAGACTCTGAACTTTGCAGAGCTGAGTCTGGTCTTTTTCTTGCTTTGTTTGTTTGTCTGACTAATGTACCAAGTCATCAGATGCTCTTCCTGCTCAGCTCTAATCTTTCGGAGGCACATTAATTTAGCCTATTTCTGTTTTTAGTCTTAATGGATGCTTATTTTACCAACTCTCACAAGAGAAAAATACCACTGTGTGCTGTTTTTAATCAGTGCTCAACTAAAATTGTCTGTTTCACTTAATATTCTTCTGCAGCTGCTTGTGATGTTTTCTTCTGTCCATGTTACTTTTGCAACAGGGGAACAGATCTAAGATGATACCTCCCAGAGGTGGGATTCAGCCTGTTCGGACCGGTTCAAGCAAACTGGTTATTAAATTTTTGTGCAGTTCAGAGAACCAGATAATCGCACCACTGGCTAGCCCTGCCCTCCCCTCCCAGTCATTCCTTATCTTGCCTTGCCCGGCTTGGCTGTGGCATAGCAGCTGCTGCTCTCTGGCTCCCTCGCTCTTTCACTCGCTTGCCTCAACCACATGGCCCCTGTAGCCCAGCTCACTTGCCTTCCTTCACCCTGGCCTCCTGTGAGGCCCAGCTCCCTCCTGAACCTTCCTTCACCATTCTCCACTGCCTCCCACATGGCCCAAGAGGCAACAGAGGCAGGCCACTCATGCCGGCAGCAGCTGCAGGCCATTCGCACCGGCAAAGAGTCGATGGCTGCAGGCCATTCATGCTGGTAAAGAGGCGGCGGTAGCAGCCAGTGTCTTGGAGTGGAGCCATGCCCAGCTTCACCAACAAAAGCTGGAAGTAGCCAATCATTGTTCCTGCTGCAAAAAACTTTTTAAAAACCCTGACTGTCGAGCAGCGAGACCCAGCAAGAGATGAGGCATCGGAGAATCACCATTGCTGTTGCTGCACAAAGGTAAGTCTAAGGCTCTGGCCATCGCCACCACCACTTCGGCCTGCCTGCACTGCCCCACCTTGCTGTGGGTGAAATTGAGTTGGCCACACCCACTCAGTCACATGACCACCACCCCCAGTCATGCCCACTCGGTTATTAGGAAAAACCAGTTGTTAAATTAGTTGAATCCCACCACTGATGCCTCCTCCTTGGAGGTAACAAGCTCAGACCATATGGAAAACATAAATCTTGTCCTGGAAGAGAGATTCCAAAGTTGATGGGCTGAGCTTGAGTGGCAAAATAACCCTGTTGCTTTTGTGATATAAGAAGGAATTATGCTACAGAGATAAGACAATTGGGGAAGAAAATCCCATGAGCCTTAAATGACGTCTTACATGTATCATTGCATGAAGGCCAGTGGTGGAATTCAGCCAGTTCGCACCACTTCGGGAAAACCGGTTGTTAACTTTCTGAGCAGTTTGGCAAACTGGTTGTTGGAAGAAATCATTAAGGCAGAGAACCGGTTGTTAAATTACTTGAATCCCACCACTGATGAAGGCTACTCGTTGATGCCAACAAAATTAACATAGCATGGATTGTAGTGGAATCAGATGCAATTTGAGCATATTCCTCTTTTGTTCCACTCCTGGTTCAGATGTATTTCAGGTATTCTGATTGGCCAAATGGTGGAATATTCTGCTGGGGCACATGTTCAGGTTTCTATTCCAAGCATTATGCTAATATGTCTTTTTGAAGGTAGCATGTGTGGAACTTTGGACTCTGTTCCCTCAATAGAAATCCACTGAAGAGATGTTGCCTTTTGTAATTGAAGCTGAGAGGGCTAGCTAAGGAATTATCACAAGTTGGACTTAGATTGTTGTCACTTTAGTATAAATATCATCATCATCACCATCATCATTATCATCATCATCATATCATGGCTCATACTGTATGGCTTTGAATCAGCTCTCCATCACGCTAAACGTATGAAAATTACATGGCTGACATAATAAAATCACTGAATGAAAAGAAAGAATGGCTGAAACTAAATATCAACTAATAGCAGCAACAGTTAGAAAGGCTATTAGGTAACTGAGAGTGTGATGAAATTAAAAATAATTAAAAATGTGTAGATAATTTACATTAAAACAACCAGGCATTGTTTGTAAACAATGGAAGAATCTGTGATATTTGGGGTTTTCTTCTAATAAAACTGAAATTTCATTCATGATATTTATTTATTTATTTGTTTGTTTGTTTGTTTGTTTGTTTATTTATTTATTTGCCGCCCTTCTCCAGAAGGGATATGGACTATCTAGGGGAGACGAAGCAAAGAACTTGGTCTCAGTGTAGCAAAAATGGAGAGAACTGTATTTCAGATAATGATGGATTTATTTTAGGATTCCTGATGACATTATTCATCCTCATTCTCACCTGTATGAAGTGATAGGCAGTAGGACAACCGTGTGTGTGTGTGTTTTTTTTTTTTTATACCCATAGTTGATGGATATCAAAGATGATCAGTAGATATAAAGCTTTTGTACCATTTTAATGAATTTTATTTATCACTTTTAACTGATTTTATGGGAACCCATTGAAAAACTTTTGATAAAGACAAGTGTTCCCTAGAACACAATTTGAGCACTATGCCATTGAATCAATTGTATATGCACGTCATAGTATTATCTACTATTTTAAAACGTTCAATACATAGTCTCCTTTATAGTGTCTTATTTAGATATTAAGTTATTGTAATCTTGCAAATAGATTTCAGATATAAAACACTGTACAGTTTGAAGCTTGAAATTCTTTACAATTCTGCTGCACTAGGTTATTAAACATATTTTATAAAGTGAAGTGGCAAGGTTGTTATTTAAACAATTCTTCTTTTTTCTTCTATGCTTGTTTTGTACCTGGTTTTGAAAATGTAATTCTTCTGAACCAAATTTCATTCTGAAACTGAATTGTCACACTCTGAAAGGCAAGGTTATAAATAATACCCAAGCTATCACAATAGCACCCCACCCTCACCTCCATTATCGTAATGTATGTAAGCAAATCTTGTTCAAAAATTGTCAGAACCCTCAGAAAAACTGAAAGTCCTCCACATTTTTAGCAACAAATCGAATTATGTGTTTTTTTCCCTGAAATTATTGAACCGAGGCAATCATCTTTTAAGTAGTCTACTTTCCTGAAGTTTCTTTGCATGCTGATCAAGGCCTGAAAAGTTCAGGACGAATTTATGTATTTTTTTTAACAGAATGTAAGGTCTTGAAAGGGACACGGTGGCTCAGTGGCTAAGACACTGAGCTTGTCGGTTGAAAGGTTGGCAGTTTAGTGGTTCGAATTCCTAGTGCTGCGTAACAGGGTGAGCTCTCGTTACTAGTCCCAGCTTCTGCCAACCTAGCAGTTCGAAAGTAAAAAATGCAAGTAGAAAAATAGGGACCACCTTTGGTGGGAAGGTAACAGCATTCTGTGCACCTTTGGCATTTAGTCATGCTGGCCACATGACCATGGAGACATCTTCGGAGCGCTGGCTCTTCAGCTTTAAAACAGAAATGAGCACCACCCCCTAGGGTAGGGAACGACTAGCACATATATGTGAGGGGAACCTTTACCTAAGGCCTTGAAGATTACAACCTTGACAACTTGAAAATGTGTGGACTTCAAGTCTCAGAATCCTCCAGCTGGGGAAGGGAAGGAGGAAGGGGAAAGAGGGAAGTGGGAAGGAAGGAAGGAAGGAAGGAAGGAAGGAAGGAAGGAAGGAAGGAAGGAAGGCGATTGAAGATAGGAAGGAAAATTTCCAATGCTCCAAGCTAGAATCTCACAAGGAAACTTAACAGGAAAGCTGGCAGGAAGTTGGAAGTCTGGTTTTTTTTTTTTTTTAATCTGCTGTTTCTCTGTTTAGATAAGGAAATATATTTGAAACAATGATCCAATGGGGCACAGGTTGTCTGATTAGTTTCCTAAAACTTGACAGTAGTGCCCACTTAAATGCCATGAAAATTCTCTCCTTGCATTCACTGTACAGAAAAAAGTGTATGAGCAAAAAGCAGAGAGACTTTCCTTCAGAAGGTCACCACCAAAACAGCAGAAGTTCTAATATCCTAGAGTTATGGAAACCCTTTCTCCCTTCTTTTTTTCTGGTTTTAATTGCATTATTTCTCCCTTTCACAATGCAGCTTTTTAATTGCAGAGGTTCTTGGGAATACTTTAGGTACCCAAATCTGGCTCCCTGACCCCCAGAAGTCATGCTCCTCAGTCCTAAAGTTGTCCTGGAAAATTGGCCTGTCACAAGCTGCAAACCTAAATATAAGTACTGCAGAAAAAAGTAAGGTTCTACATTTAGGCAAGAAAAACAAAATGCACAGGTACAGTATATGTGGTACTTTGCTCAATAGTAGTAACTGTGAGAGGGATCTTGGAGTCCTAGTGGACATCACTTAAATATGAGCCAGCAGTGTGCAGCAGCTGGCTCATAAAAAAAAAAGCCAACACAGTTCTAGGCTGCATAAACAGAAGGATAGAATCAAAAACACATGAAGTGTTAATACCACTTTATAATGCCTTGGTAAGGTCACACTTGGAATATTGCATTCAGTTTTGGTCACTATGATGTAAAAAAGATGTTGAGACTCTAGAAAAGGTGCAGAGAAGAGCAACAAAGATGATTAGGGGACTGGAGGCTAAAACATATGAAGAATGGTTGCAGGAACTGGGTATGTCTAGTCTTATGAAAAGAAGGACTAGGGGAGACATGATAGCAGTGTTCCAATATCTCAGGGGCTGCCACAAAAAAGAGGGAGTCAAGCCAGTGGTGGGATTCAGCCAGTTCGTATCACTTCGGGAGAACTGGTTGTTAACTTTCTGAGCAGTTTGGCAAACTGGTTGTTGGAAGAAATCATAGGGCAGAGAACCGGTTGTTAAATTACTTGAATCCCACCACTGAGTCAAGCTATTCTCCAAAGCACCTGAGGGCAGGACAAGAAGCAATGGGTGGAAACTAATCAAGGAGAGAAGCAACTTAGAACTAAGGAGAAATTTCCTGACTGTTAGAACAATTAATCAGTAGAACAACTTGCCTCCAGAAGTTGTCAATGCTCCAGTGCTGGAAGTTTTAAAGAAAAGATTGGATAATCATTTGTCTGAAGTGGTGTAGGGATTTTTGCCTGGGTAGGGGGTTGGACTAGAAGACCTCCAAGTTCCCTTTCAACTCTGTTATTCTATTCTATTCAGAATCTAATAGAACTTGCAACATCTTTTTTTTTATATTGTGGTGACCAAAATTGAATGCAGTATTCCAAGTGTGGTCTTATCACGGCTTTATAAAGTGGTACTAACACTTCACCGTAACCTTTGATGCTATCCCCGTTAATGTTTGTAACGTCATAAGCTATAAATTCTACGGACCCAACCATGGGGATTGTCTACACCAATTTCATCGGGAATTGCTGATAAATAATTCATAGTGAAATCAGTGTAGCTGATTCCAGAGTTTGGCCCTGAATGTGCAATAGAATGAAAACAGTATAGAAATGAAATTATTTCATCCTTGGCTGGATATGTTGCCCTCAGGCTCATACCAACATTTAAAAAGTAATGTATTATGGGCTTTCCCCTGAGAGATAAAGACTTCTAACAGATAAAAAATTAAATGTCAACAACTTGTTACCTCCTAATACTACCAAAAGAGCTTTAAAATGTATGAAGGGGAGGATTTTATTCAATAGGTATTATTTAATGGCTTACACAATATTTAATAGGAATTTAATGTATTAGTGGAGAGTAGACATTTTAATCTTTTCCTTGGTTTTGCTATTGTTTGCCCAGAATCCACTGGGACAGGACTAGTTATAATATGCTGTAGTATGAATAAAACAATAAATAAGCAAATAATAAATACTTGGGGAAAAGTTTTGTAAGTGGGGAAAAGAGACGCTGAGAATTTCGCCTTCAATTTCCATTCCCCCTCTTAACCGGTTTTTTTGATTGCGCTTCGAATCACAGTCAAAATACTGTACCAATATTTATACACACTCCCACATACATGCACACATAAAACCCATTCAGCGCAGTCACACAATTTTAATAGCACCATTTTTAAAACCACGAAGAATCCTATAATAGCAATCTGCACTGAAAAATAATTTGTTCTGTACCCTAAAAACGTCAGTGCTTCTAATTCTGCTTTGTATTTTAAAAAATTGAAATGTTGCTGTTTGGACTAAATATTCTAACAAACATTTTATGGTTTTTTTTTTTTTAAGTTTTATTGGATTTTTATTTTTAAATATGCATCAATATCAATACATGGACAGTGTGGCCTCCAGGTATAAATCATTTGATACAAACAGCAGTGATGATGATGATCATCATCATCATAATAGTTGTTACATTAATCATATTTATATAATCCTAGTATTGATATACATGAGTGTTTTAGTGTAGTTATTCAATATTTCAATGTTCCATTTTAATACCAATGATATTATTAAGCATACATAGTAATACCATCTTTCAACCTCTAATCTTTCCATTTAATTAATTACTTATTACTTATTACCTATATTCTATTATCTAAAAAATATATCTGCTAATATTCCTCCTATTTCTTATTTCTATCTCTATTCAAGCTTCTAGTCAGGCCACCATTACTAATCCTAGTGTTAATACACGTTTACATTAAGACATAGTCCTTCATTATTTGGTTGTTCAAAGTCACAATACACCAGTCATCCTATTATTTATTATTATTTAATCATATCTAATAATACAAACTTTCAACCTCCAATCTTTTCATTTAACTATTGCTTTACAGTATATAAAGGTGTGTATTCTGATTTCTACCTCTATTCTAGTTTTTAATCAGGCCATCATATTATATTATATTATATTATATTATATTATATTATATTATATTATATTATATTATATTATATTATATTATATTATATTATATTACATTACATTACATTACATTATATTATTATAAAAAAGAAAAATAATAATTCCTTTCTATCCATTATCTCTTGTCCATTTTAATACTTCAATTCTTATTCGTTTTTTGGCTTGCATACCATACTCCTCTCTTGGATCTTTGTCTCTATCAGCATCTGTGTCTTCACCATTCAGTCTGAATATTTCTCCCATCTCTATCCTTCTAAGCTGCCAGGTCTCCACAGTGTCCACCCAAACTCCTATCTCCCTTTCAAAAGTATCTTCCAAATTATTTGATTCCATTTTTTAAATCTTTTAAAGTCCTTTTCCATTGTTTTATTTCATCAGTCATTATTATCTTTATCGTATTCTCCTTCTCATCTTCTTGCTTTGTTTGCTGGATTGTCTGTTCTATCTTTTCCTCCATTTGTTCTGCTGTCTCCTCTCTTTCTTGGGCTCTTTGATCTTCATTCATTATCTGTTGTAGCATATTTTCTATTTTCCCATTTATGTCTTGCATTAGGTTCTTTACCTCTCCGTAGTTCTTTGTCATAGTACCCCTAATGCTTTGAAACATCAACGCCATTTCTCTTGAAATCTCACTCATTTCCCCCTAATGGAGCATCTTGTCTTATTTTAATAAGTCCCACTCTTGCTCAAGTCCAAAAATAATATTCAAGTCCAATATTGCTCCTCAGAAAGTTCAATAATCATAGTTCTTTACATCTCAGGATAATTAATTAGTTCCCTTTAAGTAGTCTAGGCAGCTTCCACAAATCAAGAGTCAGTTTACTTTACTTAAGAGTCTTCCTTATTCTCACAATAGAGTCTCCAGTAATCATAAAGTAGATAGTTATAGAATAGTAAATATCACCACAATCCTCCAGATAAAAGTTGTTTATTTCTCTTATCAAAAATGTTCCTACCCTTGTAGGGTTATGGTATATTTTTCATTTACTGTACCAGTAGATGGCGCCCTTAGCTTAGGTTTCAGTGTTGTTTCAAGTCTGATAAATTGATTAATCCAAATTTAGTTCAATTTATGGAAGCAAAGTCGGCTATTCAATTAGATTCAAGTAGATAGTTCCAGCATTTTATAATGCCTTTCCAAAACAATGCCTACCCAGTTTAAAAATCCAATTTTCTATATTTTAAAAGGTCTTTAGCTTTTCTACCCTTAGTTCCTTTCTTTCAGGTCTAGGATTTTTCTCTCTATGATTGTTCGCCACTTTAAGAAATAGTTCTGAGAGTCTCTTTTCCTGGATTTTCCTTTTTTTTCTTTTTTCTTTTAAGGTTAGGGTCTAAATAAAAAAAGAATCTTCTCACCCAGCTCCAGTCACTGTTCATCTACACTGCTCCTGCACATTTCTTTGTTGTCTCGGCTGACCCAACTTCATGGCAGCCATGATGGCTGCCTCTTCTCCTCGTTGTGGATGAGAGGGAAGAAGCCCTGGTTCAAGCAGGAGAGTTGCTGCTCTCCACAACCTGCAGGGCACCCCTCTTTTCTTTTCTTCACCTCTACAGGGTGGCTTTAGCTCCTTTCGGAGCCCTCCAATGGGGAGACCCCCTCCTCATGTCTGATCTCATCATGACATCAGATGGAAGTCCCCATTTTATGGTTTCTTAATATGCTTTGCTATGCTTGATGGCTCCAGATAATCTATCTATAAAAGAAAAAGGATGGCAACATTGACTTCCTGGACTTGAAATCAGAAATACACTGATGTAGAAGTAGAAAGGACACTCAGATTATGTGTATAAAATTAGTGCCCTTCAAAAACAGAACATAATAGAAAAGAATAGAACAGAATAACAGAGTTTGAAGGGACCTTGGAGGTCTTCTAGTCTAACCCCCTGCTCAAGCAGGAGACCCAATACCACTTCAGACAACTAGCTGTCCAATCTCTTCTTAAAAGCCTCCAGTGATGGAGCACCCACAACTGCTGAAGCAATTCGTTTTGCTGGTTAATTGTTCTCACTGTCAGGAAATTTCTCCTTAGTTCTAGATTGCTTCTCTCCTTGATTAGTTTCCAGTCATTGCTTTTTGTTCTGCCTTCTGATGCTTTGGAAAATAGGTTGACCCCCTCTTCTTTGTGATAGCCCCTCAAATATTGGAAGACTGCTATCATGTCTTCCCTGGTCCTTCTCTTCATTAGACTAGACATACCCAATTCTGCAACCGTTCTTCATATATTTTAGCTTCCAGTCCCCTAATCATCTTTGTTGCTCTTCTCTGCACTCTATCCAGAGTCTTAACATCTTTTTTTATATTATGGAAACCAAAACTAGATGCAATATTCACTAAAGCAGCATTCAGCTGAACCTTTAGCTCTTTGTGACAAATCCTTTAAAATCCCCCATTCTCAAAATGTGTCAAATTACACTTTGCAGAAATAATTCTGCTTAACAGGAGTATCTTCAGACATGAACACTTAACAGCACTTTCCAATGCAAATGTGCTTTCAAATATTTCAGATATATTAAGAAAACATTATGACTTGTAAGAAAAGATTTTTTTTTATTATTTAAAGCATCTGTTCAGCTATAACACATTCCTCCTTATCTGTAAATTGACAAACAAAAATTGCTGTCTTTTTGAAACCAAAAAGTCAGAACTCTTTACTTCAAGGGGATCCATGACACAATAGTTATGTATTATAAAAACTGCAGGATGCTAGAATTAGCTTCAAGCTCCAGGGTAAAGAATGTGTTGAAGAGAGACACTGCTGTGGAATTGCAGTTTTATATAGTGGGTGAACCCTGAATTCTCCAGGATTTAAAAAAAAAAAAAAAAACAGGGAAAACAAGGAAAAAATACACAATACATTGACAACTTACAGTTTGTGCCTTACATTTGCCAAATTTCTTCAATTCCCTTCCCCCAATGAAAATGTTATCTGCTTCCAGGAAAGAAGTATAATAATCTAAATAATTTGATTTTGAAGTATTATTTATTTATTTTTATTTATTAAATTTATATGCCGCCCCTCTCTGGAGACTCAGGGTGGCTCACAATACATTTAAAAAAAACATTCTAAAAACATTTAAAAGATTAAAAAACATTAAAAACCTTAGAATGCATTCATACCATTCATGGCCGGATCTCGCCAGATCGCAAAGCGAGATCAACAACCCCAGGCCTGCTGGAAAAGCCAGGTCTTCACAGCTTTTCGGAAGGCCAGTAGGGTGGGGATGGTTCGGACCTCAGGAGGTAACTGGTTCCAGAGAGTTGGGCAGCCACAGAGAAGGCTCTCCCCCGTGGGCCCGCCAGCCAGCATTGTTTAGCTGATGGGACCCGGAGGAGACCAACTCTGTGGGATCTTACCGGTCGCTGGGAGCTATGCGGTAGAAGTCTCTGCCAATACAGAATAACTGCAGGTTTTGGTAACATATGTTTATGTAGACCAGGATCTCCTAACTTGGCAACTTTAAGTTCTGTGGACTTCAACTCCCAGAATTCACAAGTCTTAAAGTTGCCAAGTTTGGAGACGCCTGATGAAGACATATCTAAAGCCTTATTCCCAAATCCAGTTGTCTACAACCATACAGTTTTCCCGAAAATAAGACATTCCCTGATAATAAGTCCAATCGGGCTTTTGAGCGCATGAGCTAAAATAAGCCTCTCCCCGCAAAAAAATAAGCCTACCCCAAAAATATTTAAACGCAGGGCTGGTGATCATATAAGATGGCAAGAGGAGCCCCATCTTGCTCCATGCGCCCCAAAATAATAAGACCTCCCTGAAAATAAGGCCAAGGTCTTATTTCAGGGTTCAAAAAAATATAAGACAGGGTCTTATTTTCGGGGAAACACGATAGTTTTCTGGGCTTAGCTCTCCTCTCTCTCTCTCTCTTTCTCTCTCTCTCTCTCTTTCTCTCTCTCTCTCTCTCTCTCTCCCCCCCTCCCTCCCTCCCTCCCCCTCTCTCTCTCTCTCACACACACACATTCAATATTCTCTATGACACACTAAAAATATCCAAAAGATTTCAGCTGAACAATGTAATGTGGAGGAGATGCTCACAATGTAATTATCAAAAATAGTTTGTGTTTCACCTTTGACAAGTTTTCTGCTGGACATTTACTTGCAATTTAGGGTATTACTTGCAATTTAGTTGTAGTACACCATATTTTTGGTAGGTGAATTACTCTCTTCCATTACACCAAATTGCAAGTCATTCTTTCATTTTTGGGTGCTGATGTATTTTAATGCATTTTTCCCCACACCACCTCTTCCCCTCTCCAACTTTCCTTCTTGCAGCCATTCTCTTTGTTTTCAGGAGTGGCACATAGGACACAGACTCACGACAGCTTTGCTTTTTTGGCATATCACCAGTGCTATAATCATCTTCCCCAGCAGTCTCCCAGGAGACAAGCCATTTTTGTGTCTGACTTCACAGTTAGCACAAGCTGCAAAGGCTGCATAACTCACAAGACGTGTGCTCTCTAGAGATTTCCAGGTTGGTTTTTACAGAATCAGTGTGTAGTACAAATATAAACATGAAAAGAATAGCACAGGGCTTAGTTGGAAAATATGACCTTCAAATTGCAGGGAAGTGATAGCCAGAACAAAAGGTTAGTGGATTTTTTAAAAAATACATCTGACTCCACATGAACTTTTGCTTGGACCTATCGTTGTTTGGCATTTAGGTGATAATGAAAAGAGGATGTGAGAACCGTAAGGCTTAAAAAAAAAGAAAAAAAGAAATCTTTTGAACTGCCTCCTGTCTCCTGTATGAACTTGCTCGATATCTGGATTTATTATTTGTGGCCCTGGAAGTTTTTTTTTTTTTTTTTAATGCTTCCAGGATTGGAATACTGTGCAAAGGAAAATCCTTCTCAAGAAGTGGTCCCAAAGATGCTTTTATTTTAAAAGAAACTGGACTTTCTGATTTTTTTTGTTTTAAGGTTTTTCATTTCTCATCCAAAAAGCTTCTTCAGTACTAACTAATTGGTGGGGAATGGAAGGGATTTATACTCTCTGTAATCAGCCTGAGGATAAATCCCTTCCATTCCCCAGCAGTTAGATAGAACTGAATATGCTTCTTGGATGAGAAGTGAAACGTCTTTTTTTAAAAAAAATCAGAAAGTTCAGTTACTTTTAAAATAAAAGCAGCTTTGGGACAGCCATGACCTATGTACAAATTAATTAATGTACAAATTAAAAACATGGAACATAATATATATTTCATAATATATTCGCTGAGCAGAGAGGAGATTGCAAAATATGTACATTGATAAATGGAATTCATCAACGTGGGTGACTCTTGTTCTAGCTATTGTAATTGATAAATACTTAACATTCATATAACATACTAGAGTGCTTAAAGTGTGTTAATCACATTGGTTTCAAGTGAACTTCACTGAATGAAATGGGGCTCGTTTCAGAATAATTAGGCAAAGGATTGTGCTTCTGAATACATTATAGGATTGTATTAATTTATGACACAGCCCTGGATTGCAAAAGTTTGGGAGAGGGCAAGGATTGCATTCCAAAATACGACTGTGACTAGGACAAAAATGCTTTGATTTCATTCAGTCAGTTGTTCTCTGTGCATATAATACTTTCTTTTGTTCATCTATCATATTAAAAATTGCAATTTGCAAAATTGGCACTTTGGGAAGAATTCCAGAAGCTAGACCCAAGATCTTAAAAATAGGGGGGTTCACGTGCAAGTTATGTACTCCTGACAAAGACTTTGATCATATCTGTCACCCACATCAATTGGAAGGAGTCTGGTAGCACCTTTACCAATCAACAAATTTTAATAAAAGGCACAAACTTATAGCTTTCACTCAAATTTGTTAATTGGAAAAAGGTAATACCAGATTTTTTGTTTTTTGCTACCATAAGCTAATATGTCTCTTTTCCTATAGTGTAGACTCAATGGCTTTACCTATTTCCATTCCATTCCACTCCACTCCACTCCACTCCACTCCATTCCATTCTATTTTTTCATAGCTGGGCTGGGGCTTAACTGAGAAGATGTTGATGGCATTAGGGAAGGATTAGAGTTGGACTGAGAAACTCTTGCTGAATTTCACTTTCTAGCAACATCACCTAACAAAGATGCCAGAAACTATAATTTAGCAATATCTGAAAATCCATAGCTTCTCTAGCCATTTTCTATTGGATTTTCTTGGTGGCAGTGACAATTGCAAGAGCAGGCGATAGTCTTAACCCATGCAATATCAGGGCTGGGTGTGCTAAGATCTGCACCTTGTTGTAATTTCTCACTATCTCTGTTGGTTTGGGAAAAGAAACCTATTAACATTAATAACACAATGTGGAAACAAGAACTCATGACTAGTTGTTCTGAATAAACTTATTTAGCCCTAATTGTGCTTATCTCATTCATGCACACACCTTCAAGGTGACAGCCTCTGGCTTACTTCCAAGCTCCTCTTGACAATATTGAAGCAAGTAAAAACAAACATGAACTTATGACTAAGAAAACAGGTCTATACTGCATTGAGATAAGCTGGGAAACTGGATTTCTTTATTCCGTTCACTGGCTGGATAAGCAGCCCATGTCCGAAGATATATTGCTCTGAGTCTTTGGATAGTGAGATGAGTGGCATATAAAAGAATGACAAACAACTAAATAAATATCCCTTCCTCCCCCCACCCTCTTAAATTAATCTATGTCAAACAGTGGTGAAATCCAGCAGGTTCTGACAGGTTCTGGAGAACCGACAGTGGAAATTTTGAGTAGTTCATATAATTGGCAAATACCACCACTGGCTGGCCCCAGAGTGGGATGGGAATGGGGATTTTGCAATATCCTTCTCCCAGGAGTGGGGAGGGAATGGGGATTTTGCAGTATCCTTCCCCTGGAGTGGGCAGGGAATGGAGATTTTGCAGTACCCTTCCTTGCCACGCCCACCAAACCATGCCATGCCACGCCCACCAAGCCACGCCCACAGAACCGGTAGTAAAAAAAAAATTGATTTCACCACTGATGTCAAACCACTCTTGAAATCAGAGTCAGAGAATTATCCTGATTCAGGATGTGAATGAAATGAACTCACAAAGTGAAGAAAATTTGATGTTGAAAAATGCCCCATTTTCCCAATTAATCTGCATTTTTCTCACTGAGTCTAATAGGGCCTACTACTGTGTAGACTTTTAATATTTTCCAACGTAATTCCCCAATGGAGCCTCCAAACCTTTCTGCCTGCTTCCAATCATCTCTGGCAAATGATTATTTATTTATTTATTTATTTATTTTGCCTTTCCGATGAAAATCACCATATCCCACATCTCCAATCCCTTTTTGAAAATGATGAAAATTGTCGCTATTGAAAGTTAGGTAAAAATTGATAGCTTATTGGTCCCGTCTAATGTCATTCTTCTCATAAATACAGATAGTCCTCAACTTACAACCATAATTAAGCCCCAAATTTTTGTTGCTAAGTGAGAAATTTGTTAAGTGAGTTCTGCCCCATTTTACGACTTTTCTCGCCACGTTTGTTAAATGAATCATTGCAGTTTTTAAATTAGTCATACAGTTGTTAAATGAATTTGGTTTCCCCATTGATTGTGCTTGTCAGAAGGTCACAAAAAGTGATCCCATGACCCTTCAACACTGCAACTGTCATAAATGCATGTTGTGGCCCGCCAGCGGCCTGCGTGGATTGTTGCTGATCCCGACGACGAGGAGGCTGGTGTGGTGTCGTGCCAGCAGTCTGTGCAGCCAGCGCTCGAGTCGGACAGCGAGGAGGCTGAAGAAGATATGGTGCCAGAGGCAGGGATTCAGCCAGGGCCTTCAGAACCTCCAGAGGCTCCTTTAAGTGAAGTGGAGGAGCCTCTTCTCAATGCACGAGCAAGCAGAGCTGCTAAAAACCAGGAATGGTTACTCAGGAGGAGGTCTCCTCAAGAGTAAGGCTTGGAGCTAATTGGTCACTCCCTTAGCCTATTTAAGTTTGCACGCAGCTTGAAAAAAGCTGCAGGAAACAACGTGTGTTCGTTCGTTCACTGATCATTGAGTTTGGATTTTCTCTGCAAACTTTGCTTCTGGGCTTTCTGCCAACTCTAGTAAGACTCTATCTTATCTGTGGAATTTCTGGCAGGTTGTTAAGAACGTTTTATTAACAACCTGCATTTGCAAAAGACTGCGTTTTGAAATAAACTGAGTTTTGTTCAGAGTTTGTGTGTGCTACATTCTTTGGGATCTGGGGCAGAACAATGCGAGTCAGTTGTCAAGCATACAAATGTAAATCACGTGACCATGGGGATGCTCCAACGGTCATAAATGTGAAAAAAGGTCATAAGTCACTTTTTCAGTGCTGTTGTAATTTTGAACAGTCACTAAATGAACTGTTGTATGTTGAGGATTACCTGTATACATATTGCAACATATTAAGATAACGATACCTGGTTACCTACAAAAATATTTGTCTGTTCTGTCCAAGAAAATCAAAATATAATAATCATAAAACCAGAACTCGGTATATTGGGGGGCGGGGGGAATACTGATATTCTACAATGATTTGGGCAGCAAGAATTAATACATGAATCATTTATTTGCATCAATTGAATGTGTAATAGTAAATTACAAATATGTTATTTAATCATTTGGTATCTTTAGGGTACAATCGTTTTTCCACTTTGAAGTCTGCTTCATATAGCAATAGCACTTAGATTTATCTACTGCTACACAGTGCTTTACAGCTCTCTCTAAGCGGTTTACAGAGTCAGTATATTGCCCCCAACTATTTCGGTTCTCATTTTATCCACCTCGGAAGGATGGAAGTCTGAGCGAACCTTGAGCTTGGTGAGATTTGAATGGCCAAATTGCAGGCAGCCAGCAGTCATCAGAAATAGCCTGCAGTACTGCACTCTAACCACTGCGCCATCATGGTTCATTGTCACAGTCTTTAAGAAAATATATTTAATGCAACCCTTGTGATATTATTTATGCTATGATATAAAAATAATATTTAGAGAGTTGAAAAATTATATAATGCACTTTTGGGTGACAGACACTTGCCATCAATTATGACTGCCATTTTTTTTTCCAGTAGTAATCACCAACTCTTAAAAGCAGAGTAGTTGTTTAAAATTCTTTTTCCTCCGAAGAGATATTTTTGATGTGACTGCTTTACTCTTGTTAATACTAAGTGCAAAGTTTATCTAATGTAACCTCGCTTTTATGAGGATATAAGCCTATACTGAAGAATAAACAGAAATCTGGAAATGAATAAATGTCTAATCTATGATGGTTAACTCTACAGAAGGTTAATAACATCAAATTCGGAAATATCACGACCTGACTTTAATGAATCAGTAATAGGCTGACATTTGCAATACCATCGATGTGTCTCTCTGCGTGTGAGAGTGTGCATGTGCTCACGGGTGTACGTTGGAGCTTCAGTGCATGCATAATAACATCCTGTTTGCAGAGCTCAGTTCACACAATGGAGCCGCTTATCTCAAAGGAGAAAATATGAATGATAAAAGCATGGGGGAGGTTAATAACAAGCCTTGCCTAGGTTTTTATCAGTGGTGGTGAAAAATGAATGAAGAAGTCCTGCCTATTTAATTAGAAAGGGGAGATGAGGAATAATCCATTTGGGAGGCATCAGGCAGAAGAGTGCAGGGCTACATGTGTGTGGAGTAGGCGTGTGTGTGTGTGTGTGTGTGTGTGTGAAGGTTGTTCCCAAAGTTAACAATGGTGCAATGTAAGATCTGGAATTTGCACGTCAAGGCTTTCTTCCCTTTTAACACGGTGCCACATAAATTGTTGGCTGTGCGGTTCAAATATCACAGATGTCTACGCTCATTTTAAAATTAAAGTTCAGTCATCTGTGCGTCACAACTGCCTTCCTCGTTCTGAATTTCCAGAGCATGTCTCAGTGGCATTTGTTATCGTTATCGATCTCCCTTCTTCCTATCCAAATCCTGAACCCCAGGTTTTTCTTTTTTTAAAGAAAGAGTTGCATTTTGCAATGGCTGGGAAAGGTCCATGTGGTTCATTATAATTCTCAGGGCTTCTGTGTCTCTTTCTTTTTCATACATATTACATCTTTAACACATAATTAAACAAATGAACCATTGAGTTTAGGGATACTGTTAAATGTACGTAAATCTTGCATCATATTCCAATCATATATATTCAAGGCAGGCAAGGTGATCTCAAATACATTGGCCCTGAATCCATGTTCATGTCACTGAAGGGAATAAGGCAAAGCAATTTTCATTCATTCATTTCATTGATTAGCCCTTGGGCCATATCAAAGTGCAGAGATCCAGAAACAAATTATTACTAAAATTTGATAAAAGCAATTTAAAATGGAATTGGATAAAATACAATTTAAAATGAAATTGGAATAAAATACAGTCTAAAATAAACTTGGAACAAAATACAATAATTTAAGATTTAGATAAAATATGATAAAATTATATTTCGGTGTCACCCCTACAATCTACCCTCTACACTGTCTACAGTCTACAATTTAAGCTGTTTTATTTATGTGTAATAGTGACAGAGTAACAGAGTTGGAAGGGATCTTGGAAGTCTTCAAGTCTAACCCCTGCTCAAACAGGAAACTCAACCATTTCAGACAAATGGTTGTTCAATCTCTTCTTAAAAGCTTCCAGTGGTGGAGCACCAGTGGTGGATTTCAATTTTTTTTACTACCGGTTCTGTGGGTGTGGCTTGGTGGGAGTGGCATTGCTTGGTGGGTGTGGATTGGTGGGCGTGGCAAGGGAAGGATACTGCAAAATCCCCATTTCCTCCCGATCAGCTGGGACTTGGGAGGCAGAGACTAGATGGGGGCGGGGCCAGTCAGAATTTTTACTACCAGTTCTCCGAACTACTCAAAATTTCCACTACTGGTTCTCCAGAACTGGTCAGAACCTGCTGAAACTCACCTCTGTGGAGCAACCAGAACTTCTGGAGGCAAGCTGTTCCACTGGTTAATTGTTTTCACTGCCAGGAAATTTCTCCTTAGTTCTACTTTGGAACTCTCTTTGTTAAGTTTCCAACTATTACTTCTTATCCTGCCCTCAGGTGCTTTGGAGAATAATTAATTTGGGGATCATTTGTTTTATCCCCCAGTCCCTTATTGCTCTTCTCTGCACTCTTTCTAGAGTCTCAGCATCTTTTTTGTATTGTGATGACTTGGATGTATTATTCCAAATGTGGTCTTACCACTGCAGTATAAAGCAGTACCTACACTTCACTTGATCTTGATACTATCCCACTTGTGATGCAACCTAGGACTGCCTTGACTTTTTAGCAGCTGCAGCACAGTGCTGGCTCATACTTAAATGATTGTCCAGTAGGACACCTTGATCCATCTCACAGTTACTGTTGTTGAGCCTATTTTATACTTGTGTATTTGATTTTTGTTATGCATTTGGCTATTTTGGCACATTTAACTTATATTCCACATTTGCCTTTATACAAGGACTCTCCTACTGATTTAAATAACTTGGTAGGAGGAGGAGCCAGTTCTTCCCATATTCTGGCTGGAAGATATTTAGGGTCTTAAAAGGCAACACCACACCTTAAATTGTGTCCAAGGAGCAGCTGGCAACTATTACAGATCTTTCATAGCGGGCATTGTATGGTTCTTGCACCTTTCTTTTGTCAGTAGAATAAACACCATACTTTTGATCAGTTGAATTTCCAGACTCTTTTCATGGGCAGCCGCACGTAAAGTGAGAAAATTTTGGTAGTTAAGACAGGATGAGATTACTATTGTTTCTGATTGGTTCAGGAATTTACTCACTGAAAATCCAATGACCACTAGGAGTAAAAGACCATCCCCAAACTGCAAACCTGCCCTTTGGGATGGGCAACATCATTTGAACTGTTTTCACTTCAGTCCGAGTCCAGCTTTCTCCTTATTCTTATTGTAGTACCTCTGCCTTGTCAGGATTTAATTCCAGCTTGTTTTTCCTCATCAAACCTTTTACTAAGTCAAAGTGCTGATTACTTCTTTGGACTTGGATGTTAAGGAACAAGAAAATTCAATATCATTATCAAGCAAGTTTATGTAGGTATTAAATAGTAGAGTAGAGAAGTAAAACCCTGTAGGACACCATAGGTGATAAATAGTAGTCCACCAGCACTTACTTTCTTGAATCCTCCAAACTGAAAAAACTGGAACTACTGCAAAACAATGTCCCCAAGGTCAAGTCCAGTCAATTACCTAGAAAGATGCCATAATACTCAGTCAACGCTGTTGAAAGGTACTGAAAGATTTGGGAGAACTGGATTTTTTAAACAAGTTGTCCCACCACTTGTTCTTCAACTTCTCTGTCAGTCTACTTCCTTGATTGCTGGTGAACGAAAGTTAAATTAAGTGATAATATTAACCCTCCCAGGATATCTCCCTGTTTCACAATTTGACTGTACTGAACCATTCTAACTGGTCCTCCATTCCTGCAGATGTTTATAAGTGCCATCAATCTCGAATTTAGCAGAGAGTGATATGTTTTTGACAATACACATTCTCCTTGACAATGCTCCAGTTGGTAGGCAAGGTGACTTGCTGACAGCTTCCCCATGACTTGATTGGGGGAAGCTGTCAGGAAATTGCAAGCCCCAGGCCCTGCTGAGTTGGAGAGAAAATGAAGGGATGCATGGGTTGATCAGGGAGGATGCATGGAACCCTTAGATTTTCAGCCAGAGAGTCAAGAGGCTTCTGAAGCCTCTCCCCTCTAGGGTTGAAAATCCTCCTTGGCTGAAAATTCTGCTTGAGTTTTTGTACAGAACATTTTCAGCCAGCCCCCAGAGTCAATCAGTCCCCTTTTGACAGGAGGCAAAGGCTTGTGACCTTCTCTGCTGACTTCCCCATTGACTTTATATGAGGGAGCAGATACAACCTGGGACTCATGCCTGGTTGGTGTGTTGTGCATGAAATCGTAAATCTCTCTAGAGAATATTGAGTGCCATCAATATTCAAGTTATCCAGAACAAAAGTTTAGAATGGGATGCATGATATGCTACCACTGTGGTTTAAGAAAGCTAGGACACGTTCAAAGTTGTACAAAACCTCTGGTCAGTGAAGTGAGTTCCTGGCCATACCATCTGCCAACTTTCCACGCCTAACCTAATGCATCGGAGAGTAATTCTTTCAGCCAATTCAGTAAATCTAGCAAGATTTACTTGGTAAATAGATTATTGTAGATGGTAAATCTTGGTAAATAATTTGTAGATTATTTGCTGGTGACTAATGTGATCATAGCAACCACATGGCCCATAGCTACTGTTGTCTTGACTTTCTTGATCTGACTGGAGCCACCATTTTATTTTTTAAAAAAATTTTTTTACACCTAACAAAGGCAGGGTTTGATTGATTGTGTCTACAATTTTCACCATTTTAACATTCCTTTGAGCCCCTAAAGGTAGATAGATTCTTCCCTTCTGCTGTATGTATAAAATGTTTCCTTGCCTTTCCTTATTTGAATTTATAGCTTTCATTTGGAACAAATGAAAAGTGAATCAGCTCCACTCTGTACACTACTTCACAAATTCCAGAACAAACACACACCAATCTTCCCCATGTTAGACCCTTTGCCCCTGTGCTACTTGTCAGAAAGGACTTGATGGGTAGAGATACAGTCAGAGTTGCAGGCATCACCGTGTTTTTAAGAGCTCATCAGCTTTTAGCCATTCTATATCTAGCTACTTACTTCCTTTTCAGAACAGCTGATGTGGTCAATTTCATATGGAAATGTTTAAAGTAATTTCGCATTACCACCATTCACAATGCAGATGTACTTTGCATTCCTTTTAGACCAGAGAACCTCTTCTCTGCAGCCCATGACTCATTTATGTCTACCCCCACCCCCAAAATATCTCTTTGCTGTCATAACATGATCAGGCACAAGGCAAAAATGTCTTTGAAAACAAAGCCATTCTCTCCCCACCTTCCTTTAATATAATCCTTTACATCTGGGAAAGGTCATCATTTTCTCCTCCTAATCATCAGCATCTCCACCGAGCTCTTGAATATTAAGTACTGTGATATATAAATGCACAATGGAGAAAATGTGCACTGAGAACAGAAAAGCTTGCTAAACAAGTGTGCGAGTGCAGATAAATATATAAATAAATTCCTCATCTGGTGTTTTGAAATACCAGATATGTGATCAGATCCTTTAAAAAAATTAGGTTGCTTAAAAATGCAGCCTGCTTAAACCTGTTGGCGGGTCCTTTCAGCCACAGCCATTACCGGTGCCTGGTACCGTGGAGGTGGGAGGCGAGACCCACTACGAGATCGATCGGATACTAGACTCCTGACTACATAGGAGTCAGTTGCAGTATTTGGTGCAGTGGAAGGAGTTCCCCGATATAGAAGCCTCTTAGGTAGCAAGCGGAGACATTCCGGTGGCCTGTCTGCTCCACAAGTACCATAGAAAATATCCTCACAAACTGGGAGGGCCTATGGGAGTCCGGCTAGAATATCCTTTTGCTAAGTCCGGCTAAGTTCTTTCAGGTGCGGCCCTGGCGAGAGGGGAGCTGCCTGTCACACCTCAAGGTTACCTACCAGGTGGGGGGGAAGGTCCTGGTGGTGGGGGGAACATCTGTGATGCCGGCGGCTGCAGCCACACTCTAGAGAAGCCTTGTTGGAGCACCAATCAGCTGTGTGCCTGGCAGCAGCCAGCAAAACACAAACAGGATGCCTAATGCTGAGCTGTGCAACCAGACATCGGACAATCAGCTGTGCAGCCACGCGGAGCTAGATGGCCAATTTCCAGCATGGTGGAGGTTGTGGCCTGCCTATTTAACAGAACTGAGAGGTGGCTGCTCCCAGTGCTGATTTTAATTCCAGATTGCATTTGTTTCATGCTGTGCTTTCTGAAGCTCATTTGTGTGCCTGAGTCTGGCTTAATAAACCCAGTTTTGTTCACTCACCCACACGCCTGGCGTTGTTACTGCTGGGGGTAGCTCTGGAGCTTGGACGATTTGAGAGATATGCTGTAGGATGAATTTTCTTTGTTTCACTGTGGTGATTGTACCAACTCGCCTATGATTTAGAACAAGCCTTCTCCCACATCTGCCATATCTTTTCAACTAAGAAAATAGTGTAGTTATAGTGTAGTGTAGTTAAATCTGAGGCAGATATCGAACTTAGTCATAGTTCAAGCTTCAGTTTCAGAGTTCAGAGATTTTCTCCAAATCTAATGTTTGGGAAGGCAAACCAGAGTTTGTATATGATACTGTACAAGCATAGAGTAGAGTCAGCTGAATATAAAGCCAGGAGTATGTTTACATCACCTCTTATGCAGCTCTACAAAGTTCCCAGCTTGTCTTTCCAAATAACAAACAAGAACTGGAGATATAAATATATTCATGAAAATTGTCAGCTTTAGCCCCTGGCATACTATTGCTCTCACAGAGAAGGCATTTGAACTGGGGGGGGCGGGGGAAACAAGTCAGGAGAAATTCATGGTTAGGAGATATCTGAGGATGTGATTAAGAAAAAGTTATGTTGTCAGCAGTGACAACACAGGCAAAGCTCTGCCTGGTTTTGATGTTTGCCATCTTGACTTTTTTCTTTTTTTAACCATATCCTGTGATTACTTCTGCTTGTGGATTTTGAAAGAGAGCAATGTACATAAAGTGGTGATGCTTTTTCAGTGTTATGAATTCAGGATCTCCTGAGGATTTGGTTAGTAAATATATGGTGATATTTTTTTTAAAAAAAAATACCTCACTTATATGATTATTGTGTTTCTTTTAAGCTAAGGTGAATGTTTCACAACCTCAGCAACTTTAAGACATGTGGACTTTAATTCCCCAAATTCCCTAGTCAGTGTGAGGAAGATTTACCAAGACTGAGAAACACTAGACTAAATTGTGATCACATCTGAGTACTGTAAAACAGAGTTATAGATAAAGGAAAGAGGTGTAGTGGCTCAGTAGCTTAAAGACACTGGAGATGGTCTTTATTCCAGTGGTTCAAATCCTAGCAATGTATGACAGAGTGAGCTCCTGTCACTTGCCTCAGCTTCTGCCCACCTAGCAATTTGATATCCCAAAGGTGCTTTCTCAAGAGGCAACTGGTTTTTCTGGTTTTTCTTGGAAGGCGTTTCGCTTCTCATCCAAGAAGCTTCTTCTGCTCTGAGAAACTTCTTCTTGGATGAGAAGTGAAACATCTCCCAAGAAAAACCAGAAAGACCAGTTGCCTCTTGTAAAAACACCTTTGGGACAACCATGACCTGGATGACTGAGAATCTCCCTAGACATTTAGCAATTTGATAGCACATTACATTCAAGTAGATAAATAGGTACCACTTCGGTGGGAAATATAGTGGCATTTCAACAGTGATGGTCGGACCCCTGCTGGTGCTGGACCTGCCCAGATGTGACAGCCAACTGCGAAGTGACATTGGTGGTGAAAAAAGGCCCTAGAGGTCACCAACCTTTCGGACTTCAGGGACCACCAAATTCATAATTTTAAATCCCGTGGACCACTAATATGAATTTTTTAAAAAGATAAATAGTATGGCATAGGACCTAGTTATCTTCGAGACCGCCTTCTGCCACCGACGACCTCCCATCGACCTGTGCGCTTCCACAGAGAGGGCCTCTTCGGGATGCCATCAGCCAATCAATGCAGGCTGGTGACCCCCAGGAGGAGGGCCTTCTCTGTGGGGGCTCCCACCCTCTGAAATCAGCTGCCCCCAGAGATAAGGAGAATCCAAGACCTCCGTGCCTTCCGCCGTGCCCTTAAAACTTACCTTTTCCAACAAGCCAGGCTGGCTTAACAAATCCTTTAAATGATTTTAAATTTGTTTGTCTTTTTAAATTTTGGGCCAAATTGAGATATTTCCTTTTAATCTGTTCTTAATGTATTTATTATGTGTTTTTATTTGGCTGTACACCACCCTAAGTCCCTAGGGAGAAGGGCGGTATATAAATTTGAAGTAAATAAATAAATAAATAAATTTAGTGCAATATAAAAAAAAATGCAAATAAATTTTCTGCGGACCACCAAAATTTTCTCGTGGACCATCAGTGGTCCTTAGACCACCAGTTGGTGACCACTGCCCTAGATGACACCACACGATGCCACTCGTTTTTCTGGTGCACACCTAGTTTGCCCTCTGTGGTGTACTCTGGATAAGCACGAGTGTGTGAACTAAATGGACTAACACTCTTTGGCAGCCAAATAACTACTTTAAATTAATAAAATAGCTTCTTGGCTAATTGTACCATTGCCATATGTTAAATAAATAAATAGATAGATAAAGAATATGTTTAGTGAATACTTCACATCAGGAGTGCTGGCACTCTTTCCATTACATTTTCTTGGACTCTTTGGGTCCAATTAACTATCCAGTGGCTATCAATATGAAAAATAAACAGGCATTACAATATTATCAGCTTTCAATGAGTTCTATTTGGGGTGGGATGGCAACCCGCCCTCCCTCTTCTGTTTTTTTTCCTCACAGTCAGAGAAATCTCTATAGAGATGTGGTTAAAAGTTACCTCTCTGCACTTCAGAGCAAATTTTATCACAGTAAGCCTTGTGGGTAGTTTAATCCCTGCCTCAAAGAAATGAACATTGCTTGGCAGAAACTGCTGGGTTGAAAAGTGGGACTCTGGTGTTTCATCACAAATGCACAAAGCTAAAGGAGCCAAAGGATTCTCTCACTTTTCCAAATGAACCTGGTTTTGTACAATTAACATTTGCCATTACTGCAGCTATTTTTAGGTGGTACACTCAATGGAGCTATTAGGGCTCTCTCTTCAATTGAAAAGCATTTTCACATGATTTTTGCCCCCCCCCCCCCAAGTTATTATTTCTAAGAAAATAAGTACAGATTTATTTTCAAAGAGCAGGTGGGTTAGTTTCTTCAGCAGCAAAAGAAAGGAACAACAACAAAAAAAAAGGACCAAAAAAGTTCCCCAAGGAAGCTTGTAGCCCTTAAAGCAGATTAAAGGTAAAGGTAAAGGTTCCCCTCGCACATATGTACTAGTTGTTCCTGATTCTACGGGATGGTGCTTATCTCCGTTTCAAAGCCAAAGAGCCAGCGCTGTCCGAAGACGTCTCCATGGTTATGTGGCCGGCATGACTAAATGCCAAAGGCGCATGGAACGCCGTTCCCTTCACACCAAAGGTGGTCCCTATTTTTCTACTTGTATTTTTTACATGTAGAAATATTTTACTTTCAAACTGCTAGGTTGGCAGAAGCTGGGACAAATAACGGGAGCTCATCCTGTTACGCGGCACTAGGGTTTCGAACCTCTGAACTGTTGACCTTTCGATCGACAAGCTCAGCGTCTTAGCCACTGAGCCACAGCATCCTTTATTAAAGCAGATTGGGCAGTTGATTTTCCTAAATGGCCACATGAGAAACTGGGACTGTTTTGGAGGGCCACCTCCATCCCCCCACTGCCAGTCCTGCCCCTGTCTCCTGTCCCCCACATTCCCTCATATACAGACAAAATATTTGCTCAGTTGCTAGACAGAACACCTCACATATAAAAAGGTTCAGCTTTGGTCTGTGCTACATAATCAAGCTAGGAATGATCAGCTCTCTTAGGAGGCCAAAGCTGGATTGGATGAATAAATCCAAACTGTTAAATGTGTGTGGTGGGGAAAATCATCTATTAAAACTATAATGTCCCAGTAGTTTTAATGGAGAACAATTAAGCACTTGTTATTTCCTCCTGCTGATATCATACGATTGTTCTTAATTTTAGATGGACTGGGCCTACAGTGTTAAACACCAGTTGAAAATACTTGTTATTTATTTGGAGTCTGTTTTCTTTCAGATAAATATATTCCTCTATGGTTTAGGCCCCTGGCCATTCTGTTTACAGTTACGTTTTAAAAAACTAAAAGTAATTCCTTAACATAAGAATAAAAAATTCTGAAATTGATGTTCCGTTTAGCTACATTATATGCAGGGGACTCCACAAAGGGATTTAGAAAAAAATCAAGATGGCAGCCACAGATGTGCAACCAAAGCCCTGCTACATTTTTACATGCTTTCCATATGATGAAAGCAAAAACAGGTGGAGTGTCAATTACATGGGCATAGCTGCCATTTATATTATTTTTTTCTAACCACCTCTGCGAAATGACCTATGTTTCAGATTCAAACCTCTTTCCTTACAATTTTTGGGCAGTTTCCTAGTCTTGCAGTTGGTTGGCTCTTCTTGATCATTCAGTTGGCCATAAATGTTTAAACAAAACTCATCTTTAAGGTTAAGCAGAACTGACAATTACATGAAACAAACAGTGATCTGTGAGAAAGTATTGTGAATTATTTGCGGAGGTGCCTCAGCGGATCAAGTAGGTGGTAGCAAGAACTCCAACAATTTCTCAGGAACCTACCCGTATCCGTTAATTTGCTGTCTGCATTGGAGGAGGGTCTCTTCCTGCTATTAAAAAGAAGATTCAACTCGGCCAATCCATTTGAAATTCCCATATGGAATTATACATAGCAGGATTAAAAAGAATTTTCTCAAATATGCTTTTGCAGCTAGCAGCATCTGGTCCACCTTGGGTGAGCTAAATAAGATTGCTCTTGGTTAGTTGTTTGATGAGAGATCACTAGGAAATTCTAGGATTATAGATTGTTAGGTGCTGTAAAAAAATAATTCCAGAGGATGACATCTCAACACCAGCTATCTGCAATTACTGTAAATTCGAATCTCACCAGGCTCAAGGTTGACTCAGCCTTCCATCCTTTCTAAGGTAGGTAAATTGAGGACCCAGTTTGTGGGGGCAATAAGCTGACTTTGTATAAATATACAAAAGTATGAAGGCTATTGCTTAACGCATTGTAAGCTGCCCTGAGTCTCCGGAGAAGGGCGGCATATAAATCAAATTTTAAAAAAATCATTTTTGTATTGCTTTCAAGAAAATTACTATATATTAATTAGTGTACTCGCCAAAATTTGGGAAAACCTCAAAGGCATCTTTGTCCATTTTTCCTAGATATTAAAAATGAATCTTGTTAAAAAAAGGAGGGAGGGAGGGAGGGAGGGAGGAAGGAAGGGAGGGAGGAAGGAAGGAAGGAAGGAAGGAAGGTTTTCTTAGAGCAATCATCTAGTGCCCAGGGTCAAACAAGTTTCCATGGCCAAACATCATCCGAGAACTGCCTGCTTTCCCAATTAATTTCAAAGAGAGGCAAAATATGCATCCCCTATGTACTTCTTATCTATGTACTTATACTATATATATGTATAAGCGCACGTAGAGTGTGCAAAAAGTCTATGTTTTAACCCTCCATTATTCTTCCTGACCATATTTTTTCATTATTTTTTGCTCATTTCAAAAGAACCTTATCTTTAAATAAAAATGGAACTGCCTAAAACATTAAACAGAAATATGTGTTGGGTCTTATCAAAATTCCTGCAAGTTCCTAGTTCCAAGGTTTAATTACTTTATTTATCAAATCTCTGGGTTGAGCTTAATGTTTCTCTTAAGGGAAAATGTCAAATGTGTTTCAAAAGAATGCATTTTTCCAAACAGCGTCAGGCCAAATCATAGTCTGCAATCCTGTTTCTAATCATAATTTGCACAGTATTTTTTTCTTATGGTAAGTTATCATAACATGGGAGTATAAATTACATACAAACAATGTGAAGTCAGAGCAGCCGGTTCTTCAGCTGGTTTTGGCTGAATATACATCAATATCCAAGATATTGTAATACATACAGATCCAAGCTCTGTGGAATTTTTTAATTGACAAATGCACATTTTGTTAATGTGCAGATTTTCTAAGTGCTGTCCAAGACCTTTCGGTATGATACCTATATCACTGGAATCACCACTGCTGGTTTATGCCACAATCTTGCTCAAATCTTTGATTTTCAGATCTTGATACGTAGTGATTTTGTCCAATTGTTTGTCTTCTATCTACTATCCCCTACTATTGCCACATCAATTATCCATACAGTCTTCTTTTCAACCACAGTTATATCTTATATATCATGTGCCAAGTATCAGTTATTACTATTATTTGAATTTGTATGCCGCCATGCTCCTAACAACTCTAGGTGACTCACAATCATAAAATAATGCCAATTGTGCTTTTGAGACAAGAAATAAATGTTCAAGAGTTTCTGAAATAGCTGTCATCCTATCTCTTACTGACCACTAGTTTTACTAGCCTGATTGTTCATCACTTCCTTTAAAAAAATGGAACACATTGATAAACAGAACCAACTAAAATAGGAAACAATACTTTCTTGTAAAAGTTATATCCTTTATGTAGCACAAAGCACAATATGGTGAAATTAACTTGTCTGTTAGGAAATGTAGATACATTGGATTCAGAAGAGCATATTTCCTGAAATCTCTCCCTAGAATGAGGTATTTTTATTTATTTATTATGTGAGAGCAGCATGTATTTGTTGCTTAAGCATAATTTTAGTGGAATAACTATATAAATATTAAGCACATTCATGACACGATAACAAAAAACAGTTATTCTTTCATTATTTCTTTGTTAAATTGAACCAACGTTTCCACTCAGCTGCGAAAACTCATTTAAAAACAAACATTTTGGATTCTACCTACGATATCTACTAAATGTAATGGCATTCTACAGTGAAATGTTAGAGATGCAGCCAACTCTTTGTTTATGCCAGCATGAATATGAAATTCATTGAATATAAATACAATGAAGTTGCACTGGGGTAGAATAAAGTAAAAAAAAAACCCTTGAATTTAAAAAATGCAAGTCATATTGCCACCAGCAATGTTTTAACTGTTTTAAAGTTATGGCTGGATAATATAAGAGCATAGTATTACCTACCTATAAAATTGTGTTTTGTAAGTTGTGTTAACAAAATCCCTAAACATTTCTTAGGATTTGTGTTGGCTCTTGGCAGATACCAATTCTGAAGGGGTCCAAATCCTAGAACTTGTATTTGTCTTCCAAATGCCATCACAGAGGCATTTGGAAAACAAATGCCTTCCTGATATCTGGAGGCAGTGGCTAAATATAGAAAGCTATCAAATTTCCCACAATATTCTCTAGATAGATCAGTGGGAGTTTGAAAGGTTTAAATTGCTTAACGCATTGTAAGCCACCCTGAGTCTCCGGAGAAGGGCGGCATATAAATCAAATTAAAAAAAAAAAAAGTAGATGCTTCTTAGACCCAGCTATTAACACCAGATACGCTCATAACCTTTTACCAATCTCTGCTAGATTCTCCTCCCCAACTCCAACTCTAACTCTAAGCAGCAGTAAAACAGTATTGTGTTGGTTTGATTTATGTTCCTAGTCACATATCACTAGGATCACTCTTTCTCTGCTCATTACTCTACGTGAGTAGGGATTTCTACTATTCTCCCTATTTACCCTGGCTAGAAATCTTTTACAGGCTGGCAGGTTGTGATATTGTCTTTTCAGCCACCAAATCCTGGGGCCGTATGTGACAAGAAGACATGTCTCTTTTTGTCCATCTTCCTTCTTCCAAAACTCTAGTGTTTTCCGATATAGAAAGACCCCCCTGTAAGGTCCAAAGGATGCCTCTTGGAACAAAATCTGAATAAGTTTTATACAGTGGTGGGTTTCAAAAATTTTTACTACCGATTCTGTAGGTGTGGCTTGGTGGACGTGGCATGGCTTGGTTGGTGTGGCTTGGTGGGCATGGCAGGGGAAGGATACTGTAAAATCTCCATTCCTACCCACTCCATGGGAAGGATACTGCAAAATCCCCATTTCCTCCCAATCAGCTGGGACTTGGGAGGCAGAGAATAGAGCGGGGGGGGTGTGGCCAGTCAGAAGTGGTATTTATCGGTTCTCCGAACTACTCAAAATTTTCACTACCAGTTCTCTAGAACCGGTCAGAACCTACTGAAACCCACCTCTGGTTTTATATGAAAAAATGCTTCCCGAAGGAAAGCAACCCAAGAAGCATGGCAGCTACCAGAGATTGGAGAAAGGGAGTGCTACAATAATGCATACTGGCCAGTTGGAAAAGCAGTAGGAGCTACAATTAAATGAAGGTCTGCAAACAGAGCTTCAGCATTGCTTCTGCTGGCAGAAGTCAGAAAATGCCACCTGTGAAGTGGGGCAAGAAAACGCAGTCACAGCAGTCTTCTTGGTGTGCCAAGAGCAAGTTGAGGATGACAACTGTATGTTGTCATCCTCAACAAATGGTTTTAGGGGCATCCTTGCACTGCCACAAGCAGGATGTGTGCTTTTCCTTTAGGCCTATGTTTACATTTGGACTTGTGCTGGTAGAGGTATATGCTAGAACTATTCCACAGACCTCTTTCAAAATGAAAGTTTTATTTACTGACAGAATTTTAATACCACAAGCCTTTCTAGCAGAAAAGAGCCCAGGTTTGGTGGTAGGGCTCAGACACTACAATCTACAAATAAACACTGCAAATAAACCAGATTAAATCCCTAGCATTTTATAATGGAGCTAAGGCAAATCTGTGTTTGGAATATGGAGGATGGCTACCAGTAGATTTGCTGAATCAGATGGACGCAAGGGCTAAATCTGAAACAGAGCTTCTTTTTCCCCGTTTCCTGGAATGTAGGAAATTATTCTTTTTTCATTCCATCCATTTGGCTAGGTTAGTCTCTTTGGCATAAAATAAATAGCAACTATGAGTTAGAGAGAAAGCAAATTTTATCCAATGTTGTACTCCAATACCAAAAGAGACATACTGAAGAAATGAAGAAAAAACAACTGCACAACACAATTCTACATAGATAGCTACAGAGCAGAGGTGAAATCTACTTACCTTCCCTACCAGTTTGGAAGTGTGTGCGCGGACCCTCTGTACATGCGCAAACCCTTCTGTGCATGCACAGAGGGTAAAAAACAGGTTACTTCCTGGTTAAAACCAGGAAGTAACAATGACCGGGTGGGTGGGCGGAGCCTCACACTACCGTCACTACCGGTTCCCCAAACCACCCACCACCATCGCTACCGGTTTGGTTGAACCAGTCTGAACTGGTAGCATTTCACCCCTGCTACAGAGAAAGAAGATTGGTAACAATTGTGCTATTAAATAGTGAAGTTAGTTGAATTGAATAGAAAGGACAGCACAGAAGCACAGGGAAGAGTTGTTCTATATCTGCCAGTGCGCAGGGTTAAACACCTCCTTTGTGTTACCAAATCTTCCTCCTAACAACAAAGACATTATTCAATACGGAGTCTTTTACAGTGAGTATCAGTAATAAATGTAAATAACAAGATTTTGGTGAATGAGGATAAACGTTTTCTAAGGCACAGATAATGTTTGCTAAACATGTTTGCTAAACATGTAGGATGAGAGAATTGTCTTCCAAACAAATCCTCTCCCTTACAGTAATGGATTTTTGCTTAGGTCATGCTTAATATCATTGCTAAGTAAGGGTCGAGCCAGACTGTTTTTTCAGTGGAGAGTTGACTAATCCTGGATGGATGGATGGATGGATGGATGGATGGATGGATGGATGGATGGACTTATTTAGGATATTCATCTCAACCTACAGTAGTGGCCAAAATTGTGGAAACCTTTTGGGAAAAGTGTATTTTTGAGGTTTGATGGCTAATAATACCACTTTTTCTTTTCTTTCTTTCTTTCTTTTTCTTTTTCTTTCTTTCTTTCTTTTTTTTTTTTTTTTTTTTTTGGAGTTTCAAGGTAATCATATTACACTGCTGAAATGGCCTGGGAATAGACCAGACCAGACCTTAACCCAATTGAAAATCTATGGAGCCGACTAAAGAAACTTGTTAGTCAGAAGCAACCCAGCAATAAAACCCAGTTAATAGAAGCAATCATTCAATCTTGGTTTCACATTATAACAGCTGAAGAACTAAAAGACTTGGTTCACTCCATGGGAAGACGTTGTAAGGCTGTAATTCATGCTAAAGGTTACCCAACTAAGTATTAACTGACATGGTGATAAATTTTGTATATCTCATTTTTTCTATGGTGATAATTTTTGTATATTTCATTTTTTTTCACGTGTTCCACTTTTCTTCTTTATACAGTAACTGCTATTCTAATAGCAAATCCTTCATAACAGTTATTGCATTACATTCTTGATTAAATTATCTTTCCAATGATATATAATTTTATGGTACTACTCCAAAAAAAAGTGGTGTTATTAGCTAGTTTTAGAAAATACACTTTCCCCAAAAGGTTTCCACAATTTTGGCCACTACTATAATGACTGTGCTCACAAACAATACAGAAGACATAAAATATGCAACTGAGGTTCCAAACCAAATTGATCATACCGGTATCAGTTCCCATGTTGGCCCCAATGAGTGGGGGAGAGATTGTATATGTCTTCCAGGAGATCATAAAGTTGTCCTCCAAATTCAAGCAATTTAATCCAATCCTTTAAGTGATGAATTTGTGAAGGAGTCTTTATGGGACTTTGACTAGACTCCAGTCTCAGGAGGGAATTTGATATGCAGTCAGAAACTCACAGTACAGTACTCCCAAAAATTTAAGATGGACTCCCTCTATAGTGGTTAAGTCACATAAACAGGTCTGCTTATCACACAGCAGGTGGCTAATGATCTTAGTGATGAACATTTTCAGTTGCAGCAGGAATATGGTTATTGCGATTGTGGCTGGCAAAACTCAGAACTGCAGTTGAAAGTTTATGGACCCTGGTGATGAAATCCCTGTGCCATTATTTCCAGGTTGCCAAGGTTTGGAAGTGCAATATTCCAGAAGAACATTTTTGAAGAATCATACACAGTTAAAACACAACTGTGATGAATTCACTGATACTCACAAAGAGCAGACCAACAGTGCAGGTCTTTTAAATTGCCTGAGATACCATGGGCCAAAAATTATGAATAACATACAGTGCCTCTTGCTATAGGTAACAGAAAGGATATGATTAAATATTGAAATATCTTAATAGAGAAGTGCGAAAGTCATTAACTCCAATGGCTAACAGGCCTCTTGGAGAAGACAACCACTTTCCATTTCTAACTGGTGACTAATTGCTCACCATTGCAATAACGGGCAGGCATGTGGAGGCCCCATCTCAAGACCACTAAGGGCAGGGAGGAGATTACTGCATAGTGAGCATATGAAAAACCAGAAACAGAACTGAAGTTTTAATGTGGAGAAATTAAACTTCGCTTTTATGAAACCTTGGGCCAGCTGGTTAACATAAAATTTAAAGAAAAGAGCTGTTTTCATGGAGGCCTATCTAAAGATTTGAAAGATTTGACTGAAAGTGACAATGCAAACCTGAAGTCCAGGTTTTTTAAAAGTTTATTCAAACTATTATTCAAACATAGAAAAAGCAAAAACTTTAGCCTCAAATTTAAAGTAGGATTTGCAGTAACTGTTTCATATTTCATTGTGAACAATATTTCCTTTCTCTTAGAGTATTTATTTATTTATTTGCTATTAAGTCCAGCTTTCAGCTCTAGTTAATAATACACATGTACAGTATATGTACAATAGTCTACCTTCATCTTCAAAGTATAGGAAGTGAAGGTATCTACATTTCTTAATTTTACAGTTAAGCAAGGACTTGTAGATATCAGTGGAAATTCCCCCAACCCCTCTCTCTTTCAGTCTTGGGCAGATCAACTGGCAATTGCCCTTAATCTATGTTGTGTTCAAATAAAATCTTTGATCTTTTCTGCTACTATCTTCAACCTCTCCAAAGGCTTCTGAATGAATAAATCTAAACTTTAATCCTCCTCCTCCTCTTCAGCAGTCTTTATTGGAACTTGTCTGTGGACTTCAGACCATTTATGAGCCATTGTGCTGTCCCACTCATGCATACAACTGTGGTTTAGTGAGTTTATTAATAATCCCCCCACAACTCCCTTCATCAAAAATCCAGAACTATCCCAATTAAGTCCAGCCACAAGCAGATCAATGCTAGTCCACAGAGCAATGGCCAACGAGTACACAAGGTACTTGAAATCTGTAGAGATTCTCAGTCATCCAGGTCATAGTTGTCCCAAAGGTGTTTTTTCAGGAGGCAACTGGACTTTCTTCTTTTTTATTTTGAAGACGTTTTGCTTCTCATCCAAGAAACTTCTTCAACTCTGATAGGATAGTGGGGAATGGAAGGATTTCTAATCCTTGCAGACAGCTGGTAATTTGGATCCTGGGGTTTCAAACTCGCAGCATCATGGCGGCATCACGTGATGTATCAGGACATTTTTCACCTTCGCTAAACCGTGCATGGGCGTGGCCAGTATGTGACGCATACAGCCCGCGGACTGGGAGTTTGACACTCCTGTTTTAGAGGGTCATTGAAGCACTTGGAGGTACTTGAAAGTTTTCCAATCAAAATAAACCTACCAGGCAAAATTAAATCCACAATCCAAGAAGGTTCATGAGAAACCTCCAAGAAAAGTTTTTGAAAACCAGAGTTCTCAAGGCATGGTATCAATCCAAAACAAGGCAAGAATTCCTCAGCCAGCATGTCATGTAGTTTCCTTTCCTTCTAGTTAAATTTGTTTGGAATTCTTCCTACTAATTACTTGCCATAATTTATATGGTCTCTGGTTTTATTATTTTAGTTTTCTTTATCAGTGAGTTTACTGAAATGCAGCCATAATTGGCAAACATGTGTGCTCTGATAAGTAACTTATTAAGGCCTGATTAATTCTGCCTGATTGATTACAGCTGTCTTGAGATAAAAAAAAAAAAAACCAAACCCTGACCCTTTAATTAATCTGAATGTTTCTATCTACCCATCATTTAAATATACCCCAAACAACTCAGATTTAATATTACTTAAACCGATGCTTGATTTGTTTATGACACGGCTTCTGGTTCTATGATGGGATTTTATTCCCACTGCTGTTCGGGAACTAAATTTCCTTTGCTGTTTCTGAAGAGTCTCCTTATGTTTAATTATTAGTAGTTATATTAGATTGTGCTTTTTTATTGTCTTTCCCGCCTATGCTTTCCAGATTTGCTGACAGAAAATCTCCTTCATGGACCAATGAACTAAATTATCTTCATTCTTAGCATATCTACTCTCTCCCTTGAGTTTTAGCATACTGTACATCTCACTAGGGAAGTTGGCATTCAGTGAGGCTCTTGGCAACACTAATGCCAAGAAAACTGTGAGAATATGCCTATCAAATCCCCAGGAACAGAGAGAAAGGTTTTCCCTTGATAGCCTAAATGTCATCTCCCAGAACTGATTATTGCTTAGCAACAGCCAAACAAGGATAGCTTGCTTACTCTGGGTACATGTTAGGAAGCACTAGATATACAAACAGCAATAGCACTTAAATTTATATACCACTTTACAGTTCTTTACAGCCCTCTCTAAGAGTCAGCATATTGCCCCCAACAATTTGGGTCCTCATTTTACCCACCTCGGAAGGATGGAAGGTCGAGTCAACCTTGAGCCTGGTGAGATTTGAACTGCCAAATTGCAGGCAGCCGGCAGGCAGCAGACGTAGCCTGCAGTACTGCACTCTAACCACTGTGCCACCATGGCTCAAAGCTGGAGGATTTGGAAGAAATGGTTTCTGACCCTCTACCATGGGTGTCAAACTCACCGTGTCACATTGCCATTACATGTTTCATGACAATTTCTCCATTCGTGGAGGTGGGGTAAGTGTGGCCTGCACATCCGGCCCACAGGCCGCCAGTTTGACACCCCTGTTCCTCAACTCTGATAACTTTAAGCTGTGTGGACTTCAACTCTCAGAAGTCAGCATGTTGGCTGGGAAATTATGAGAATTGAAGTCCACATATCTTAAATTTGCCAAGATTAAGAAACACTGCCCTAGGAATAGCAAACTAACTTTCTTAAATGTTATACAGATATATAGATTACATAGTTTGTCTATGAAATTTGATACGAGAACATGTTCCGAAGGAACAATGTATTTAATATCTCAATAGTGTAGTTTCATTTTAATTCTGATTTTGTTTCTAAACTACTGAGAGAGATTGATATGCTGTGATTTAAGATCTGCGAGTTTGTATAAAACTTGTACATTATTGGGAAAACAATGTACTGCATATCTCCCTCTAATCCTTTGTGTAAAAATGTAAGACATAAAGTAAAATAAATTGTTTGGATGTTTTTACAGCTTCATGTGAGGTATTTTTAATGATCACATTTGCTAGACAGCCCTGTTTATTTGAACTGAGCAAGAGTAGAAATATCAATGACAGATGTTCTGCTGAACTGAATGCTTCAATAATATTATAGAAATAAAAATTAAGAAACAATTGAGTGACTGAAGTATAAGTGCAAAGAAAATAAACCTACACATAAAAATATAGGATCCAAAAGTATCCATCAGTCTTGAGGCATATTGATTGATTGATTGATTGATTGATGTGCCATCAAGTCATTCTTCTTCTTGTTGTTGTGCCATATCTGTCATTGGACGTTGGCGATCATGTTGGCAATCCTGTTTTTGTCAACAGCCGTATGAAAAAGTGCTGCTGAGTTTTGTCCAAACCAGTCCCTTAGGTTTTGAAGTTATGATGTTCTTTTTCTGCCTGGACCTCATTTCCCTTCAATCTTTCCCTGGAGGATTAAGTGAAGGATGCCATATTTTTCTGGGTGTCGCATCACATGTCCAAAATATTCTAACTTTCGCTTTTTAATGGCTTTGATTATTTCCCTTGGTTTTCCCAGGCAGCTTATCACCTCTTCATTTGTGATTTTGTTAACCCAGTTTATACGTAACAGTCATCTGTAAATCCACATTTCAAATCCTTCTAGTTTCTTCAAGTGGTTTTCTGTCAGAGACCAACTCTCTACTCCATAGAGCAGCATAGAAAAGATGTAACATCTGACAAGCCTGATTTTCAGTTTAGTCTTATGTTGTGACTGCAGAAGACCAGTCATTGACCAAGTCATTGTCAGCTCACGTTAATCACATTTTCCCATGACAATCCGTTTCTAACTTTCTTCTTCCTCTCTTTCAGTGGTACCCCCAATATTACTATAACTGAAGCAACAGAAAATTTCAGGCACCTTGTCAAAATTTAATCTGGCCATCCAAAGCAGTCATCTAGTGAAGTCCTATTGAGAGGACTCAATACAAGGTACATGAGGTATGGACAAATAATAGTCTTTCTCTGTGAACCTCTTTGGCCATTCTCCAATCTTAGGTTCCTAGTTCTAGTCCATCTTGCAATTCACAAGCAATATGAAAAAGTACTTCTCTATTGTGCCTTGTATTGAAATGATTGTGGGTGTCATGCAATAATTATCTGTATTGGTTTGATACTTGTATATTCCAGTTATGCATTTTTGTTCTCAAGCATCCTGACTCCTTTAGGATAGGGCTGGCTTATAATTTTTTTTAAAAAAAACTAAATGAAAGTGTAGGAGCCTGAGTGGCATAGGAGGCTAATGCCTCCTACTAAGGCAGCATTTAACAGCCAGCTGCCTGCAATTACTGCGAGTTCAATTCTCACCAGGCTCAAGGTCGACTCAGCCTTCCATCCTTTCTAAGGTGGGTAAAATGAGAACCCGGTTTGTGGGACTTTGTACAAAGCTGACTTTGTATAAAATATACAAAAGTATGAAGGCTATTGCTTAACGCATTGTAAGCTGTCCTGAGTCTCCGGAGAAGGACGGCATATAAAAATAATAAATAAATAAATAAATAAATAAATAAATAAATAAATAAATAAATAAATAAATAAATAGTTAGTAGCATTTCATTAACTGAATTTCATTTATGTTCCATATATACTTAAGTTTTGTTGTGGGTTTGACTACTTTTTTGTATACCCCACCATGTTTTGGAACGTGGCCTCCACCATGTCATCAAAACCCAAAGGAACACAGAATCATCCAGTTGTATTAAGTTTAGGTCCTCAGGTCAAATCTCTGTTCAATGCAGGAATCCAAATTAAAGCATAGATGTCTCCTTAGCTTCCATTTGAATGCATTCCAGGACTTAGGTTCCAAAAACCTGGACATACCTGCTGTATAGCAACACTTTCCCTATTATGTGCCTCAATTAAGATGGATATAAATGAGCCACGGTGGCTCAGTGGTTAGAGTACAGGACTGCAGGCTACCTCTGCTGCCTGCCGGCTGCCTGCAATTTGGCAGTTCAAATGTCACCAGGCTCAAGGTTGACTCAGCCTTCTATCCTTCCGAGGTGGGTAAAATGAGGACCCAGATTGTTGGGGGCAAATATGCTGACTCTGTAAACCGCTTAGAGAGGGCTGTAAAGCACTATGAAGTGGTATATAAGTCCAAGTGCTATTGCTATTACTATATAAATGTTTTTTTCTGGTGAGACGGGTCTATCAGGGCAACCTGGTCTACCCAACTATGGGACGGAGCATACTGCTTCCACTTTCTCCTTTCAGCCCCAATCCAGGAGGTAAAATATGAATTCAATGCTAAAATGGATATACAGTAGTTTGCAATGTTATGCATATTCAACTCAGAATAAGCTCTAAATTTTACAAAGTTATTGTCAGATGAGCATAGGGGGGAAAATGTGTTTTATTTTCTTTGATTTTTCTCATTGATTACATCTGGCATTGCCCATTTTACATGATATGATAGTGCTTAATTTTAACGTTTCAAATAAAGTGTAAAATTATGTTAAGCTTTGATTCCCACCACCACCACCACCACCAAAACGATCCTGGGAAAGAATGCCAGGCAAAAGTCCTATTTGAGTTGAAGGGATTTTACATTCAGAAATCAATCCCACTAGGATAAGTGGGAGTTATTTCATTTTAAGTGTGTTTAGGATTAAACCTTAAGGCAGTTTGAACATGCTGATTTGACACTAAGCCTCACTGAAAAAGGTAGTTGTAGAACTGTGATTCATGTCAGGGTATCTGTAGCATTGTTACTAAAATATATGTAATAGTCGAAGGCATTTAAAATGTCATTATAATCAATACAGAGTAATTATGATTTGATGAGTGTGATGCAATGTTGGCATTAAAAATAGAAGAGTTATGACAGAAGTTTTGCTTCTGTTCCAACCTGATATCTTTGAGACCTGATGGGCTATAACTTCCAGAACAGGCCACAGTATCTAGGAATTATAGTCTATATTCTATAGTCTAACACTTCTGAAGAATGCCAAGACAGGGAAGATTATTTTCCAAAGAGCAGTGTTATCCATCTGCCACTGAACCATGAACCGAGGTGGCGCAGTGGTTAGAGTGCAGTACTTCAGGCTACTTCAGCTGACTGCTAGCTGCAGTTCAGCAGATCAAATCTCACCAGCTCAAGGCTGACTCAGCCTTCCATCCTTCTGAGGTGGGTAAAAGGAGGACCTAGATTGTTGGGGGGAATATGCTGACTCTGTAAACTCTTTAGAGAGGGCTGTAAAAGTACTAAGTCTAAGTGCTATTGCTATTGCTATTGAAACATTACTTACTTGCTTGCTTTCTGCCTGCCTGTGTTAAATCACCAGGCTCCAAGCAGTTTGAAATCAAACTATCCATAACCTTGTTGGGAGAAATATCCATCTGGTTCAATTCCAATCTGGAGAAAGACACTGGAAACATGGAGGCTGATTGGAAAGATGATTTAATGATGAAGCAGAACCACATCCACACAATTTGTTGACTATCCCACCAGCAAGTAACATCTACAACCAGTACTGCCAGTTAAACCTTTGCAACTCTTTCCCTCTTTTCCCTTCCCCATGTTCCAATTCCTGCTGATTTTTCCAACTTTCCAGAACCCTTCTTCCTCAGTTTTCACAAATATTCCCTAGCACCAAATATTCTGCTTCCTCTGAAGAAGGGATTATTTAAAAATTCAAAGCTCCACCTAGCATGAAAACAATTGTTAGGCTCTTGGGAAATCATATAGGTCCAGGGGTGAAATGCTACCGGTTTGGACCAGTTTGGCCGAACCGGTAGTGGTGGCAGCGCATGGTTCAGAGAACTGGTAGCGGTGGCAGCGCAAGGCTCTGCCCACCCACTTGGACATCATTACTTCCTGGTTTTAACCAGGAAGTAACCTGTTTTTGATCCTCTGCACATGCGCAGAGGGCTTTACATATGCGCAGAAGGTCCACAATCAGAGGTGACATGCACTTCCAAACCAGTAGGGAGGGTAAGTAGATTTCACCCCTATATAGGTCCAATGCCATTTTGCTCCTGTTGCTTCTAGATGCTCTTTCGTGCATCTTTTTTTATATATAAAAAGTTTTTTTTTTATTAATAATACAAAATTAAAAAAACATTGGACATAGATATGACATCACTGGTTCCATACATCTTCCATCACTTCACAATAATATTAGTACTCCTATAAATCTATAGTTCTTAAGCTTTGTTCATTATTTAAGCATAATATGATATGATATTAATACTTTTTCCCTTATTTCTGTAAATTTATTTATCTCTTAAGCATATATTTATCTATAATAACATCTATATTTTTGTTCTAACACTATACATTTGTCTTGGCTACCCTCTTGTTATCTATCCAATCATAAAATTGTTCCCAGATTTTGTAGTACTTAGTTTCGCTTTTATCCTTGAGTTCCAAAGTGAGTCTGTCCATTTCTACGCAGTTAAAGATTTTCAGTAGTATTTCCTCTTCAGTTGGAATATCTTTCTCTTTCAATTTTTGAGCGAAGGCTATTTGTGCCACTGTGACTATATGCAGTAATAAATAATTTGTATCTTTCTTGTATGTTCTTTCTATAATTCCCAATAAGAAAAATTCCGGTTTGACCTCTCTATCTGTTAGCAAAATTTCTTCCAGCCAGTTCTTTAATAAATTCCAAAATTTTTGCGCTTTTGGATAAAAATTTTGTCATACTTCAAGATATGTCCCAAAGCACCCTCAGTTAAATAAGTGGTCTGCTAACAAGACTCGAGAACAAATTTATCACTATGTGCAGTTTTTTTTTTATTTTATATATAGTTCCTGTCTAAATGTGATTATACTACAATAGGTTAAGAGAGTGTACATCAGCTGTGGTACGAGCTCTAATATTTCCCTTTAAACATATGTATATACCATTTTATGACAATTCAGCTTGGCAGGCAATGGATGTTAAAACAATAAGCTTTTAATTATGGAGGCATATTCTGACCGAGGAGTTTTGATTAAAAGTGATAAAAGGTGATGGAGTGGTAAATCCATTAAAGCTGTTCAGTTCAACATTTCTACAGATTTGAATCCTGAAGTATTGAATTAATCTTTGGTTTTCTGCTCTCAGACTTCTGTGGAAAGCAAGGTGGGTCTTAGGCAATCTAACAATTTTAGCCGCTGAGGGAGAGACAGAAGACGAAGGTAATTTTGGAAAGTGCAACGTAGGCATTTCTTAAAGTGAGCAGCCCCTTGGAGCACGTGATTTTTCTTTATCGTTTTTCTATGCCAGAAAATTAGGGTGGGTGGACAGACCAGCTTCAGTCCTACAAAAGTGAAAGTCGTGTGGATATGGATTTCTTTGTTTGTCTTTTTGCCAGCAACACCAAAGAACTCAGGCAATGGGAGTACAAAAAGCCTTTTTAAGGAAACAAATGTGCAGCCTAAGGATTCCAATATATATCTATATATCATTCCCTGCTTATATAGCTTTTAAACGTGTTATTTATAACCACCATGCCTTTAGATGTGTATCTCTAATGGGTATTAAATGGATTGAATTAGCTATCCGTTTTGTAGTAAAATTGAGTTTCTTCAGAAGGACCCATTTCTCCCTGAAATTTCTTTGGTAGCGCTTTAAATTTACTGGCTGTTGCTTAAGGTGCATCGTTTCGGTTCCTGCACAACTGTGTAATTCAGATATAGCAGACAGATGAGTGATGAAAATCACCGCATGGCTGTAGGGGAGACAGGGAAGGAGGCCAGAGGGTGCTTGCTTGCACTGGAATTGTGCTGATCCATTAGAGTTAGTTTTTTTACTGCTGATATAGCAAAAACACTTCATTTTAGGTCCCTACATATAACTTAGTTTCGTAGAATCATAGCAGTGGTCGATCCTGGCATCTTCACATTTTCAATTATTTTTATTTTGGTGGTCACTTTAAAAAAATAAAACCCTTAAAGACTGAGAAGCTGCTACACATGAGGTATATATATTTGTATCAGATGTATGTAGTTATGTTGTTATTTATTCAATTCACCATTTTTGCAACTGGTGCATAAGTTACAAGAAGCACCCATCAGAGTAAAACTATGGAATAATAATAATAAAAAGGAAGATATACACATAATAGAAATCTCCTGGATGACAATTAAAAACATTTAATCCTGAAAACATGAAATGCCAGAAGGGAAGGGTTGATCAGCCTTCTGGGGGCCAAGAGTTTCAGAGTGCAAGTTGACAGGAAGGACGTTGTAGCAGATAATTTTATGGACTATGCTTAAATCAGACTGAAGTTGGTGTAGTTCTAAGTTGTCTAAGCCCAAAATTTGGAGTCTGATGGTGCAATAAAATGCCTTATGCCACTAGATTCCAAATTTTGGGCTTAGACAACTTATTTATTTATTTATTTATTTGTTTGTTTGTTTATTTATTTATTTATTTATTTATTTATTTATTTATTTATTGGGACTTGTATGCCGCCCTACCTCCACAGGACTCAGGGTGGCTCACAACAATTAAAACAGAACAAACAAACCATTAAAACAGAAGTCCAAATTAAAATTAAGAAATTCAATAAAACCCAGATTAAAACCCCCATCAGTCCAAGGTGGCCAGGTGAAATAGCCAAGTTTTCAGCCCACAGCGGAAAGAGCAAAGGTTGGGGGCCACCCGGATCTCCAGAGGGAGTTGATTCCAAAAGGCAGGTGCGCCCACAGAGAAAGCTCTCTCCCTGGGGTTTGCCAGCCAACACTGACTGGCCAATGGCACCCTGAGTAGGCCCTCCCTGTGGGAACGCACCAGGCGATGGGAAGCTGTTGCTGGCTGCAGATGGTCCGCCAAATATCCCAGGCCTAGGCCACGTAGGGCTTTATAGGTAATCACCAGCACCTTGAATCTCACCCGGAGGGCAACTGGCAGCCAATGCAAGTCGCGCAGGAGAGATGTAACATGGGAGTGTCGGGACACTCCCATCACTACCTGCGTGGCCGCATTCTGCACCAGATGAAGCCTCTGAGTGATCTTCAGGGGCAGCCCCATGTAGAGAGCATTGCAGTAGTCAATACGAGAGGTGACGAGCGCATGAGTGACCATGTATAGGGCATCTTGGTTCAAGTAGGGGCGCAACTGGCGCACCAGGCAAATCTGGGCAAATGCCCCCCTGGTCACGGTTGTTACATGATCTTCAAAATTTAACTGTGAATCCAAGAGGATGCCCAGGTTGTGCGCCCTATCTACAGGGGGCAACACCTCACCCCCTATAACCAAAGATGGGATATCTTGTTTGAGCCGAGATGCCGGTACCCACAGCCACTCGGTCTTGGCAGGGTTGAGCCGAAGCCTGTTTCTCCCCATCCAGGTCTGCACCGCTTCCAGGCACCGGGACATCATGCCGAGGGCATCACTGGGCTGGTTCGGGGTGGATATAAAAAGCTGGGTATCATCAGCATACTGATGATATCTCACCCCAAAACCACGGATGATCTCCCCCAGCAGCCTCATATAGATGTTGAACAGGAGGGGAGAGAGGACCGAACCCTGGGGCACCCCACAAGCGAGGGGCCTCAGGGCCGACCTCTGCCCCCCCCCGCCAACACCGCCTCCAACTGCCTCCAATCTTACTTCTTATCTTATCCTCAGGTGCTTTGGACAATATATTGATTATCTCTTCTTTTCCCCTTAAAATATTTCAAGACTGCTGTCATTTAACCCCTAATCCTTTTCTTTTTTTAGATTAGACATACTGTATCTAGTTCTTGAAACTATTCATCATATGCTTTAAACCCTTTAGGCCCCTAAATATCTTTGTTGCTCTGCTGCACTCAACATCTTTTTGGGAATGTGGTGACCAATACACAGTACACAGTATTCCAAATATGGTCTTACCGGGTCAGTATAAAGCAGGACTAACACTTTGTCTGTTATTGATACTATACTATTGATACAAGGAAGGAAGGAAGGAAGGAAGGAAGGAAGGAAGGAAGGAAGGAAGGAAGGAAGGAAGGAAGGAAGGAAGGAAGGAAGGGCATCAGTATGGCATTGTTTTCTTCAAGATTTTTTTTTTAATATTTCTTGTTATAAAGTCATAGGATTTTCTAGTGGTATTAATAGGTTCAACCTATCTTAACTTTTAGAAATCAACCATGATTGGCTAGATGCTTCCATTTTCCATAAATTTTTTTTCCATAAATAGAACTGAAGGGAAAAGCAGGACCACACTGACTGCCCTTATATTATGACTCTCTTCTGGTTGTTGTGGTCCCCATCATCCATGTGGAATGTGGTTCCTCTGCCCTCTGTATGATTAGGGACTCCATACAGATTAACAGAGTTGGAAGGGATCTTATAGGTCATCTAGTCCAACCCCCTGCTCAAGCAGGAGACCCTACACCATTTCTGACAAATGGCAGTCCAATCTTTTCTTGAAAGTCTCAAATGATGAAGCTCCCACAACTTCCAAAGACAAACTGTTCCATTGGTTGATTATTCTCACTGTCAGAAAGTTCCTCCTCATTTCTAGGTTGAATCTCATACATAGATCTTGAATCTCATACAAAATCATACAAACAACTTGAAGATCGAAATGGTAAGCACAATTAACGATTATTGACAAGAGCAGTGGAAGCACTCCTAGCACACTAGTATTTCCCCAAAATATTAATTTAGGGCTTCTAATATCAGTGTAATCTATTTTATAGCTCAAGAAACTATGGTAGCTATTTGAAGGCAAGGGAAGCAATTGTTTTTAGAAGAATTGTTCCACTTACAGGTTTTGGAAATATGCTGTGCTTTTAAAACTTGTATGGTATTTCATATCAAATATCTACAGCTTGGCATTCTTCAGTCTAGTAAAATGCTGAGATGTACTATTCACTAATGAGAAGTGTCATTGCCATAATTTATTCTGATAAAGTCCTAGCCTTTTCAGCACCTGCATTTTTCTGTCACAACTCTTGCTGCTTCAGCCACTTGACTTCTTTGACATTTTAGGAAAATAATCACTAGCATCATGGCTATAAAAATTGACTAGAAATGTTGCTGTCACTGGGAAAGCTTCTTAAATAAGCACCTACCTTGGAATCACATCATACCTAATGTAATATAATCTGTATAAATCACCTGGCTATTTTCTTTTGCCTATTTTTGCATATTCAGCTGGGATTATATTATTTATTATAAAAAACCCATTTATTTATTCATTTACTGTAGCCACACTTGGAAAAGAGTTCCAATTCATGAGAGCAACTACTTCAAAGACCAACTGAATTCCTACATTAAGCTTCCCTGTATTAATACTACCACTTCTCTTCAAAACACCAAGAAGTCATTAGCATAGGGTAGATTCATCAACTTGAGCATCTTCAATATGTAGGAACTTTCAGTTCCTTCCTTCCTTCCTTCCTTCCTTCCTTCCTTCCTTCCTTCCTTCCTTCCTTCCTTCCTCCCTCCCTCCCTTTCCTCTTTCTTTTTTTCTTTCTTTCTTTCTTTCTTTCTTTCTTTCTTTCTTTCTTTCTTTCTTTCTTTCTTTCTTTCTTTCTTCATCTTCATCTCCTAATTGAAATCCAAGTCCCTGGAAATAGCCAAGATTTGGGATGGCCAATGTATAGTTCTAGGTAATGTATTAGGCTATGATTATAGATTAACAGAGTTGGAAGGGACCTTATAGGTCATCTAGTCCAAGCCCCCACTCAAGCAGGAGGCCCTACTCCATTTCTGACAAATGACAGTCCAATCTTTTCTTGAAAGCCTCCAGTGATGAAGCTCCCACAACTTCCGAAGGCAAGCTGTTCCATTGGTTGATTGTTCTCACTGTCAGAAAGTTCCTCCTCATTTCTAGGTTGAATCTCTCCTTGGTCAGTTTCCATCCATTATTCCTTGTCTGGCCTTCAGGTGCTTTGGAAAACAGCTTGAGCCCCTCCTCTTTGTGGCAGCTCCTCAGGTATTGGAAGACAGCTATCATGTCTCCTCTGGTCGATCTCTTCACTAGACTAGCCATGCCCAGTTCCTGCAACCGTTCTTCATATGTTTTAGCCTCCAGTCGCCTAATCAACCTGGTTGCTCTCCTCTGCACTTTTTCTAGAGTCTCAACATCTTTTTTATAGTGTGGTGACCAAAACTGGATGCAGTACTCTAGATGTGGTCTTACTAGGGCTTTATAGAGTGGTATTAGTACCTCACTTGATCTTGATTGTATCCCTTTGTTAATGTAATTTAGGATTGCATTGGCTTTTTTGGCTGCCACTGCACACTGCTGGCTCATATTTAGCTGGTTGTCCACTAAGACTCCAAGATCCCTCTCACAGTCATTGCTATTAAGCCTAGTTTATATGTGTGCTTTTGGTTTTTCTTACCAAGTGTAAGACATGATATGAAAAGCCATGTTCAAACCTCCAGTCTAATTCTTGGCCTGACTAAACTCATAAAGTAATTGTAAACAGGGGCCTCCCCAGGGGAGGGTATCAAAGAAATCAAGATGGCAGCCTGACCATAGACTTGCTATCCTCCTCCTTTTTTACATGCAACACCACCATGTACCCTACCCCTCGATGTCCTTAGTTGTAAAGTTGAAATTGGAAGAATGAAGTGCAGATTGGCTATTGCTCAGATAACGCAAATAAGTTTGTCTGCCAAACAAGTCAATAAAAGATTAGTGGGTTCAACCAGGGAACTTTGGGGCACATTCATTCCACATATTTACATCAGTCTAAATTATCTTGAGATATTTTTTCACTCTATTCCATGAGTGTTTCTTCTCTGATATATGGTCAGCTTTCAGCATTTGGAATGATATTCTTTGTACTGCTTCCCCCCCCCCCCTCCATCTTTTTCTAAGAAAAATAATGCATACCAGAGTGATTCAATCTGTAATTCAGCCTTACCTTATACAGGAAGGCAAATTTAAGCATTTAGAGTATGGTTTTTAAGGGTAAAAAGAATTGCAAGTCAGAAATACATGAAAATTGTAAATGTTCATTAATATTTTACAACAGAGTACCACAAAAAGGAAGTTAGAAACTTAATATTTACCCATATATTTTTAATTGTTGTTCTTTTTCCTCTTTTTTAATGGTATCTTTAAATAGGAAAATAGTGGACACTTTGGCACTCAGCCCGGAGATTCAAAACGATCCTTAAAATCCTTTTCCTTCTTGTTAAAAATAACTTAATGTGTTTTGGTTTCTATGGTTAATTTTTCATCGGTGATATGCTAAGCATTAGTAGTGCAAGTTTTGTTAACTTCTTTGTCCGCTTACTGATATTCTATCTTTCAACATTTTTGGCTTGTTTTTTTTTTAAAGAAAAATAATAAAAAAAATAATTCAGCCTTTCTATTTGAAAAATAATAATAATTAAGCATGAAATGAAATGTAGAAATGTAGTGATCTTCTAAAGTGTTACTGCTGTTCTCAAACCAGTCAAGTCTCTTTTCCTTGAATTTTAACTTAAGAACTAACTTGGTGTTTGTGTATCTCTGTATGTAAAAATGATATGAGAAGACATATGAAGTTTTCATGTTGCCTATATAAATAATTACGGAACAGTTTCTAAATATTTCCTATATATAAGGATGGATATAGATAAAAAGAGCCTTGGTGGCGCAGCAGACTAAAGCACTGTTAAGTAACACCAGCTGCCTGCAATTACTGCAAGTTCAAATCTCACCAGGCTCAAGGTTGACTCAGCCTTCCATCCTTTCGAGGTAGGTAAAATGAGGACCCAGTTTGTGGGGGCAATAAGCTGACTTTGTATAAGAAAAGAACACCGCTTTGGGGGGGGGCGTGAAAGCCCTACTAAGCAGGTATATACAAAAGTATGAAGGCTATTGCTTAACGCATTGTAAGCCGCCCTGAGTCTCCAGAAAAGGGCGGCATATAAATTGAACCAATAAAATCGAATCGAACCAATAAATATAGACCAGTGATGGCGAACCTTTTCGGCACTGAGGGCCCAAACTGGAATGTGTGTGCATGTGAGTGCACCGGAGTGCCAGAAACCCAAAGACCACCTGGCTGGCGTGCACATACCTGTTTGGGGGGCATTTTTTTTGGCCATTTTCAAGCTGTTTTTTGGGGCATTTTTTGGGCTGTTTTTCAGGCTGTTTTCCAGCCATTTTTGGGGCCATTTTTCAGCCATTTTTCAGAAACCAGAAGAGCAGCTGGTGATGACGTGAGTGCCCACAAAGAGGGCTCTAGTGCCACCTCTGGCATACGTGCCATAGGTTTGCCATCACGGATATAGACATTGTCATGTTTAAAGGAGACTTACCAAATTGAATAAATTAAGTTAGACGTATTTGTAGCATTTGAGATAAGATTTGAAAGACAAGAGCAGATCTAAATGGTATTCGGTTACATTTTTAAAAGCTAAAGTATGACTCATAGGGATAATTAGACTTTATATTATTATTAATAAGATGAAACCTACATTTGTTTTGCAGCATTTTTCTTGAAAGAGCACTGTTTATTTTTTTTTTCCCCTTTCCTAAGCAAGGAAAAACATACTTATTAATATCCATCTGAAAGTCTAAAAGAATAAATCACATTTCTGGGATGTATCACTTTCTATGCTCAGAAAACCCATGGCAAGATACTCTTTCTCCCCATTCTCAGACAGAAACATTCCTGGGAATTCCACGTTCTATAATGTTTTCTACCAACACTATCCTTCTGCTTCCCATGTTCCCATCCCAGAAAAGGATGACAGAGATGGAGATTAGGCAATTCTGCAACTGATCTTAATGTGAGAGTATGCTGGAATCACCTGATTTGATTTCCTCTCAAAGGCCAGTAGACTAAAATGGAAGAAGACTCAGGCTGAGTATTGTGAGAAATACCAGACTTTAAGCTGGGAGATAGTCCTATCTAGAACGATGGTGGACTTCCCCATCAGGGAAACCGTAGACAGGAGATAAGTGCCAACTTTTTGGAGATGTATAGTGGATTCCTACACTGAGCGGAAAATTAAAGTGGATGACCTATAAGGTTATCTGATATTTTCAATCCATATTGTCCATGATTGTATGAGACAAATTGGAAAGAAAGCGCTATAGCCATGGTGTTTGAAGTTTGCTGAAACTTCTTCTGATACTATCATACACTAATAGCATAATCCTATAATTCCTTCTGATTTCCCAGGTAGTCTAATAGGATTGTGGCTGTGATAAGGAGGAATAGGGAACTGGTGAGAGAATGGTGAGTGGAAGAAATAGATCACTTCTGTGAAGGGGGACATTTTCTCACTAAAAACATGACAGGATAGCTCTCCTACTCCACTAAGGAAATGCTGTCATAAAAGTCTTTACATATATGGAACTATGAAAGGGATACCATTTTCCCTCCCCCATAAAACTAACTGAAAAAAATTATACAGGTAGTCCTAGAGTTACACAGTTCATTTAGTGACCATTTAAATTACAACGGCACTGAAAAAATGACTTATGACCATTGTTCACACTTATGACCATTGTAGGAACCCCCACGGTCATGTGATCAAAATTCTGACACTTGGTAACTGACTCATAGTTACGATGGCTGCAGTGCCCCAGTGTCATATGATCATCTTTTACGACCTTCTGATCGGGAAAATCAATGGGAAAGCCAGATTCACTTAACAACCATGTTACTAACTTAACAACTGCAGTGAACCACTTAATAACGGTAGCATGAAAGGTCACAAAACTGAGGCAAAACACACTTAACGGCTTAGCAACAGAAATTCTGGGGTCAATTGTGGGTCGTAAGTCAAGGACTATCTTGTATGACAGATGTCTGAGCTTGCCTACATGACCACTGAACTCAGAGGCTGTCATGCCCCTGTTGGAGTCTGAATCTGCGGCAGAAGATGAGCTGGAACAAGAACTGACAGCGAGTGAGAGGGCAGCTCCATTGGCCTTGGAGGAAACTGGGAAAGGACAGAGTCAGTCCAGGCAAGGCTTTTCGGAAGTAGTAAGGCCTACAGGCAGCAAGGAAGAGAGGCAGGATGAACAGGAGAGACATAACTCAGACAAGGAGCAAGAACCACCAGCTCCTGATGCAAGAGCTCAGAGAGTGCAGAGAAGTCGTGATCAGTGCAGACGGATCAGGTCACTCATGAGGAGAGTGCCCACAGGCACATCTGGGGAATGAGACTTAAGGAGACACCGTGGGGAGGGGCATTTGTCAGGAACAAACGCTGAGTTCTGAAGTGTTGTATGTTGACATTTGAACTTGCCAAGAGTCCTTGCATTCCTTGTTGGCATTCTGGACTAATTATCTGGATCTTTTGATCCCTGAACTCCTTGCTTTGCTCTTGTTTTGCCAAATACATTTGGGATTTATTGCCGCGCAGCCTTGGTGCAGACAACGCTGGGCTGGACTAACTGCAGCCAGAATCTGCTTGAGGTTTGTGTGGGGGTTTATTATCACTCTGCTCAGGGACTTGCCAGAAACGTAGGAGCGTTTGGAGGAGATTTGGAGCAATAAAGGGGCGGTTTGAACCCCTTTATCTCTGTGCCTTGCCCTGGGCCATCACAGAGGCCTAACAGGTCTCTGAGTGGTAGACCTGATGAATGAAAACAAGGATTCCAGCAAAGTAGAGAAAGCAAATGATTTCTTGGCCAAAGGACACCTTGTCTAATCTGCTGGAAGCAGACTGTACTGAAATCATTGATAGATCAACCGAAAGCATCTTCCCATGTCATGCCTTGCTAACCCTTTTCATCAATATGCCTTCCATTTCCTTTCCAGGAGCCAAAGAAAATCAGTCATTGCTAACTGATGGTCGGTGGTACAGTTTGGAAGGCAAGGAAGAACATTCAAACTTTTTCTTTTCAATTAAAATCTACCGCAAGTTCTTTTGTTATTCTGGAATGTGTATTATAGTTTCATTATTTATACATTATCAGAACAAGTTGATTACATTTCCTGGAAGCTCTGCTGAACAATTGTTTTTTGTTTTGTTTTGGTTTTTTTTTTTTTCTGAAAAAAAAAAGATGTGTCCATTTACTTTAACCCATGCTATTTTTAATATATATATATATATATATATATATATATATATATATATATATATATATATATATATATATATATATATATATATATATATATTTCCGTCTGCATTCCCTGAAGTTGTGAAAGGCTTAATAGAAAAACATCCCTCCAGTTTTAGTCTCTTTAAAGACTGAAATGACTTAGAGAAAGCATTTCAGTCCTCATCTGAACTTCTGTTCTCAATTTCCTTCTCCTTATAGATAGCACAGAAAAGTTCCTGATGCTAAATAAAGATGACAATAGAAGCCGGACAGAGTGCTGAATTGGTAGAGGCTCACAGGGAGTTGGAGTTAGGTAGGATAGAACCAAAGGTGGGGTTCGGTTCTGAACAGTTCTGGAGAACCGATAGCGGAAATTTTGAGTAGTTCAGAGAACCGGTAGTAAAAATTCTGACTGGCCCCGGCCCCATCTATCCTCGCCTCTCGAGTCCCAGCTGATCGGGAGGAAATAGAGATTTTACAGTATCCTTCCCCTGCCACGCTCACCAAGCCACGTCCACCAAGCCATGCCACGCCCACCAAGCCACACCCAAAGAACCGGTAGTAAAAAAATTTTAAACCCACCACTGGATAGAACCTTTTTTTAGATACTAGATACTAGAATTCTTTACTGGCCAAGTGTGATTGGACACACAAGGAATTTGTCTTTGGTGCATATGCTCTCAGTGTACATAAAAAGAAAAGATACATTCGTTAAGAATCGTAAGGTACAACACTTAATGATAGTCATAGGGTACAAATAAGCAGTCAAATCATACTAGGAAACAATCAATATAAATTGTAAAGATACAGCAACAAGTTACAGTCATACAGTCATAAGTGGGAGGAGATGGGTGATAGGAATGATGAGAAGATTAATAGCAATAGTAGTGCAGACTTAGTGAATAGTTTGACAGTGTTGAGTGAATTATTTGTTTAGCAGAGTGATGGCGTTCAGGAAAAAATGTTCTTGTGCCTAGTTGCTTTGGTTCCTTCCCTCCCTCCTCCCTCCCTCCCTCCCTCCCTCCCTCCCTCCCTCCCTCCCTCCCTCCTTCCTTCCTTCCTTCCTTCCTTCCTTCCTTCCTTCCTTCCTTCCTCCCTCCCTCCCTTCCTTCCTTCCTTCCCACTATTCATACCATGCTCATCAAAGGATGATAACAGCCTTGCTATTTCTCACTAGCTTTCACAGAAGATAATTCAATTACTAACCTATTTTTTGGTTACAAAAAAAAAATGTTTTCGCACACAAAGGATGCTTCCACTTTGCCTCTTTTTGACACCTCATTGATAGTATGGTCCATCTTCAACTGTTCAACTGTTGTGCTCTGATCACAGAATGGCAAGAATATGGCTTGCACTGCTTTCACCATAATCAACATTTGATATGTGAAATCTGACTCTTGTTATCAACATTATCTGAGGAACTGTAGATTCTGAGAATCTGTCCTTTTTCACCTGCTTCCCCAAGGCTGTTCATGCAGAGATTCTATTTCACTTCATTTTCTTCTTTTTAAGGCACCTGATGTATGTGCCAGAGAACATTTTGTATCTTTTTGCTGTGCAGCTTCCAATCACATATTATGACTGGCTAGACAAAACTCCGAGGGGAATTTCCGTATCTCCTTGAATAAATGTGTCATTTTGCTTGTGGACTTCCATTCCCTCTTCTCTAATGCTATTTTCTTTACTTTTCTGACTCACTTTGCTTCCCTATCTCTTTTTCCTTCAGGCTTTTTTTTTAAAAAAAGAGCCTTTATTTCTGTTTCACCTAAGAATTCAAGACACGGAGGAAATAAGAAAGTGGTCATCAGTCCAAAGCCAGTTTGTGTGTATGAGATAGCATCTATTCACCTTTGTCGATTTTTCTGTCAGGTGGTTTTTTTAAAAAACAAAAATAATCAGTATCAAATAAATAATAAATATTTATTTCTTTACAAATAAATGAATAATAAATAAATAAATAAATGCTGAAGTAACCAGAAGAGATAAAATCAGAAATGAGATCACAAGAGAAAGAATTAGCATTGATCCAATTTAAACTACATAGAAAAACAGCAAATAAAGTAGTTTGACTATTTGGAGTGGATACCTTGGGAATCCATACCATACAAGGCATATACAAAAAGAGAAGAAGGTAATAGAACCGTGATGGTAAACCTATGGCACGAGTGCCACAGGTGGTACACGGAACTGTATCTATAGGCACGTGAGTGTTGCCCTAGCTCAGCTCCAATGCGCATGTGTGTATCAGCCAGCTGATTTTCAGGCCTTCCGGGCCCACTGGAAGTCAGGAAATGGGCTGTTTCTGGCCTCCTGAGGGCCTCTGGGAGGGTGGGGAAGGCTGTTTTTGCCCTCCTCAGGCTCCAGGAAAGCCTCTGGAGCCTAGGGAAAGTGAAAAATGGGCCTTCTGGGCCACCGGAAGTTGGGAAACGGGCCATTTCTGGCCTCTGGAAGGCCTCCAGGGGGTGGGGAAGGCGTTTTGGCTCCCTCAGGCTTCAAGAAAGCCTCTGGAGCCTGGGGAGGGCAAAAACCGGGCCTACTGGGCCAAAAGTGGGGGGAGCGTGGGGAGTCGTGTGCGCCTGCGTGGGAGTTCGGGGGGCATTGAATTATGGGTGTGGGCACACATGTGCGCAACTCCCCCAAACTCCCCACACTTTTGCCACGCGATGGCAAAAAGGTTAGCCATCTCTGTAATAGAACATGGGGCAGATCCAGAAGAAGATGGAGAGACAACATGAAAGACACAGTACAACAATATCAATTAACAATGGTTGAGGCCGCCAGAAGAGCAAGAACCAGAAAATTGCATCTCATTCAACACACAAAGGAGGAGGAGGAGGAGGAGGAGGAGATAAATTTCATCCAATTGCATGCATTCACATATAGAATATTAGCCAGGAAATATAATCAAATAAGATGTGGCATTCATGGCTCAACAACTTTGTTCATACTTAAACTCACACCCACAACAAACAATTAATTGATTTTTTTTATATGTTGCAATTAACTAAATTCAAAGCTGAATTTGGGAGAACATGAAAGGAGCCTCCCCGAAGTTTGCATTACTTTTGGCAATCGGGCATCCCTTTGGCAACAGTGTTGTTAGCAGCAAATTCTTTCATTCCAGAAACACCCTTCAGTTAGCTTTGTAGGTGCTTTTGACACAGACTTCTGAATTTAATCTTTAAAGGCTACCTTACAATATTTGCAAAGAAGTATGAAAGCCAGCTAGAGTACCGGTTGCCCCTGGTTCAGACCGGTTTGCAAGAACCGGTAGTAAAACTGGCGGGAGGCTCCGCCCACTGACCCAGACGTCATCATAAGTGATCTATGCATGCACGATACGGGCGCGATGCAAACCAGTAGTAAAGGTAAGTGGAACCCACCCCTGATACATATGTGTTTAGTAACCAGCTCCTTCCAACAACATATAATTAGCTGAATGGAGTAATAACTTTAAGATTTCATCATTTAATTCCAATATAATAAGACAAAGGAGTACAATTGGGGCATCTTTATTTAAAAACAATCAGCTTTACTCCAGAAGGGATGATGTCTGTTTTCAGATCAAACAGAACCTCAAACTGGGGCTGTGTTTGTGGTGTTTTGTGTGATCTGTGGGTTTGTTTAAAGTTAAGGACATATTTTGCGAATCCTTGTAGTTATGCTACTGCACTAAAAAAAATAAGTAGAAGTTGCCATCTTTGCCACAAAACTAATGTAATGTGATTCCTCTTTTCATTATGATATGACAGATAATCCCCCAGCTGGAAAAGGCCTTTGCTTCAGCAACATGCTTTTTATATTTTTACAGCAGACAATGAAATAACCACCAGGCTAGCTTTCTTTTCATGTTTTATTACTTAATTTTTCAAAACACCTCCTTAGCGATGCTTAAAATTCCAGATTTTCAGCTCTGCTCTTTGCCAATCTAGATTCATATCAATTCCACAGTTGAAATCTTTGGGGACCTTCCTCCTTGACTAAAGAGTTATGGTGTGTGTGTGTTTTTGTGTGCATGTTTGTGCAGATATACACAGTATAATTAACTTAATTGATGTATAGAAAACAGTGCTCCTGTTTCCCTTCAAGTGAAGACATTTTACGCTAGAATTTTATGAACAGTTCAAAAGAACCAAACAATTTTTTTTCCTCCTTGAAAGCAATTAATGCTGACATCTCCTACAAAATCTCTTGAGGATAGGGGTAGCAATCGACTTCAGCACTCAGGGTAACCATTTTTACTGCAAAGTTTTTCTTACCCTTAGAGATGAGAGAAAATTAGTTTACTTGGTATTTTAAGACAAACTTATTTTAATATTTGTGATATGTTAAGTTCCTCACATGCTTGAGTGGATTTTGTACCAAGCAAGGGGTTATTTCCCAACTCTAGACTTTTATAAATCTATGCTTTCCTACAAGTATGGAAAGCAAAACAAACTTTGAGATTTCACTGTTTGAAAAGCACCAATGCTAATCTTGAACTCAAGCATGGATGCATCACACAGTCTCTCAATCAGGTAAAGGAAAGTCCTGTCAGATAAAATTTGCACAATATAAAATATTTTGGTTGGCATTAACTTTTAAGATTTTATTGTATAAAACAGATAGAAACCATGCTATCCTGTATACATGGATACATTGGGAAAAAATTGTATCATGAATATTCACTGGACAGTATTTTATATAAAAATTAATATTATAGAAGAAATATCCATGAACCACAATCTTTCATGCAGCTGGTTAGCTAATATATAATACCAAGTAAACATTAGTGGTAAACTGAAAAACTATGGAAAATTGTAAAAATGCATGTTGGGCTTAAATTGGTGAAACAAATTAATGGTTAAAGAAAACTGTTTTATAACATGCTACCTAATCCCTGGGAATGGATAACACAGAAGGAGGTTTGGGATCCTATCACTTCATGTTTCCTAGACGCCAAGACACTGATTTCCCACAGTGTTATCAATGCACATTCTGCAGAAAGCACCTGTGAAGCCAATTGTCTTCTACTATATTCACTGCAGCACTGTGGATTCTGAAATCCAAAACAGTTTTCTACAGTAGTAGCTAGAAAATCAATAGAACATCAGCAAATAAATGAATACATTTATCAATTGGGCTTTTTTCCCAACAGATGCAGTTACTCATTTCTGAGTATGTTGTCCTTGTTGCCGTTTTGAACAGACACATTGCACCAAACATCTTCCACATATAGGGGTTTAGCTCCTGAGAGAACAGAAGAATATTTATTAAGCCCAGATCAGAATAATAGAATAACAGTGTTGGAAGGGACCTTCTAGTCCAACCCCCTACACAAGCAGGAGACCCTATACCACTTCAGACAAGTGGCTGTCCAGTCTCTTCTTAAAAACCTCCAGTGATGAAGCACCCACAATGTCTGAAGGCAAGCTGTTCCACTGATTAATTGTTCTCACTGTTTAGGAAGCTTCTCCTTAATTCCAGGTTGCTTCTCTCCTTGATTCATTTCCATCCATTGTTTTTTGCCCTGCCTTCAGGACAATTGCCTATTGGAAAATAGGTTGACCCCGCCTCTTCTTAGTGGTAGCCCCTCAAATATTGAAATACTTCTATCATATCACCCCTAGTCCTTCTTTTCACTAGACTAAACATATCCAATCTTTCATATGTTTTAGTCTCCAGTCCGTTAATTATCTTTGCTGTTCTCTGCACTCTTTCCAGAGTCTCAACATCTTTTTTATATTGTGGTGACTGAACTGGATATACTGCTCCAAGTGTGGTCTTATTACCGGTTTACCTCAAGTTTGTATCTATTGTGTGCCCGTGTATTGTTGTGGTTGAACCTGTCCTTCATTGACAGGTAGGACATTGTGGCAGATAATTTTATGTACTACACTTAGGTCAGACTGAAGGCGGAATAGCTCTAAGTTGTCTAAGTTGTTTCAAGTCTGGTGGTATAAGGTATTCTATTGCAGGTAGAGGAATGGAGGACTCTTTTCGTGAAATATCTCTGGACTCTCTCAATTGTATTAATGTCCAATATGCAGTTCAGGTTCCAGGCAGATGAGCTGTATTTGAGAATTGATCTAGCAAATGTTTTGTATGCTCTAGTTAGTAGAACAATATTACCAGAGAAGAAGCTACACAAGATTAGGTTAACAACTCTTAATACTTTTTTGGCAATGTTGTTACAGTGGGCTGTGGCACTTAGATCTTTAGAAAGGTCCTTGACAGTGAGGGTCGTCTACAAGGTCATGTCCATCTAATTTGTATGTTATGTTCTGATTTTTTTTTTTTTTTTTTTTTTTTTGCTAATGTGCAAGACATTGTTGGTTGAGATTTGAAGTCAAAGAGAAACACTGCAGTGATGATACCATTATCCAATCTCTCAACTCATTACTAAATATTATAAGTGATAGCAATAGAAAAGAATATATGTAGCTCAGAATGGAATTGTGGAGCCTTGGTGAACTTCTCTGAACTTGGTATTTTGCTTGGAGATATTTTGTTGCCAGAAGGGAGTGGGGTTTGCTCTCTGCACAGTGGTTTATCCTGTCAATGTTGGTGGAGATGTTGTTTTCTCTCTGATAATTCCTTGATTAGGTTGCTGTTTATTGCTTGATTGTTTGTCTGAGTTGATGCTTCCTTGGTTGGGGTATTGTTAATTGACTGGTGTTACAAACCTGGTGTGAATCCAAATACAAATCTGCCATCAAGAGACGCATAGAGATAAATAACATTTACACACCATTCAAAAGAGACAACAAAAAGCTAAAAAGAAAACAAAAATACCAAAACACCTCCTTCTTAGCAATCAACATCCAGATAAGCAGGAAGTAACACCAGGATTAATAACATACATACATACACACATCAGACACACACACCCATACACAACAGCAAACCCCACACATTTCTAGCACTGGAGATGTTACCTACACTGGCAACAAAAAATTTGCAAGGAAATAACCAAACTCAGGCAGCATCAAGGATTATTGGAAGTGAATTTAATTATTAACCTATTTCCCTGTAAAATACTCAGGTCTGGTATAAAGAAACATAATAATGCAGGCAGAAATATTGCTGCTTAGCCAAGGAATCAGGAATTATTTATTAAAAGAATAACCTAGTTGCCTCCATGATTCTATGCTTAACCACACACACACACAAAAAAAAAAAAAATCTAAGGAAAAACAAATTTGAAATAAGATTCCTTGCTCTATGACCTACAGTGTCACTTACTAGTAACTCTGATGTGAAGAGGTGATATACCAGATGATGGAGAATGAAAGCTTTAGACAATTTGAACAATAAATATTGGTTTTATTTTATTTGTTTAGCTAAAGGGGAAGAAAACCAATGTAAGATCAGATTGTTATTTCAGAAACTATGTCTCACTTGAAGATTGCTGCTGGTTTCTTGAAGTTTGACCATCTGATCCAAATCGATATGCAGCTACCATGCTTTTAGTCCAAGGAGGAATATTACACAGGCTAACCTGATTTCCACAAAAGGAAGAAGAAGAAAACTTTTCGTAAAATTTAAGAAAAAGCTTGGCTAGCAAGCAAAGGCCTGAGGGGGCTGAATTAAAATGTCATGGTAATAAGGAGTGTCAGCCTGCAAAGAAGGAGCCTTCTACTTAATACTTAAGAGCTATGGGAGAGTTCAGATGAGGCAGCTCAGTCTGTAGTAAAAAAAAAATGAAAATGAAAATGAAAATGAAAATGAAAAGAAAGAAAAGGAGATTTCCCCTCAGGCTTTTTGACATTTCTCCTTTTCTCTAAGCAAGAATAAAATTCTAATTTGGTTATTTAAAAGGAGGAGGTGGAACCCTATTACCACATGAATCACAAAAGGTACCTTCTCTTTTGGGTTGTGTCATTTGTAAATAAATGCAATATAAAACACAAGCTGGGTGACTTTGGCCCAGTGATCTCATATGATTGTTGTTGTGGGAACGGTCAGAGGTGGAAGCATTAGAGATGGCTGAATTATATGTTCATTTAGCAAGGAAGCTCTATATAAAAAAAATAGACTAAACTCTATTTAATCGAGATATGTAACCAATTTACTGCTTCAAGCACATTGAAATTGGGCCCAGTTGTAAGAGAAAAAAATCAAATCCCTTCACATTAAGAATGTATATCAGGGGTGAAATCCAGCAGGTTCTGACAGGTTCTGGAGAACTGGTAGTGGAAATTTTGAGTAATTTGGAGAACCGGCAAATACCACCTCTGACTGGCCCCAGAGTGGGTTGGGAATGGAGATTTTTCAATATCCTTCCCTTGGGGTGGGGTGGGGTGGGAATGGAGATTTTGCAGTATCCTTCCCCTGCCACGCCCACCAAGCCACACCCAGAGAACCTATAGTAAAAATATTTGGATTTCACCACTGATGTGTATATATATAATATATGTACTCCAGCATTGAAGGAAAATATCAGAAAATTGTGATGTTGACTTGCTCTTGAAACTGAGCTAATATTGTCATGTTTTTCTTTGTTCTATTCTTTATTCTTTAACTAATTCCCATTTTTGAATGCATGTCTCTTCTGACTGTCACTCCAAGGATGAAAATGGTTATTGTTTTCCCCTGTCTTTATTACATTGTTTGTCATAAAAATGGGTTACTTCATGCTGCTGTTCAGTTTAATAATAATCTTTGCCGTGGGACAATACAAAGATGAACATTCACAAACACATATAAAAATACACTGGAATTCTGTGACAATAATGCATTCTTATCTTATATCAAGTTGCATACAACAATCTTGGGTGTTTTGTTCACAATGGAAGGTGAGCAACTTGCCCACTGCAGTGATGTCATCTCTATTTTGAAGATTAAAGCAACAATAATACTTTGTCTTATTTCATCAATGAGAAGCACAGAGATAAAAATCTTTTGCTGTGCTTTGATGATTATGATGTGTGTGTGTGTGTGTGTGAGTGTGTGTATATATATATGTGTGTGTGTGTGTGTGTGTGCGTGTGTGTGTAGGTCTTTGGTTATTCGGGTCTTCTCCCACGTAAAATTGGAAGTGTCTTGGCGACGTTTCGACGAAGTCTCATTCGTCATCTTCAGGCTGGTGTTCTCGGCTTCGTGCTTCCAGGAGTAATGTGAGATCGCAGCTGTCTCTTCCTTTTAACTGCTAGTGGGGGTGTGAGCTGATTGGGTGGGAACTTGGCTGTGTTCTGATTGGGTGGAGGTGTGTTCTGATTGGTTAGGGGCTTGGCTGTGCTCTGATTGGATGGGGGGTTGGTTGTGCTCTGATTGGATGGGGGTATGCTCTGTTTGGGCGGGGGCTTGGTTGTGCTCAGCTTAGTCTGAGTTGCAGGGGGATTTGAGCTGGTGAGCTGCGTTGTTGTTGTTTGGCTTCATGTTTGTGGCCATGCGAGCTCTTCATGGTGGGTGTCAGTCTGCTTCATGTATGGATTGGAGGGGTTTAAAGTGGCTAATGATGCAGCTGCGGTCTGGCTTCTGGTCCTTGGTCGTGGCTCATTATCAGTGTGGGTTTGAGTCTGCTTTCTGCGTGGATGTGTTGTGGTGACATCCTGTGTGGCTCTCGTGAGTGTGGGTCTGGTGTCATTCGTCGTGTTAGGGACTCGTTTGTCAATAAGGGCGGGTTTCCAAATGGCTGGTAGGCGGGAGGTATCGTCTGTCCTTTCCAAAGGATTCAACTTTGCAGTCGCTCCCAAAAGCATCCCCACTGAAACCATTATATGCGGAGTTGAAACCAGCCTGACCAAAATCAACCCCGACGATGCAAACAGAATCAGACTCGAAATCACCAACATCCTCTGCACCAGCAAGCCACCCAAAAGTAACTTACCCAAAGAGGAACAGACAGCACTATTTAACCTGAAAGAAGACACCAGCATAATAATCCTACCAGCAGACAAGGACAATGCCACGCTGGTTATGAACACATCTGACTACCAAACCAAATTAACCAACCTACTGCAAGACTCCATATACAAACCCCTAAATACAGACCCCACCACCTACCTGGAAAAAAACCACCAGATCCAAAATAAAAGCTTCCCCCATCAGTGAAGAGATTCAGCAAAGAATCATTCCCAGAGAGAAATCATCCAGATGCCCCAAGCTTTATGGTCTCCCCAAGATACACAAAGAAGGAACCCCACTTAGACCCATAGTCAGCTCCATTGGCTCACCTCTACAAAACCTAGCCAAATTTCTCGCCAAACAACTACAGCCCTATGCAGAATCCATCACCTCATACATAAAAAACTCATTCCAGTTCATAGACATCATAAAGCAACAAAACTTACAGCCCAGTGACCTACTTGTGAGCTTCGATGTCATATCCCTCTTCACCCAAGTACCAGTCAAAGAAGCCTTGACAGTTATCCAAAACAAATATAACCCCCCAAGCACATCTTAGATCTGACCAACCACTGCCCATCCAACACATACTTCATCTATAATTATTATTATTATTATTATTATTATTATTATTATTATTATTATTATTTAAATTTCTATACCGCCCTTCTCCTTTCGGACTCAGGGCGGTGAACAGCCAAGATAAAAACATCTGTACAAACATCAGTTAAAAAATAAGTTAAAATAATTTATAAAATTTGGCCTATAATTTAAAAACTTGTCAATTAAAATCAATATTAAAATATTAAAACTAATCCTAAAATCAAGACAGACCGGCTAACTGAAAAAAATGAGTTTTTAGGGCCTGACGAAAAATCCGAAGGTCAGAGATCACTCGTATCTCTGGGGGTAGATTGTTCCATAGGGTAGGTGCCACCACAGAGAAGGCTCTCCTCCTGGGGGTCGTCAGCCGGCATTGTCTGGCCGACGGCACCCTGAGGAGGCCCTCTCTGTGGGAGCGAACCGGCCGGTGGGAGGCTATTGGTGGCAGAAGGCGGTCCCGTAAGTACCCTGGCCCTAAGCCATGGAGCGCTTTAAAGGTGATCACCAACACCTTGAAGCGCACCCGGAAGTCCACCGGAAGCCAATGCAGCTCGTGCAGGAGAGGAGTCACATGGGAGTGCCCCGTCGCCCCCATAATCCCCCGCGCAGCCGCATTCTGCACCAGTTGGAGCCTCCGGGTGTACCCCAAGGGGAGCCCCATGTAGAGAGCATTACAATAGTCCAGACGAGAGGTGACGAGTGCTTGAGTGACCGTGCGTAGGGAGTCCCGGTCCAGAAAGGGGCGCAACTGGCATATCAGGCGAACCTGACAAAAAGCCCCCCTGGCCACAGCTGTCATATGCCCTTCTAAGGACAGCTACGCATCCAGGAGGACACCCAAGTTGCGGGCCCTCTCCGTGGGGGCCAATGATTCGCCCCCAATAACCAGTGATGGCGTCAACTGGCTATACCGGGACGCCGGCAGCCACAGCCACTCGGTCTTGGAAGGGTTGAGTCGAAGCCTGTTTCTCCCCATCCAGACCTGCATGGCCTCCAGGCACTGGGACAAGGCATCATTGGGGTGGTCTGGGGTGGAAATGTACAGCTGAGTATCATCAGCGTACTGATGGAACTCCACCCCAAAACCACGGATGATCTCACCCAGCGGCTTCACATAAATGTTGAACAGAAGGGGTGAGAGGACCGACCCTTGCGGCACCCCACAAACAAGGCGCCTTGGGGTCGACCGCTGCCCCCCTGTCAACACGGATTGAGACCGGTTGGAGAGATAGGAGGAGAACCACCGCAAAACGGTGCCCCCCACTCCCAGTCCCTCCAGCCGGCGCAACATGATACCATGGTCGATGGTATCAAAAGCCGCTGAGAGGTCTAATAGGACCAGGATAGAGGAATAACCCCTATCCCGGGCCCTCCAGAGATCATCCACCAACGCGACCAATGCCGTTTCCGTGCTGTACCCAGGTCTGAAGCCGGACTGGAGCAGATCCAGATAGACAGCTTCATCCAGGTACTGGGGAAGCTGTCGCGCAACCACACTCTCAACAACCTTCGCAATAAAGTGAAGGTTGGAGACTGGACGGTAGTTAGCCAAAACAGCCGGATCCAGGGATGGCTTCTTGAGGAGAGGCCTCACCACCGCCTCTTTCAAGGCGGCCGGCAGGACACCCTCGCTCAAAGAAGCATTAATAATTCCCTGGAGCCAGCCTCGTGTAACCTCCTGGGAAGCCAGCACCAACCAGGAGGGACACGGGTCCAATAAACATGTAGTTGCGTTCAGCCGCCCCAAGATCCTGTCCACGTCCTCGGGAGCCACAGGATCGAACTCCTCCCAGATAACATTCTCAAGACCTGCCTCAGTCATCTCGTCTGAAGTAACCCAGTCAGCGGCCAAGTCTTCCCGAATCTGAGTTATTTTATCATCCAGATACTGTACAAAATCCTCAGCTCGGCCCTGCAAGGGGTCCTCCCACGCTCCCAGATGGAGAAGGGAGCGGGTCACCCTAAACAGGGCGGCTGGGTGGTTATCTGATGACGCGATAAGAGCGGCAAAATAGCTAGATTTCGCCGCTTTTATCGCCACTAGGTAGGTCTTAATATGAGACCTTACCAGTGTCAAGTCAGACTCGGAACAACTGGCCCTCCAACCGCTCTCTAGGCATCTTTTCCGGCGCTTCAGCTCCCTCAGCTCCTCGGAAAACCAAGGAGCTAAGTGAGTTCGGTGCCGGGTCAGAGGCTGCAAAGGCACGACCCGGTCCAAAGCCCCAGCAGCCGCCCCATCCCAGGCGGCCACCAGGTCATCAGCCGAGTCGTGAGCTAGAGTCTCAGGAAATGGCCCAAGCTCCATCTGGAACCTATCAGGGTCCATCAGGCACCTGGGGCGGAACCACCTGGTCGGTTCCGCCTCCCTGCGACGGGGTACGGTGGTCAGAAAGTCAAGTCGAAGGAGCGAATGGTCAGACCATGACAAGGGTTCAATATCTACATCCCCTATATCAAGGCCATTCAACCACTGACCAGAGATAAAAACTAAGTCCAGAGTGTGTCCCCCCATGTGAGTAGGGCCGTGAATTACTTGGGTCAGGTCCATGGCCGTCATGGAAGCCATGAACTCCCGAGCTACCTCAGATGTTTCACCGATGGATGGCAGGTTGAAATCCCCCATGACCACAAGTCTGGGGGTATCAGCCGCCACCTCGGCTATAACATTGAGGAGTTCAGGCAGGGTCGTTGCCACGTGGAGGGAGCCAGGTACGTGATCAACACACCCATCTGCACCCCACGACCCCACTTCACAAAAAGGGACTCACATCCGGCTATCTGAGGTACAGTGGTCTCCCTCGGATCAAGACCTTCTTTTAGAATGACCGCCACCCCCCCCGCCCCTGCCCTGAGCTCTCGGCTGATGAAATGCATGGAAGCCTGATGGGCACATCTCCATGAGGGGAACTCCCCCCCTCATGGCCCAACCAGGTCTCCGTGATACCTGCCAGGTCTGCTCCCCCCTCCTGAATAAGATCACAAATGAGGGGGGCTTTATTTACTATGGACCTGGCATTACATAACATCAGCCGGAGACTCGGGCGCTGAGACTCTAAGCAGCCTGGGGAACAGGAAGAGCTAAGGGGACCGGGGCATGGAATCGCTCGAAGATAGCGAGCACGTGCCCCCGCCACATGATCTGGCCCCCTGCTCCCACCATACCTGCCCCTCCCACTCAGCATGTTAATAGAGAAGCCCTCACTAGAGGGCATTCTAACAGTCCCCTTTCCCCCAGAGTCCGCACCCCCAATGGCACCATTAATAGCAGCCGGACTAGTCTCCAACCCCCGTGGGTTATCCCCCAAACCCACATAACCTCCCCCACCCTCAGAACCCCTTAAAAATCTATTTTAAAAAGTCTTTAAAAAACCCCTCAATCCCTTTTTTGCAACATGCCACCTCTCGGGATCCCAAGATCCGTCATTAAGGTGGGCCCTCGATAACACCGCCCTGAGTCCTATATTGGAGAAGGGCGGTATAGAAATTAAAACAAATAAATAAAATAAATAAACATAGAGGGCCAGGCCTGCGAGAGGGGGGAATCTCGCAGCGCAAGAAGCTTTGCCCTAGAATACATTTTAACACTAGAATGATAATACAAGTTTGGCCTAGACATGGCCTAGGGGTCTATAATGATGGTTTCAAATGTCCAGGAAGCAAGACTAAGATAATCGGAAGAGTCACCATTACCCTCTCACGGTAATGGGTAGGAGTCCTCAAGTTCAGTCCAGCTGAGGGAACTATCCAACCACACTCTCACGGTGGTTGGCCATCTTAATCAGGCAAGATGGAAAAAGTCAGGGAAAGTCCAAAAACCACCCTCTCACGGTGGTTGGCCATCTTAATCAGGCAAGATGGAAAAAGTCAGGGAAAGTCCAAAAACCACCCTCTCACGGTGGTTGGCCATCCTAATCAGGCAAGATGGAGAAAGTCAGGAAAAGTCCAAAATCCACCCTCTCACGGTGGTTTGGCATTCCTGGCCCTGAAAAGATGAGTCCCATCCGCGGCGAACGTAGTCTGGAACGGGCTCCATCCATCCTCCCGTAACTGCCTTGTCCTCCATACAGCCAGGAGACGGGACAAAAGACAGAGCCAGGTCCCAAGCTCTGGGGAAGAAAGTCGACATTGGCCGATAGGCCGATAACAGGGCCAGAAAAAAAGGGAGGGGGGAGGCCATCCATAGCGACCCAATACTTGAGCCGTCTACCAGCCTCTCCAGCCCCAGGTCTTTCACACAAGCCCTTAACGTCAGCCATGTATCCTTCAACTCCTGAGCACAATGGGGTTCAACTGCCCCATTTCAATGTCGAGGCTTGATGTTCCTCTCCTCTCCTCAACGCCAACAACTCTCCAGCTCTCCAGCACCACCGCCCTCGACCTGGTTGCCACGCAGCAGCCGCCATTTCCACAGCGTCGTCCTCGGCGCCAGCCACACCCAAGCGCTCCCAGCGTTCCCCAGCGCCCCCCGGAACATCTCAAAGAACCCCCCAGGGGCATCCAGGGTCAGGGGGGAGCTCGCTGGGCATCACCGCCGCCGCCGCCGCTCTGGCCGCCGCCGCCTCGGCCAAACAGGGAGAAAAAGTGGCGGAGCCGATGCAGCTGGGCTGTCAGGATTCAGCCTCGGCATTCTTCCACCCGCGCCGTCTTCCACTCACTTCTCCCCAGCCACGAGGTTCCGGAGGGCGAAAAAGCCCTCATCAGGCTGGGGAGAGACTCCTCCAACTGAAAACAGGGCTGCTGATGTTCATGGCAGCCCCAGAAGACCCCCTGCCAGTCCACGAGCCGCCCGTCCCTAGGTACGATCTTCGGGCGTCGCCATCTTGGGGCATGCGCAGAAGGGAATCCTGGACAGAAATACAAACAAACAGAAGGAGCACCCATGGGATCACCCCTCTCACCTGCCATTGCCAACCTCTATATAGAATACTTTGAAACCCAAGCTCTAGAAAAATCTGATCACAAACCCAAACTCTGGCTCAGATATGTGGACGACACCTTCATAATCTGGCCACATGGGAAAGAAAAACTGGACAACTTCCTCACACACCTCAACAGCCTACACCCCAAAATACAGTTCACCATGGAAACAGAAGCGAACAACCAACTTCCCTTCCTGGATGTCTTAGTCTACAGAAAATCCAATGGCTCCCTAGGACACACCATCTACCAGAAGAAAACACACACAAACCGCTATCTGCACGCACTCTCACGCCACCACCCTGCCCAGATCAACTCTGTAGCCAAGACACTCATTTCCAGAACAAAACACTTAGCTGACGAACAACACCTAAAAACCGAACTACACACCCTCACTAACATACTAACATCCAATGGATTCCAAAGAAATAAGATCACCAACCTAATCCAAAAAGAAACCCCCACTAAAATCCAAGACAGAGAACAAGAAAATGGCAAAGCCCTCCTCCCATACATAAAAGGCACCACAGACAGAATAAGCAAAATCCTCCACAAACATAACATCAAGACAGCATTCTGCACAAACCGAAAAATATCCACCATCCTAAGGAACCCCAAAGACAAAATTGAGTTAGAAAATCAAGGAGTATATGAAATCCCATGCACCGCCTGCCCCACCACATACATCGGACAAACCAACAGACGAATAAGTGCACTCATAGAAGAACAAAAGAACTCAGTCAGAAAAGAGGAACCAACTTCTTCCCTGGTCCAACACCTTAAAACCACAGAACATGATACTGACTTTAAAAAGACCAGAACTATCGCCAAAACTGAACACTTTAACAACAGAATAATCAGAGAAGCTATCGAGATAGAAAAACGCCCACACAGCATGAACAAACGAGACGATACCTCCCACCTACCAGCCATTTGGAAACCCGCCCTTATTGACAAACGAGTCCCTAACATGACGAATGACACCAGACCCACACTCACGAGAGCCACACAGGATGTCACCACAACACATCCACGCAGAAAGCAGACTCAAACCCACACTGATAATGAGCCACGACCAAGGACCAGAAGCCAGATCACAGCTGCATCATTAGCCACTTTAAACCCCTCCAATCCATACATGAAGCAGACTGACACCCACCATGAAGAGCTCGCATGGCCACAAACACGAAGCCAAACAACAACGCAGCTCACCAGCTCAAATCCCCCTGCAACTCAGACTAAGCTGAGCACAACCAAGCCCCCACCCAAACAGAACACACCCCCAGCCAATCAGAGCACAACCAACCCCCCATTCAATCAGAGCACAGCCAAGCCCCTAACCAATTAGCTCACACCCCCACTAGCAGTTAAAAGGAAGAGACAGCTGCGATCTCACATTGCTCCTGGAAGCACGAAGCCAAGAACACCAGCCTGAAGATGACGAATGAGACTTCGTCGAAACATCGCCAAGACACTTCCAATTTTATGTGGGAGAAGACCCGAATAACCAAAGACATACACACACACACACACACACACACACATATATATATATCTTTTTCTTTTTCGTAGGCTTTTATGTGCATATTCTTTCTAGCCAGGTTTTACCTACGTAAACTAAGTTGTTCTACAGCCCTGGTTCTGTGAAATCTCATTCACAAGTTTCTGGGCCTTTTTTCTGCTGACAAACTGCAACTCTGTGTTGCTCTTGCTGAACATCTGATAAATAATGGCTTAGATAGTGATCAAGTAAGGACAGGTAAAAGCAATTTGTTCTAGATTAGCCTGAAATAATCTAGGTTTGACATTAGCCACATGAGAACCAAAAGAAGCACTTATGAAGGAAAAGTGATTTCTATTATCCCAAACCGTATATGGAACAGCAGTTGAAAATGGGCCAAAAGAGATTTGTCCTTTGTCACCTCTAAACTCAAGATTTTCATTTTAAAACTGAGTATGTATCATCCTCTTTAGTTTCAGTAATACACTCCAAGCTTAACCTGTTTAATCTTTTCATTCACACTGGGGCTCTCCCCTGTTTTAATGGTGACATTTTAGCCTCAATTACAGTCAGACATTGCTTTTAAGAGACTGAAGGCAAATAACCCCTTAAAATTCATGTTTTATATAAGCCTCAATCTGTGCACCTCACTTGGATGGGCTTTTGGGGAGTACATAATTGAACAGTACAGATGCTTTCATTGGCAAGATGAAAGAGAGAACACACAAAGTTATTCAGAGATGTCTTGTCTGTTTATCCAAGTCTAAAACTAGCGCTGCAATCCTAACCACATACAGTGTCTCTCTTGCTGATGATAGAAGGTGATGATGTTATCCATTCAGTTGAACCTGACTCTTGGGAGATTCTATCAGGTCTCTCCACATCTTAAGATCTTGCACTATTTCTTTGACTTTTTCTATGCTCCGGTTGATGTCAGTTTTGATGGTGTCCAGCCACATGTTCTTTGATGGCCTGGTTTCCTTTTACTGCTAACTCTTCCAGTTGCTTTCTCCAGTGAATTTCCCTGCATGTCACGGCCAAAACAAGTGAGACACAGTTTTGTGATTTTGCCTTCTAGTGACATGTTATGTGTTAGCTTTGGAAGCCATATTAGGCCAGAAGCTTCCATCCTGCCATCTTCTCCTGTGTGGGAAAGTAGGAGGAGGGATTTTTGAAGAGGGGTTGTTTATAGACATAATAGCATTCTTCCTGTTGGTCAAGGTCAGGGCGATCTGGCATCTGGAGAACGAGTGGTCAGAGTGATGTCTCGAGATGGGATGGCGGTTGATTGGAGCATGTGATCGACTGAGGAGTGAGGGGATGGTTTTGGGGTTTTGATTTACTGGGGGAAAACCTGGACCTCTCAGATTCAGGTTTTCCCAGATGTGCCAGTTTACATATTCTAGTAAATAGAACTTTGAAAAATGCTTGCTTCAGAGTCTTTACTTGGAGTGGGGGGTTTTCTGAAATGCTGACATTATGTGCTCCAGCACATCCTTGTTAGCAGAGGTGAAATCCAATTTTTTTTACTACCAGTTCTGTGAGTGTGGCTTGGTGGGTGTGGTGTGGCTTGGTGGGCGTGGCAGGGGAAGGATACGGCAAAATCTCCATTCCCACCCAACTCCAGAGGAATGATATTGGAAAATCTCCATTCCCACTCCAGTCAGAGGTGGTATTTGCTGGTTCCTGTCAGAACCTGCTGGATTTCACCCCTGCTTGTTAGTCATCCTTGCTGTCCAAGGAACTGATGGAGGAATGGAAATATAACCCTCTCAAACAGGGATGGGATGTCAGAGAAACATGCTCAAAGTGCCAGAATTAAGTTCTGCCCTACTCCAAGATCTCTTTCTTGTGCACTCGCTCTGTTTCTTCCTACCCTCAGTTTTCTTGGTCTAGGACAGGGGTGTCAAACTGGCGGCCTGTGGGCCGGCTGCATCATGCACAGGCCATGCCCACCCCTGAAGCTCCTCAAAGGGGAAAAACGTCATGAAACATCACATGACAGCAACGTGACACGGTGAGTTTGACACCCGTGATCTAGAAAATGACTTCTTGCCATCTCCTGTGACTTTGCTAAAAAGCTTTGGATTGAGAGACGTGATGTCATAGCCCTTAAACAAGACAAAGCCGAACAAAACGCCCACTCCTTTTAAACAGGCTGCCATTCGATGATCTATGACCTTGAACACTTCACTACACTTTTTGACTGATGGATACCTCATCTCCACTACACACATAGGTCTTTTTTAGATGCTCTGTTGGGATATTTTCATGATGACAGAATTTCTCAGCTGTCCGCAAGCCTCTGTGGTGACAAATGTTAAAACATCTCATTATTAGGACGGCGCTAAGATTTCATACTCTGAAGTGTCTCAACAGATAAATGCTACATTACAGCACCATTTTTGACATTTCAATTCCAAGTGAAGGCCAGTGGAACTTAGAACAACTGTTGTTTTCTGTTAGATTTTTTTTTTTCAGGGGACAAGACCAAGTAGGACTTTTTTTTCCCCTTATAGTGTTTGTACGTGTTCAGCTGAACCCAAGATTAAAAATGCCAGCTAAAAATATAAGTGTGAATGTGTTTGCTTGATAAGTGAAATCTGATCTTGCCTATACGGATTGGCTTTTTTACATCTCTTAATGGAACACAAAGTATTTCTTTTTTATTGAAATCACTGTAGGTAGATAATTGTCCCAGATTCAATGCAAAAGGTAAAAAGAGTAAAATAGGCTTTGAACTAAGCTAGAAGTAGGCATTGTTCTTGTATTAATAAGAACAAAGTAAAAATATCCATTTCGCCCTGCAAAGATCTTTACCTGCTGCTTCTGAATTCAAACTAGAAGGTTTACGTTGCTGCTGGCTGCTGTGAATAGCACTCCACGTCTTCCACTTTTCTCATTCACTTTTGTTAGATATGTTGAAAATTGGCTTCACCTAGAGACCCTCTGAGCAGATTTTGTGACATGCAAAAAGCCAAATACAGTGAACCAGGCTTTTCCTAATTTTTCTAAGCCTTGGTATGTGGTGGCTCTTTTACAAATCCTTTAAAAATGTATTTTGTCTGTTTGAAAATGCATGAGATTTCAGGGCAGATCAGATGCTCTTCCTCTCTTCCCCACATCCTTTAATGAGGAACAGAATTTTCAGATGACAAAGAAAAGTTGGATAATAAGCAAATGAATCATATTCTTTGCACTGCAACTGCTCCTTTACTAAATTTGGCAAATTGCCCACCCTGTGTTACATGAAGACAAATGTAATGTATCCACAGTCCTTCATAGACGGATTTTGTCCCATTTTTATAGGCTGCAACATGGGCACCTGTTAATTGGGCAGCTGCCCACAATCTTTGCCTCTCTCCGTGTTTCGGAAGACTCCTTTGAAAGAAATGGTCCCAAAATGCTTTCCCACTGAGATATTCATCTGAAAAATATAATATAATATAATATAATATAATATAATATAATATAATATAATATAATATAATATAATATAATATAATATAATATAATGTAGTGTAGTATAGTATAGTATAGTATAGTATAGTATAGTATAGTATAGTATAGTTAATATAATATAATATAATATAATATAATATAATATAATATAATATAATATAATATAATGCAACACAACACAACGCGACATAACATAATGTAATGTAATGTAACGTAACATAATATATAGCAATGCAATACAATTAGCACTTAGATATATACCACTTCACAGTGCTCTACAGCCCTCTCTAAGCAGTTTACAGAGTCAGCATATTGCCCCCAACAATCTAGATCCTCATTTTACCAATCTCAGAAAGATGGAAGCCTGAGTCAACCTTGAATCAGTCAGGATCGAATTAGCTGAATTAGCCTGCAATACTGCATTCTAACCACTGCACCACCATAGAGAATAGAGTAGAGTAGAGTAGAGTAGAGTAGAGTAGAGTAGAGTAGAGTAGAATAGAATAGAATAGAATAGAATAGAATAGAATAGAATAGAATATTTCCTCTCTGATAAGGGCTGAGAGAGATATAGCTTTTAGTCCAGAAAGATACACACTTTAAGGAGATACTTCCCCATGTGTCTTTGCATGATTTGAATCAGCTTTGCTGCTTCAGATCCAGATCACAGCTCTGCTATATAAGATGGCACAAAATATGAGCATGAGCACACTTAAATAGTAAGCAGGTCCAGTTGTTTTAATTCATTTAATTCATACGTATCTCATTAGAGAATATAGCTTGCTGCCAAGCTGGCTACGATTGCAAATGGAGTCTTCTCCCTTTCTAAGTCAATTTTTTAAGGTCTGTTGCTTTCCCATTTTCGTTTGAAAAGAAGTCAAGATTATTCTGCATAGGCCACATGCTTGGAAACAGGTCATGTTGTATCATCATTGGCTGTCTGGTTTGTCCAGGTTATTTTTTAATGACCAAATTTACTCAAAACAATCATCTACTCTATGGGAAAGAAATTGACTTGTAAATTGTAAATGTAAATTGGTAGGTTGCATGTCTTCCATTTACTAATCTAACTAGAAGAAGCTGGAGGTGTAGCCCTTCAAGCTTTGATGATTAGCCTGAAGATTAGCTGTTGCTTGTAAGGGGCTGTTTTCTTGATGAATTTAGCTCTCTTTATTTACTTAATTTATAGGCTGGTCAACCTTATCATGATTTATAATACCTAAACTGGGCTTTTTCTCTTATCTTGTTTTCCTCCTTTTCTTTCAAGTTATTTCTTCCCTTCACCACATTCCCACTCAATTTTTAAATCATTACAGTGTTTTCCCAAAAATAAGACCAGGTCTTACTTTCTTTTGTCTTATTTTTTTTCCCCATGTACGGGAGGCCCACTTCTTCTCCTTGCTTGTGGCGGGGCAGGAGGCCATGTGGTGCACCAGTGCTGCCGTCAAGAGGTGGGGAGATGGAGCTGCCCCACACTTATCTCAGGGCCCCCACAGCCAGGCCATCCATACCCTGATACTTGCCTCCGTGGCATCAACACGCTCCTCAACCTTCTGCTCCATTGTGGCCACAAGCAAGCAGAAGAAATGGGCTGGTAGCCATTTGAACTTCTATTGCACATGGTTGCTGATGCTGCCACACTGAGGCAGATGTCAGGGCATGGATGGCCTGGCTATGGGGTCTTGAGGTAAGTCAGTGCGGGGCACGTGGTGCAGCTCCACTCCCCAGCCTCGTGGCCACAGCACTGTGAGCAACCAGACAGAATGGACAGGTGGCCAGCTGCACAGCCTCTTAAGTAGGACTTATTTTGGGGGTAGGTGTACACATAAAAACATGCTACGCCTTATTTTTGGGTTAGGTCTTATTTTTGGAGAAACAGGGTATCATACAAACAACACTGTGAAATCACAGTTGTTTAGCTGTTGCTAGAGACTCGAAGGAGATGACCAGGGCCTGAGTGAGCACAGGGACTCACAATCCAGGAAAAAGGTGCAACTGGTGCACATTTCAAAATTGTGAAAAGAGTCTCCTAGCCATAATTGCTACCTGCTCTTCAAGTAGGAATTGAGAGTGCAAGTTGGACTCCCAAGTTGTGCACAGGGTCTTGACTGGGGCACATGAATCACATCTAGAATGAAAGGTGCTAAGAGTCCTGGATTCTGAAGCTGCATGAAACCAATGCTGCTCGGTTTCACCAAGGTTCAGCTGAAATCGGTTGTCCCCCATCCAGACCTCCACAGCTTCCAGGAACTGCAAAAAGGCAGTGATGACATCACTTGGATCACTAGGGATTGAGATGTATCATCATTGTACTGATGGTCCCTTATCCCATGAGACAGATGGTCTCATCCAACAGTTTTGCATCAATGTTAAAAAGGAATGGGCAGAGTACTAAGCTCTGCAGCATGTCACAAAAGAGTCACCATGGATTGGACCCCTCACTCCCTATCAACACTGATTGGGGCTGGCCTTGGAGAAAGAAGCCAGCATAGGATTGCACTGCACAGCCCAACATCCCACACCAAAAGTCCAAAAGGATGTGCTAGTTGTTGGTATTGAAGGCCACAGAGAAATCAAGGATGGATGCACTTCCCCAATCCTGCTCTTGCCAGAGATCATCAACAAATGTGACCAATGCTATTTCTGCCCCATAACTATATTTTAAACCTAAATGGAAGGAGACCAGATAATCCATTTTATCCAAGACCCTTTGAAGCTGCCATGCCACCACTTTTCTACCACCTTCCTTAAAAAGGGAAGGTGAGAAACTGGATGAAAATTATTCAAGATGGATTTTGACCTTGCCTTCACTGCAGTGAAGAATTTACCACTGCCTGAACCTACCTGGCGGTCACCATCCTAAAGGCTTTCACCAGCCAGAAGGGAGAAGGATATAATTGACAGGTGAAGGCACTTTCACTTCATCAGGTCTAATAGGATCAAACCATTCACAAATAACCAGGAAGACCATTTATTCCACTCTATTCCACATTTGGATTCCAACTGGGAATGGATCTGAACAACTTTGTCTGTCAGATGTTTCGTAAATGAATGGTTTGTTCAATTGATGTTATAAGGATGAGATAGGGACTTTTTTCAGGCCTGAGTCAATTATCGGAAGACTTGGGCTCACCAGTGTCAGCTCAGAGTATTTTCCTTTTGATTTTTTTAATCAAAAGACTTGGTTTTGAGCATGCGCAAGATGGCGGCCACTCCCTGAGTGCTGCGGTCAGATGGGGGCGTTTTTTGGACGTTTCGGGGTGTCGAGGGGGGCCTTGACCATCAACGACCCCCCGTTTGGCTGGATGAGACTGGGGTGAGCATTTTGAGACCTTTCTCGCCCCTCAGGGTTCACCCGGAGTCGACCGAATGGAGAATTGCAGCCCTGCTGCTACCACGCTGCTGCCGCGTCCCAGCTGAGAAGGGAGAAAGGTGGCTTACCGGCTGTGAGAGAACGACGGCAGCAGCAGCGGCGGCATTGCTAGCAGCTTTGCTAGAGGCATTGCGAAAGGCGAAGGCAATGGTGGCCTTGAAGGCGGGGCTAGTGACGGAGGGGATTCCAGCAGCCGGTTTCTGGCTTTGGGTAGTGAGTGAGAGACCCCTTCAGGAAGATCCTGGCGGCTGCAGAGGACCTGGAGGCCTCCGAGAAATGTACTGGAGGCTGGGACATGGCATTGGGTTATGCTACCAGGAAGAACTGGGGGTTTTTACTTGGAAGAACTGGGGGAGAAAGGGCTGGTGGCCGGTGGAGGGGTTTCTCTTCCTGTTGCATTGATGCCAGCCCTTCTCTCTCCCCGCCCCCCTCCCTCCTGGACCTTGTTTAGGCCGTGAAATGGGCTACCATCTGGCCCCAGGTAAAGGGCTTTCTCCCCCCCTCCCCTCCCCTTCCCTCGTATGTTTTGTGTCTCCTACTGAACTATCATATTGGTGCGACTATAAAGAGCAGGGACTGTCATCTTTAACCCCCGGATGAACTGACTGACTGAACTATAAATCATTCTCTCCAACCTTGGGACAACCATTGTGGCAACCACTGAGGGGGTCGTTTCTTCTACATCATGAATTCATCATCACCACCGGATGGATGGAGCATTTCTATCTCTAGGGCTATTTAAGGGCCTCCCGCCGTGAGAGGGCGGGCTGGATGTCATTCTCCGTTGGCTGAAACTGTGAAAGACCCCTCAAACTGTTGTGAGAGGACAGAGGACAGTGTATCTACCAGTGGAGCCGCATGGCTGTGTGTTACATCTGATTTTGGGATTACCAAATGGACCCCTGATTATGACCTCTGCCTCCCTTGTTGTAACCTAAGATGTATACTACTTGTGATCTTCTTGCGCTGCGAGATTCCCCCCTCTCGCAGATCTGGCCCTCCACATTATCGAGGGCCTACCTCAAGGATGGGTTTTGGGACCCAGAGAGGTGGCATGTGAAAACCAGGGGGTTGAGGGTTTTTTTATCAATTTTTTTAATTAAACTTTTAAGGGGTCCCAGGGAGGGGGAGGGTCGAATTAGAAATCGGGTTGTGGGTTTGGGGGAAAACCCACAAGGGGGAGGGTTGGGTCCGGCCTCGAAGTGCGGCGGGGGGGGTGGCGGACCTGGGGTCGAGGGGGGTGTTAGAGCTCATCCGGATAGTGTTTCAAACATCAATACTGTGAGTGGGAGGGGTAGATATGGCGGGAGCAGGGGGCCATATCGTGTTAGGGGAGCACGCACCCGCTGTTTACGAGCGGTGGCATGCTCCGGCTCCCTAGGCTCCACCCGTTCTCCAGGTTGCATAGACCCTCAGGGCCCAGGCCTTCGGCTGATGCTGTGCAATGCCAGGTCCGTAGTAAATAAAGCCCCCCTCATTTGTGATCTTATTCAGGAGGGGGGTGCGGACCTGGCAGGTATTATGGAGACCTGGTTGGGCCAGGAGGGGGGGGTTCCCCTCATTGAAATGTGCCCACCAGGTTTCCATGCATTCCATCAGCCAAGGTCATAGGGGAGGGGCGGGGGGGTAGCGGTTATCATTAAAGATGGCCTGAGACCGAGGGAGGCCACTGTTCCTCAGACGGCCGGCTGTGAATCCCTCCTTGTGAAATGGGGTCACGGGGTTCAGAGGGGTTTGCTGATCACGTACTAGGCTCCCTGCCACGTGGCAGCAGCCCTGCCTGAGCTACTCAACGTCATCGCCGCGGTGGCGGTTGAGACCCCTAGGCTTATGGTCATGGGGGATTTCAACCTGCCGTCCGTGGGTGAGGCGTCAGAGGTGGCTCAGGAGTTCATGGCTTCCATGACAGCCATGGACCTGACCCAGTTAATTCATGGCCCTACCCACACGGGGGGAAACACGCTGGATCTGGTTTTTGTCTCTGGACAGTGGTTGAGTGATCTCGAGATAGGGGATATAGTCACCGAGCCCTTGTCATGGTCTGATCACTCTCTCCTTCGTCTCGACCTTCGAACTGCTACACCCCGCCGCAGGGAGCCGGAGCCGGTAAGATGGTTCTGCCCCAGGCGCCTGATGGAACCTGACAGGTTCCAGATGGAGCTTGGGCCATTCCCTGAGGCTCTGGCACACGCCTCGACTGGAGACCTAGTGGCTGCCTGGGATAGGGCGGCCGCTGGAGCTCTGGACCGGGTCGTGCCTTTGCGGCCTCTGACCCGGCGCCGATCTCATTTAGCTCCTTGGTTTACTGAGGAGCTGAGGGAGTTGAAGTGCCGGAAAAGACACCTAGAGAGCAGTTGGAGGGCCAGTCTTTCTGAATCTGACCGGACACTGGTAAGATCTCATATTAGGAATTACCTAGTGGCGATAAAAGCAGCAAAATGTAGCTATTTTTCTGCTCTTATTGCGTCATCAGATAATCGCCCGGCCGCCCTGTTTAGGGTGACCCGCTCCCTGCTCCACCAGGAAGCGCGGGAGGACCCCTTGGAGGGTAGAGCTGAGGATTTTGTTCAGTATCTGTATGACAAAATCACTCAGATTCGGGAAGATCTGGACTCTGACTGGGTAGTCTCAGGGGGAGGGACAGGGGCAGGTCTTGAGAATGTTATCTGGGATGAGTTTGATACTGTGACCCCTGAGGACGTGGACAGGATTCTGGGTAGACTGAATGCGACCACTTGTTTATTGGACCCGTGTCCCTCCTGGTTAGTGCTGGCTTCTCAGGAGGTGACACGAGGCTGGTTCCAGGGGATTATAAATGCTTCGTTGGGTGAGGGTGTCTTTCCTGCCGCCTTGAAAGAGGCGGTGGTGAGGCCTCTCCTCAAGAAGCCTTCCCTGGACCCGGCAATGTTGGTAAATTATCGTCCGGTCTCCAACCTTCATTTTGTGGCGAAGGTTGTTGAGAGTGTGGTTGCGCAACAGCTCCTCCAGCACCTGGATGAAACGACGTATCTGGATCCGTTCCAGTCGGGCTTCAGGCCCGGGTACAGCATGGAAACGGCATTGGTCTCGTTGGTTGATGATCTCTGGAGGGCTCAGGACAGGGGGTGCTCCTCTGTCCTGGTCCTGTTAGATCTCTCAGCGGCTTTTGATACCATCGACCATGGTATCATGCTGCACCGGTTGGAAGAGTTAGGGGTGGGAGGCACTGTGTTGCGGTGGTTCTCCTCCTTTCTCTCTGACCGGTCGCAGTCTGTGTTGACAGGGGGACAGAGGTCGACCCCGAGGCCCCTCATATGTGGGGTGCCGCAAGGGTCGGTCCTCTCGCCTCTCCTGTTCAACATTTATGTGAAGCCGCTGGGCGAGATCATCCGTGGTTTCGGGGTGGAGTACCATCAGTACGCTGACAACACTCAGCTGTACATCTCCACCCCGGATCACCCCAACGATGCCCTTGAAGTGATGTCCAGGTGCCTGGAGGCCGTACGGATCTGGATGGGGAGGAACAGGCTCAGGCTCAACCCATCCAAGACCGAGTGGCTGTGGTTTCCGACGTCCCGATATAGTCAGTTGACGCCATCACTGACTATTGGGGGCGAATCATTGGCCCCCACGGAGAGGGCTCGCAACTTGGGCGTCCTCCTGGATTCACGGCTGTCTTTAGAAGAGCACTTGATGGCTGTGACCGGGAGGATTTTTCAGCAGGTTTGCCTGATTCGCCAGTTGCGCCCCTTTCTGGATCGGGACTCGTTACGCAGGGTCACTCATGCCCTCGTCACCTCCCGCCTGGACTATTGCAATGCTCTCTACATGGGGCTCCCCTTGAGGAGCACCCGGAGGCTCCAACTGGCGCAGAGTGCGGCTGCGCGGGTGGTAATGGGAGCGACATGGCGCTCCCATGTAACACCTCTCCTGCGCGAGCTGCACTGGCTCCCGGTGGTCTTTCGGGTGCGCTTCAAGGTTTTGATTACCACCTTTAAAGCGCTCCATGGCTTAGGACCTGGTTATCTACGGGACCGCCTACAACCACCAATAGCCTCCCACCGGCCAGTACGCTCTCATAGAGAGGGACTCCTCCGGGTGCCGTCAGCCAAACAGTGTAGGCTGGCGACCCCTAGGGGGAGAGCCTTCTCTGTGGGGGCACCTACCGTCTGGAATGAGCTCCCCCCGGAGATACGGAGGATCCCGGATCTGCGCACCTTCCGCCGCGCTGTGAAGACCTTTTTATTCCATCAGGCGGGCCTGGCCTAATCTCTTCCCTTTTTTAAATATGTAAATTTTAATCTGTTTTTAAATTATTGGGGTGTTTTAATTCTGTCTGGGCCAAAATGATTTAATTTGATTTTATCTGGTTTTTTAAATTTTTGTATCTATGTTATTTTATTGTTTGGCTGTTCACCGCCCTGAGTCCTTCGGGAGTAGGGCGGTATACAAATCAAATAAACTAAACTAAACTAAACTAAATTCCCAAAGAAGGCAGCATTACTCCTTATTTTCAGGGAGAACCACACATCACTCTTCTCATAATGCCTCATTCGAACTGTAAAGCTGCATTTTGTAACAATATTGCCCCTGCAGACTGACAGAAAAGAACTTGCAGATTGATTCCAGTGATATATAGTTCACTCCGTTCCTTTGGCTCAAAATACATATAAATCTCTATTCTCAAATATGTCAAGCATCTCTTTTTTAATAATGCAGAATGAAAATCAACATGTACTCCCAGCTAAACCTGAGAGCCCATAAGTCCATTTCTCTCAAAGCCTGGGCTCTGAATCGTACCCTTTGACAGATACGTTTGCCTCGTAAATATTTGTTTACCAAAGCTACTCTTGAATTTGTGATTCTTGCAACATATATTCAGAGAATGTCTCCCAGAAGACTTCTGTTCCTCACCCATACTGGCAGACATTTTATCAAATGCTGCCTTTTTTATCATCCTACTTCTCAAGCTCTGCTGTAATACAGCTAGAATGAGCAATGAGACTGGGCATTGGCTTCAAACCTCATTCCAATCAGAGTCTCTGGATAGCGTTAAACAATTTCTAAACCCCTTTTTTCTTCAACATGGAAAACCTGCCATGTCTTTTTATTCCACAGATATGAATTGTAAATGACATGAGGCCAAACAAGTGACAAAATGATCTTGGCTGATTTCAGTTAGAGCTAAGCAAGGGTTGGACCCAGGGGTGGGATTCAGTCGGTTCGTATCGATTAGGACCAACCGGATGTGGCCAGGGGGGCTTTTTATCAGGTTCGCCTGATACGCCAGTTGCGCCCCTTTCTGGATCAAGACTCCTTGTGCACAGTCACTCATGCCTTGGTTATGTCACGCCTGGACTACTGTAACACTTTCTACATGGGGCTCCCCCTGAGGAGCACCCGGAGACTCCAGCTGGTGCAGAATGCGGCCGCGCGGGTGATTATGGGAGCGACATGGCGCTCCCATGTAACACCTCTCCTGCGCGAGCTGCATTGGCTCCCGGTGGTCTTCCGGGTGCGCTTTAAGGTGTTGGTTCTCATCTTTAAAGCGCTCCATGGCTTAGGGCCAGGGTATTTATGAGACCGCCTGCTGTTACCGATAACCTCCCACCGGCCAATACGCTCTCACAGAGAGGGCCTCCTCGGGGTGCCGTCGGTCAGGCAATGTCAGCTGGCGGCCCCCAGGGGGAGAGCCTTCTCTGTGGGGGCACCTACCCTATGGAATGAGCTGCCTCCTGGAATACGATTGATCCTGGATCTCCGTACCTTCCGTAAAGCCCTGAACACGTTTTTATTTCATCAAGCTGGCCTAGCCTAAATGGTTTTTAATTGGGATTTTAAATTTTATGGATTTTGGGGTTTTAAATTGGGTAGCCAATGATTTAATTCTTTTAATTATCTTAACTTTTGCATTTGTATGTTTTTTAATTTTGGCTGTTCACCGCCCTGAGTCCCTTCTGGGAGAAGGGCGGTATACAAATTAAATAAATAAATAAATAAATAAATAATGTTAATTTTAATCTGTTTCACCAAACTGGTTCTTTGAAGGACTGCCTGACCTCACCCACCCTGCCCCACCCCTCCCAGGACTCTCCACGCAGCCCGTTTCGGATGCCAGGTAAGTGCAGGAACCCCGTGGAGGCTCTGGGAGGGTGAAAAATGAGCCTATGGGAAATACCAGAATTCTGAAAACAGGCCCATTTCTGGTCTCCGGAGGCTCAAGGAAAGCCTCTGGAGCCTGGGGTGGGTGAAAAACAGGCCTACCAAAAGTACCGGAAGTCCGAAAATAGGCCCATGGAGGGCCTTTGGAGCCCAGAGGAGGCCATTTTTGCCCTCCTAGAGGCTCGAGGAAAGCCTCCGGAGTCTGGGGAACACTCCCCCACCCCCATGGTGCAGGAGGCCAAGTAGGCCATGCCCACCATGGCCACGCCCACCCAGCAACCAGGCAGAGAACCGGTTGCCAAAATTTCTGAATCCCATCCCTTATTGGACCTGCTTAATATTTAGAAGACTTCCAGAATGGATGGATTGGGGAAGTTGGAAAAAAAGGAATCAGAGATGAACTCTGCCAAGGAAAATACATTTCTGTGTAATTCCTAGGAATCAAGTTCAAGTCGAGGGAATGTTTACTTGATTGTTCATTCATCATGCAGCCTATTTCGAAGGCAATAGCTATGGATGAGGCTTTCCAAAATTGTGATCAAGCCCTGAGGCCATCATGTTTGCAGCAAGGCCAGTCTTATAATTAACCAAGCGAGACAGCTGCCTCAGGAAATGAGAGTGGAAGATAGGAGAATATTGAAGGATTGAGCTGTATGCCACACACTTTGCTCTTGTGGTCCCTGAGCTAGTTTATGGCCCTTAGATACCCATAATAAAACTTACTGGTCATTGCCAGCATTCAAATAAAATTCAGTTCCTCCTCTACAAGTTCTCATACCTGAAATGAGTATAATCGTTATCTTTTGCTTCCTAGAAATCACTGCTCCTAAGATGCTTTGTGAAACAAAATTAAAATATAATAGAACATTAAATGCAAAATTAATTAAACTTCATTTAATAAATGAGATAAAAAATTAATTTAATGACTAAATGTACGATCAATAAAATATATGTGCTTGGAGTTGAAAGGACATCAGTATGTGCCTAGTATAGAAAGACCAAAGTAATAGCTGTTTGAGTTTATAGTTTATAACAAAAGTTTAACTCTGTGTTACATGTGAAAACTTCTAAATGAACCAATTTTATTTTATTGTCTTATAAGGTATTATGGAATTACAATCCAGTTCATAAGCACTATGGAATAATGTTCCGAGAGAGGAACTTCATATATACATAGAGTTGTTGACAACAGGAGGAATGAAAGAATCATAGAGTTAGAAAGAACATTAGAAATCAGCTACTCCAGCCCCATTTTATGCAAACCGACTAGAAATTTTCTGACAGTTGACCTTTTGGCCTCTGTTTGAATATTTGAAGAAAAGGAGAACTCATCATATCACCTGCCAGCCTCTTCCACTTTTGGGAAGTTCTTCCTGATGTCTACCATGAACTTTCTTCTGCATGGTTTTAACTCATCAGTTCTGCTCTTGCCCTCTGAGGTAATAATAAGAAATTGTATGATGCCCTTTCGGATATTTATTTATTATTAAGAAAATTTATAGGTCCACCCAACATACTCTTGGTAACTCTAGATCCATGATGGTGAACCTATGGCACACATGCCACAGGTGGCACACAAAGCCGTATCAGTGGGCATGTGAGCTCAACTCCGCCAGCTGATTTTTGGGCCTTCCGGTCCCACCAAAAGTCAGCAAATCGGCCATTTCCGGCCTCCAGGGACCTCCAGGGGGGGTGGGGAAGGCCGTTTTCGCCCTCCCCGGGATCCAAGAAAGCCTCTGAAGCTTGGGGAGAGCAAAAAAATGGGCCTACCAGGCCCACTGTGCCATCACGTACCAAAAGCAGGGGGAGTCATGTGCGCATGCATGGGGTGCATTGAATTATGGATGTGGGCACACGCACGCACAACCCCCCCCCCCCCACTCCACCTCCTTTTGGCACACGATGGCAAAAAGGTTAGCCATCACTGCTCTAGATGGATTACAGGGATATAACCCCAGTACAAAAGCCAATAAATCCTTAACCCCTGACGACAACAATTTAAATACTGCTGTCATGTTTCTCTCCCAAACCAAACATTTCAAGATCCTTTAGTCAATTTTCACAGGATTAGTTTATGGATCTTTGTCAACTTGATAGAGCTCTTCTAAACATGCTCCAATTTGTTGTTGTTCTCAAAACATGAAGCCCAAATGGGGTCCCACCAGTAGTGGGTTTCAAATCCCGGTGCTACCGATTTGCTATCAGTAGCATGCAGCCCTTCTGCGCATGTGCAGAAGATTCTGTGCATGCACAGAGCATTTTTGATGACGTCTGGGCGGGTGGGCAAGCCTCCCGCTGCCACCACTACCGATTAGCCTGAACCAGGGTGAACCGGGAGCAACCCACCGCTGGGTCCCACTAGTGGAGGTTAAATAGAATATATATATATTTTAATTTGATTTATATGCCGCCCTTCTCCGGAGATTCAGGGTGGCTTACAATGCGTTAAGCAATAGCCTTCATACTTTTGTATATCTATACAAAGTCAGCTTATTGCCCCCACAAACTGGGTCCTCATTTTACCTACCTTAGAAAGGATGGAAGGCTGAGTCAACCTTGAGCCTGGTAGGATTCGAACTTACAGTAATTGCAGACAGCTGGTGTTAATCACAATGCTTTTAATCTGCTAAACCACCAGGCCCTAGAATATTTGCTTCCTGTAATGTGGGTTCTATGTTCTTTTTTAATGCTCTGCAGGATAACAATTGTTTTTGAAACCCTAAATATATTAATTTCATTTTTTTTTTAAATAAATGCAAGGTCGATCTCTTTGGTGATAGAATAGCATAATGAATTAAATTTCTATAATTCTTTTTTAATATTTTGAAACTTTCACATTAAATCATCAATGCATAAACTTCAATAGTAACTCCAACAAAGTAATTAAGGGAACTTCCACTAATGCCTGTGTGCCCCTAAGCAAGAAACAAGATCTTATTAAAAAGGAAGGAAGGAAGGAAGGAAGGAAGGAAGGAAGGAAGGAAGGAAGGAAGGAAGGAAGGAAGGGACTTATTAAAAAGGACTGGTCAATATAAAGCCTTCAATATAAACATATGGATTACTCAGTACCTTGTGATGATGTCCTTGGGGTGATTGTTTCCTGGAAATGTAAATTTGCTTTATTAGCATGTGTTGAAGTTGACTTGAAATGCCAAGGAAGTTGTTGTGCTTGCATGAAAAATATAGCAACTTATTCTCTTACATATACAAGGCACTACAGCCTTTATTTTCCTGTAGGATGTATGACCATTTGATAATAGAATTTTAGATGCCTGAAAGATCTTTTTGTGAATTGCAAGATATTTGATAAAAAGATTTATCATCAAAAAAAGTGACAAATCTCACACTAAAGTTTATCAGAATATCATTGTTTCAAATTCATATCTGCCAAAACATGCCTTTTTCACACCCAAAGGAAGTATTAAAAACTGAATACTTTGCTGTGGAAAATATATATAATGAAACACTTCTGTAGAAAATACTACAGAATGTGGGTTTGCAAGCCCTCTAACTGCTTTCGCTGTAATACTTTAGGTTTACGATGTCCATGTGCTTGAAATGACTTCACGCAATGGAAATGAATGATGTACAGTAATTTTCTACCTCAGTGAATGGATAGCTATCATAATAATAGGGAGAATATGTCTTAACCATCTGTTCCATAACTGCAGTTTTCAACATTATAAAAACCAAGAAAATACTACAAGAAAGTGAATGTGAAATATTAAACTAGGGTAACGACAATTCTTAGATGTATCTTGCTACAGCTTTCTCTGTGTTCATACTGACCTGCCAAGGTTTGGAGTTTGGGAATAAGTAATATGCAGTGCACAGAAAAGATGTAAGAAATAATAACTCAAAGAAATGGGGGTAATTAAATGAACAATACATAAACCATGTCCCATTGCTAAGGAGGAATAGTAAGAAAGATAATGGTGTCATCCAAAGATAATGTCCAGTTTTCTTCTGAAAGTTTTGTTCAGCTTAAATGTGACACTGTTGTTGCGCTTTTGTTCTGAAAAGCACTCTTGACCGAGTTAACGTTTTGTATTGTCCTTCTACAGAGTTCTTATAGCAGGTAGTACACAATTGGATATTCCTGTGCAAGCTTTTTTTACTCCCCCAACATCCTTCTATTAATCTCTAGGTGACAAAGGCACTATCCACCACACCTCCAACTGTCTCCCAATTCCACCCCACTTCCTATGATAGATAAATGAATGAATGAAAGATAGATAGCTAGATAGCTAGAGAGATTGAAGAGAGGGAGGGAGGGGAGAGAAAGAGATAATCAGACAGATCCTCCTGTATGGATACAAAATCCAATCTTCATATATCTGACTGACTGCCTCTCCGTCTCCCTCCCCCCCCCTCATTTTTCTGCTTTGAACTTTCTCATCATGGTCAATTATATACTGTTCATTAAGGCAATCACAGAACTTTGAACTCAGACATCTAACACATAATTTATTAATAAAGTTTAAAGCTCATATATTTATAAGATTTTCCTACCCACATTCCTGGGTTTTAAAATTTTCAAGTGGAAATCAGTTTGCCTTTTTTCAGCTCTGCCTTATAAGAAATTTTGGGATTTTTTTTTTTTTTAAATTTTGCAGAAAGCTAGACAAGTTTGAAGACAGGCCGGAAGAAAGTGCAAGCAATTTTTTTTTCCTCTTTTTCTTTTTGTAATGGTTATAATGAGGGGACTTTGCAATGCAAGGAACCTGAGGAAGGACAATGAATTTTGTTTCTCATTCTCAGTCATTTGAGATAGCATGTTGGAATACAGTCACAGGTTCTCTTTCAAATGCTTCTAAGGGATTAGGAAGGGAAAGTGGTCAGGGTGTGCATGTGACCTGAGGAATATTGTCTTGGTTTCAATGTGCAGTCAAAAATGAATTTTCTATAATTTTTAAAGTATCCAAGAGCTCTCTCCCTCTCTTTCTTTATGGATAGATATAGATTACCATATGTTATTATGTCAATTGAATCTTTTCCAATGGAAACAAATATTTATCCACCAATTTTTTTTTCTCTGAAAAACATTTAATTTCTGATACAGAACTCTTGCTTTTGTAACACAGTCCTATCTGAGATGTTATTGAATTAAACTAAATCAAAGTCCATAATATTGATTGGGGGAAGGAGGGAGAGTGAAGATAACTAAAAAAAAGGATTTCAATAATGAAAGGAGTGAAAATCTGACTTTGTCCTACTGCCTTTGATCTCAGGATGTTCTTTTTTTTAAAAAAAAAAAATCTCCTTCAGAATTTAATTGTTTGGGTTTGTCCTAAGGTGAATGCATTTTGATTAATTGGTGTCATTACCTCTTAACTGTGCTAATTAAACATCTATTTAAATATTATCTATTGGCATTGCAATAGATTTCCTTTTTATATATGAGCTATTAACCCTTTGACTTCCCAATGTCATGATGACAGAGTTCAATTTAGCACATTAACTGGTTGACATTCATTAATACCAAAGGCTTCCTTTAATGCTAACATATGCATGTACTTAAGACCCTATCAGTTGTGATACTGACAGGAAGAATGGAAGACCAACAGATGGTCTTACAGCAAAACCTGCATGAAACCTCTTTATATGGCACTGTACGGATTGTCTCAACCTAATGAATATGAATATATCAATTATGATGGCTTTATCCCAGTGCATTTTTAAAAACTAGAAAGTAGCCTCTCCTCCCCCCCACCCCAGCAATCTATTAGGAAAAGTACATGCTATGAGCATGGGCTTCTGTGTCTCAGGGCTCCTGGCTCAGGGCCAGATTATCTTCGAGACCGCCTTCTGCCGCATAGCTCCCAGTGACCAGTAAGATCCCACAGAGTTGGTCTTCTCTGGGTCCCGTCAACTAAACAATGTCGGCTGGCGGGCCCATGGGGGAGGGCCTTCTCTGTGGCTTTCCCAGCTCTCTGGAACCAGTTACCTCCTGAGGTCCGGACCATCCCCACCCTATTGGTCTTCTGAAAAGTGGTGAAGACCTGGCTTTTCCAGCAGGCCTAGGGCCGTTGATCTCACTCTTGTGATCTGGCGAGATCCGGCCATGAATGGTGTGAATGAGTTTTTAATGTTTTTAATGTTTTTAATTTTTCAATGTCTTTTTATAATGATTTTTTAAATGCATTGTGAGCCACCCTGAGTCTTCAGAGAGGGGCGGCATATAAATTAAATTAAATAATTAAAATTAAATTAAATTAAATTAAATTAAATTAAATTAAATTAAATTAAATTAAATTAAATTAAATTAAATTAAATTAAATTAAATTAATTAAATTAAATTAAATTAAATTAAATTAAATTAAATAATTAAAATTAAATTAAATTAAATTAAATTAAATTAAATTAAATTAAATTAAATTAAATTAAATTAAATTAAATTAAATTAAATTAATTAAATTAAATTAAATTAAATTAAATTAAATTAAATTAAATTAAATTAAATTAAATAATTAAATTAAATTAAATTAAATTAAATTAAATTAAATTAAATTAAATTAAATTAAATTAAATTTGGCTGGAAATGAAGAGATTTCCTGTGAGGGTGATGCTCTAGGTCCAGAATAATGGCAGTGTTGTACCATGACTGTATCTGGTCCGGTACTCCCCTTATGCCACAGGCTTGCCTGAGATCTGGTCCAGGGCTTCTCCCTCACAGGAAACCAGCAGCAGATAAACCAACCAGGTGACCATTAGGGTGCTGGACCCAGACAAAGAAGCCTGAAGACTCCCCTCCCACACTCTCCTGGACTATAAAAATGCTACCGGTGTGGTCAGCAAGGGCACCAGGCTTCAGAATATCTGGGTCCGATCCCCATCCCTCAAACAATGTCACCCCCTTGAACAGAGCAAGAAAAACCCCACAGAAACTGCCAGACAAAGGAGGGAGTGTCAAGCAGGCTGCAGAAGTCCCACTCCTGCCCATCGAAGCAGAGGGAACACCGGTCAGCAGTTCCCCTCCCATCTCCCTGGGGGACAGCAGTGATGATGACAACTCGATGGTAAGTGGAGCCATCCACCCATTTGCCCTCAAAATTATGTTAGCAGTCCCAGAGACAGGGGTCCAAGGGGAAGTAGAAGCCATCATAGATACTGAGTGCATGAGATGCCTAATCAGTCTCCCCACAGTTGGGCACACTGTGAGGGTGAAGCTTTCTTCACCCTCTAGGGAGTGTTACATGGAATCCTGACAGCAAATATAAAAGTCCCCTTCAATTCAGGGTTTATTTTTGGTGACTTCATGGACATGTGCATTCATTTCCTTGGCTGTTTTGCTTTCTTCTAGTATTTCTTTGTTTGTTGCTTCTCAAAATAGGCCAGAATTCTGGGATTCTCTGGCTGCTTGCTATCCACATCTTCTCTAAGACCATTCTTGACTTAGTTCCAAATGAAGCTCAGGGGGAAGAAAAGCAGCAGTTGGGAGAACTAACTGACATCTGCTGAAAAGTGTAGTCAACACCTTGCAACTCCTTATTCTTCCATTTGGGTCTTATTTGTGTTGTTTTCTTGAGTGGTAGAGCTCATGTTTTGTCCAGGGAATGTCTCAGTTCATTTCCTGTCCAGAATGTTACAGAATGTTAGATATAGGTAGCAGAAATCAGAAATCAAGGACATATCAGATGTGTCCTGGCATTGGAAGCATATAGAGTGCAGTAAACTGTCAAATAATCTGACTTGTTAAAGTCTGTTTCTTATCTTACTTGTTTGTTTAAAAACAAGTGAAGAAATTTTTTTGGACCAAACAATGGCAACTTTTACAAGATTAGTGTTTAAGAAAAAAAAACTCCACATAATCCTCAAGGGGATTATTATTTATTCATCTAGATATCAAACAGCCTAAAAAGTAGATTGCTGAAAGTGACAGTTTTGCTTAGAGTGGAAAGACAATTGTCAGCATTGAGCTTCCAGACTTTGGCTTCCTCAGGCTATGGATGTCAAATTTGCGAACCGAATTTAACTTCATCAGCAGTGGTTATGGCTTTAATGCATCCATTAAAATGTCATTGATTTAACAACATGTCTGAGATTACCTACTGAAATTTAAATTCAGTTAAACTACCCAAACTCTCAAATTGAAAGACTCACCTGTATCTGTAACAGGGAATTATGGCAGTGAGGTAAAGTAATCTGAGAAAATATGATATGTTCAGAACCAATGAGAATTGAAAGAAAAATGATGTAGTGGACAGGAAATTAATGTTGTCCATTCTTGTGCCTAGGTAATCTGGACCATAAACCTCTATATACAGAAAGTATTCAGATCCTACTGATTTGCTTCATTCATTCATTCATTCACTCACTCATTCACTCACTCACTGGTTCAATTTATACATCTCTGAGAGACCCACAAAAAGTAAACATAAAATGCAATAAAAGCACAAATCATCTCAAAGGTAGTGCAGAAATAATCAAGCATTAAAGAACTGAAGTATTCCTCACGGTCTATGAAATCTAACCCTGGACCTCTGGAAAACAATTTAAATAAGAGCAAAGTACAGTACAGCTAACTGGAACATCCAAGAATTGTAAAATCAATACATTTCTTCACATTAAATTAATCAGTTAGTAATTGAAACATTGAATGGTATCTTTCACGGATAAAACATCCTACAGTCAAACATCTATCATCCAAGATCAATTTGAACACAATTGGTTTTTGTGGGAAAATATATTGTGTTCAGTATGTGTGTGTGTGTGTGTGTGTGTGTGTGTATCATTTTAATCAAGTGCAACAGATTTCAATGTTGGAAATTCCCAGATTCTGCAAGGTGTTAAATATGAAAATTAATACCAGGAACCAAGCAGGCAGTCATCGGAAGTGGGTATAGCAAAGTTTCTATGTAATTCTTGGACACCATTTAGAAATGCCTCACTTAGGAACAGAAATTTTGGGCTCAACTGTGGTTGTAAGTCATGGGCTACCTGTACTGTGTTTTGTGGCAATGGAAGCTGCCACAACTTCTTCAGGAGTAGCATAATCCCATGTTTCATATAAACCCAGATTGTCATCTTAATAGACACGTTATTTCTTTTCTATCCATCCTGAGCCTATGATCTCCTCAATAAAGACCATGACAGGGGAAATTGTATCTTCAGCTACACAACCACAAGGTAAAAGATTATACAGGGCATATAGGACTAAGACATAACTTCATTCATATAGTTATGTAAGTGAAAAGCAGACAGAGCTTGGGGGAGAGGCAGATAAACACGTGATCAGTTTAGAGTCCTTGCATTGCCACAAGAGATCCAAGTCCAGCCCCCCTTGAATTCCATTGATCCTTATCTAGTATCAATTTAATGTTGAACTTTAGTTGGCCAGTATCATGTGTATAGGCCTGAATGAATCTTCTGTGTTGCAACCTTATGAATGGTCCTGATTCTTTGTGCCTGACAGGATATCACATCTGTGGGAAAGCCATTGGAATGACCTAATCATGTTTCCTTTCCCATATTTTGTTTAAGTTTTACAAGCTTTAAGTTTGTACCTTTAAGCAATACCAGCAAATAGATTTTGAGCAGAGGGTCTTGTTTCATCTTGTCAAAGATAAACATGATGGCATGAAATGATACATAACGAGATCTGGCATATCTAAATAGAAATGAGCAACAATGTCCAAAGTAAAATATAAAAATATTCAAATAGCAATCAGTGGCCAGGAAAAAGGGGGGGAAGGGTGAAAGAGAAAGAGGCTACTAGAATGCCTTTTTAATAATTTTAACAATTTAAATTTAATTTAAGTAATTTAATATAATAAGTATTTTTTTCATTTACTGTTTTTTTTTCCCAAAAATGTTTTATATGTATATTATTTTGGTACTGTATCTTCTAAAAACTTTTGCTGGTCAATAGCCAAATAATTTCTCTCTCCCTCTCCCTCTCCCTCTCTCTCTCTCTCTCTCTCTCTCTCTCTCTCTCTCTCTCTCTCTCTCTCTCTCTCTCTCTCTCTCTCTCCAACATACATATATATAACTGCAATTTATTTTTTCACCTTCTGATTAAAGCTTGGTGCACATATTGCTTTAATTCATGATTTGCTTCTTCCCCGATATGCTATAAAAGACTGGTTTTGTATAACATCATATGCAAACTATATATTAGCCACACTTCACAAAATGAAACCAACCACATTATGGCTTAGCAATTCTTCTTTTGGTATATCCCTTAACTACAGCAAGCTGATCAACTCTGGATGAGGACAAGTTGTTTATGGAAGGAGGCTCTAACAATTTTGCATCTCTTCTCTTAGTGCCAGAAATTTATTATTAGAAGAAAAATCAATATGGCAGATTTTATACAAGTCTTCTGTGAACTAAAGGTAAACTGTACTTTTCTCTGGCTCTTAGAATTTTATGACAACGAAAGTAATTGCTTGCAGGATGTTGGGTTTGCCACTGATAAAATACCACTGGATTATTGACAAAAGGCTCAACTAACATCAGAGTTGAATTAGGAGCTGAGGGTTATTGTCTAGTATAGTGCCAAGCTGTGTGAAATGTCAGTTAATTGAAAATTGTAATTATCCCACATTACAACATAAACTGTTTCATTTTAGAAAATGTTCTGCTGTTAAATTAATAGTCATTGATCCCCAAGCTATTTCATGAATTCTTTCCATCCATTTCTCCAATCATTCAGCTTTCAATCTTTGGGGTAAAGGGGGAAAAAAAGCCACCAATTTTGTCATTCTTACTGACCACAATTTAATGATTGGTCTATCCACCCTGCTTAGTTAAAAATAGGTCTCTCCATCTGAATGACTTTTGGCAAATTTTGCCTCAAAAACATTCAGAGATAGATTGGCTTTATAATCTCTATTTTACAAAGGGATCACAAGAGTGATTGAATTTATTTTTCTGCTTCTGCTAAATAACAACAACAACAACAACAACAACAACTTGGTGGCCATGAGGTGGCGCAGTGGTTAGAGTGCAGTACTGCAGCTACTTCAGCTGACTGCTAGTTCAGCAAATCAGCGGATCAAATCTCATCGGCTCAAGGTAGACTCAGCCTTCCATCCTTCCGAGGTGGGTAAAATGAGGACCCAGATTGTTGAGGGCAATATGCTATTTAGTATACTGTCTTTGGTGTAAGCCGCCCAGAGTCCTCAGAGAGTGGGCGGCATAGAAATGTGAATAATAAATAAATAACTTGGCCAGTTAAGTGACAAACAGTGTGCCTGGCAAAAATGTGTATGATTTTTCCCACTGTTTATTTTACTCTTGCTTTTGTCACATGTATATAAATATCTGTGATATAATTTAATACTTTAATGAATTTACTAAATATTAATATGATGCATTTAATAAACTTAATACTTTAATTAATGTGATACTGTTAGGTTTCATGACTAGTTACTGAAGATTTAACCAGCAAATGCTGCCTGAGGTGGGAGATCAAAAACATGATATTGCCTCTATGATGAATGATGAAAATGTTTAGATATATATTTGAGTCCTCATTATTATATTTATTGAAAAGAATTTCAATGATTTCCACTTTCATTGGACATGTTTCTACCTTCAAGCATGCAAATGTATATCTTTTTAAACCTGAAGTAACTTTTCCCCCCTCAAATTTCTTTCCTTTGACAACAGCGGTTATTATTTATTTATTTAAATGTAGAAGAGACACAAGTACAACAGCGCCATTGTACTCAAAGTATAGACAAAAGGAAGTTAGAGTTTATATAAAATCAAACTACATATTAATTAACTATACTTTGTATGTGGGGGAGCCAACACGAATAGTGGGTAAGTCATAGAAGTTCCGTGGGGAAGTCTGAGTTAGTCTGACATTCTCACGCCAAGAGCTGGCATGAGTTAACAGTGAAGGTGTTGGAGTAAAATTAAGGACACCCTCAGGTTTTAGTATCCCAGTAGAAGTTCCTGGATGATGCTCTCTTTCTTCCCAAGGTACCTTACAGTGTTGTTGTTACAGACAATCTATGCCTCCTTCTGCTCCAGGAGAAAGTATGGGATATCTCTAATAAAGTGTGAGGCAATTGAGAAGGAACAGAACTTATCTAAAATTCAGTTTCAGTTTCTTGCAAAGAGGTCACAGGAAACCTATTGTGTTTCTGTGATATTGTATTGAATGACTATAACTCTTACGTGCAAGCTGAATCTAAGAGATGGAGATCGGGGTATTTGCATCCCACTGGGTCCCTGTTTCTCATGAGAGTTTCAGAGGGATCATGCAATTCTTGCCAAGTACTCAGCTGCTCCCTTTTCCTACATGCTAATAAAATAAATAAATAAACAAATAGGCAAGCTGGCCTTCTTCCCCTTGGCAAAATAATCACAATCCGCTCCTTGCAGAGGGATGCACCTTTACAGAGTTGGCCAAGAAAAACTTGGCTATCGAGACTAACTCATTCAGTCTTACCTTTTCAATCCCAAATTTGCAAAATTAGGAGATGTGTTAGAGGAAAAATTAGATTACCGACCCACCTCTGATCTTTTTTTTTTACAATATTGGAAGAAACTTCAGTTTTTAATCAATGACTATGTAAAATATATCTTTTTTTAAAGGAAAATAGAAGCCATATAATAAGAACATTTTCTGTGTCCCTTCTTTCTTAGCTTTCTTAAATTTAAACATTAAATACTTTTAATTTAATTAAATTCTGATACAACTTAATACTGATACTTTTCAAATCTTACCTTGCCACTTCTTGAGAACCAAGTATAAAATTATGCCTCTGTTTCTGCGCTACTGGAATTCTTGCTGTTGCAAGCAAGTTCCTAATTAGTTAAAAGCAAAGCAAAACCAAAAACAAGAAAAAGGATTCTGTACTGGGGGTGAAACCAATAACATCTCTTTAAAAAATAATGACTAGACAATATGACCCCCTGTTCAGTGTACCAAACCTATAATAAAGCTAGGGTCACCATGTAATTAAAGCTTCACATCGAAGAAGAACATAGGATGAGGAACTGTTAGAGCCTAACATATAAAGCTCAGAGCAGTGATAAAAAAGAAGCTTTATGAAGCCTTAAGAAGTGAATCCACAGATGAACCTTTTAGGATCATTAATTGGCCATGTCTGCCTTTGAAGAAGTTAGAGTTGTTTTATCACCCTCTTACATAAGTGAGACGTATGTGTGCATGCAGCATTCAGATATCTACCAATTTTGCACTTACTTTGTAATTTCACCGAGACAGAGCAGAGTCACAGGTTCATATTTCAATCCATATAAGTTTTTCCCTTCTCCTCCAATTTAACTGGCCCCACCTCAAAGGCCAATATAAAAAATTCCAGATGAAACACCGCAAGACAGTAATGAGACAAATGCTTAAAGTAATTTCCTATTCTCTGATGCAAGGTAAACAGAAGAAGACATATGCTAACTCGGTGTCATTTTTTACAGTTAAGAGATTTCTACACACCTTATTGTATTCATTTAGAAATTATAGTTGGCTAGCAGAGAGAGAGAGAGAAGGAGAGAGAGAGACAGACAGAGAGACAGAGAGAGAGAGAGAGAGAGAGAGAGAGAGAGAGAGAGAGAGAGAGAGAGAGAGAGAGAGAGAGAGAGATTAAAATCAAGGGGAATATGCTGAAATAAGTGGTGACATGAATGAGAATGAGAAATAGGGAATGAATGATAATTATGAGCATGTACTTAGGAAGAAAGATTTGTTTCAAATGCTAAGTTAAAGCAAAGATAAGAAGAAGAAAAAAAGGGAAAGAAGCTCCAGTAAATAGAATGACCAAAGATAGGGAAGTACAAGTCCTATATGAAAAAAAGTGTTAGAATACAGATAAATCTCTCTAAAGGACGAATGGGACATGAGCATAAGGAAAAAAAGGAATATGAAACCTCTTTGAAATAGAGCAAAGATTGACAAGATCCAATGCTTTTATCAAAAATGAAATAAACTGCACCCCTCTTGGGGTATGCAATATCATAATGCATATACAAGTTTTTCCTTCAAGTGGTGTGACATTGTTTTTTAATATGTGCACTCTCCTTAATACACACGCATACCCACACACATCCATCCTGTCTCTGGAGAGGAATTGTTTACAAGTGGTGCTTGTTTAACAATCACTCATTCCGTGAAATTGCAGCAGCACTGAACAAAGTGGTATTTATGATTGATCCTCAAAGTTTGACTACTGCAAGTGAGAGCAAGTTTGACTATTGACATGCCCTCACTTCATGGCAGCAATGAGCTGCCAGGTGTCATTGCCATTGTTGAAGCAAGTACTACCTGAGTGCAACTGAAGTAAATTATGCTACATTAATGAAAACTAAGAGAAAAGAACACTTAGTAGAAGTATTTGGTGAAAGGAACATGTGGCTGAAGAAACAAATGCTTGAAAATGACTGCATCTGTATGTGATGATTTGAAAAACAGGAGATTGTTTTCCAATAAAAAAGATAAAGTAGTCAGAGTGAATGCAAAAATTCCAGGGAGATCAAGTTTGTTAAGACAGGAAGCTATGGCAAGGTAAAATGAATTGGGTTAATGTACACTAGTTTTAGGGGACACGATGGCTCAGTGGCTAAGACCCTAAGTTTGTCAATCGAAAGGTCGGCAGTTCAGCAGTTCGAATCCCTAGTGCTGCGTAACAGGGTGAGCTCCCCTTACTTGTCCCAGCTTCTGCTAACCTTGCAGTTCGAAAGCACGTAAAAAATGCAAGTAGAAAAATAGGGACCACCTTTGGTGGGAAGGTAACAGCGTTCCGTGTGCCTTTGCCATTTAGTCATGCCAGCCACATGACCATGGAGATGTCTTTGGACAGCGCTGGCTCTTTGGCTTTGAAACGGAGATGAACATTGCCCCCTAGAGTCGGCAATGACTAGCACATATGTGCAAGGGGAACCTTTACCTTTACACTAGTTTTAGCTATGCTTCCTTTTTTTTTTTCCATACAGAATTATAGGCCTGGAAGGGACCTTGGAGGTCTTCTATTGCAAGTCTGTGCCCATGGCAGAAGATCTTACAGCATCTCAGACAAATGGATGTTGAATCGTTTCTTGAAGATCTCTAGTACCTGAGCACCCACATTTCCATGAGGCAAGCAGTTCCATTGATGAATTCTTCTTACTGTCAGCAAATTCTTCTCAGTTCCAGGTTAGATGTCTCTTTGATGAGTCCAACCTGGTTCTTCTTGTTCTTCCCTCAGGTACTTTGGAGAATAAATCAAACAATTCTAATAGTGATAAGGATTCTGGAAAGCATCAACTAAAATGGATCAAGTCAAGTAACTTATTTTTAATTAAATTTAACTGTATTTAAATTAATTAAACTTAATTAAAATAACCATAAAAGGAAAGAAAGATGTTCATGAGTATTTGTGTATGCATATGATATTTGCATCCATACAGATACAGTACATATACTTACACATATGAACTCCCAAATACCCATACTAAACATACACACAAATATTTATTTGGTCAATACCAATATGTTGTGGTTTGTACTTTTATGAAATTTATGGCCATAGTAAATAAGGTCCTTGAAAGCTGTGAAGTACAATACCTGTATGCCGCCTCCAGCTTCAAAACAGGTACACTTCTTAGTTGTGGGTAAGGTTTGTATTCTGGAATCTACAGTATATTTTGTTGTAATAAAAGGATTTACCAACTAGATCAACCAATTGGCACAAAAAGTGTAAGCTAGAAAATGGTTGGAACCATAAATAAAATGGTGGCCCAAAATCAGATACATTTTATCCTATGTTTAACGGGTACCATAGACATTAGAGTCTATATTTGAGCAACCACACATACAACATAATTTAGGGGAAGAAAATAATCCAGTATTAAGTATATTTAAGAATCCAAAATGCTTGCTGATGTACTACAAAAAAATCTTGATGTATTTTCTGTGCCATAATGGATGATTTTTAGTTTAAGGTTTACTATTATCAGCTAAATTTTAGTCTATTGTATTAAAAAAAATGAGATGGTCAGAAAAATACATTATTCCTTAATTGCTGTGAGATATGTGCTCTTTTTTTCTCTGCAGAGTTAGTTTTCTTTCATCAACTATTTTTGAAAAATCTACAATTTAACAACTTTTATAATGCTGTAAATTTGGTGAGTGTGTTCCAGGAATCCTTACTCGGTTAAACTGTCAACACATCAGGAAACTTGATATGTTCTTAGTTAGCTTTGCAAAATTCATTGTCCTGACAATTTGACATTAGCTATTTTTTTGTTGTAAGTGGCTGGGAGAGAAAGTGTAGCTACTTTGTTTTAAAGCACACTTGGAAAGTTAAGGCCAACTGCTTGGTCAAAAGAAGTATTTAAAGTGAGGGACTGAAAACTTGCTCTTTGTAAATCACCAGTTCTGTAACACTCCCACTAAAGCTGACAGGACTATTCCCAGAAGATATGGTCTGGCATTATTGGCACAATATGTTTCATATTATATTGTTGTGTAGTAGTAAGTATGGTTTACGATTTCTTCTTCCCCCAAGCTAAGGAGAAACAAGATTTTTATTTTTTTCCTTGGTAGAGCAAAGGAAATAGAGGAAAGATATTCTGGATACTTGAAGAGAATATTAAAAGTGTCAGGCAGACAAGACATCACGGATGGCGAAGCAATAAAATATACATGATTGAAGACACAGTAATAAGGGCAAGAGAATTCTTCATTCCATTTTTACTGCATTTCACCTTATTTTATATCTGCGAAATAATACTGCGTTTTACTCTTGGTAGTTTTGCCCGCAACATAGCGGTCAATCCCAGATAATAGGGTTTGTGTATCATAACTGCTACTCACAGGGTTCACCAAGATTATTTTCTTGGCTGGAAGAAATATCCAGAGTTCCTCTTGTTTATGTTCAAAAGTTGATTAGGTAGATATTTAAATTTTCTTTGGTGGGGGAGGACTCAATCTTTTTCCATACTAAAGACAGCTAGCTAGTTTAGGACTCCTCCACACAGTCTGCTTATCTCCACATTTAACAGTAACAGAGTTGGAAGGGACCTTGGAGGTCACACAGGAAACCTGTAGTAGGGATTCGAACTGCTGAACCGCCAACCTTTCTGATTGACAAGCTCAGTGCCTTAGCCCCTGAGCCACCTAGTCAGAAGAGGCTTCTCTAATATTCTGCATTTATTTCATTTAAGTTAGGTTATAGCTGAATTTCTATATTCAGTACCCATTAGCCTGTTATTTGCCCCAGAGATGGAGCCTTCAGAGATTAACCATTTTCTGAGAGTGCCCCATAGGGCCTTTTGCAGTAGGTTAGAAGGAAGACCTTTTGAGTTGGCATCTTTGGATGGACTTGAAATCACTTCCCTCAAGTGAAAGAAATGGTGGTCTATTGTCTGTTCAGGAAAAAACAGCTTTTCCTCTCCATCCGATAGGCTTCCAGGATTTTGGCAGATGCTGTAGGTGATGGTACTTTTGCCATACTCTATCTCTAAGATGTTTTGGTTTGACTCCCCTCTCATCCCTTTCTTGTCAAGTCTCCACCGGTTTGTTGTCTTCCATGTATTGTGATCTGCAGAGTGCACATCGGAGAACAACTGATGGTTATAGAGAGTAGTATGGAAAGGACAGCAGGGAAAGGACAACAATTACAGCCCTAAAACTACCCTGTATTGAACTGAGTATAGCTAGCAACATACTGGCCTCCCTACTGAGTCATGATAAATGTAGGCTATGGGCAGTGGTGAAATCCATTTTTTTTTTACTACAGGTTCTGTGGGCATGGCTTGGTGGGCATGGTGTGGCTTGGTGGGTGTGGCAGGGGAAAGATACTGCAAAATCTCCATTCCCACCCCACTCCAGGGGAAGGATACTGCAAAATCCCCATTCCCTCCCCACTCCTGGAAGAAGGATATTGCAAAATTTCCATTCCCTCCCCACTCTGGGGCCAGCCAGAGGTGGTATTTGCCAGTTCTCTGAACTGCTCAAAATTTCCGCTACCAGTTCTCCAGAACCTGTCAGAACCTGCTAGATTTCACCCCTGGCTGTGGGGCATTTTTCTACCAGCAAACTTCAAATATGGTAGAAAAAGCATTTTGCCATTGCTGTGTGTAATATCCCTTATAGAATGCAAAAGTCTAATTGACAACTGATGTCTCCCAATATCTTGATGACTTCACCTAGCATCAAGACAACCCTATCTCCCTGTGCAATGTTAGGGTCCATCATGCCTATTCATATCAATAGATGTCTCTATTCAGTCTAATCATCTTAGAAAATAGATCCTTCTGTGCATTGTACATACAAGTTATCATATGTGAGCCTTGCTTGCTGCCTAGTCACACCTATTTGCAACTTACTTAAATACGTTGTGTGAATTTGGAAAAAGAAGATATAATATAATTGTAACCTATTTCCATCTACACATTTATGTATTTGAGTTTTAATTCTACTCTCTCCAACTGAGAAGGAAAGCAAATAGTTATGACTTGTAACTAAACAGTAAATACATAGATTTTTAAGACAGACATTGTCTTTTTTTCCCTTTTTTCCAGAAGGAAATGCTTTCTTTATAAGCCATTTTAAAATCCTTAAATCAGATCTCTAAATCGATATCTTAGTCTAAGATTCATTCCTAAAACCTATCTTATTAGCTTTAAAAAAAAAAAAAGCAAAACATGTTTAAATTACTAAATGACGAGTGGCTTCTCTCCTGTGTGACTGGTTCTAATTAATCTTCAACATCCAAGGGTTTACTTACAGATTTTGGAAATTCAAACCATTCAACCAGGCAACTTCTCTGAGACTCTGTTTAGTTTGTCAGAAATGTTCAGTATAGGCTTTTAAACACGTTGCTTTATTAACATGCTTTAAAGATCAAATACCATTTCATTCCACATTAACCATTAAACAATACAGTAGCTTCTCCATTCTATAGTGAGAAAATCTTTTTTGTGTGTGCCTGCCTTGACTTCTGATGATTGTCTGGTGACTCCCTGCATTTTTCATGTCAAAGTTTTTCAGAAGTGGTTTGCCATTGCCTCCTTCCTAGAGCTGCGAGAAAGTGTGCCCAGGGTCACATTCACTTGGCTTTGTGCCTAAGTCAGGACTAGAACTCATGGTCTCACAGTTTCTAGCCTGATGCCTTAACCACTATGCCCAACTGGTTTGTTATATTGAGAACTATTTTTCATCAAGGTATCTAGAAATAGATACAAATAATAATATAGAACAGTGATAGCGAACCTTTTTGCCATCGTGTGCCAAAAGCGGGGGAGCGCGGGGGGTCACGCACGTGCCCCCATCCATAATTCAATTCACCTCAAAAAACCCCTGTGCATGCACACGCCCCCCCCCCCCCATGCTCTCCCTGCTTTTGGCACACAATGGTACAGTGGGCCCAGCAGGCTCCCCAGGCTCCAGAGCCTTTCTAGGAGCCTGGGGAGGGCAAAAACGGCCTTCCAAACCCCCTGGAGGCCCTCCAGAGGCTGGAAACGGCATGTTTCCTGACTTCTGGAAGGCCCAAAAATCACCTGGCCGGTGTGCTGAAGCTGAGCTATGGCAATGCTCGCGTACCCACAAATATGGCGTGTCATAGGTTCGCCATCATGGATATAGAATGTAATTATTGAAATTACTATGTAAACACAAGGAAACAACGGCATCAAATTCAATGCCTTGAGATCAATAAAGGAAATTTGACTATCATATAGCAGTAAGAAAAATAGTAAAAACTGAAAATATGAAATGATACACTCATGGTTGGCTTTTACAAGCAAAATGTGTGCCAGTATCTCTATAAGGGAAAAAATGTGGCTGCCAAATTACCTTTTATCTGCCAATAATTTAAGGAAATATTGCCAGTTATATAAATATTGAGAAGATATACATATATCTTTCTTTATGACCAGTTGTCTTACTCATGATTGAATATTGAGCAGTTTCTCATTCAGTCGTCAATTAAAATCAGCTAATGTCCCTTCCTGCATCATTTGTTGTAAAGGTCCTGGGTGCTGAGATTTTGGAATCTATAACATCAGCAAGAGCCCACATGACCTACTTTTAGATGTTGCTATGTAACTTGAGTCAAATCCTGCTTCTTGAATTTACCTTTCAAAAACTGAAACATATTTGCTTGTGTTTCTTTCACAGGGAATAATATCATTTGGGGGAGAAGAATTAGCAGAAGTTTTCTAAACCAGGCAGGGGTGGGTTCTAAATTTTTTTACTACCAGTTCTGTGGACGCAGCTTATTTTGTGGGCATGGCTTGATGATCATGTGACAATTATTTAGGATATACTTAGAGGTACTGGTCTACCAGGCTTTTAACTGCTTGCAGAGCTGTACCAATCTACCCATTTATTTTTGCAGGCACTGGTCCACCCATTTATTTTTGCAGGCACTGATCTACTCATATATTTTTGCAGGCACTGGTCTACCCATTTATTTTTGCAGGCACCGGTCTACCCATTTATTTTTGCAGGCACCAGTCTACTCATTTGTTTTCTTTTAACACTGATCAACTGTAGGGCGGCCCTTTGAAGCCCCGCGGCAAGAGTTTAAACAGTTTTTTTCCTTCTAGCCGTCAGCTGGGACTCAGGAGGCAGCAATAGATTGGGGGTGGGGCCAAAAGGTAAAAATAACCCAGGGGCGGGCGGGGGGGGGGCAGAACCGGTTCGGTGACATCATATTGTCACTGCTACCGGCTCGGCGGAATCAGGAGGAACCCACCACTGGCATTCTGGGAGTTGAAATCCACAAGTTGTAAAGTTGCCAAGGTTGGAGACCCCGGCTCTAAACATTTAGGAGGTGGTAAATGGTTTCTGTCTTTTCCTTTAATTTTTTTTTTTAAAAAAGTCCTCCAGACAGAAATATTTTTCCTCTTACTGCTTGTACCAAGAATATCATACAATATAAGCTTGACTTAAGGGCATCTTTATCTTTTGACTTGGTTATCATAAATTAAATATAAATACAGTAGAACTCACTATAGTTGGGAAAGCTCTGTAGCCCTTGTGCAAAGGCAACCTGAAGGCTGATGTTCTTTCTTAAAATTATATATAAATGACAATTGGATCATGTGGTCCTTCAGAAAAGAAATTTGTAAACAGAAAACTCACCTATGAAAACCCTTCACATAGCTCTACCTAGCATTGATGATGTTACCTAGTTGAGTAATGTAAGATCCACAAGAAAACAATCCAACTTAGAGAGCAGCACTGACACTACAGTTTATAGAATCATAGGCTGGAAGGGACCTTGGAGGTCTTCTACTGCTCAAGGCAGAAGACCTTATCATCCCAGTCAAGTGGTTGTCCAGTCTTTTTTTTTTTTTTGAAAACCTCCAATAATGGACCACCCACAACCCCAGGAGGCATGCAATCCCATTGATTAATTGTTCTCACTGATAGAAAATTTCTCCTTACTTCTAGGCTGAACTTCTCTTTAATATGTTTCCATTCATTACCTCTTGTCCCACCCTCTAGTATCTTAGAGAATAAGTCAATTCCCTCTGCTTTGTGACATCCCCTTAAGCAGTGGTGGGATTCAAGTAATTTAACAACTGGTTCTCTGCCCTAATGATTTCTTCCAACAACCAGTTTGCCAAACTGCTCAGAATGTTAACAACTGGTTCTCCCGAAGTGGTGCAAACTGGCTGAATCCCACCACTGCCCTTAAGTACTGAAAGACAATTATCATCTACCCCTTAATTCTTCTCTCCATCAGGCTAGACATAGCCTCAACTGTTTATCATACGATTTAGCCTCCAGACCCTTTATATGTTGTTCTTCTCTACACTTTCCAGGGTCTCAATCTTTTTTGTATTATAGTGACCAGAACTGGATGTAGTATTCCAACTATGGTCTCACCAGTAAGGTGTGAAGTGGTACTACCACTTCTTGTTATCTTGATGCTATTCCTCTGTTGATGCAGACTATAACCGCATTGGCTTTTATGATAGCTACAGTACACTGCTGGCTCATACTTAAGTGGTGGTCCACTAGGACACCTAGATCTCTATTGCAGTTACAATTGTTGAGTCAGGTACCACTTATTCTGTACCCATGCATTTGGGTTTTTTTCCCCCTTGCCTATGTGTCGGTCTTTAATTTTCTCACCATTGAATTACATTTTGTTGAACAGAGTTCAACTCTGTGAAGGTCCTTCTGAATCTTGAGTCTGTCATCTAAAATGTTAGCTATCCCCCCTCCCCCCAGTTAGGTGTCATCTGCAAATTTGATGAGTTCACCTTCTATGCCCTCATTTAGATCACTTATGAAGATGTTGAAGAGTACTGGGCCCAAGACTGAACCCTGAGGTATCCCATTGCATGCTGATCTCATTAGAGATGTAGTTCCATTGGGGACGATCCACTGTGTGCAGTTGGCCAGCCAATTACAAATCCATCTGGTGGTGATGCTGTCTATCCTGTATTGTTCTATCTTACCAAGAAGCAGGTTGTGGTCTATTTTGTCAAATGCCTTACTGACATCCAAATATACTATGTCCAAGCATTTTGCTGATCCACTAATTTAGTTATTGTATGAAAAAAGGGGAAATTCAGCACTGAGCTATAAATATTTTCTTCGGTCGATAGATCTGGTTCTCCAGATGTTGCTAAATGACTTATTATGAGGGGAGATGGGAGTTACAGCTAACTATCATCTTAAAAAATGCCTCAATATCACAGCATCGGATGGTGTTGTAAGCAAGAGAACAATTGGACTCAAGTCTAGTTGATATTTACACAACTGGCTATGTTGTCTGGAACAATATTCTATTCCCCAGAGCAGTCATAGCTATCGCTGATGCAGAGACACTAAGGTCACCTTTTTGATTTAACTGACCTTTATATTTTCTTGTCTCCACATTAATTAGCTCCTGGCTTTCAAGTCTATTTCTGCCCACTGCTTTGGAAAGGAGGTTGACATTATAATAAACTGTTTTTCTTTCATTCTTGGGTCTCTTTTTGAAAGAAAAATAGAGACTCACAACATATACCGTAATTGACATGGCTGACCTCTTTCAGAGCTGTCACAAATCACAACCAGTCTGCTCTATTTGTATGTGAGACATATTATGCAGCTGTGTGGCTATGTGAGGCCCCAAAATGAAGTTACTGGGGGGGGGGAATCAATATAAAGATGAGATAGCTATACTATATGAATGCAAACTGAGTGAATGAAAATTTTAAGCATAAAAATAAGACTTTCTAAGAGGAAGAAAAGCTATCATGAATTTAAAATATAGAAAAGTAAGTGCAGCCCTATATAAACAACTTTGTCTAGGTTTTTCTGTGTGTCGATCTTCCTGAATTCAGTTTTTAAAAGTATCCAAAATTGATCTCATTACTATTATTGTTGATCGAACAGCCAGACAGATTAGGTATTTTGCTTCCATCTATCAAGTCCTTCCCAAGAATCTGAGATAGGCAGATATTGTTGTTCGATGGTGTTAAATATTACATTGCAGAATAGCTGCCTTTTGCAATTGACCGATGAAGATTTTGTCAAAGCCAATAGTGTTCCAGTAGTGCTCAGCATCACCATTATGATCTAAGGAACTCCCTACAAGCCAGCATCAGGGGGATGTGTTTCCCCAAGAATTTGTTTAGAAGGATGTTGAAAAAGGGTCTGCAAATGGACAAGTCAAGATGGTAACCACAGTGGTGCAATCAAAATATCAGTTGTTGTTTTTTATGTGTGTTGCATCTTTCTTTGATCATACTCTTATGGTCCTTGCCTGCATGTACTGTATAATACACAGAGCCTATCCTGCATGCAAGTGAAGACACTCACAAAGAGGAGAGTCTTAAAGACACCACAAAGTGTTCTTTGTTTATTTTCAGCTTTTGATGCTTTTTTGTGGATTAAGAAAGCGCTTTAGATTCATTCAATTCTGAAGGCAATTACTTATACCTGAACTTTTCTCAGCAAAGATAGATAGATAGATAGATAGATAGATAGATAGATAGATAGATAGATGATAGAGAGATAGAGATAGAATATAAGTCATTGTTTAATAGCTACATAATTTGGAAACATAGTCAAGACAATACAAAGACCAAAGAAATGATCTCAAGGGTTACTGCTTCAAATAACAGGAAAGAAGCAACTTTTGAAGTTCATTAAGAAGTCAGGTCCTCCATTCTGGAACAACATTACAATGAGTGAGAAATGTTCACCTAGTTTCCACAACGATAAGTAGAATACAATATGAAGGCTCATTTTATAGCTTAGCTAAATGTCATAGGACATTATTCATTCATTCATTTACTAAAGTTCTTTGAACAGATTGCTAATTTAAAAGACTTTTTTTTAAAAAAAGAATGTAATTAGCCTGGGGAAAAAATAAAGAAAATAAAATGAAAAGAACCTGTTATCCCAAAATATTGTGACGAAATTAAAATTACAAAGCTAAACAAATATTTAAAAGGTACTTAAGAAGCAAATTGCAATTCTCCCCCCCCCCTCTCTCTCTCTCTCTCTCACACACACACACACACAACCTAGTCCAAGCTTCTGAAATGCTGTTTTTCAGATAGAAATTTTGGTTGAAATGAAACCTTTCAGAAACTCTTAACCCTCTTTTGAATTTTAAAGCGAGTCTGACTTCAGTCATGCCATAAGCCTCCCATGCCAGTCATGATGATGCCAAAATGAGAAAAAGAGTGTCATGACACAAAACTCCATCCTTTTGTACTTGTGTTACATTATACACAAGTACATAAAGGTGGGAGATTGCATAGTGGCATCACAATGCATATTTCATTAATTCTCCCTTTCCTATGGAAGTCTGTGTCTAAAAATGCTCACAAGTATTATACCCATTCAACCTGGAATGTACATTTTCACAGAGACTTGTAATCTTTAGCAATTACAAGATTTAGAATATATTTTGGTCAGAATGGAACCAATCTCATAGGTGCCACAAATATTAAAAACAAAACAAAATAACAAGAATAAGAACAAAAGACCTACTCCCTGAATGAAAAACAAATAAAAACATTCAAGGCCAGCAACTGGACACCTTGTAGGGCAGCTAAGAGGACTAGAAAATGGATGCCATATAACACTTGACTCAGTCATCAAGAAGTCTGATTTCTAAGGATGAAATGACTGGATAGTTTGTGTCATGCAAATACAGCCAGTTTGATCTTGTAGGCACCTTTTTTTAAAAAAAAACAAAACCTTTGCCTATCAGTACAAATTCCATAAAAACCTTTCATTAGAACTTAATAAGACTAGTTGGCTGTGCCCTCATGTGTAACAATTAGGCCTTTTCAGAATCATTACAGAGTTCAATGTTGTTGTGTGTCATCTTGAATTTGTACTGACCATCTTCATTTACTAAAAAAAAGAATTTAGAGAGCAACCTTGTTAGGATTCAGCACAGTCTAAAAAGCACAGAAATCTATATAGTACTAAAACTCTCCTTGTCGTGGAGCTTTAACTGGGTGAAACAGTGCATCAGAGGGCAACAGTTTTTGGAGCAAAGAGGTCTCAAATTGATTAACTCACAGAATGTATTCAAAATCCAGGACCTATGACTCCCAAGGAAATAAAATTTAGGAAAGTTGTGGCTGCTTTGGCACTACTGGTTGTTGCTATGCTGCCAGGCTGCTGCCACTGTTGCAGTCACATGATCTTCATTTACAACATTCTGTGTCAGTTTCCAAGACACTCTTGCAATACTTCACTCCTTCCTCCACCCAGTAGCAGCCACTTACCTGTCTGCTAGAAAGGGAGGGAAGGGAGGAAGGGAGGGAGGGAGGGAGGGAGGGAGGGAGGAAGGAAAGAAAGAAGGAAGGAAGGAAGGAAGGAAGGAAGGAAGGAAGGAAGGAAGGAAGGAAGGAAAGAAAGAAGGAAGGAAGGAAGGACCATTTATCCTTCCTGGCTCATGCCAAACCCCATTGCCCTAAATGTATCTTCCCTAAATCCTGAAGGATTTTACAACAGCTGGTAATGCTTTACAGGTCATACAACATCTTTTCCAAGGCCATCATAACTGTGAGCTGTCATTAAGCAACATGTCAAGTTGAGGACTACCTATATCAGAACTCCACAAGATGACATTGGTTTCATTTTAATGTTGGACAAGTTAAGAATTTCACAGAGGGAAAGTCGGAAGAAACAAAAAGGTTGGAGGAAACCTCTTGCCTTCCATCCCATTTCTTATATCGTCAGAAAGATAGAAAAGAAGATCTGGGTAACTGCAATGTGTCAAGTTGAGGCCAGTCATGGAATCATAAGGTTGAAAGACACCTTAGAGTCTTCTATTCCAATTCCCTGACCAAGACAGGAATCCTCATTCCATCCCAGATGAAAGGCAGTCTAGCATTTGCTTGAAAACTTCCAGTGATGGAGCACCTTCACTGGAGATAAGCTGATATGATCATTTATAACTCCAGTGGTCAGGAAATTCTTCCTTATTGTAAGCTTGGATCTGCTTGGTAAAGTTTTCACCTACTGAGTCTTATCCTACTTTCAGGTACCATGAAGAATAAATACACACCCCTTCTAGGCAAATACTTGGCAAATCTATCAAATGGGTTTGCTTACTCTTAAGGAATCAGTTTGTGAACAGCTGGAAAACAATGCACTATTTTGTAGGAGTTGGCATGGGATTACTAAGAATATATCATGCCAAACTAATCTGATATCCTATTTTTTATACAATGATCAATTTACTTATTTCTCAATTGGTGTGTGGCACCAATCATAGGACAACTCTAGTTGACTTTGGGAATGTGGTGAGTGTGATATACCTTGACTTTCAACAAAACACTTGACTCAATCTTTTATGAGGTTATAATAGAGAAAATCCAGGCTGAGCGTATGCTACTAGTACTGTACATGGAAGCAAAGTTGCTCCAATAAGATAGCAAAGTGAAGCTCCACTTCAAGCTGGGGGAAAAAAATGTCACGTAACAACAAGGTTGTTCTATCATTTGTTTCATTTAACATATTTAGAATGAATGCGGATGAGGGATTAAAAGTTATGATGATTGAACTATCAAGTTTGCAGATGACACAAAGATAAGAGCTTTGGGGAAAGATTCAAGTTTCAGGAGGACAAATGGAAACAATCAGCAGAAACCAGAAAGCTGAATTTCAGCAGAGGCAGATGACTTAAAACATAAAATCCCTAAGGATAGCATATCATGCTTCAATTTCCTTCTTAGTAATGGTCCCCAGCTGGAGGAAGTGATATCCTCTAGCGGACTTGCTCGAGACATTTTTTTCCACTTGAAATGAAGAACAAGTTGTTGCTCTCACAGGTTTCTGAAAAAAAAAGCAATTAAATTAGTCACTGCATTTCATTTCAGTACTGATATACTCAACTAGAACAGTGGGTGCTAATATATCTGGTGTTTTGTTATCCTGCTTCTGCTTTTTTTCTGTACCCTGAAAATTTCAGGAATCCACCTGATTCCTCCTTCCCCGTTAGGTTGGAAGAGCAATTTCTTTAACCCTTAACCACAGATGTACTATTTCGGCTATGCTATTACAGACATGAGGTCATAATGACCGCTCTAGCTGCTGGCCATAGTCCAGGTAATTGCACTACAATATTGTGACTAGCGGTTCTGGATCTATTGCTTCCAAAGTGCAGAAGACCATTTGAATTTGTTCTTGCCATTGTTGTGGTCCGCCAGCAGCCTGCGGAGCTGGCAGCAGAGTCAGACAGCGATGAGGCTGAGGAAGAACATGGGCCAGTCCTGGAGGCTGGGGAAGGCCCAGATGAGGGCTCTGCATCAGAGGCAGAGATGGGGCCTGGGCCATTGGCGAGTGATGTATGGACTTTGGAGCCTCCAGAGGCTGACAGTAGAGAGGCAGAGGAACAGGAGGAGCCTGTTCCTAGTGCACATATGAGAAGAGCTGCCAGAAGGCAGGAGCAGATAAAGCAGAGAGGATGACTCAGGAATAGGGCCAAGAGATGATTGGCCCTTCCCATAAGGCTTAAAAGACCAGCAACGACTCTTAGCCTCTTTGCCAGAAAACAACATTGAGAGAATTGCTTCTTCCAGGGATACAATACAAGAAATGTATTTATTTCTTGTCGGCGTCTTCTGCTTCTGAACTTTTGCCAAGAAAAGCCTTTGGCAGTTTGCCTAATTATCCCAAGGTCGGTGATAAACTGAGGAATGATGTTTTGAAGGATTTGCTTTAATTTAGTTTGGACTACGCTAAGAATGAGTTAATTCTCAGCTGTTCTAATAAAATCTGTTTGTTTTCGAACTGTTTGTATTTAATACTAACTACTTGGGCCTGGGTCACAACAGCCATATAAATTATTGCACGATGTAGATTGTACCTAGTCATCAATTTCATCAGGATCATCATCATCACTGATTTCAGAACTGATGGTGGCGGCAGGTTCCCCATCATCCATTACAAAATTTTCATTGCAATCTGATTCCACTTCACTCAGATCACTCTCTGCTTCTTCATACCATGTTAGAACAGATTCTTTGAAGTTTGGGTCACCAAATCACACTCTTTTTGGTGGAAAACATGCCCCCAACATTATAAAAAAAATATACATTAACAAAGATTTGTGGTCAAAATGACTGCAATTCAAATTCAAACGCTGTTACAGAAAACACCAAATAACTTACATAAGTGTGATGCTGTAGACACTCTTATTGGTGGGAAAACAAAAGCTATTCACAACCAGAATGGTCCATTTCTAAAAATAGGGGTGTTCGCAACATTTTGGAAAACTGTTGCGGTCACTATGACCGCAGCTTTGTGATTATGGGTTAATAACCAAATTCACAACCAGCAATAATGGGACCCTTGCATTAGAGCAAGGGTGTCAAACTCATATCGTCACATTATTGTCCCATTATGTATCACAACTTTTTTCCCCTTCACTAAACCGGGGGTGGGGATGGCCAGTGTGTGACACATCTAGCCTGTGGCCCACGAATTTGATACCCCTGCATTAGAGAGACTCTTTTATCATTATCCTCTATGTTTTCCAGAAACCAGAGAGAGCTGCACCACAGTGGCCTCCTCCCTTGAGCAAAGAGATTTGGAAACTCTGTCGCTGTGAGTTAGCAGGTTGTTGTTGTTATTGTTTTTTTAAAAAAACTCTTCTAATAGTTTTGGTTGTTCCTGTCATTCTTCAAATGAACTATCTATTTACTGAATAAATTTCCAGAAACAACTGATAGCTTGCCCAACTATCTGATTTATGTTAGGGACCTGCAACATATAGCATGCTTCTACTGACCCTTATTTCAATTAATGGATATGAAGATCCACCTGTTCTCAGCCAACTATCAACACTTGGATGTTAAAATTGAGAGGACAGATGGCACCTTGGAGCAACAGTCTGCTGATATGTTAACTTCCACCAATATAGTTGACCTGATCTTTTACTCAAGGCAGAATTTGAATAAATGGTCAACAGCAATACAGTCCATGCCTCTACCCAACTGTCACAGTTTGAGGCCAACTTTGACTATCATCTTCAATGTTTTTCCTAATGTCTCCCAAAAGTGTCCTGATTCCTTCAAGAGCTTTAGAGTGCTAAATGCCTCTTTCAGAACCAGCTGCAGGAGTGCTGATTAGGTACAGCACTCCTAATAAGATTAGGTATCTTATTAGGTACATAGGAGCCAAGAACTTGGCAGCACAAGGAAACAACAACCAACAACTCTTAATAGCTGGCCACCAACACCCCAGTTAACTAAAAGCCACACACACAACCAGGCACCACATAAATACTTTGCACAGAACAGCCCAGTACCCACATTCTGGTGTGAGAGAAGTTCCCTGAGGATGGGCTCCAGCATGAGTCTGGAAGCTTGGAAGACTAAATTTCTGGTTTTAGTGACTGACTCAGATTGCATCCTGCAACATTATTGTGGGACACATATATTTACCTTCATTTGTAAATATTTTTTGGTTGGGGAATGACTCATACCTATTCTTAAATGAATTATTTTTTGTCTTTTAATGACCCCATAATCCCTTACATTGGGGTGGAGTCAAGGCAACTGAATGGAGCTGAGTGTTTACTGGCCAGATGCCCTTCCTGTCTCCAATGCAGAGTTCACAGCAGATAATAACTCATAATGCCCAGAAAGAGAAATATCTGCCACTACCTAGGATCGAACTCACAACCTCCTGATCGTGAGGCGAGAGCTCAACCTCTAGGTCACTGCACCATTCACCTATTCTTAAATGAATGAAGTGGACAAAATAACTGCAAGGTAGCATTGTTTTTGTACTGCTGAAAATAAGATCTCGCCATCATCACCAGAGCCTCTAACTTTATGAAGGAGAGTTTCTTCTACTTTGGTAACTCATCAATATTCCCGTGATTTGAGGGCAGTGGCCTGGGAGGCATATTTTCATATCAAAAGCTAAAACCTTTACCCAACAGGTTTCTAATGCTTTGATCCTTTTTGGCCTTAGCATTTTCACTTGTAGAGAAGAATGATGATGGGGACTGACTGTCCTATCCTATTCTGTATTCAACCAACATCACATGATGGATTTCAATGTCAGCCTAGATTGTTGTTGTCTAAATACAACCCACTCGCCAATCTGTCTCATAATCTGGTTATCTATCTCATAATCTGCACTCTACATATACAAATTGCTTATTGTGGGTTTTGAATATGATTATTAAAAAATATTTGCAAATATTAACGAATCAGTCATAGTTGCTTAACCAGCACTACAGTGAGGGTAGTATATGCATTTATAGGCAAACATTGGTTTTAACATATAACCTTTCCAACTTTCCTGTTCTACATATTTATTAAGATCATTAATCATTTGTCAGCATATTTAAAAAGGTTACACTCAGGACTATACTTAAAAGGACACTGTGATTTTTTTTTTAAAGCTTGTCTATCAAACTCTGAAAGTAAGATATCTAATACACAGATTGCCTTAATTGGCATTACCTTTACTGAGAGTACAGTACACCAAGTACAGTTTATACTGTGGCAGGCAGCAGGCATTGACAAGCTTTTGAAGAGGTGCTTTGATCCAGCTAAGCTTTGACAGACTCATCCCATTGAAGCAGACAAAGCAGAAGTCAACCCTGAAACAGCAAATCAAACTGGATGGTTTCAAAATGCTTCCCAGTTCACCAAGAGCTTCACAGAGTCAATTCCTTTTCTGATTGTATTATCAATAGTATGTAAATTACAAATTCATAAAGGGGAAATTTAGGGGTGGGTTGGGTTGAATGATACAGATTCTCAGATACTGAGAATAATGGGTGAAAGATAATATACAGCCAAGTTCATTAGTTTATTCCAGGGAGTTGAAAATTTTTGAGACAAATACGTTAAGCTTTTTCTTCTCATATTTGGGCTGTAAATATCTTGAGGGCCTCCAAATGAAATCAACCATCTAATTGTTTGCTGTCATCTAGTTATCTCCATTTTGAATCCCTACCTACTTTTAAGGCAAATAACCAGCTTATTCTACTTTCTTAGTAATAGCTTGGATTTGTAATTGTTCCTTATGCCTGAGAAAGTGTCATGGAAAGTGTCAAAATGGGCTTTGGATCATTAAATGTTGCCTTACCATAGAAGGAGAGAGGTTGAGTCAAAGTACTATTGTTATAATCAAGCAGGAAAACATGCAAAGAGTGAATATCTTTTTGTACAGGCATCCACGGGGATGGTAAAAAAGGGACATAACAACAACTATTTAATGCAGTGTTTTCTCAGTTTGAGAACCTTAAGGTGGGTGAACTTCAACTCCCATAATTCCTCAGCCATCCTTGAAGCATTGACTTGAAGTTCACACCTCTGAAAGTTCTCAAGCTGGAGAAGCACTAATTTAATCAAAATGTGGCCACTTTTTAAATATGTGCCATAAATCCAACAACTGAGCAAAAGGGGACAGTTACATTTTCATGGCTACCACATTGACTTTTTTTGGAAGAAGACCTGGTTCTCCCAAAAGAATTATTTAAATAAGCACAAAGCAATAGCTGTTCTCTTGACAAAATGCATTACATTTAGCACACGAGTGAGATAACATGTTTTTTTCAAGGGTATACTACTTTTACAAAAAAAAAAAAAAGCTTATGGAATAGCCTTGGTTAATAACTATGCCTAATATTAGCATCGGTCTCAGTACTTTGCTCCATTCCCCCCCGCCCCGAAAATATTAGGTAATATTAGGTCCAATCTCCAATTAGGAATGCACTTTCTTCTCGCTCATTGCCACAATATTGCAACAACACAGCTGTCTTGTTGACAATACCACGGTAAATGAGCAGGTGTTTCACCACTTCTCTTACACAACCAGACTGCCTCTATCAACCAACTACTTCCAAAAGCTGCCCCATCTTGCTAAATTATCCCAGCTCATAGATTGAGATGTTTACTTTCTATATCTGATCACTCACCATCTCAAAGACCATCTATCAGAATGTCTGCAACTTACCTGCAGTAGGATAGGACAAACCTTTCCATTGAGACTTGTTCCTGGAGACTTTTTGGGTGATTTCTATAGGGAACTCTGCTTTGAAGGGCTTGAAGAAGGGCTGTGTAGGTTGATAGCTAAGAAAGTGGATGAGGATGATGGAATAGTACATTCACCTTCTCTGTAAATTTGGGAAAGATTGGGAATTTTATCGACCTGAGATACATTAAAAGCTTCTCTCCTGTCCAACAAGCCATGTATCTCAAGGTGGGATTAAATCTCAAATCAACACTAATTGAAAAATTAGTGAGAGCTATTCCCCAGGGCTATCAGATTAGTTGGGGAATTCTGTTTTCCCAAAACAGAGAATTATTGCTTCCTAATAGCGATAGTAGTAGCGCTTAGACTTATATGCTGCTTCACAGTGCTTTACAGAGTCAGCATATTTTTCCCAACAATCTGGGTGCTAATTTTAATGACCTTGAAAGGATGGAAAGCTGAGTCAACCTTGAGCTGGCGAGAATCGAATTGTTGGCAGTTGGTAGAATTTGCCTGCAATACTGCATTCTATCCACTGCGTCACCATGGCTTGCTAATGCTGTTTTAGTGATTAACAGCTAGGCTTGGTCTGCAAATGGGTGGCAACAAAGCTAATTGCTTCATGCTCACCTTTTCCATGTTGAGTTTTGTTTTTGTTTTTAAATGGGGGAAGTTGCATGCTGCATCTTTTCTTTCTCTTGTGCTACTGGGATAAGCCATTTCTACACTGCTCCTCCCAGCACATCTGGAAATGTTTTGCAGTGCTTTGCCTATGGACGTAAAGAAGACTAGCCTTGAAGCAAGTCTAACTTTTATATTTTATATGTTGAGGGTGGGTGAATGGTTGCCAAGGTAACATTGAGGCACTAGTCCATACATTGTTTATTAGAATTAATAGTGTACAATTCTATATTGTCTTTTCTTTGTATTTTACTTTTCAAGTTGATAAAAATAAGAACATGGGTAAGCTGTACATATCAATAAAGGGACCACATATTGACTTTGTTGGTGTTCAATTCAGAAATAATAATAGCTGATTAAAAATGTCAAATCTAGTCCAAAGATATTTGCAGTTGGCATTTTACCCTAGGCTGAAATAACAAAAACATGAAAGCAAAGTTCACACGTAGTCATTAAAATGCTTTTTCTGCAGGACAATTCATTATGTCCAAAATTATCTATTTCCAAATTAAGCGTGTAACAAGTTATACATTTATTTTATTTTGTCAGGCATTTTTAGGAATATCATAAAGATCCAATGTCATATTTTCCATATAAGGGATAGGTTTTCATCAAAGAACAAAGCAAAAAGCAATTATTTTGTAACTATGTATTATAGCTAGCTTAGTTTTCAGAAAGACTGAAGAGCAAATCAGAATTTCACTGAGGTTGACTTATAACTAAGTCATTTAAAATATAGAAAGAAGGGTGATTCATGTCTGCCAGACATCTGGTAAGCACTTAAGCCCTGTTGTGCAGACTGAAATGTTATAAGATAAATTAGTAATAAAACATAAAAATTGCTCTCCTGCGAGGAAGGATGGAGTTAGCAAATATAAACATCTCCAGGTTTAAAGCGGAGCAGCAGGAGGAAGAAAGTAGCAGGAAAGAAAATGTGGTTTCAAATTGGGCTAGGTACACTTAAATGACAGCTTTATTAAGTAGGCTGATTTAAACTGTACAGCCTGCCTTGTTTGTAACCAGAGTCATTCTGACCATCTGTCTAGTTCCCACTGTCCTCCTTTGTAGGTCTATCACTTTATAGTAAAATGAAGGAGAATTCATTCTGAGACTTGGTAAATTGGTAATTGCCATTCACTTTTAAGAAAAATAAAGCACTATGTTTGGAGAGCAATGCATGTCAAGTCACTCAATCTCCTACCCACTGTCAGGACTCCCATAGAGTGTTGCTATGCCTGTCTTCACACAACACAGTTAGTCTGGCCATTCAAAGACCAATTAAAATTACTAGTAAGCTTAGCTAATATTGGCCTCGGTGAATTTGTATGTGTCTGTACGTGACTGACTTGGACATATTTACAGAATTTGCAGAAGAGAGGAGAGGAGAGGAGAGGAGAGGAGAGGAGAGGAGAGGAGAGGAGCATCCTAGGGCTGGAAGGAATCTTGGAGGTCTTGTAGACCAATCCCTCGCCCATGGCAGGAGACCTTATATCCTCCCAAACAAATGGTTCTCCAATCCTTTCTTGAAAACCTCCAGCAATAGAGCACCCATAACTTCTGGAGCAGTGGTGGGTTGCCTCCGGTTCGCACCGGTTCTATAGAACCGGTAGTAAAACCGTCGGGAGGCTCCGCCCACCGATCCTGACATCATCAAAATGCTTCTGCACATGCGCAGATGAACACATGTGCACGCAAGCAAAGCAAGCACACATGCGCGGCCCCGCTGCAAACCGGTAGTAAAGGTAAGTAGAACCCACCCCTGTTCTGGAGGCAAGCTATACTATTAATTAATAGTTCTCACTGTCAGAACATTTCTTCTTAATTCTAGATTGGTTCTCTCTTTGATTAGTTTCCATCCGTTGCTTCTTGTCCTGCCTTCAGGTGCTTTGGACAATAGGTAGATCCCCTCTACTTTGTGACAGCCTTAGATATTGGAGCACTGCTATCACGTCACTCCTAGTCCTTCTTTTCATTAAATTAGATATATTCAACTCCTGCAACTGTTCTTCATACTGTATGTGTTAGTACGATAATCATCTTTATTGCTCTTCTTTGTACTTTTTCTAGAGTTTCAACATCTTTTTTTTTTTTTTTTGGATCATGGCGACCACAACTGGACTATCTACATTTCTTTCTTGGAACCACTAATAGGGACCTTTTCAATTAAATTATGGACATGGCCCATTAGCACCTTAAGCCAGTCTAGAGAGTGCAGTGCAGGTTAGAGAGAGTGAACAGGGGTGAAGAAAAGTTGCTGATAAGGTTGCATAAGGGATACTCACTTGAGCAATTTGCAACCTTCACTGCCAGTTTCTCCAATCACTTGTGGGAAGTGACTGGAAATACTGGAAAGGATTGCATGACCATGGCTGACCAGGACAGCATGGCAGCACTGAGGCAGCATAGCCAGTGGTGGGTTGTTCCAAGTTCGGTCCAGTTCTATAGAACCAGTAGTAAAACCGGCGGGACACTTCGCCCACCCACCATAACATCATCATGGGTGATCTGCGCATGCACAGAAGCACGCACTCCCATTGCAAACCAGTAGTAAAGGCAAGTAGAACCCACCCCTAAGCATAGCATGTCAGTGCTGAAGAAGTCACAACTTTCCTAAATTTAATTCTTGCAGGAATAATGTTTCCTGGCATTTTGTAAGTTAGTCCAGTGGTCGGCAAACCACGGCTCGTGAGCCACATGTGGCTCTTTGGCCCCTTGAGTGTAGCTCTTCCACACTTGTGATGCCCTGGCCGGCTGTGGCTGAGCCGGGAGCATGCGCGTGCGCAGGGAGACCCTCCTCAAGCAAGCGCCGAAGCTCAGGAAAGGTGCACGCAGGATGGGTAGCGGCTTGCTTAAGGAGGGTCTTCCCATGTGTGCACATGCTCCCAGCTCAGCCACAGCTGGCCAGGGCATCACGAGAGTGGGAGGAGGAGGAGGAGAGTGCAGGAGAGAAGCTGCCCTGTACCTACCTTCGCGCCACATTTGCACCTAAGGCAGCCTTTGCTTCCTGCCGCTTCAGGCTGGAGTTCGCACCCTCCGCACTCAGCCAAAGAACTGCTGGGGGTGGGGGATGAAACAGCAAGGCGATGGCCAGAGCATTAGTGCAGGAAAGATGCCCCATCCTGTTAAGACCCTCCTAATCGAGCAGCCGCTCACCCTGCGGGTGCCTTTGCTGTGCTGTGGTACTCATTTGGGGAGGGTCTCCCCACCCATGCACCCGCTCCTGGCTCAGCCACAGCTGTCCAGGACATCACAAGAGGAAGGGGAGGAGGAGGACAGTCACCCGAAGGGAGAGGGAGAGACACACAGAGAGAGAGATAGTGGGGGAGAGAGAGACATAGAGACACATACAGAGTGATACATAGAGAGGGGGAAGAGAGGGGAAGAGAGGGAGAGGTACAGAGGGAGAGAGACATGGGGGGAGAGAGGGGGAGATAGGAAGAGGGGGAGAGAGAATGATTTTGTGGCTGGGTAGGTGTGGCTGGGGGGGTCATGTGATGGGTGAGTGACTGACATCGAGTTGGCCATGCCCACCCAGGTTTTGTGGCTCTGGTGTGTTTTTTTTTTTTTCTGTGGGAAACGGGTCCAAGTGGCTCTTTGAGTGTTTAAGTTTGCCGACCCCTGAGTTAGTCCATTTGAGGTACCTTGGCTCAATAATTGTTGGCCTATCACACATTGTTTCATCTAAATTAAAATTGCAGACATAAGAGTTTTAGTAGCATGTAGATTTAAATTGTGGTTTTATTAGTTCTATGTATTTTACTAATGTATTTTGTTTTGTTATGTACAATTGTCCAGAGTCACTATGTATGAAATGTGTCTATACAAATATGCTAAATAAATAGATGTTCCAGTTAATTTTCAGATGACATCAGTTTCCTGAAGGCGCTTGTGTATACAGCACTATTGCTGTCAAGGAGATCAGCTACCGATGTACAATTGCACATGTGTAAAAAAAAAATCAGACTTTATGCACAAGGAAGAGTTCACTTCTGCAGATAATATTTAAGTACTGTGTTAATCTGGAGCACTTACACATTAACCCTCTTGAATGCAGCTGGAAATTTAACTCAATTATTGTGACGTCTTTTGGAATTTGATCTATGGGATATGATCCAGAGAAAGGGAATGCTGAAGTTAATGTCTCCATCTCTCTTTTATTCTTAGATCTCTGAAACATTTGAACCAGGCTTCTGGTTTTAAACAATTCAGCATTATAAAAAGAACATCTAAAATAGTTTAGGTTGTTTATATTTTTTTAAAAAACCAAATGGTTGTCCTTCTAATGATGAAACATAATTATACATGCTCCATTTGATGGTAAATTTGTGTCATTCGTACAATTTTCATTCAGTCTGATTTCCAGTTCGTCCTTTTTTCTTTTTTTCTTCAAACACTTTGGACTTAGGACTTTGATATGAACCCATCTTTTGTTGAAATTTCCAGTTTATGACTAAAGTCAGTATTGTTCCTTGTCATAAAAGGTGCTGAGAGACACACAGCTCTGTTGCTTTTGCCTTCTTTCCCTCCTTTTTCTTGCTTTCCCTTTTTTTATATATAGAAACAATTTATTTGAAGAGGCTGAAATGGGAAAAACTAAAAGCAAGGAAAGACTAATAAAAAGTCAATACCTTTCTCCTTAGAGGAGCATCTGTCAGCATGACTGAAATGGAAGGTACTTCTGCATGTTAGTTTTGTTTTTCTTTTAAAAAGGCCCTTCATATGCTAGATGCAGTTTAGTATCCTCATTAGCTGGGAACACCAGCAGGCTCTAATCTGGCACCATTTCTTCACTCCTGTTTCTTCTCCGCTAACCATGGGAAAAAGTCTGCGGGCCTGCATTAGTAGGCTTAAACTCAAGAGGGCTGATTGGAGGTGCCCTCAGTCACTGCGAAACCATTAAAAGGAACTACTTCCTCCTTGGTCATCTCGAAGGATGATCTCCACCGGAGAGCCACTTACTCCACTTCCCACTTACTAAAAAGGTATTGAGACTCTAGAAAGAGTGCAGAGAAGAGCAGCAAAGATGATTAGGGGAATGGAGGTTAAAACATATGAAGAACAGTTGCAGGAACTGGGTATGTCTAGTTTAATGAAAAGAAGGACTAGGGCGGGGACATGATAGCAGTGTTCCAATATCTCAGGGGTTGCCACAAAGAAGAGGGAGTCAAGCTATTCTCCAAAGCACCTGAGGGCAGGACAAGAAGCAATGGGTGGAAACTAATCAAGGAGAGAAGCAACTTAGAACTAAGGAGAAATTTCCTGACAGTTAGAACAATTAATCAGTGGAACAACTTGCCTGCAGAAGTTGTGAATGCTCCAACACTGGCAGTTTTAAAGAAGAGATTGGATAACCGTTTGTCTGAAATGGTATAGGGTTTCCTGCCTAAGCAGAGGGTTGGACTCAATGGTGGGATTCAGCTAGTTTGCACCACTTCGGGAGAACCGGTTGTTAATTTTCTGAGCAGTTTGGTGAACTGATTGTTAGAAGAAATCATTAGGGCAGAGAACCGGTTGTTAAATTATTTGAATCCCACCACTGGTTGGACTAGAAGACCTCCAAGGTCCCTTCCAACTTTCTTGTTCTGTTCTGTTCTGTTCTGTTCTGTTCTGTTCTGTTCTGTTGGGACTGAAAGGGTTTGTTAAGATACTTAAAATTTAATAGCTGGAGCAGTGAGGGGTTGGACAATGAATAACAACACATAGTTACAGCTAATTGGTTAAATTGAGTTGGCCATACATGAAGTAATCTGAGCTGTGATTGGTTGTTGTGAGTAAAGGCAGAGTTTCCTTGTTTCCCACCTTTTTTCCTCTGTGCCTTGTATGCTCTGTATGATTTACCTGATGATGGTGATGTTCCTGCTGTGTTCATTTACCTGACAATGCTCCTATTTGCCTATTTTATTTACTGTAAATATATTTATTGATATAAAATTGGTTCTTGACAGTGTTTCTAATTCTGTTTGGACATCGGCTACACAATTCCCTGACAGGATTGCTCTCCACCTACAGACCATAAAACTACATGTGTTAATTATATTTTTAAAGTTAGGGCCAGAGTAGTCAGATTTGTCAGGTTGTCATCTTTAGAGTCGAAGCAAAATATTTGGATGCAATGGTGAAATCCATTGTCCAATGTCCAGAAGGACATACTACCATTGTTGTGGCTTTCTCAAGGACAGGGCATTTATTTCTGCCCTTTAAGCTAGCTACACTTTCATAGAATTAAACTTTACATCATCACAGGACTGCCTTGCAATAGGGAGGGAAACGGCAGTGTTCATTTATTTATAAAGGTAGAGGTTCCCCTCGCATATATGTGCTAGTCATTCCTGAATCTAGGGATGTGGTTCTCATCTCCGTTTCAAAGTCGAAGAGTCAGTGCTGTCCAAAGTCGTCTCCGTGGTCATGTGGCGGCATGACTAAATGTCAAAGGCACACGGAACGCTATTACCTCCCCACCAAAGGTGGTCCCTATTTTTCTACTTGCATTTTTACATGCTTTCAAACTGCTAGGTTGGCAGATGCTGGGACAAGTAATGGGAGCTCACTCCATTATGCGGCACTAGGGATTCGAACTGCTGAACTGCCGACCTTTCGATCGACAAGCTCAGCATCTTAGCCACTGAGCCACCACATCCCCTCTTTATTTATAATTTATTTATACACATACAATTATTCATAAGGTCCATAAGATTGTGAGGAATCAGGCATGATTTAGCAACTGAGCAGCAGCAGCAACAATTACTCATGGATTGCTTATTTCCCAAATGAGTCAAGATGGCTTACTGTACCTTTAAGGTACCCAAAATCTTGAAGATAAAAAATTTACTTAAGCTCAAGAGTTTGGGGGCACTCCTTATCTCAAGAGAGATGGTGATTCCAGTCTTTGATATTTATAGGTATATCAAGAATGGATCTGCTGTGACTTCAAGAGACAATTTCCTATAATCTTAAAGGTGCTTTTTAAAGAGGCAACTGGACTTTTTGGTTTTTCTTTGAAGACGTTTCGCTTCTCATCCAAGAAGGTTTTTCAGCTTTGAAGCTTCATGGATGAGAAGCAAAATGTTTTCAAAGTAAAACCAGAAAGTCCAGTTGCCTCTTGAAAAAGCATCTTTCGGACAATCATCACTTGGATGACTGAGAATCTCCATAGACATTTCCCATGATCTGTTTTCTAAATTTTCCAAATGAGATAAAATCAGTCCATGCTTTTTGGAAATGTAGCATTTGCTCTCATCCGTGGAAATTCTCTATCCTCCAGATCATGGTTGTCCCAAAGGTATTATTTCCAAAAGGCACCTGGGCAGTCCAGTTGCCTTTTTGGAAATAGTACCTTTGGGACTATCTCAGTGAAATGTCATGCAGAAACATTGTGGGCGTGCGCTCGTCAGGGCCAGATTCCAGAAAAGCTGAACTAACGGATTCTAGCGTGCATGCACGCCCAACGATCAGCTGGTCGGAGCACATGTGCAGGGTGGTTTTTGGCACTGCTGCACATGTGAAGGAATCGTGCTCCAGAAAAGCCAAACTTCCGGATTCTGCATGCATACGCACCTGACAAACAGCTGGCCGGCTTGCATGCACACACCGGTTTTCAGCATTGTCGTGCACATGAAGGACGGCTGATGATCGTGCACACATGCACACCAGAAACTTGGAAGACAAACAGGCAAGGCTGCGCGTGCCAGGTGACATGGCTTCGAGTACCACTTTGGGCATGCATCAGTGGTGGGTTGCCTCCGGTTCGCACCAATTCTATAGAGCCGGTAGTAAAACCGGCGGGAGGCCCCGCCCACCGACCCCGACTCCATCAAAACACTTCTGCGCATGCGCAGAAGAGCGTGCGCAGCCCCGCTGCGAACTGGTAGTAAAGGTAAGTAGAACCCACCCCTGGCACACGTGCCATAGGTGTGACTGCGTCATCACGGGACTATCTGCTCTCTGGAGAAAGAATATTTGAGAAAGAATGTCTTTAAGAAAGACACAGAGAAACAACTATTTTGTTCCAGCCCTTTCTTTGCTTGCTCTGGCCTTGGACCAGTGAATCACCCCTGAACTTGGGTGGGCACTGAGTTAAAAAAAAAAATCTACCATGTAGAAGAGTGATAGTACACAGTTGTTTAAGGATCTCCCATAGTTAAGACCTGGCACAATGCTTAGGTTGGGAAGTTGGGGCTACAACTGCTAGAGAAAAAGCAGAGCACCTACTTGCAATTCTATGTTTGCTTTAGAACCAACTCTATTCATTGCAAATCTGTCTCATCCTGTGCTTTGTGTAATTTCTGTATTGTTTTATATGGCCAAGATTCCTTTGCAATGGATCAACCATATTGTCTCATACCTATGGTTTCTTAACAATATATGTTAAACCTTTCTAAATAGGTCTAAAAGTTACTTCAATTCTTTCCGAATAGATCCTTCCTGAGTTCTCATTTGGTTATGGCTTTGCTTTATAATTAATGTGTCATCTCCTGTCCTTTGGACAGGGGCTGTTAAGCTTGTATGTGATTAGTAATTTTGAGTATTTATTAATTTCCTTTTGTAACTTCTTTGAGGTTTCTTAATTCCCTGAATTAATAATCATGAAAGCAGTGTTTTGCTGAAGTCAATCAAATACCTCGCCAATTTTCACACTAGTGTGATCTGATTGGATGTTGATAATTATCTGACCTTGCCAATAAACCAAAACCAAAAGACTTTGACAGATAAATTCCTTAGAGCTGAGTTGAAACCGATCACTCTAGGTAAGATTCTGCATCTGCCCTGATTGAAATGGGGAAATCTGTCAATCTCCTTAAATTTAGTGTTTCAGTGGTCTTTAAACGCACCTGGGAAGTACCGTGTTTCTCCGAAAATATGACCTACCCAGAAAGTAAGTCCTAGCTTGATTTTTACACATGCGCCCAATATAAGCCCTACCCCCAAAATAAGCCCTAATTAAGACCCCACCCACTCCGGGGTGCACAGGTAAAAACTAAACTAGGGTGGGGATGAGGGGGTGGACCTGCCCTACTACTTACCTTTGGACAGTTGCAGCCAGGCCTTGCACACCCCTACACCTGCCTTGCCCGCCCATTTCTTCTGCAGATTTGGGGTGGAATTTTTTGTTTAGAAACGGTCTTGGATTCTCTTTTTAAAATTACCAGGTCCATTCATATAATTCTCCCTGGCATAATTAATAGGCAGGTGCTCTGAACTTCCTCCTTCCCCCTCTCTTCTGGGTTAAGAATCTCTTCTTTAACAGTGCTGCATCTTTTCCTCCATATTCCTGTTCCCCTGTCCTGCCATCTGGAAAGGATGGACACATCTTCTCCAATTTGAATCCCTCATACCTCCAGTGCAATATTCCAGAGGGATGTTTTGTTAACTAGCTGCCACTTGTCAGGCCACAGCTGACAAGGGACATCTACTGACAAAATGGTGACTGAGAAGGAGTCAGGGTGCCCAGGAATCTCTCTGTCCCAGTCCACACACACAAACACACACAAACACAGTATGGGTTGAGTAAGTGTGTTTATTTCACACAACCGATCCTACAGTTGTTCCTCACGGCAAATGTGGTTTCAATGGGTTCAAGGCACAACAAGGCGACATGACTCCAGCAGGTTCAAGGCACGATGAAAGAGACACGACTCCACCAGGTTCAAGGCAGGATGAAGATGACATGACTCCAGCAGGTCCAAGGTATGGCAAAGGCAACTTGACTTCAATGGATTCAAGGCGTGACGAAGGCGACACGATTCCAGCAGGTTCAAGGCAAGACAAAGGCAACCTCCTCCCCCATCACTCTCACTCTCCCCTTCCCTCTCCCCTTCTTCCTCGTCATTCTCCAATCTGGCTTCACCCTTCTCCTCCCCTCACTTCTTCTCCTCCACCCCATCCCCATCCATCTACCCTCTCTCTCCCTCTCCCCTTCCCTTTCCATCCCTCCTTTCTTCCTCCTTCCCCTTCTCCCCCTCCCGCTCCTTCCTCCCTCCCCTCCTTCCCCATCATCCCCCAATATGGCTATAACATCTGTCACCCCATTGATTGCCAGGTTGATTTGGCTGATCTGGCTGGCTAAGGCAGTGTCCCCTTCCTCCATCACCACTCCATTTTTTGTCCCTTCCAAAGCTGCATCTTAGTGGAAGAGTCCAACCCAGATAGGAGTATAGTGATCTTCGGTCAAGGGTTAAGGGTATACGATAGCTGCGCTCCTCTGGTAGAACCTCCAGACAAACATGCCACTTAGAAGGGATCTTCATTCTGACCATTGTCCCCCTCCCTTGCCTTCCCCTCTCCCCTCCCCCATCATCTCCTTCATTCCAATCATTGTCCCCCTCCCTTGCCTTCCCTGCTCCCCTCCTTCCCCATCAACCCCCATCCTCCCCTCCCTATCCTCCCCTTCATTCCGATCATTGTCCCCCTCCCTTGCCTTCCCCTCTCCCCTCCTTCCCCATCAGCCCCCATCCTTCCATCCCCATCCTCCCCTTCATTCCAATCATTGTCCCCTTCCCTTCCCTTGCCCTCTCCCCTCCTTCCCCACCATCCCCTGCAACATCTGTCACCCCACTGATTGCCAGGTTGATTCGGCTGATCTGGCTGGCTAAGGCGGGTGACCCCCTCCTCCCTCACCGCTCCATTTTTGTCTCTTCCAAAGCTGCATGCTCAGTGGAAGAGTCCAACCCAGGTAGGAGTATAGCGATCTTCAGTCAAGGGTCAAGGGTATACGATAGCTGTGCTCCTCTGGTAGAACCTCCAGACAAACATGCCACTTTGAAGGGATCTTCATTCTGACCATTGTCCCCCTCCCTTGCCTTCCCCTCTCCACTCCTTCCCCATCATCTTCCAATATGGCTGCAACATCTTTCAGCCCATTGATTGTCAGGGCTTATTCTGCTGATCTTGCTGGCTAGGTGGGTGTCCCCTCTCTCCCTCCCACTTCATCCCCTATTCCAGATAGGAGTATAGCGATCTTTGGTCATGGGTCAAGAGTATACAATAGCTGAGCTTCCCTGCTAGAACCTCCAGACAAACATGCCTCTTTGAAAGCATCTTCATTCTGATAACTGATAACGGAACATAACTGACAATTATCTCCATGGATGAAGTGATAAAGCCATTAAAATCCCCAAGTTAATGAAAGGCCATCCTTTCACCTCCCCCTCCCCTTCTGAGTTTTCTTCTCCCTCCCCTTCTCCTTCCACCTAGCATACAAACACACCTTGTCTGCCCCATCCGCTCTTCCCTCCTAATTTAAGACCGCTACCCTCAATTCACTCTTCCAACATATACTCAATATCATTCCTCTTTCCATTCCCCCTCCCTCTTCTCTTCTCTCCTTCCTCTCCCTATGGTTCTCCATTTTTAATTCCTCCATCTCCCTGCCCCTCCCCTCTCCCTCTCTTTCCCTGTACCCACAGTCCATCTCCTCCTATCCTCTCTATCCCCACCCCCCTCATCCACTCCCTCCCAGTTCTGCTCCCACTTTCTATCCCCCTCCCCCTCTATCTCCCTTACTCAGTCTCTGCCTCCCCTCCCTAGTCCCCATCCTCACCCTCACCCAAAATCTAAATCTAACCACAACCTTCACCCTCATCCTAAATTAACCCTAAAACTAAAACTAAACCTTACCCTCACTCTTTATCTAACTCTAATTCTAAACTTACACTCTGATAGGTGGCTATATAAGTTTCCCAGAGTCCAGGAGCCCTGATGAAGACCAGCCGCCTTCTTGAAGTCCCTCACTCTTATAACTGATAACTGACAGTAACTGACAGTTTAGCCTGCAGGGATGAAATCATAAAGACATTAGAATTCCCAAGATGATGAAAGCCCATCCTCCTCCCTCCCCTCCCCTTCTCCTCCCCCTCCCCCTTCCAACCCTTCTCCTCCTTCCCCTTCCCCCTAGCACACACAAACCCTTGCCTTCCCATCTCTTCTCTTTTTTCCCTTCCCCTTTCCTCAATCCCCTCCTAATTTCAGACCCCTACCCTCAATTCCACTGCACCATATATATCATCCCTCTCCCCATTCCACCTGCCCTCCCTCTTCTCCTTCTCCTTCTCCTTCCCCTCCCTATCTCTTTCCTTTCTTAAGGCCTCCATCTCCATCACCATCCCCCCTCCCCTCTCTCCCTCCCCTCCCCCTTCCCCCTTCCCCCCTCCCCCTGTACCCACAGTCCATCTCCCCCATCCTCTCTAGCCCCCTCCCCTCCCAATCCTTCTTCCACTTTCTATCTGCCTCTCCTCTCTATCTCCCTTACTCACTCTTTGCTTCCCTCCCTAGTCCTAACCTCTACCATCACTCAAAACCTATCCTAAATTAACCCTCACTCTAAAACTAAACTTTCACTCTTTATCTAACTCTAATCCTCATCCTTATTCTCTGATAGTTGGCTATAAAAATGAAAGTTTCCTAGAGTCCAGGAGCCCTGCTGAAGCCCAGCCACCTCCTTGAAGTCCCTCACTCTTATAACTGTTAACTGACAGTAACTGACAGTTTAGCCTGCAGGAACGAAGTCATAAAGGCATTAGAATTTCCAAGCTGATGAAAGGCCATCCTTCCCCCCCCCTCCTCCTCCCCCTTATATCCTATCATAAATTTAAGCCCTTTCATTGCAGTAAGAAACTGCTACTGAGCATTAAAAAATAATTGTCAAGGTGAATTTTTTTTTTTTTTGCTATATTTGCCAATATTAGGAAACTATATTTTCGAGTTTGTTCTCTTTGGAAATATAGAGCAATATTGATTATTATTCTAAATATATCACACCTCTATTTGCTGCCTATCGATTTTGAAAGATCAACCAGTTGATCGAATGGAAGCTAAATAAGAGGGAGAGACAGGGAGAATAAGAGAGTCTTCCTATGTTTTTTCAACTCTTGTTCCTGATACATTAGTATCTTCTGGGCAAAGCCTCTATGAATAACCCTTTCCCATATCCCACAAATAAATAAGATTATGCAAAATGGGATTAGCACTGTAGCTGTTCACGTGATGGATTTAGCCAACAAGCTTAGACTTAATATTGATACATTATTAATTTGATTTGATTAATTAAATGAGGTAAAGGCCACCATTATGAAATACCTAGGGGAAATTTAGTGATTCAGTAATAGATGCTTTGAAACTAAAACCGGACATAAGGTTAGACAATGGGGGAAAAATTATGACCCAATTAATTTACTGCTGAAAATTTGACTCCTGTTTTCGTAGTCAAATTTAGTTAAGAACTTGAGGTACCAGGTTAAAAACCAGAAAACTGGAAGTGCAAATCCCACTTTTGAAAGCTGGCTGGGTGACTTTGGGGCCAGTCACTTTCTCCCAGCCAAACCTATCTCATAGGATTGCTGTTCTGAGGAAAATAAAACAAGGAAAGAATATTAGGTATGTTTGACCCCTTTTATATTATTATAAAAATAATAATAAAAATAGGATAAAAATAAAGTAAAAACGATTAGAATCATTTCTGTTAAGATGAACTAACGCTGTGTCTAATGCAACACAAACTAATTGTAACCAGCAAATACATTTGAAAAGTCACAATTCATTCATTTTCTATAATCCATTAATCCTACCTCAACTTCTTTGAGCTTTTAAGCATCACAGGAGGGCAAATAATTATAATTTAGAATGAGGGGGAAAAACAAGACTACTGTTAGAGTAATAACCATACGGTTAGAAAAAGTACAGAAGATTAAGTACTGAAAAAATTGCATGCTTCCTCTGTTATTTATGGAGTGATTATTAAAATCTGCAAGTGCATTTATGATTAAATATTCTTATTGTTTTCATGACTCATGAACTGATGGGATATAACAAAAATAATTGTAAGTGTTTACAGTGAAAACAATTCCCCAAAACAGTTGAAAATTTATTTATTTATTTTACTTCTTCATTTATTTTAAAAGTTTATATAGCCGCCTACTCACTCACAGCAACTCTAGGTGGCTTAAAATCACCCAAACAGAAGGATTTAGAGTTCCTTAGTATTCAGGCAAGGGAGAGGTACTCTCACTGAAAAAAGAAGCATTCAGAATTACTCAGAATTAAGTTCTTAACAAGCCTTGCAGTGAGCAAACTAAACATATATGTGATTGAATTGCTGGGAGACATTGCGCTCCTAACCATTTAATTCTGTAGGCTTGGTATGATCGTTTTCCACTCTCTTCCAATAACACTTACCTAACACTTACCTAACTTGTAGGTTATGAAGTTGAGAATCTTGTCAAGAGAAAGAGGTGACAATTGAAATGCAGTTCGATTAACAGGGCTGAATACTGTATACACCATGAGGATGTCCCAAATGTGCTTTCTCAGTAGGCAACTCGACTTCCTTGTTTTTTCTTTGAAGACGTTTCGCTTCTCATCCAAGAATCTTATTCAGCTCTGACAGGATAGCAAAGAAGTTTCTGGGATGAGAAGTGAAACGACTTCAAAGAAAAAACAAGGAAGCCCAGTTGTCTCCTGAAAAAGCACCTTTGGAACAACCATGACCCGGATAACTAAGAATCTCTACAGACTTTCACCATGAGTATGGTAATAATTTTCTATTGACATATTCTGTTCAGAAACTATGATAAGTTGGAATGCACAAAATGGCCTTCAGTAGTACTTCACTGGCATGGGTCTAAAGCAGAGTTTCTCAACCTTGACAGTTTGAAGACGTGTGGACTTCAACTCCCAGGATTTCCCAGCCAGCGTTGCTGGCTGGGGAATCCTGGGAGTTGAAGTCCACACGTCTTCAAACTGTCAAGGTTGAGAAACTCTGGTCTAAAGGAAGGACTAGAACAAAAAAGTTGTGTAGATATCCCTCTGGCTCTTACATAGAGAGTTGCCATGCTATCACAGATGGAACTGAAACAGATTTATCAGAGAGAGGAGTGGAAAAAAATAACCTTGAAAACACATGTAGTATTCAGTTCATACTATGTTCCTAATCTTCTGAGCAGGAATATTCTAGGTTGGGTGTGGTGGATGTAAAACAACTAAGCATGGTGTCCTCATCCATGTGACCATTTGAGGTTTGTATTTCAGTTCTTTGTATATAAAGTGGGGAAAATATCTGATTGCTCTTACAGAGGAATTTTGTTTTAAAAAATTTCCTCCTTCAGCAGAACTGACCTTAGCATTTTTGGATGGTGGGGAGAATTCATTTATCCCAGAATTTAATAAGCCAGCCAACTTTGAGAAATGGCGAAGGAATGTTGTCATTCATCTCTCCCAACTTCCCAACTGGGTATGAAGTATGTGATTTATCAAACGCTTGCACGCAAAATGGTTTTTGATGTTGATGGTTCGTAAATGAAAGGGGAGGGGAAGGAGGGAGAGTAATCAATAACTAAATGCAACTTGCCATTGGTATGTGATTATCAATCTCCCTTCCCTATGCCAATTTACTTTTCATGTACAGGCAGCCTTTGTTAATATGTTAAATAATCGGAGCATTAATTTTAATTAATTAAATCAAAAGAAAAGTTGGTCTGAAACACTATTTATGTTTCCTGATGAAAAGAATATGCCTGAAATCAGGATAATCTGGGGCAGTGATGCTAAAAATGGTGACGTGACAAGTTGATCAAGGGCCTGCTCCTTTTATAAGATATATCACATCCTATAACATAAAATATATACAGGTAGTCCTCGATGTACAACAGATCATTTAGTGACCATTCAAAGTTATAATGGCACTGAAAAAAGTGACTTATGACTGTTTTCCATAGTTACAACCTCTGCAGCATCCCCATGATCATGTGATCAGAATTCAGATGCTTGGCAACTGGTTCATACTTATGAACGTTGCTGTGTCCCAAGGTCATGTGATCCCCTTTTGCGGCCTTCCGACAAGCAAAGTCAATGGAGAAGCCAGGTTCACTTAACAACCGGGTGTCAACCTCAAAACGTTGCAGTTGTCATGCAGGTGGTGGGGGGAGGGAAAACCCCACTTACCAGTCATCATGTCCAGAGTGCGTGCCATTGCTGATTCCACCCTGCTCGCCATTTCCACCGTAGCAGCTGTAACGTGGAAGCCTTGGATAGGATCGCTGCCGCTGAGGGAACCGCCATTACAGCAGCTCCAATGCTGTTGCCGCTGCACAGCTGAGAGGCGGACCCATAAGTAATTACAGGGATTTTATTTTCAAAGACTATACCTTGGTGCCTCGATGAGCTGGAAGGGTGGAGCTTTGTGTACCATATCCATGATGACAAAACGTAGCTAGCATTGGGGTGGGACTATGGGGTGGAGTCACCAGGTTGGCAGGTAGCTTTAAAAGGTGATGGGGAGCATTGCACGATAGTGCTGACAATAATTCATTCTCCATGGGTGTTTGTTGGTTCGTGCCGGAGCCGAGGATAAAGATTTCTAAAACACAGATAACTTCTGGTTTGGAGTCTTATTTTACCGGGGAAATCCAGAACCTAACACTGGGTTACTAACTTGTCAACTGCAGTGATTCACTTAACAACTCAGGCAAGAAAGACAAAACTCACTTAACAAATGTCTCACTTAACAACAGAAATTTTGGGCTCAATTGTGCTCATGGGTCGAGGATTACATGTACACAGTTGTTCCTGTTCAGTTCTCCACATAATGTACTTTACTGCCATCTGAAATACAAATACTAAATCTGTGTTTCCCATCACCAAGTTACATTTGAAACTTGGTGTAGGGTAATCGACTTTTCCCCCCCTCTTCTACACTTCTGGTTCTGGTTCACTTTTGTTTAAAGTTATTTACAAGTAGTCCTCAACTTACACAACCACCCAAACATGAGCCCAAAATTTGACTTAGGCAAATTTAACATTGCCAAGTGAGACAGTTGTTAAGTGAGTTTTGCCCCATTCCATGACCTTTCTTGCCACAGTTATTAAATGAATTGTTATGTATTGATACTTTTAAGCGGGAGTTTCAAACCTGCCTACGTTTCTGATTGGCTGACAGTCTCTCCAGGATTGTATATAAGGAGGACTGCAGCCTCTGAGTTTTTGCTGAAGTCTCACTGTATATTAAAGAGCTGTTGTCACTTGCTTGCTTGTGCCTCTCATCATTCCCGAACCACTTCATTGGCGACGAAGGTGGGATAGAGGCTACAAGAAGCCAACCCGTGAGACCACGAGCTTCAGCTAGGCGACGAGGCGAACCACAGGAGACATACCGGACATGTCTGCCTACGTTCCGCCCAAGCCTTTTGATCTGACCCGCGAAAAATGGGTCTCGTACCTAACAAGGTTTGAATGCTCGCTAGAAGCCAGCGACATGCAGGGCCTCTCGGCTAATCGAAAGAGAGCCCTATTCCTAAGCCACTGCGGACCGGACGTGTTCGAGATGGCTGAGTCACTGTGTGAGCCAACGCCGGTTCAAACAGTCTCATGGGACACCTTGATGGCAACTCTCCGGGCTCACTACGCTCCCGTCCCCTCCAAGTTCGTGCAGCGATACCAACTGAGGCAGCGCGTCCAACGAGAGGGAGAGCCGGTCAGCGCGTACATGGCCAGCCTGAGAAAAGCCGCAACTCATTGCGACTACAGAGACTTGGATGATGCGTTGCTGGAGCAACTGATCTGTGGTGTTCGGGACATTAGGCTGCAACGGCGTCTGCTCGCCAAGCCTGATCTGACGCTTGCCGGAGCCCTTGACGAGGCCAGGGCTCACGAAGCCTCCACAAAGGCCGCTGAAACGCTACAGCGCCCGCCGACCAGCAAAGACAGCCCCAAGTCTGCCCCGGTGCACAGAGAAGACGCCGGATCCAGCTCGGAGTCCGAGTCGGATGAGGACGTCTTCCGAACAGAGCACCGGAGAAAAGACACTGGCAGCCCCCGGCGAAGCTGTCCCAGCTGTGGCGGGCACCATGATAGACTGTCCTGCAAATACAGAGAGGCTATTTGCAGGCGTTGCGAGAAGAAGGGGCACTTGGCGCGAGTCTGCAGAGCCATTCTGCCCAGAAGACTCAAACCACGTGAGCGCCGCAGCCAACCGGAATCAGCGCGCCAGAAGCAGCCAACGAGAGAGGGCGGCGCGAAAAAACAGCGCGAATTTGAACCGCGAGATGGCCGCAGCATACACATCGACCAGGCCAGCACAACGGTCGAGGACAAAGTCAGCACGGTGGTCGAGATCAACGGAAGACCGTGCTCGATGGAGATCGACACCGGATCAGCTCTCTCCATCATGTCGTGGACAACCCTAAAGACCCTCCTGCCGTCGTTCCGGAAGGATCAACTCTCCAGACAGAGACTGCGCATCCTAGACTACCAGGGGAACCGAGTCCCCCTCGAAGGCGTGGGCACGTTCCGGGTCACCTACGGAGACTACGAAAGAGACCTGCCGCTGACCATCGTCACGAAGCAGCTGCCGAGCCTCCTGGGCATGGGGTGGTTCCGAGCCCTTGGCATGGGCTTCACCGGCGTCCACCTGATGTCCAAGTCAACCCTGAAAGACAGCCTCCTGTCCGAGTTCCAGGACGTTTTCGGGGACACGTTGGGCAAGTATGTGGGGACCCCTATTTCACTAAACTTAGACCCCAACGTAGCCCAAGTAAGACTAAAGGCCAGACGAGTGCCGTTCGCATTGAAACCAAAGATCGATGCAGAACTGGACAAACTGATTAAGCAAGGGGTGTTGGTTCCCGTTGACCATGCCAAGTGGGAGACCCCCATAGTCACCCCAGTTAAGTCCGACGGCTCAATCAGAATTTGCGCCGACTACAAGTGCACGATCAACAAGGCTTTGCAGCCGAGCGCCTATCTGGTGCCGATCGTGCACCATCTACTACACTCCCTGGGCCCCGGAAAAATTTTTGCTAAATTAGACCTGGCCCAAGCCTATCAACAGTTACCGGTCGACGACGCCACGGCAGAGGCGCAAACGATCGTGACTCATAGGGGTGCATTTAAATGCACCAGGCTCCAATTTGGGGTGAGCGTCGCACCCGGCTTGTTTCAAAGCACCATGGAGCGCCTGTTGCAAGGACTTCCGGGAGTAGTCCCCTATTTCGATGACGTCTTAGTCAGCGCCCAAGACGAACACCAGCTAGGGGACAGGGTACGGAACGTCCTGTCCAGATTCAGAGAAGCGGGACTAAGACTTAAAAAGAACAAGTGCAGGATAGCGGTCCCCTCGGTAGAATTTCTGGGGTACAGGGTGGACGGCACAGGCATCCACCCTACCGAAAGCAAGGTGAGGGCCATCAAAAGCGCACCAGCCCCCAAATCCAAAGCTGAGCTCCAAGCCTTCCTTGGACTGCTCAATTTCTACTCAATGTTCCTAAGAGATAAGGCCACGGTCGCTGATCCCCTTCACAAACTCTTAGGGAAGAATGTACCATGGGTCTGGGGGAAACCGCAAGCGGCCGCTTTTGAGGCAGTAAAAAAACTCCTATCTGAGGACAGTTTCCTGATCCAATACAATGCAGAGCTGCCGCTCGTCTTAGTTTGCGACGCCTCCCCCGTAGGAGTTGGTGCCGTCCTAGGCCATAGACTGCTGAACGGCCTAGAGGCACCCATTGCCTTCTACTCCCGAACTCTGTCCAGCACAGAACGAAACTATAGCCAATTGGACAGAGAGGCTCTGGCTGCGATTGCGGGGGTTAAGAAGTTCCACGAATACCTCTATGGCCGAAAATTCGAACTTGTGACTGACCATAGACCGTTGCTAGGACTGCTAGCAGGCGACAGGCCAACCCCCGCTGCCCTCTCCCCCCGTTTAACAAGATGGGCGATTTTCTTATCGGCCTACTCGTACCAGCTCGTCCATCGGCCTGGGCGGACCCTGGGTCATGCGGATGCCCTTAGCCGTTGCCCCCTTCCCGACCTGCTGGACAACCCAACACCGGAAACCTCCGTCCTGTTGTTGGACACGTTAACCTTGGGGCCCATCTCCTCCGGCGAGGTGGCGAAGGCATCAAATAGAGACCCTGTTATCCGAACTGTTATGGGTTGGGTTTTGAAAGGGTGGCCGGACAAGGTGGTCGGGGAGGAGTACCAAGGTTTTGCCAACAAACGAAATGAACTGTTTACGCAAGGGGGGTGCTTACTGTGGGGTGACAGAGTGGTAATTCCAGCAAAACTACGAGATAGAGTTTTAGAGTTATTGCACGAAGGGCATCCCGGCATCGTTAGGATGAAGTGCTTAGCCCGCAGCTATGTCTGGTGGCCCAACATGGACCAGGTCATTTCCGAGTGGGTGGGGAAGTGCAGACCCTGCCAGGAGTCTCGCCCCGATCCCCCAGTAGCGCCCATCCGAGAGTGGGAGAAACCAAAAGGCCCATGGGGGAGGATCCACATTGATTTTGCCGGCCCGTTCCATGGCCAAACGTTTTTAATAGTAATGGATGCCTTTTCAAAATGGCTCGAAATTGTATTAATGCCATCCACAACGGCCGAAGCGGTTATCAAGGCCCTAAGAAAGTTGTTTGCCACCCACGGCCTGCCGGATACCTTGGTGTCGGACAATGGGCCCCAATTTACAGCAACCCTTTTCGAAGGCTACTTGGCCGGCCTGGGAATCCGCCATGCCCTATCAGCCCCATTTCACCCGGCTTCCAACGGATTGGCTGAACGATTTGTCAGGACAGCCAAGGAAGCACTGTCCAGATTAGACAATGGGGACTGGCAGGCCAGGATAGATCAATTCCTTGCGGTTCAGCATGCATCACCATGCACGGCAACCGGGAGAAGCCCAGCAGAGCTCCTCATGGGGAGAAAGCTCCGGTGCGTGTTGGACAGGCTTCACCCTAACTATTCGCACGAAAACTTTAAGGGAGAGACCTGTGGCTTAAGGCAGTTTCAGGTTGGGTCCCCGGTGTTCGCTCGCAATTATGCCAGCGGTCCTCTGTGGGTTGCAGGAACCATAGTGGGGATAACAGGCCCAAAATCATACACGGTGGACGTGGGGGTAGATAGACTCTGGAAGCGCCACATAGACCAACTGAGGAAACGGGTGGTTGGCGAGGCAAACATCAACGCAGACATGTCCGAGCCTAACTATGACCACTTCTCCAAAACAGCTAACTCAAGCCCGGGGCCGCGAGAATACTTAGCTGACAAGCCCTGGTTCCAGCGCCGCCCCAGCGAGTCGCCACTCCCAGCCGGGGATAACCACGCCCCGGACAAAATCCAGGAGGTTCCATTGGCGGAGCCGGGAGAGACAAAGAGTCCCTCCGACCAGCTCGACGCCTCACCAAACACTGAACTGCGCAGGTCAACTAGGGCGAGAACTCAGCCTAAGCACCTGCGAGACTTTGTTTGTACATATGTTAATTTTTGAGTGTTAGTGCCTTCTGGGAAGGGAGGGGTGTTATGTATTGATACTTTTAAGCGGGAGTTTCAAACCTGCCTACGTTTCTGATTGGCTGACAGTCTCTCCAGGATTGTATATAAGGAGGACTGCAGCCTCTGAGTTTTTGCTGAAGTCTCACTGTATATTAAAGAGCTGTTGTCACTTGCTTGCTTGTGCCTCTCATCATTCCCGAACCACTTCATGAATAACGGCAGTTATTAAGTTAGACCAATGGTTGTTAAGTGAATCTGGCTTTCTCCATTGTCTTCGCTGGTCAGAGAGGTCGTAAAAGCTGATCATGTGACCCCTGGGACACTGCAATCAGCATAAATATGAATCTGTTGCCAAGCTGCTTAAGAGCCATGGTGGCGCAGTGGTTAGAATGCAGTACTGCAAACTACTTCTGCTGACTGCCGGCTGTCAGCAGTTTGATTCTCACCAGGCTCAAGGTTGACTCAGCCTTCCATCCTTCCGAGGTCAGTAAAATGGGGATCCAGATTGTTGGGGGCAATATGCTGGCTCTGTAAACCACTTAGAGAGGGCTGTAAAGCACTGTGAAGCGGTATATAAGTCTTAAGTGCTATTGCTATTGCTACCTAAATTTTGATCATGTGACCCTAGCGATACTGCAATGGTCATAAGTATGTTAGTTAGTTTACAGTATTGATTAGCCCAGAGGTCTTCAAACTTGTCAGCTTTAAGACTTGTGGACTTCAACTCCCAGAATTCAAGTCCACAAGTCTTAAAGCTGACAAGTTTGAAGACCTCTGGATTAACCCATGGGCCATATCAAAGTGCAGAGTTCCAAACACAAATTATTATTAAAATCTGATAAAAAACAATTTAAAATGGAATTGGAATAAAATACAACTTAAAATGAAACTGGAATAAAATACAATTTAAAATGCAATTGAAATAAAATACAATTTAAAATGAGATTGGAATAAAAGGCAAGAACTTAATATATGGATAAATAAAACATGATAAAATTATATTTCAGTGTCACCCCTACAATCTAACCCAATCAGTGCCACATATGCTGACTGTAAGTATGAAAAATGATCATAAGGCCCCTTTTTCATTGCTGTTGTAACTTTGAATGGTCACTAAACAAACGGTTGTGAGTAGGGGACTACCTGTATTTGTTATATTGATATCCTGTCTTTCCATCACAAGCTCAAGATATCATCTTCAGCACTACCTCCAAATTTTTCCTGAGAGTAGCTCTGTGAGATAGGTTGGGCTGAATGAGAGAAACTGGCTCAAAGTTACCCATGGAGATTTAGTGGCAAAGAATGGACCGATGGCTCCACGAATCTTATATAACACCGGAATTACCTCACAAAGCTCACCAAATACCAAGTTTGGTATTTCTACCATTCAATTGACAATAACTGTCTGGTTTGGTTCTGCAACCCAACAAGACAGACACAGACTTCAGAGGATAATTAGAACTGCAGAAAAAACAATTACTACCAACCTGCCTTCTATTGAGGACCTGTATACTGCACGAGTCAAAAAGAGGGCTGTGAAAATATTAACAGACCCCTCACATCCTGGACATAAGCTGTTTTAACTCCTACCCTCAAAACGACGTTATGGAGCACTGCACATCAGAACAACTAGACACAAGGAAAGTTTTCCCCGAACGCCATCACTCTGCTAAACAAATAATTCCCTCAACACTCTCAACCTAGTTACTAAGTCTGCACTACTATTAATCTTCTCATCATTCTATCACCCATGTCCTCCCACTTATGACTATATGACTGTAATCTTGTTGCTGGTATCCTTAAGATTTATATTGACTGTTTCCCTATGACTATCATTAAGTGTTGTACCTTATGATTCTTGATGAATGTATCTTTTCTTTTATGTACACCAAGAGCATACGCACCAAGACAAATTCCTTGTGTGTCCAGTCACACTTGGCCAATAAAGAATTCTATTCTATGTCTGTTGTGGGGGCTACCATGTTACAGAAATGTCCAGCCATCGTTAATCCCCTTAGCGTGACTTATAATAACATTATTCTTGAAAGAACTGATTTGAGGTTACTATTTAACGTCATCTGAGGTTTTATAGGATTTCAACTGTAATTTAGAATTAATTAAATGGCTCTGTGGTTGTTATGAATTCCCCCAAATATGCTGAGCAACAATTATCAAATCCTTCATTTCGTGTCCTGTATTTTTTGGGAAAGTCTTGAAAGTGCTCTGGTTTGCCATTTGAGTCAAAATATCACAGCATTTAGAAAACGCTAATGATGGTTTTAAAGACAGTCACAGCAGGGTCTGATTTTCAGACAGTTTAGAGGCTGATAGTGGAACTGGGTAAGTGGGAAGCTAAAGATCAGCTCAGTTGGGAAAATTAAATTATGGCAGAATTATCCACTTCATAGGACCTGGGGGAATTTTCCAGACTGGTGCTGAATCATTGCAACGTGGCCCCTGGGCTGAAATGACTGAATAAAGAATGAGATGGAGAAAAGTACCAGGGAACGATGATGATGATGATGATGATGATGATGATGATGATGATGATGATGATGATGATGTCTACTGGGTGTCAAATGTCTACTAAAAACCCAAGTTTTGTAACTATTACATTACTATGGCATTACTGTTACAGATAATTCTAAACAATATAAGAGACCTTTGTAACCATTAATTCCATTAGGGGAATCGTTTCTTTTGCTCTAAGAAGCAAGCAATGAATTGCTAGGCCACAAAATAGACAGTGCCCTTTAGGTGATAAAAGAAGGACAAGAACAAGATAAAATCGAAGTAGGAACATGTGCCAGAGTTTTGCATTTGCAATGGGTGGCATCCATTGCTGAACAACATTGTGAGTTCCTACCCTTCCAAAATATCTTCCTGTTTTGGTGACGGGGTAACCATGGATGTGACATGAGTGATGTGAGAGTTTCCGTAGGAAATCTGATATAAACTGGCTTTAATGTACCTCTTGTGCAAACCATAACACCATTCAATCTTGTTTTTCACAAGTTCCCTCTTCATTCAGCTAATAATTTCCATAAGCAGGCTAGGGCTCTTTTTCCAAACACATTTTCTCAAACCCCTCCTGAGAAGTCTTTCTTCACAGTTCTTTTAGTTGTTCTGCATACTACAGAAAGGAGGCAGGATGTGTCACACTGCTTCACCTTCTCGATGCCAGTAATATCTGAGACCGGTAAAGAAAGAGCAGAAGCAGCTGCAAAACACAGGTAGGAGCAAGCTTCACAAAGCAAAATTTATAGTCTCAGCATTAGAGGAATTTATAGCATATGGTTCCTATCATTGCCAAGTAGATTTAAGTCCACTTTTGCAAAAAATTTCCAAGGCCTGTGAAGCACAGAGCTGCTCAGCAAAGATTATTCATGGCTTATGTGCTGCCATGTAGCAATTTGAATTAAAAAAAAATGTTTTAAAAAGATTCATGTCAGGAATAATAATGATTATGAATATATTTTTCTGTTGGAGCTGCTGAGCAGCTTATTAAAAAACAAAGATAAAAAAGGAACAATGTATTATCACTGAAGCCTAAATTGACCATGTCTTAAACGGTTATATATATCTGTGTTTATTTTATGTGTGTGTGTGTGTGTGTATTTGTGTGCAGCATTAGGTAATATTCAGCTAACCCAGCTGCTTGCAGTTGCTTGCTGTGGAACACATGGCGTTCATTTCATCGCATGTTTATTTAGCAAACAAAAAACGGCAAAGCAAACTAGTGTCTAAAGAAGATAGATATGAAAAAGCTTTAGGAGGTGAGAAATAATCATTGCCATGGATCAGGAATATCAAAACTTTCGCACCAAGCCGACTCACAGACTTTCAACAATTGTTCTTATAGCGCTGTACCAGACCATCCTGCTCCATATCTTCAAAACCTTTTTTGCTTTCTGAGGAAGAAGCTGTCAGGCCATTGTCCCTGCTTCCTGCCATAATTCTTCCCTGGAGAGCTCAGTGCTCTTGTAGGTAGTCAAGGACTTTGAACTGAGTAGACAAGTCTTCTTTATTACAGATACAAGTAACGGTAGCCAAAAATGGAAGGGCAGAAGCTGGAGGCAACTTAACCCGGAAAATTGGTTTCAGAAAATGGTTGGGAAAGATGATGAACTTGCAGAGATGGCTAAATTAATTTATTGGATTAAAGAATTTATGGCTGACCGGAAACCCCTTATAGACTTTTTGCATGATACAGGGGGAAAAAATATGCACTTACAATTTGTGGTCTTGATGATTACAGGGGGGGAAAGTGTAACAGAAATAAGTGAGAGTATTTGTTATCTAAGAGTAAGAGATAACTTTGTAATTAGATTTCCACTTGCTGCAGAGGAAATCAGAAGCTTTTTTTCCCTGTCCTCTCCTTCTGTACTTTTTCCTTTCTCTTTGCCCTCTTCTCTATTAGTTTCTGTTAGTTTTTATGCTCTCTCTAAACATTTAGCAATATTTTAAATATTATAATATTGAAACGTATTCAATAGTATATATATTGATGGTAAGCAGAAAACTAATAGATCACTTTTGCTGTCCCCTCCCAGAAGAAAAAGGTTGTTAAATCCATTCTGGCAAAAGGAAAATCGGACAATGCAGACAAAAAGAATTCACCCTTTCCAACAGCAAATGGGGTCAAAATGATGGTTTTGCATATGTCTGACTAACATATGTGGCAGAAATTCCACAACCATAGACGGTATCTTGACTTTTGTGCTTCCCCATGAATGCCTAGGGATGCGGAGAATGCTTAGGGACATGGTGGCTTAGTGGCCAAGACGCTGAACTTGTCGATCAAAAGGTCAGCAGTTCAGCAGTTCGAATCCCTAGTTCCGCGTACGGGGTGAGCTCCCGTTACTTGTCCCAGCTTCTGCCAACCTAGCAGTTCGAAAGCACGTAAAAAATGCAAGTAGAAAAATAGGGACCACCTTTGGTGGGAAGGTAACAGCGTTCTGTGCGCCTTTGGCATTTAGTCATGCTGGCCACATGACCATGGAGATGACTTCGGACAGCGTTGGCTCTTCGGCTTTGAAACGGAGATGAGCACCACCCCTTAGAGTCGGGAATGTGCGAAGGGAACCTTTACCTTTATGAATGCCTTTGTTCCCCTCCCCACATCTCTATTTGATAGAGAACAAGAAGTTTAGCAGGCAGAAGATCAGCCTAGACTCTCAGCTAAATTTGATGAAAACAAAACGACAATATAAAATGTACTTTATATGGCAGTGGAATACACTTGAAACATTGCCTTCAGTTCTGGTCACCATGATACAAAAAAGATGCTGTGGCCCTAAAAATTGTGCAGAGAAGAGCAACGAAGACGATAAGCAGTCTGGAGGCTAAATCGCATGATGAACTGTTAAGGGAACTAGATACGTCTAGTCTAACAGAGAGAAGGGCTATGAATGACATGATAACTGTTTTGCAATACTTGAAGGGCTGTCACAGGGAGGAGGGGGTCGATTTATTCTCCATAGTACCTGAGGGAAGCAAGGGTGGAAGCTCCTCAGAGGGAGATCCCACCTGGAACTAAGGAGGAATTTCCTGAGAGTGAGAACAATTAGAACAGCTTGCAACCTGGAGATGTGGTGCTCCATTACTGGAGATGTTCAACAGAAGATTGGACAACCATTTCTCCAGGATAGAATAAGTACTGCTATCCTGGGTAGGGTGTGGACTAGAACAGGGGTCTCCAACCTTGGCAACTTTATGACTTGTGGACTTCAACTCCCAGAATTCCTCAGCCAGCGCATGCTGGCTGAGGAATTCTGGGAGTTGAAGTCCACAAGTCATAAAGTTGCCAGGGTTGGAGACCCCTGGATTAGAAGACCTCCAATGTCTCTTCTAATCCTATGTTTTTATAATAAAAAGTGCCAAAGTCAACAACTTGCCACTTTCAAGCCCTTTCCCATCCCATGATTTCCTAACTTTCAGAACGACTGAATTTATGCAGAAAATAACCCCAGCAAATTAGACTAAATATTGAAAAATCTGTGGATTGATTCATGTGAAACAAGAATTGCTCAGCTGGAAAATTTGGATAAACAGTGTGCTACAGATGGATTTTGGAATCAAATATAGATTTTCAGGAGGAAATGGCCCATTTATGTATCACCATTATCAAAAATAATGTATTATTTCTCAACATTCCATATAATACCAAGGGAAACCAGTCTGCGCTGCAACAGCTCTCGCAGAAAAAAATGTATGGGAGATATTTTTCCCCTCTGGGGCAGCATAAAAGCTTGAAATTTAAACTGTTTATTGTGTGGGTTTTGATGTTCATACAGCCAAAAAAAATAAAAATAAAAATCTCAGTCCCATTATTATAAGATAGTCATTTCAATATCATATTTGGCATTTATCATGGCAAGCGGAATTTCTGGGATGAAAAACAAAGCAAAACAATCCTTCCGGATCTTTCAGTAGTAAAAGTTTTTAGTGCAGCTCATTTGAGTGCTAAATAGAAAGTGATTGCTCTTTCTTCTTTTCATTTTCCAGCACATTTTTTTTTTACTATTACTGGATAGAATAGTGGACTATTAGCCTCTCTCTTCTCTTTTATTAATTAGACTGCAATGGGTCCAAAAGATTGAGGCATATCAATAATAACTCCTATTTATCAAAAGGGGGAAAGAGACTTACCAGTTTATTATTGTACCCTGTTTCCTCCCAAAATAAGATATCCCCTGATAATAAGCCCAATCAGGCTTTTGAGCTCATGGCAATAAGGCCAAGCACTTATTTCATCTTATATTTCAAAAAAATATAAGAGAGAGCCTTATTTTCGAGGAAACACAGTAGGTATCATCAGCAAACTGTATGCCAAAAAACTAAATACAAAATAGTTGGACAGATTGGGAACAGAACAAATCCTTGCAGGGAACAGGCTAGCTTTAGGGCTGGTTACTCCCGCCATCCCAGACAGTGGTGGGATTCAAATAATTTAACAACCAGTTCTCTGCCCTAATGACTGGCTGGGTGGGCGTGGCCATGGTGGGCATGGCCAGGGGGTGTGACAGGCAGCACTCGGCCTCCTGCACCCCCATGGAAGTAAAAATGAGCTACGGGGGGAGATGTGCCCCCCACGCCCCATTTTGGGCCTAGTAGGCCCCCCTGTAGCCTCCTGGGAGCAAAAATGGGCCATGGGGCGCCACACTGCACCCCGTTTTGGGCCTAGGAGGTCTCCGTGCACTTATCTGGGAACCAAAACAGTACTCGTGGGGACTCCTGGAAGGAGCAGAGAGGGGAGGGGAGGGGCCACCCAGCAATTTAACTACCGGTTCGCCTGAACTGGCCCAAACCGGCTGTATCCCACCATTGCCCCCAGATCATCTTTTTATCCTGCAACATCTGGCAGAGAAATATATAGCAAGGGCAGGATCTGTTTTATATGCTCCTTTTATTGACTTTAGGTCTACCTTTGATTTCATATTGAGAGTTAGGATGTGAAATAAACTCCATATACAGGCATCTATTACTCTTGCCAATTCCATGATAGCTAGATGCCTATTACTCTTGAAATACAAGCTTCATGAAAAATGCAGAGTTGAAAATTCATTTTACTGCACAAGGGCATTTAACTAAAGCAACCAATTAACATTTCTGCCCATAGGTTTAAGTGAGAATAGCAGATACTGTAGTTTGAGTGATATCTCCTTGAGAAGTTGCACTTTTATGGGTTTTATGAGGAAGTTATCAAATTCCTTGGGTACGAACAGGTCAAAAAAAGTACAAACACAACATTCTTGGTCATATGGTAGAAACTCAGGGATGTTTTCTTAGTAACTGATTTTTGTCACTCAGGCCTGTGGGATATTTAAATTGTCCAGAAAATATGTCTGACAAACATATACAGTATAGTGTGATTTGAAAATCTGCTAGAAGTACAGTGTTTAAAATTTATAGTGGAACAAGTAGTAAACATTCCAGAAGGATTTTTGTTCAATACTGGTAATTAGTTGTTTTAATAAAAGTACTACATACATCAATAATCATAATCCAAGTGCAAATTATATGGGTATATTATACTGTATAGGTGCATTTAACATATTTTTTTTAGCAATCACTTAAATCATTATGACTAGACACCTTAATGAATTATTAGATTCCGGTAGATTGTACAATCGTAGCTTGTAATACTATTTCACCTAAATTAAATTCTACCTTGTGAGAAATAATGCAAGATTATACTGTAAATTTATGTTCAGTTTGGATATCATTCACAAATAGATTTTTTTTTCAATCTCTATCTTAATTATTTTTTAGTATCTCAATCCTTACCTGAAAGGATACATACATGTACTGTTTCTATTGTGATATCCGACCATGTTCCAAGAACACCATCAACTGATACAAAAAAAAGTCATCCCATATTTTTAGGTAGTGGTTTATGTCTCTGCATTAAATTTTATAAGAATAAGAGAGCTGACATTAAGTACAGGGCTTTTCTCATGGTAGGGAGATCATCAATCAAATAAATAATCTTATTATTGGAGTCTTTAGGTTTAAAATGCTTGAATTTTTTTTTACACCACCCAAAGAATTTTGTAGAGAATAATCTAGAAACCTAATGACTAATTACTGATAAAGCAGCAGATTGGGATACATAAGAAATTGACTCTATCCCCTTCTCTATTCCTTATCCAGAGAGGCTCCTTCATTCCTCAAATATAGCAGTTTGCCACTCTAGAATTTACTCTGAAGTGCTTTCAGAGCCATTTAGTATGCAGTGGCTGAAGCAGCTGGCATGTCCCAAACCATGTCCCCTTCATATAATATAAATGACCCAGCCAACCCTTCTTTCAAGTTTTATTTTGCTAGCAGCACATGCATGACTTTGTTTCAATTATCCAGTGGCCATTCTTCTGGTCCTTTGAACCAATACCTACAAGTGCAGAGGAATACATATGCATTCCCAAAGCTACCATCCTCTCACACATTTCCCATTTTAGCCCTGGGCATAACTAATGCTAAAATTCATTGAAATGGAGTGTCACGGAAAGCTTGTTTTGTGATACCTTCCTAAGACTTTGTCTCAGTTCTGGACAATGGAATAAAATTATCCAGGAAGTGGTTCATTCAACATCTTCTTCTTGTGCCATATCCGTCATCGGATGATGGCGATCATGCTGGCAATCCTATTTTTATCAATAGCCACATGAAAAAGTTTTGCGGAGTTTTGTCCAAACAAGTCCCTTAGGTTTTGAAGCCATGGCATTCTTCTTCTGCCTGGACCTCATTTGCCTTCAGTCTTTCCTTCACTCTTTTCATTCAACATGGGAAAAGTTAATTGATTGGGGGAAATTAATTCAAGTTGGAACAAGGTGTAGTAGGAAGGAGTAATCAGGAAAACTCTGCAGTCTTGTTTAGATATTCTTGTACCAAGTCAGAATAAAGTGAGCGTTGAATCCAAGAAGACAGATTAGTAGCTACGAAATAATATCTATCAAAATTTAAGCCTGGTCTAAAATAAACTTGCCCACAAGTTTACAGTACCTATATTTTCTTGCCTATTCTAACACAGTTCCAGAAATTTCTGGGAATTAGGAAATGTTTTCAGCTCCCACTTTGAGAATGTTGAGCGGTGAAGGAATAATGGCCCAATTCTTCTTCTTTAGAAAACCCCAGAATAAGAGCAGTGTGTATTTGAATGCTAATTCTGCCCTCACTGTGCCTAGTTCTTAATAGAGAGGCCAGCAGAGCATCTCCTGCCTTTAAGCAAAAATAGAAGAATCATTTTAAGTTAAATGGCCTAGGCAGGAGTAACAAGAAAAATGAAGCTTTCATTTTTCATTCTCACGGTGTGAGAATCATGTTTATTTACAGTCCTTCCTACTTCCCACAATCGCTGGAATTGGTTTCCCAATTCATAGCCTGCAAAATGGATTTCTTAAGAGGAATATGCCATTTAGTCCTGAGTATGGCTATTTGAGTTGAGCTGCTGTTTACCTTTGGGGAATTTAAAGAGTCAGTAGGATTGTTTCCTTTACCTTGAGGGAAACTTCTGTGTGGATATTATCTATCTATCTATCTATCTATCTATCTATCTATCTATCTATCTATCTATCTATCTATCTTATCTATCGATCGATCTATCGATCTTATCTATCTATCTATTGATCTATCGATCTATCTTATCTATCTATCTATCTTATCTATCTATCGATCTATCGATCTATCTATCGATCTTATCTATCTATCTATCTATCTATCTATCTATCTATCTATCTACGCATGTATTAGATAACATATATAAGTATATAAGTATAGACATAAATATGAATACATGAGATGGATATGAATAAAAGGGAACATTAGGACAGGGACGGTAGGCTTGCTGGTATGCTTATGCATGCCCTGTAAAGACCTCTTAGGAATGGGATGAGGTCGACAGTAGACAGTCTAAGGTTAAAGTTTTGGGGGTTTGAGCAAGGAAACCACAGAGTCAGGTAGTGCATTCCAGGCATTGATCACTCTGTTGTTGAAGTCGTATTTTCTGCAATCGAGTTTGGAGCGGTTTATCTTACATTTGTATCTATTGTGTGCTCGTGTATTGTTGTGATTGAAGCTGAAGTAGTCACTGAAGGTAGGACGTTGTAGCAGATAATTTTATGTACTACGCTTAGATCAGAATAGCTTGAAATAGCTTGAAAGCAGCTTTGGACAATTGCAAAAATTGTCTTTTCCTGCTTTGTCCGCTGGAGTAGTAAAATAGAAATTAAATAGTACCATCTTCTACAAATGGTAGCAAATGGCCTGTTAAGGATATTGTTGAGTTACACCCGAAGTTGTGGTTTATAAAGCAGAGTACCGTTAGAGTACTTGCTTGGTACGTTGGTGTGTAATGAAGGAGATAGGCATAGCATGCTTTGCTAGCTTTATCCTATACTAATAATGAAGGTATTCTATAAATTCTATAAACAGAGGCCCACTTGCACTATGGAAATATTGGTTTGTAGTTATGGGATTTTTCAGCAATAAATTCAGGCTGCTTACTATTTATTCTATTTATTCATAATGTAGTTAATGTATCATATATACTCAAACATACAACTGTCATTCTTAGTCAGGCTTTGCCTGACTAAGAGTTATACAAAGCCTCAGTCTGGAGATTTGGTTTCAATTTTGAATCAACTTTTCGAATCATATCTTGAACCCAATGCTTCCAAAATCAATTTCCTCTTTGCAAAGAACTTTTATGTATGTGCGTGTTTTCCAAATTGATTCAGAAAATCAAATCAGAGCATTGTGATATTCAGATGCAAACTATCTAAAATTAATTCTGTTTTCCAAATGGATTCAAAACTGTGGTTCAAATTAATTATTTGGATGGAATCAGCATAGATGCTCCTTATGCTGATCATGATTTAATGGATAAACAATAATTTGGCTGAGTTTGCACAATACATTATCATAAACTCTGGTTTAACAAGTACATCACATAAAGGCCCAATAAAAAAACATAATTAATTATGTTACTCTATCAGTATTTATTTGATTGTTTGCATCCTTGTTATATTACTGTCCTCTGTTGTATATGGCATATCATAACTCTCCGTTCCAAGGAAACCTTAATACTATTTAGAATTTCTTTCTCTTTTTTAAAGGTATATACTCCATTGATTTTTCCATGCTAATTTTCCTGATTTGAATTAGTACTTCATTTTTATTTTTTTATTTTTTATTTTATTTATATGCCGCCCTTCTCCGGAGACTCAGGGCGGCTTACAATGTGTTAAGCAATAGCCTTCATTCTTTTGTATATTTATACAAAGTCACACATCATCCAGACATTCTTTCCCTCATAATAGGCTGCCAATCTTCTCCCTTAATGAAAAGTACACCAACACAAAGGTTATGTTCCATATGTCTAGGCATAAAGGTCAACCACCTAGCAATATGTATCCTTAATAGTTAAATGAATAATTCAGTACCAAACCAGTGGGGGCAACTTTTGTATGTTCATGAATATAGAACAGAATTCAGACAGGCAGGCTATTTAAACCTGAAACTATTCCATTAACCTTACGTCCAGATCTGTGATTCATCATGGGATCTGCTGGTGATAAATTCATAAGAAGGAGCTGGCAGGTTATTTCACCCAGGTATCTCCATTACTAGCCTTCTCAGTCCTGAATTGCTGTCCAGCAGCTTTTCCAACCTGGCATTTCCCACTTTTGGGGGGGATGAGCACAGGACCCTACAGGATGGGGATTCTGGCCATTTAGTGCAAGCATTGACTATGGGAAATGCTGTGTGTATTGAAAAGGCACGTAAGTATAGAAACCAAGTATTCCAAAGCCTGCTGCTTGTACAACAATATACAACAAAAGTTCTGCATGTGACGACCAAATAAATGTTGACTCAAGAATGTCATTTAAGTAGTTGAGGTGAAGTATCTCTAAAGAACTGAAGCTTTGATGTTCACACAGTTGTTTCAAAAGCTGTTTCCAGCTGAATGTGCATGCACTGCCATTGTATTTGGCTGGCACCCTTTTGTAGTATTGTCTGTATAGGCACACTTCGACCACCAGAAACAATATTTAAAAAATGGCTGCCTGGGCCTTCCAAAACATGGATTTGATTAAACAGTTCACAGGGGCCTATTGGAGATTTGCAAAGCACCTGTAAGCAACAGATAGCTAAAAAGTAAAGGTAAAGGTTCCCCTCGCACATATGTGCTAGTCATTCCCGACTCTAGGGGGCGGTACTCATCTCTGTTTCAAAGCCGAAGATCCAGCGCTGTCTGAAGACGTCTCTGTGGTCATGTGGCCGACATGACTAAACGTCAAATGTACATGGAACGCTGTTACCTTCCCCCCAAAGGTGGTCCCTATTTTTCTCCTTGCATTTTTTACGTACTTTCGAATTGCTAAGTTGGCAGAAGCTGAGACAAGTAACGGGAGCTGACCCCATTACGTGGCACTAGGGATTCAAACTGCTGAACTGCCGACCTTTCGATCGACAAGCTCAGTGTCTTAATCATTGAGCCACCGCATCCCATTTAACAGCTAGCTAGACAGAGGTTAAAAACAATAAACACCAATGTACCTTCATTATCAAACAAGCCAAGAGTACCAGCAAATTTAAAAATACAAAAAGCTCCAGCTTGCAGCCTGCAAATGATATTCAGTTATAATAAGGTCACTGAAATATCCAATTTCATCCAGCCCATGGCTCTTGCCATGCTCTGTAATGTACAATTGTACGTTGAGATGGAAGGAACGCCTTATCAATGTGCCTGATACATCAGTTGTGTCTTTCTGGAAAACAGATCTCAGCAGTTAATAACCAGAAGATTTTCCTGAGACTGGAAGCAGTAACTGATTTTATCTGAGGCAGCCTTTTTCTAGGCTGCTGAAGCAAAGACTAAAATAATTGTGCAGCCATCATGAGTATGTAATAAATATGTGATCCTGGAAACCATTTCTTGCGATTTCTAATCAATCCCAGGAATTCCTGCCCTCTGAGCAAGTAATATGCTATTTTTCACTATGTGGCTTTGTCTCCGTATAGAAGCATTCACTGAAATTTTCTGTACAAGTACACTCCATAGGTCAACATCCATTAATATAATACCAGTATACAATATCACCCACAGCATACTGTGGATGACTCTTGAAATGAAAAGATAAACATAGTAATACAATGTGCTTGAAGAACTTTTATGCAGTTGAGTGCTAATGTAATCTGGTCTCCAGCCTACAAAACATTAGTAGAAGTAGTTATTTTTTTAAATCTTTTTTTTAAACATCTTAAACATAAAATTCATCTTTTAAGGGCAAAGGTTTTGTCCGGTATTGAATAAGTACAGTTGCTCATACTTCTTTAACCAATTTGATTCCAAATTTCATCCATTTACATCTTTAAAAAATAAATCAAATCAAGAATTTTTTTAACATACATTCTAACATCTTATTCTAAACATTTAGCATTCTATTGTATCACCATAAATCTTAAATCTCAAATAAACACAGCTCCTTTTTATATACAATCTTCCATTTCCAAATAAACACCATCTTAATTTTTTTCCATTTTATCAATCAGAGTTCCACATATGTTCCTTAATCATAAGACCCATTTCATCAAATCTATGTTTTAACCTCTATTGAATTACAATTTCCTTTATCTTGTCATGAAATACATTTCTCATTTTACATAGAATCACTTCAAGTTCAGTTCACATTATCACTCATTCCACGTTTCCATCCATAATTTTATCTAGTTCCCAGCCTACTAATTTTAATTGTTTAATTGTTTTCCAGGGAATTCTCCATTACTCCTAGATCTATTATCTTGCTGGTTCACAACTGAATTAGCTGTTTTCCAGCGTATTCTCCTCCACTCCTAAATCTATCATTTAGCTGGTTCACAGCAAACTGTTTTCCAGCATAATCTCTTCCATACCTCCCACTGATTGCCAGCATAATCTCCTCCACTCCTAAATCTATTTGTCGCTGATTATCAGCATGCTCTCCTCCGCTCCTAACTCTTATTTATTTGGCTGGTTCACAGCATTTTGATTTAGCTGTTCTCCAGCATAGTATCCTCCACTCCTTCCACTGATTGCCAGCATAACCTCCTCCACTCCTAAATCTATTTTTTGCTGATTACCAGCATAATCTCCTCCACTCCTAATTCTATTTATTTGGCTGGTTCACAGCATTTTGTTTCAGCTGTTCTCCAGCATAGTATCCTCCACTCCTTCCACTAATTGCAGCATAATCTCCTCCACTCCCAAATCTGTTATAGCTGATTGCCAGCATGCTTTCCTCTGCTCCTACTTCTATTATTTTAACTGTTTATTTTAACTAATTCACAGCCTATTACATAATTACTTTTCTAACATATTCTCCTCCATATCTCCCACCAATTTAAAATAGAAATGTGTTGCAGCAAATATCTTCTCACATATTATCTCTTAAATTATAAATTTCCCTTAAATTCATCACATTTCATATATACTTATTTTTCTATGAGAACAACGTTTTTATCCATCTTAAAATCAATTTTCTCTAGTTGTTAAATTTGTGAATAACTCCTGTTAATATTCAAAATTCATTTAAACATTTAAAACATCATATTATCATTTAATCATTTATGTTCTTTTTTTCATGACCAGATTAATATATGTATATTTATATAGTCAAATTTAAAAGGAATGAAAATAAAAAGTAAAAAAGAAAGAAAGAAAGAAAAAACAGAGGGAGAGAGAAGAAAGAAAAAGGGAGTAAAGAGAAAGAAAAAGAGAAAGAACAAAAAGAAAACAAGATTTTAAAGAAGGAAAAAAACACACCTCCTGTCAGTATTCAAACTTCATTTAAGAATTTAATCATTACATTTCCATGTTTAATCAAAATATTTTATTTTTCTTGTCTCACAACCAACTATATTCTATTTCTTCTTTTTCCTATCTGTCTAAAGCTGTTCCTTTTCAAGTTCAATGTTATCAGAATTAAAAACTCTATAAAGTTTTAGCATCTATTCCATGTATGGTATCATCGTCCCTTCTTTTTATTGCCACGCCCTTTCCTTTTGTTGCTGCGCCTGCTAATTCAATTTTAAATGTTCCATTTTATTTCTTCTTTCTTTTCCTCAATAAAACCACCAAAAGGCAGATTAGGAATCCCCAGAGTCAAGCCTCCTTGGCTGTTTTCAAAGTAATCCATTTTAAATGGCTAAATACATTGTTTCTCTTTCAAGTAAAAAGCAATCCACATTTTAGACTTTCACTTCGTCACAGCAATCCTCCATTTTATCCATTATTTAATGGATAAATAATGGTCCGCTTGTCTTTTCTTTTCCTCTCCCTTCCTGCTTATTGCTTCTTCCCTCTTTCTCTCTTCAAAAGTAATCCATTCCACTTTTTAAAAGTTTCAAAGTTTTATGGCTTTACAGCAAACAGTCATTCCAAATTGGTCAGTAATAAAAATAACTCCTTAATGGGTCTTTTCCTCCTGTTATTTGCTTTAATAAGTCTTCTTGCCCCAATAGTCCATAGCTGCTGTTTAAGGCTAGGGGCCCACTTGTATAAATCCATATTTCGAGTGCTGTTCCCACCTGGGTTAGGTCTCACTTACCCGGCTTCCAAACTCTTTACTCTTTTTTCCTCTTTCTTCCTCCTGCACAATGCTTCTCCAGTTGGCCCCGGCTTTGAGGCAGCCACCATGGTTGCCGCTCCCCCGCCACTGGCGCAGAGGGCTTCCTCCGGCCCCGAAGAACCTGACAGTTCCTCTTGGCCATCCAAGGGGTCCCTGTCTTTCCTCCTCTCCCTCCAAGACAGGGTAGGTCCACAGACTGTTGGCGACGGCTCAACAGTTGGGGATTTCACAGGGCTCATCAGAGCCCCGCCATTTCCCCAACTGGATCACCGCAGTACCAACCGGAAGTCCCTAGAAGTAGTTATTTTATTGAACTATCCAATTTTTAAAAATTAGTTTCCAGGCTTCGTGTAGACAGAAATTCATTTATTGTTTATCTTATTGTAAATTCTGCTGCTAGATGTCCCGTACTGATTATGTGGGGTAACTTAAGTTTTCTGATGCAGAAGGTAATGGATGTCTGATCTGGCAGGGAAGAAACTATCAAGCTTGTGTGTAAAAAAAAGCAACAACAGATATAAATTAACATTAAAGAGAAACTGAGTCAAGGACAAGCTTTTAAAGAATGTTTTTTAATTGAATATTGGGAACAATTGTTAAATGTCTATCTAATTTCTATTAAATTATATTGAATTTTGATTCTACCAGTTACCAAATAAATAATTATTCCACTTTGATCTGTCTGTTTTTATCTCTATCTCTCTCTTATAGACATGCACCCACCCACCCACCCACCCACAAACAAATGCCACTGAAATCCAGGAAAAGGAGAGTTTGCTATATCTTTTAAAAGTTTCCTAGTTCTTGGATCACATTATTGGCTAACTTGTTATGGTGCCATTTCAGCAGCTTCCAGGAAATTACAAGTTGGTTACCTTAATGCTCCTTCAGGAAAATTTGGTGGAATGTTGTTAAAGATAAGTCATCAGGTCTTTGAATTAATCCTACTAAAGGTGAGTCAGCATGGCTTCTGCACAATATGACCTATTTTGATAACATTTTAAAGTTCTCTGAGATTCTCACAAAAGCTGACCTAGCACACAAACAATTATCTGGATTTTCAAAAGGCATTTGATCAACTTGTTTGCCAAATACTCTTCAGTTTGCCTAGCGAGAGCTGAGGTCCCCCTAAGGATTGAGCCAATAAATGGCTCTTAATGAAAGGAGTAAAAGTTAAGTATTATTAAAGATGTCTTCTGGGACTAGTGCTTTAGAGACTTGGATTTATAAATTATCTATAGTTCAGACAACAGAAGCTGGCACAAGGAATTTACCAGCATAGATATGACCAAAAGAAACAACAGCAGGAGATTTGAAAGACCTTAGAAGCCAGAAGTGAAAGAGGAAGGCAAGGAAAAACTAATTACAATTTTTATCCCTTATCATGAAAAATTAACTTGCTGAAAATCAGAATTAGTCTAAAATAAATTAGCATTCTTTCATTGCTCAAATTTAATTCTAGGCCAGATATTCAGCAAGGAAGGACATCTGATTAAAGGGAAGAAAAAGCTGGTTGTTTATTTATGTATAACAGAATTCACTGCAATAGCTTCAAGGATGAAGGGGAAGGCTCTTGAATCTACCAGAATTGAAAGGAATCTGTGGAATCTACATTGAAAACCAACATTGGCTGTTCCAAGGTATCTTTGTATTTTGGATTCAATGAACTCATTGTGAGGAGGATTCCAACCAATGCTACAATAACCAAGGCATGATACAATCAAGGCATGAACCAAATAATGAAGAGTTGACAGATTCTACAAGCATTCAATAAATAGAAATTGCATATTTGAAGAGGCTTTATTATTTTAAATGAAAGATCGGACCTTTGATAATTGGAAAAACCCATAAATGGCAACTTTGAAACTCATAGTGAGAAATGAGAAGGGAAGAAATAAGATGTTCAGTTCTCTCCTATTTATGTTCAGTTTAAGATGATTGGAGTTCATTCAGTCTGAAAATTTGCTTAGGCAATTGGAAAGAGATGCCTATATTAGGATGCCCAAAGTAAGGTAAAAGGTAGAGATAAAGGTTCCCCTTGCACATATGTGCTAGTCGTTCCTGACTCTAGGGGGCGGTGCTCATCTCCATTTCAAAGCTGAAGAGACAGCGCTGTTTAAAGACATCTTCGTGGTCATGTGGTTGGCATGACTAAATGCCAAAGGCGCATGGAACGCTGTTACCTTCCCACCAAAGGTGGTCCTTATTTTTTCTACTTGCATTTTTTACGTGCTTTCGAACTGCTAGGTTGGCAGAAGCTGGGACAAGTAACGGGAGCTCACCTCATTACGCAGCACTAGGGATTCAAACTGCTGAACTGCTGACCTTTCGATCATCAAGTTCAGCATCTTAGTCACTGAACCACCACATTCCTCAAAGTAAGGACACATGAACAAATCTGAAAATTGTCTGCATGTATGTATTTGGCAACTGAAGTTGGAATATGACCTATATCATATTCAAAAGAAGACAGTACAAACAGAATACATTAATTTGTGCGTGCAATTTTCAGCTTAGCAGGAATCATAAGCAAAACAATGTGCAATGGTGGCCTTTTAGTAGAAAAGGTTGGTGATGGTGAAGATTGTGTATTTTTGTGTATGCTCTGCAGTGCATTTATTTATTTATTTATTTATTTATTTATTTATTTATTTATTTATTTATCAAATTTCTATACCGCCCTACTCCTGGACGACTCAGGGCGGTGAACAGCCAAGATAAAATATAGATAATACAAACATTAGAAGTCCATTATTAAATATTTTGGCCGAAAACAAATTTAAAACACCCAATTTATAAAACAAATTAAACAATTTAAAAATTTAAAAGGGAGAGTTAGGCCAGGCCAGCCTGCTGAAATAAAAATGTTTTGAGAGCACGACGAAACGTGCGCAGATCCGGGATCCTCCGTATCTCCGGGGGGAGCTCGTTCCAGATGGTAGGTGCCCCCACAGAGAAGGCTCTCCCCCTGGGGGCCGCCAGTCAACACTGTTTGGCCGACGGCACCCTGAGAAGCCCCTCTCTATGGGAGCATACTGGTCGGTGAGAGGCTATTGGTAGCAGAAGGCGGTCTTGTAAATACCCCGGTCCGATGCCATGAAGCGCTCTAAAGGTGATAACCAAAACCTTGAAGCGCACCTGGAAGACCACCGGAAGCCAGTGCAGCTCGCGCAGGAGGTGGGTCACATGGGAGCACCACGCCGCTTCCATAACCACCCGCGTGGTCGCATTCTGAATCAGCTGGAGCCTCTGGGTGCTCCTCAAGGGGAGCCCCATGTAGAGAGCATGTACTGAGACTAAAAGTAAAGGGAAACATTTAGACTTCTGCAGTCTACATTTCCCTCTTTTCCCTTGTGAAAGACAGTCATGTTCATTTTATAGACAGGTCTATGCAGTTTTCATCACAGAAGTGCTTTGACATTATCTTCCCCTGGGATTGTTTTCAACGCTCTAGTCTGGGGCCAAGAAAGAATAATTGGTTCAAAGTCATCCAGTTGGCTTTCATGTCTAAGGAAGAAGCCAGTCCAGCACCTAAACCATGACCCCATTCTGGCTCTTAAGACAGACAGAATCATTTCAAGTCAGGTAGCAGAGAAATATGGAGGATTCTGCTGTCACATAAATTATTTTTTATGGAGGGGACATAGTCAGTGGCATTTTCTGATGTTTCTGTAGCAGAAAAAAAGAGGGTTTATTTTTTGGAAGGGATCAATTTGTCTCCAATAAGGAGAAAATATTTATTCATTCATTATTAAAACTCTAGCAAACAGATAACAAAATATTTTCAGAGGCCGTATAGTGAAAATAATATAAAATCCTGCAAAAAAAAATGCTTCTTAAAGAATATCTCAGACATAACAGCAGCACACTAAGAAAAAGCAAAGAGACAGACAATTGGAAAGCATCTTCTGATCCTAAGCCTTGGGATGGCTTTTATCTATCTGAGCACTTCTTGAGATGTTCTTGTTATACAAACCAATGCAAAAGGCTGGCATTGTCTGATTCCCTTTTCTGTCAAAAATGAATGACATCCAATCAAAGTGAAGCTGCATTTACTCCCATGTATTTCTGTAGAAGGATTCATGGACATATTAAATGTTTTCCACGGAAATCAATGATAATTCAAAATAGTTAACAATAGCATTTTTTAAATGCCTGATAACTATTTATCTCCTACTCTACACTCAAAGAGTAGAAGGAGTAGGAAATATTCTAAAAGTTTTGTGTGAAAGGCTAAACCCTATCTATTTGTCCTATTATAATGCTAAAACTGGATAGCCTTATAGATGGAAATACAGAGTAAAATCTATTCAATTAGATAATTGGTTTTTTGATAGGTGCTTGAACCTTTAAAAGAGGAGGAAAGGAAATCTGAGAATATCCAAATCTTTGTTTAGGTCCTAATTGTAGTTCAGAAACAATTGGGTTTTTTGAAAACTGGAGAGCAAATGCTACATTGATACATAGTATCAAAACATTTTTTCCATCATGTTTTATTTACTAAGTATGTTGTTAATACAACTGGCTAGGTAAAGTATGTGCAACATAATGACACACAAACCTTGCTTTATAAATAATAATTTAAAAAAAGATTGGGTGCACACAATTCAATAAACTAAACCAAAGAGATCAAAGCTCAGTGTTTTGTCTGTGAGTAGTCACTACTTAGAGCAATTGTCTGATTTGATATTGGAAGCTTCCAATGAAATCCACAACATGTTGAGTTTGTTGGAAAACTGCATGCAGGCCACAGTTTCATGATTTCTAAATACATGCATTTAGAAGATATAATAGAAAAGATCTGTATGGCTTATAAGCTAAAGCAAGTTAAAATAGTCAAAACCTATAATAAAACAACAAATCAAAACACAACTGTGAAGTAAAAATACCACTTTAAAAGCAGAAAGAAGAAGAGCACACAACTCCAAGTACTAAATCAATATAAAACTCAGAGCAGAGGAATAAATATTCAACTATCTGTGTAGGGCTGTTGTAAAGATAATATATGACTACAAACAAAATATACTGCCTTCAGTATTTCAGAGACCTGTGGATTCCTAATACAATATAAAGGGTAAATCTTAAATTTACTCATTGCTTTGTATTGAGTAGTTTCTTTAATTGGGCAAACCCTGGTTTAAAACTAAAGCTTTATATCGTGGTTAAGGCATCAGGCGAGAAAGCAGGAGAATTTGAGGTCTAGTCTAGCACAAGGTGGGTTATTTTGGGCCAGTTATTTTCTCTCAACCCTAAAAGATGGCAATGGCAAGCCACTTCCAGGGGTGGGATTCATCCTGTTCAGTCCGGTTCAGGCAAACAGGATGCTAATTTTACAACTGGTTCACAGAACCAGTAGTTGCAAGAACTGGTTGGCCCTGCCCTGTCCACCTCGCTCTGCCCCTCCCAGGAGTCTCCACGTAGCTTGTTTTGGATGCCAGGTAGGTGCAGTGCTTGTGCAGAGGCTCTGGGAGGGTGAAAAACTGGCCTTCCAGAAGTTCTGGAAGTCTGGAAACGGGCCCGTTTCCGGCCTCCGGAGGGCTTCCGAAGCCTGCGGGAGGCCATTTTCGCCCTACTAGAGGCTCGAGGAAAGCCTCCGGAGCTTGGGGAGGGCAAAAATGCTCCCCCCACCATGGTGCAGGAGCCTGAGTAGGCCATGCCCACCATGGCCACACCCACCCACCAAACGGGCAGAGAACCAGTTGCTAAAAGTTTTAATCCCACTCCATTTCTAAAAAAATCTTGCTGGAAAACTGTATGTACTTGCCCAGACATTTTCTGAGAACTGGGCACACACACACACACACACACAAGTTTAAAATCACAAAAGACTGTAATTTTAATAACCAAGTTCAATAACTTGGAAAATTACTAAAATGTCCCCCTGTTTTGAGAATACAAAAACATTAAGTGGACTTATTGTGTAAGTGGACTTATTCAAGGCTCAAAACTGATCATTATGAACTTTATGTATGGTTGCGAAGAGTCAACAATAACTTGGTGGCTCATAATCAACCAACAGTATAGCTGAATATTGGCTGCCCTATTCATGTCACATGGCCTCAACACCCTGCATGCTCCAACCTTTGTTCTAGCAAAGAATATGAAGTGTTCTCTCACCCACAATGCACAAATGTGTTGCTCACCTTGCATACAGCTCATACCAATCAACTATTACTATCTTGGACCTAGATTGTTGGGGGCAATATGCTGACACTATCGACTGCTTAGAGAGGGCTGTAATGCACTATGTAAGTGCTATTGCTATTGATTCATCAAACCAACCCAATAGCTACCTTCTCACATCATACTTTTGTTCCATTTTACTTATCATGATGTAAGATGAAAGCTGGTTTGGTTTAATGATTAAGGCACCAGTTCAAGTCCATAGCCATGAAAGTCAGCTGGATGACTTTGGGCCAATCACTTTCTCTCAGCCCAACCCAACCTCACAGGGTTGTTGTCACAGGAAAAATAGGAGGAGGAAGGTGTGTTGGTTATGTTTGTAGCACTGAATTATTTGTAAAAATAATAATGGGAGAGGGGAAGACAAATAAATGAATGAAATAAGACCCCCGCCCTCCCCAAGCAGTATAATGTAGTACTATGTGCAAACCAAACCATTCATGTTCAATTTAAATTAAAATACCCAGCTCAGCATAATGCAAGGGTGTCAAACTGGTGGCTCGCAGGCTGGATGAATCAAGCGCAGGCCATGCCCACCCCAACTCCATGAAGGGAAAAAAAAGTCACGTTACATCATGTGACGGCAACATGACACTGCAAGTTTGACACCCCTGACATAATTTTTTTATATTATGAGATATTTTACTAGGAGAATACTCAAATCCTCTGCTCGAAATAAAATTCCCTATACCACCAGGCTTGAAATTTTAGGCATCAATAGCCTTAAACTATGCTGTCTACGTTCCGACCTAAGCTTAGTACACAAGATTATTTACCAAAACGTCCTACCTATTAATGAATACTTTAAATTCAACCATAATAACACAAGGGCTATCAATAGATTCAAACTCAATGTAATTCGCTCTAATCTTGAATGTAGGAAATATGACTTCTGCAATAGAGTAGTAAATGTCTGGAACACTCTACCTGATCCTGTTGTTAGTCTCTCTAACCCTCATACCTTTTACTTTAAACTGTCTACTGTGGACCTTTCATGTTTTTTAAGAGGTCCCTAAGGGAGCGTGCATAAGCGCACCAGTGTGCCTACCATCCCTGTCCTACTGTCCCCATTTATAGGTACTCATTTTATGTGTTTATGGTTATGTTTTGCCTATTTATATCCTTTTATTTCTGCCAATTTTTTTCATGTGTCCATGTCTCTACTGTTACTTGTTTCCTTGTACTTGTTGAGAAATAAATTATTATTATTATTATTATTATTATTATTATTATTATTATTATTATTATTATTGTCAAAGAAAAAGAACTGGAAAAAATAATGAAATATCGCGACCTGGCCATCGAAACTACAAGGCTATGGATGAAACATGTAACAGTGATACCCATTGTTATCAGGTACTTGGTATCATGTCCAAGAATTTTATAACATACATCAGCAAATTGCAGCTTCCTGCAATAACACCAGCGGAACTTCAAAAAAACTGCGCTACTTGGAACATCGTACATCTTAAGAAGGTACTTGGTTGATACCTAGGATGCTGGCAGCAACCCGTATCAACCATTAGCACCAGTCAATGGTATTTGTGATGCATTTTTGAATATTTAGTTGACTGAGTTTCATGTTTAAAGAATAAAATAATAATAATTATTATTATTATTATTATTATTATTATTAATAATAATAATAATAATAATAATAATAATAATAATAATAATAATAATTTATTTATGAGAAACTCAAGATCTTGTGGGACTTTAGGATTCAGACTGACAGGCACTTGGTCCACAACACACCTGACATAACAATAGTTGAAAAGAAAAAAGTATGGTTCATTGACATTGCAATACCTGGTGATGCACGGATTGAAGATAAGCAGCAAGAAAAAATCACAAAGTACCGGGACTTGCAAATTGAAGTTGAGCGACTGTGGAAAAAGAAATTGTGTGTTGTCCCGATTGTAATTGGAGCCCTTGGAGCAATACCCAAAGGACTACCCCGCTATTTAGAAATTCTAAATTTGCCGGACTTGAACATTTTGACTCTACAAAAAACCACCTTACTCGGAACAGCTTAAATCCTCCGATGATACCTTAACAGTTCCTAGGTCCTTGGTTAGGACTCGAGCTGTTGAGCTATTAACCAGCCTCAAAGGCTGTGAATCTCACTAAAGATTAACCAATAAATAATGTGTAAAGAAAGAACAGAAGATCCATGGCATTACATGAAAAATAGCAAGAATTGAAATGTATTTGAATATAAGTACAATTATAAGTAATATAAGTATAACTATAAGTAATATAAATATAGCAGGGATTCTTTTTAAATTAAGTTGGGAGGTAGAATAGTATGAAATATACTACACATACAATATAATTCATGCAACCTCCTCATTAAGATGCCTATATATGCAGCATAATATTCATGCAACACACATATTCATTGTACAACACAGGTTACACGGAACAAAACATACTGAGCAGCAGAAGATACACAACATAACATTCTCTCCACCCACCATGCAAAATGACAGATGCAACGCACAACACAAATGGTGGAATAAACTACGATATCCTGTAGGCTGGAAGCCCTTTGAAATTGGATAAGAATCCCCAGAGGAACAAAGTCTGATTAAAACTTTCACCAACCCTGCTTTTTCTTACAGGTTGAATGTACCCCTGACTTCCAAAAGGATATATTCCACTTTTTGTTGCTTCCCTTCTATAAATGTCCCCTGATGATCTTTGCCCATCCAAAGTGAATGTTACACGAGTTTGGAGCTTGTTGCCGGATAGCATGTTGTTTCTGCTTCTGCTGCTTTTGGCACTTCTGACTAGCATGCTAATACTGAGATACCTGGAATATCTCGTTAGCACCATCTTTCAGTACCGCTGTTTGTAATGGATAATGATGGAGATCTTCAGAAACATGAAATGAAATATTTACAATCGCTATAAAGTTGCAGGAATGAACAATGTGCAGCCAAGTATAAAATGGACTAACATGCTTCTTCCTTGCAGGGTTTACATTTACAGAAAATATTAAAAGCAGCCTACAGAGGGTTTCAAAGATACATTCGGACTCACATTGAGAAACAATCAGAGCAGAAATGAAACAAGATTCTGGAAGTTTTTCCTGCTGGAAATTGTTATACCCATTCATTTCCTTTACATAAAAAGAAAATAAACTGATGCAGTGCAATCTATTCAGGTATAACATGAACTAAAGCTTTTAAAATTGGGCTCCATAAATAACAGAATAACAATTCCCTTTGCCTGAATATTAACTGAATTAGAAGAGCAGGCAAAAGGTTTAAAATTAATTTGGGAATCAGATTTAGGAGAAATAAATGATAATGGTTGGAAAAATATTTGGAATAGAAGAGTATATAAGAATATGTCAGTTAGAGTTAAGGAAAATGGATATAAAGTGATATGGAGGTGGTACCTAACACCACGTAAACTAAATCAAATAGATGGTAAATATACAAATATTTGTTGGAGGTGCAAGAAAGAGGTTGGAACATCTAAACATATGTGGTGGGATTATGATAGTGCACAAAATATGGGGCATGGTGTTTAGAGAAACTAGAGCACTTTTGAATGTAAATTTAGATATGTCACCAAGAATTACATTATTGTTGCTGGTGGAAAAACTGGATATAAATGAAACAAAAAAAGAATTGATTGTAAATTTGATAATGGCAGCTAGATTAGTGATGGCTAAATATTGGGGATGAAATTGGGATATTCAAAGAAATGAGTGGTATAATGAAATTTGTAGTATGGCAACAAATGATAAATTAACAACAGAAATTAAATTTAAAAAAGGGATGATCAAAGCAAACAATTATAATGAAATATGGGGGGATTTTATAAAATCAGTGTTGGTGGAAGGCAAAGGGAATAAACCTATTCAAGAATGTATGTTGTTTTGGAGGAGATAAGGGCACAATTAGAATATATTGTATACCTTTTAGTTATTACAAAAGAAGAAATATAAGCAGGGGGGAAATGGTCTCCGGGGGGTGGTGGTGCACTGTAATATTTGCATTCCCCCTTTTTTTGCATTTAGATGTATTTGTACTATGTTTGTATTGTTTATATTGTTTGTACTTACTTTTTTTTTTAAAAAAAATCCCTTTGCCTCAGTTATTAGTTGTAAAGATATTTAGCTAATGTAAGCAAACAAGATTTTTTTAACTCATTGGCATTCCGTATTAATAACCTTCCCTCTAAAGCAGTGGGGGGATTCAGCTGGTTCAGACTGGTTCGGGTGAACCAATAGTTGTGACCTGCGGGGGGGACCCGCCCACGCGTCCCGGCGCTATGCCGTCCTATTTAGTTATGTTTTATAAGCCACAGGCATGTGTGCAAGTGCATATGCGCACGAGCAAAGCACATGCACAGAAGTCCGCACGTGCTCACATTTTCGGTGCTGGGGTGAACCGGTTGTTAAATTATGTGAAGCCCACCTCTGCTCTAAAGTTTGTTTTAGCATGATCAAACTCTTAAGCTAAAAGGTATTTTGCTGAACATGCACACAAAATTTAATTCTTTTTTTAAAAAGGTTTTTATTTATTTATTTATTATTTATTTATTTATTCATTTATTCATTTATTTATTTATTTATTTAAATTTTTATACTGCCCTTCTCCCGAGGGACTCAGGGCAGTGCACAGCCACAATAAAACAACGTATCTCCATAAAATTTAAAAACAGTTTAGACAAACAAACATTTAATAAATCATTTATTTATTTTATTTTATTTTATTTTATTTTATTTTATTTTATTTTATTTTATTTTATTTTATTTTATTTTATTTTATTTTATTTTATTTTATTTTATTTATTCCTTCCATGTGACATCTCGGTGTTGTCTCTAAAAATTCTTCTTTTTGTTGCTTCTTCTATCTTCATTCTCATCAAGTCCATTGCCATAATTCGTCATTAACACAATATTCTAATATATAGCATTTTTATACATAACTGTTAATTTACTTATTTGTATCTCTTTTCTAACCATTGGTAAAATTAGTTCCATATCTTAAGGTATTCTGAATCCTCTCTTTCTTTAATCATCAAAGTTAATCTATTCATTTCTGCAGTCTAATTTTTTTTTAATTACTTCTCCTTCCAAAGGTATTTTCTCTGCTTTCCAATTTTATGCATAACTCTTCAGAGAGGGGCGGCATATAAATTGAATTAATTAAATTAAATTAATTAAATTAAATAAACAATCCTTGCAGCTGTTATTACATGTATAATCAAATAAGTATTTTCTTTACTAGTAAAGTAAACAAAATTTAATTCTAAATGTCAGCTCCATGGATACTAGTTGGGCGTCTGTATAAAAGGACTAACTCCAACTAACTAGATTTAACTTCTAATCAAACATAAAACACAACAGCCAAAATCCTATCTTCAACTCTGAATAATTTAGACCTTAGGCAATAAATCTTAGAAATTTGGATAGGCACACCTCTGGGAATGAGATAAATTATAGCATAAGCCAAGAAGGGTTCTAATGTATTGCACAAAGTCTTTACCTTTATAGGCCCCAGGCATATATAGCATTTTTGTTTAAGAAAAATGCAAGTATTTCAGTGATGTTTCGTAGACAACTGGGGCCTACTGTTTACTAAGATCTGGAATCATGAAAAACAAACCCTGGATATTTAAACTTCACAGCTGTTCAATATGTACCCCTTTATAGATAAAGATTTTAGGTCTTTTAACAAAAATGTTTGATTTATGATAATTAGCTTCCCTCTTATTGTTAGGGTTCCACTGATGCGCTTGATGTACTCCTGAAATTACTCCCCTGGTTTTACTTTAGAAACAAATGGTCCACAAAATCAGGATTTCCATTCTTCAAATCAGCATTTGGAGAATGGAAATCATGTTCTTTTTTCTTTCTTTCTATTAATGAGTTAATATTAAAATTGAAGTGTGATGGGCCAACCTGTAATCTGGTTTCACTTTTCTTAATATAGGTACAGGAGCCATAAGACATCCATTAATGTTGTGTCAAAGATGTTTATAATGTTTATATGTTCAAGGAAAATCAATACCTCTCAAATGAGATTTCCCTCAATTTTTCTTAACAATTTAGTTCTGGACACTGAACTGAACAGGGTTTTAAAATCAATGAACACTATATAGAATACACTGTTGGATTTCCCAATTAGGTATTTTAATAATTAAATAGTGGACAACGAACTATTTCCCTTCATCAAAACTTATTCACTCCTTCTGTTCACTTTCCCTTCTCATGAAAGTGTCCTGTGTTGAAAAAGGTACAAAATCAAATGAATGAATGAATGAATGAATGAATGAATGAATGAATGAATGAAATTGATGCCTTAAAGTCCAATGTAAGAAGGGAGAGAGAAAATGAAACAATTTAAGATTGGAAGGAGAAAAGGGAATCCCCCTCCCCAACTGAGACATACTGTATAAGCATATTTATCAGAGTGTTCTTTTTAAAAAAGAACATTGTGATAGTCCAATGGAATATTTTTTCTTATTATTGGCTATTAATTAATTAGCTATTAACTAAAATATTCACATTATTTTTTTTCAGATTTACAACAGAGTCTGACCAGCTGCTGCCTCTGGTTAGCAGAGTGATTGTAAATAAATATTGACAGAAATAGAAGGCTCTTACGGAGCTCGAAGGCCTAATCTATAACAAATGCTTGACAGGTATCCTTGGCCATATCATAATACAAGTTCCTACAAGTAACCAATCAGAGAATATGCATCTCCTGTGATAATGTCAAAACAAGTTGCAAATTGCCAGGTAGACATTTCTGATTACTATTATCAGCAATGAGGGAAATTGTTCTGTAATGGAGCTCTTGAATAATGTATTGCCTCTACCTATAGGCTAAGAGTCATATCTGGAATTTGATCATCACTGATAAGGCAGAAAGCAAGGCTTCTATTTGAGCTTTAAGATTTACAGCCACAGGGAATATGAAGATGTGTTGATTTATAATTTGAGTTTCTAGGATTCCTTGCCTATCCTGGTTCTGAACGTAAAAGAAGATGAAGTGTGTAATGCTGGAATAGGGGCGTCTACAAGTTGATGAAGATCCTGAAGTTCAATATCCTGAAAAACATGAAGCAGCAATTACTGACAGATCTACTCTTGCTAGTACATTGCCTCAGGGGTGAAATCCAGCAGGTTCTGAGAAGTTCTGAAGACTGGTAGCAGAAATTTTGAGTAGTTTGGAGAACCGGTAGCAGAAATTTTGAGTAGTTTGAAGAACCAGCAAATACCACTTCTGGCTGGTCCCAGAGTGGGGTGGGAATAGAAATTTTGCAATATCCTTCCTCCAGGAGTAGGGAGGGAATAGGGATATTGCAGTATCCTTCCCCTGCCATGCCCACCAAGCCACACCCACAGAATTGATAGTAAAAAAAATTGAATTCTACCACTGCATTGCCTCAACAAAGTTCTGTGTATAATTGAGGCCTTCAGAAGACTGGCATACTCTGATCTTCCACTATTCCATCTTTGCTGAATGTTATTTATTCTTAGATAGATTTTGTCCATTACCCACATCTTAGACTCCTCAAAAGGGAGAAATTCAGAATTCAAAATTGAAGATATACTTATACCCTTGGTTGGGAGAAACCCAGGATAAGATACTGCTCCTAAATAAATAGTAACAAAAAGAGCTCAATTAAATAGCCTCTTAAATATCCTCTGGTCTGGCTAAAATGCATTAGTCTCTCTCTATATATATATTATAAAATGTATACCTACATTTTAGAGAATAGGTTCTTCACCTTTTGGAGAAGCAACCACAAAGCTTTTCTTTCATTCTTGATGTTTCAAATTAAATCTAACATGCCCTAGGTTTCACAACAGCACCTGAAGACTGACCACAAAAGTATCCTGAATCATTTGTATCTTCCTTACAACTCCAAAAATAGGACAAGTTCTTCTATTGTGGACCTAGAGCTGTGATGGTGAACTTATGACATGGGTGCCAAAGGGGGCAAACAGAGCTATATCTATAGGCACATGAGTATTGCCCTAGCTCAGCTCCAGCATGCATGTGCGCACCAGCCAGCTGATTTTCAGGCCTCCTGGGCCCAGTGGAAGTTGGGAAACGGTCCATTACTGGCCTCCAGAGGGCCAGAAGGTTGTTTTCGCCCTCCCCAGGCTCCAAGAAAGCCTCTGGAGCCTGGGGAGAGCGAAAAACGCCCCTACCAGGCCCACTGGTAACCTTTTTGCCATCGCGTGCCAAAAGCAGGGGTCACACAGGGGGGTTGCGCGTACATGCATGGGAGTGTGGGGGGCATTGAATGATGGGTGTGGGCACACATGCGCACAACCCCCCATGCTCCCCCTGCTTTTGGCATGCGACAGCAAAAAGGTTAGACATCACTGACCTACAGGCAAATGGAGCCTTGGTAATACAGTGGTTTAATGCACCCTGTTATTAACACAGCTGCCTACAATTTCTGCAGGTTCGAATCTTACCAGGCTCAAGGTTGACTCAGCCTTCCATCCTTTCTAAGGTAGGTTAAATGAGGACCCAGTTTGTGGGGGCAATAAGCTGACTTTGTATAAATATACAAAAGTATGAAGGCTATTGTTTAACGCATTGTAAGCCGCCCTGAGTCTCCGGAGAAGGGCGGCATATCAATCAAATTAAAAAAAAATGAAAAAAACAATCTCCTCTTTCTAATACTGGTTTCATCCTGGAAACCAGCTTGCTGGACTTTTGGCAACCTTGTGTTCAGGTTTTGCTTTTGAATGCCAGGTCTCCCTGTCCTTGGGTTTGAATATGGCTGAAAGGGCAAACCAGGCTTCCATAAATGAGACCTGAATGGGAGGGGAAAGGATGAAAATGTGCCCATCCAGGATTTACATCTGGCCTCCGCTCTGTTTCCATGGCAAGGGAAGAGGGTATCGGCGATTGTCATTTGAAAGGCTCTACAAATTACCAGGTGGCACTATTCTGTACATAATTGGGTAGGAGTATATCAAAAGTATTTCTGCATGCTTCTTGCATCTGCCAATTGTCTTACCGTATCCTTGCTTAGAGTAAATTACATTTACATATAGTCAGAACTTTTTGTAAATAACCAGGCTTTGTAAAAGAGGTGATGTTTCCGGTTGTAATGTAAACTCTTGATTACTTACAGATGATGCCATTGTGACAGCAATGATGAGCAGAAGTAGACTTTCCTTAGTTATCTGTTGTAGCTAAATTTAGCTGGATTGGGGCTTGCTTCTTCTATGATTTACAGGCAACTGGGATGTGATTATTTGACTTAAGCATTTACTTTAGCTTTCACAAATGAAAAACACAATTTTATACTGTGGCTGTTCCATTCTGTGAACTAGAGCAGCCCTTAAAGCATAGGAACTTCAGTATCCAAGTTCGCAGAAGGAACATTTATTTATACATTTATAGACTAGCAGCTTTACATTACAGCAATGACATTTTGTTATTAAAATTTAACAAAATTCTATTGAATCTTCACAGCTTTACTCACACATCCCTATGGAGGAATGAATGCAAGAGCAGTTATGAATCAAATATCATTCTGGCTACAATAAATATACTCATCTGAAGAGCCCTGAGAGTAGTTTCAACACAGCAATTTACTCTCTTTTTACTAGCTATAAAATGGTCTCAGGATCTTGTGATGTCCTTATTGTTCTTCCTGAATCATTTGCATTTCTGAATCTAAAATTTATAATACTCTGTCACTCAAATCCAGGGACCTTTGATTAATCTGCAAAGATAATGAAGGCTGATACATCAAAATAACCTAAATCACCTCTGAGATTCTATTCTGTTTATCTTATATTTCAGGGTGGGTGCAACTGCAAAGCATGTCCTATTAAAGTGGTTTCAATTTTGTCTTTTTATACTGATTAACACTGAATGAGTAGAAATTCTATTTTTAAGATGGAAAAGAAGCTGAAATAATACATAGCAAATTGTTTTTGTGATATTGACTTTTCCTCTTTCTTTTTTCCATGTTACTTTAGTCAATTAGAAGATCTAGACATCATCAAAAATTTCATTTAGGTGTGACAGTCAACATAATTTAATAAACAGTATTTTTTCGACTCATCTGTCTTGTAATATTTAGCTTACAAACATTACCGCCCAACACAGAAACTGACAGCCTCTTCTAGCCTTGTGCAAGATTAGGGCAAGATTGGGGCATTGAGAATGACAAAATCCCGTAAGATTTCAGTAAGACTTTATAATGTTTTGCCTCTTTTTTACTTATTTAGAAGGGCTGGGGTAGCTGTAAGAAGTATATCAGAGACCCTAATGCCCAAAAATCAGTGGTGGGATTCAAATAATTTAACAACTGGTTCTCTGCCCTAATGACCGGCTGGGTGGGCATAGCCATGGTGGGTGTGGCCAAGGGGTGTGACAGGCAGCACTTGGCCTCCTGCATCCCCCTGGGAGCAAAAACTGGCCGTGGGGGGAAACGCTGCACCCCCCTGCACCCTGTTTTGGACCTGGTAGTCCTCCTTGCAGCCTCCTGGGAGCAAAAACAGGGTCTGTGGAGAGTCCTGGAAGGGGCGGGGTGGGGCCAGCCAGCAATTTAACAACTGGTTTGCCCAAACCAGCCCGAACTAGCATAATCCCACCACTGCCCAAAACACACCATTCCAGAACTCTAAACTAAAGCAAGCCAAATAACTGATTTTCACTGCAATAAGAAGCTATATTAACAATAGCTCTCTTCAAATATCTGAAGTTCGCTCACATTGTGGAGGGTTCAAACTTCTCTCTTGCTCCAAGTGTAAGGTGACCAGATTTTAACATTGGTAAAGAGGGACATTGTGGGCGTGGCTTATTTTGTGGGCGTGGCTAGCTGGTCATGTGACTGGGTGGGCGTGGCTAGCTGGTCATGTGACCGGGTGGCCATGGCTATGTGTATAGGGTAAGGTGAACAGATTTTAACATTGGTAAGAAGGACACCATTGTGGGCGTGGCTTATTGTGTGGGCGTGGCTTGGAGGCCATGTGACTGGGTGGGCGTGGCTAGCTGGTCATGTGACCGGGTGGCCGTGGCTATGTGTATAGGAACTACTCAGAGGGCTGAAAAGTCATTTCTGACAGGTCCTCACACTTTTGACTGGTCCTCACACTTATGACCATCCTCACATTTATGCCCGTGCAGCATTCTTAACAACCATGTCAATCATTTCACAACTGCTTCTCTTCACCATGGTGATAAGATAGGGCAAAAAACGTAAAATGTGAAGACAGTCGTAAGTTCGAGGACTGGTCAAAAGTGCGAGGACCAGTCAAAAATAACTTTTTCAGCCCTCTGAGTAGTCCATATGCATAAAAGGATACAGCAATAGAGAGGGATGAAGGAAGGGAAGGGAAATTAGAGTAGGAGTGAGGGTAAGAGGCGGAGGAAGAGAGGAGGAGAAGGAGAAAGGAAGAGGAAGTAGGGAGGAGAAGAAGAGGGGGGGGAGAGAAAGTAAGAAGGAAAGAAAAGAGAGAGGTGGTAGGTTTGAGGATAAAGATTGCTGTACAATAAAAAAGATGAAAGGGAAAAAAGCCAATCCCAAACAAATATAAAGATATGAAGATAAAGAATGAATTGTTAAACTTTAAAGAATAAAAGAGAACAAATATGAATAAATAGCAGTAATTAGAAACACACATACAAACATACAACTTATTTTCTTTGAACAGAGTATTTGGCCGGTTCACAAATTTAAACAGCGTTTAGTCACTTCAATTAAATTTACAATTTCTATATTTCCTTTTTGCCATATTTATTCCTCATCTATTTTTTTTAAAAAAACCAATATTACCCTTCATCCTCATCTCTAATCTTAATCAAATTCAATTTTTCCCTTCTATTCTATATTATACCCCTTCCCATTGTCATCTATTTTTATATCCATCCTCACATTGTTTAACTATGTAATTATGTAATACAGTTGTTTAATACAAATTCAACATTTTAATATAAATCAATTAGTTATAAAACTATCTTTTTTGTATATTAATCAATATGAACATGAATATTCCAATTATTTCCATGCAATCCAATTTCTTACAAATCAATTAATTATATTTACCAATAATAATAAACCAAATAATTTCCCCCATATATTCCTCTGAACCACAACTTAACTATTTCTGCTTTCAACATAATATACAATTAATAGTATCTCAATTATTACAATTCCCTAGTTAAATACAGCTTTTTTTTCTTTTGTGTTTTAAAATCTTGAACTCTCCTCCTAAATTTCCCATTGTTTGCAGTTTTTCACCTACCTTTTTTGGGGAGGAAAAATAAAAATAAAAATAAATCTCTCTCTGCCTCATTTTGTCACGTTGCACCAAAGATCCTGGTTTTGGTTTCGTTTCTGCAGCTTAGCTAGGGGAAAAAAAAACTGCTTCAGGAACTCTTTACACTGAGTGCCTGTAGGGCGGCCCTTTGAAGCCCCGGGCAAGAGTTTAAACAGTTTTTTTTTCTTCTAGCCATCAGCTGGGGCTCAAGAGGCAGAATGAAAAATCGGGACTTTTTTGAAACGCCGCGAGACGCGGGACAAATTGCTAAAAATCGGGACTGTCCCGCCAAAAGCGGGACGTCTGGTCACCTTATCCAAGTGGTAACGGTATACCTGTTGGGATGAAACTTCAAGGATGTAGATAGAGATTAGACATTAGAGGAACTACTTGACAGTAAGAGCTGTCTCAATTAGTGGAATAGGTTACCTCACACAATGGTTTCTGGCCTCTCACTGGAGGTTTTCAAACAGATGTGGATAGTCATTTATCAGGTGTGGTGTAGGGAATCTTGCAGGGACTGGAGTTGATGACCTCTTAAGTCCCTTCCAAGTCTCTATGGTTCTGTCATTTTTTGTACTGGTTTCTAAAATGGCAACAAAAATACATCCTCCTGAATGTTTTCAATGGAATGGCGTTGAGCTTCCAATTTCCTTCCAATATCAACCCCTTGAACCCTGAATGAAGGCTTTTATCGATTGTCTTTATGCTGTCTTAATCAGGGTGAAATACAGAAGGTTCTGACAGATTCTGGAGAACTGGTAGTGGAAATATTGAGCAGTTTGGAGAACTGGCCAATACACCTCTGGCTCGCCCCAAAGTGGGGTGGGAATGGAGATTTTGCAATATCCTTCCCCCAGGAGTGGGGAGAGAATGGGGATTTTGCAGTATCTTTCCCCTACCACACCCACAAGCCACACCACACCCACCAAGCCACGCCCACAGAACTGGTAGTAAAAAAAAATGAATTTCACCACTGGTCTTAACTGATTTGTTGCTGTTGTTGCTGTTGAAGGAAAACATGCACATCATGGCTTTTTGACTTATTTCCAACCCCATTACATCAAGAGGGTATATTGGAAATGTTTGTATTTTTATCTATATAATTAATATGTTGGGTATACAGATTTTATTCCCAAGAATTACTCAGAGTATTGTGTGTGTGTATCTATGTGATTGAAGATATAAACTGGGTGGATACATATTGTTGCCTATGTGTGTGGGGAAGAATCAGGGGGAAAATCTGACCAGATCTATCTGGCTCGCGCAAGGCACTAGGGTCGGTGGTCGGTGGTGGGAAGCTCTGCCCACCCGCCGGGATGTCATCACATCCCATTTTTTACCCTCTGCACATGCGCAGAAGGCTCTGCGCATGAGCAGAAGAGGCACACACTCTCACATTTCTGATCTGGTAACAAAGGTAAGTGCATTTTACCCCTGGGAAGAATGTGCTCTCTGATCCCCTCTCATATTACATCTGCTTATTTTTGAGCATATATAGGCACTAAAAAATCCAGTGCCGAATGTATGTACTCTTTCCTTGATCAACTGATGGAAAGAAATTCTGCCTTAGAATAAAAGGGTCAACATGAAATGAATTCTGGCTTAGAATGAAATGTTCAGAGATATGATAGCAGTGCTCCAGTATTTGAGGGGCTGCCACAAAGATGAGGGGGGCAAACTATTTTCTAAAACACCAGAAGGCAAGACAAGAACCTGTGGATGGAAACTAATCAAGGAGAGAAGCAACCTAGAACTAAGGATGTCTATGGAGATTTTCAGTCATCCAGGTCATGGTTGTCCAAAAAGTGCTTTTTCAAAAGGCAGCTGGATTTTGCTTTTGTTTTTTTTTCCTTGAAGATATTTCACTTCTCACCCAAGAAGCTTCTTCATGAGACTCCCACTTTTTGGACTAGAACTAAGGAGAAATTTCCTAAAAGTGAGAACAATGAACCAGTGGAATGGCTTGCCTTCAAAGGTTGTGAATGCCTCATCACTGAAGGCTTTCAAGAAGAGACTGGACAGCCATTTGTATAGACTCCCCATCTCCAGCAGTGGGTTGAACGAGATGACCTCCTAGTCCATGTCATGTCATGTCATGTCATGACATGTCATGACATGTCATGTCATGTCATGTCATGACATGTCATGTCATGTCATGTCATGTCATGTCATGTCATGTCATGTCATGTCATGTCATGTCATGTCATGTCTTCCCTTCCCTTCCCTTCCCTTCCCTTCCCTTCCCTTCCCTTCCCTTCCCTTCCCTTCCCTTCCCTTCCCTTCTATTCAATTCTATTCCTGCAAGCTTTGGTCAGATCTGAGCACATTCAAGTTCATTTCTCCTCCTTTTCCTCCTCCTTGCTGGCTTCTTCTCCCAGACGAAAGAAGACAAAGTCAGAATGATTTCATGTCATTCTGTCTAGTGTTCTCACTCTTGACAACTTTAAAGGTATGGACTTTGGAAGAGGAGGGTTTGTATTTGATGTTTTATTTTATTGGGTTTGTATTTGATGTTTTACTTCTGTAAGCTCCCTGGAGTCACTGTGAGTGAGTTGGGCAGTCATATAAATGTTTTTAATAAATAAATAATATTCTCAGAATTTTGCAGTCAACATACAGTCACAAACCCTTTACATAATTTATTCCCAATATTATGTTGGATTGGTGAGTAAACTCAGGAGGGTTGTAACTGAATATTTACTGCATTTGACTTCTTTCCTTGGGGCTATAGAATTGATTAATAATAACAGTAATAATAAATTTGAAAACATCCCATATTAGTAGACACCACTGCCCTTGCTCATAATTTAATTTGCAAAAGAAAAAAAAAACATTTTCAATCATATCTTGTTCCCAAACTCCAGTTAAATTTGTCCACTCTTTCATTATAAATAGAACAACCTTTGAATGTTCACAAAAGATGATTTACATTCTTCCTAGTTCCTCAGAATTAAATCTGTGCATTAGACTGAAAAGCAAAATTATGTCCTAAATGTGCAGATTAAATTTCATTGCTTTCCTACAATGAATATGGCAGATATTGGATTACACTCCAATATAAATCTGCAAACAAGAAGAAAGTTAATTCAAGGGCTCACTGTTAAACCACTAGCTCTTTATTTTCTTGTGGCTGGCTCAGGTTTTCTGTAGATATTGGCCAGATAACCACAAGGTTTGCCTTATAAAAAAAAAAAAACTTGTATCTCTCCCTAATCTTCTGACATATCTTTTCTTCACTCAATAATGCACTGATAAAAGCAGACACAAGATTTCCTGGGTTGTATCTAGGCCAGTAAGTAACTTACACTTCTTCTCAGTCTTTGCACTTCCTCGGGTGTCCATAGCAGAATGGCGAACTGTAACCCTGAAGTAAATCTATTTAAAAAGTTAAAATTAAAATTAAAAAATTAAAAATACTAACCTTATTCTTTTGATTCCAGCAACAAAGCCATTTCCTAACCTAATCAATCACGTTCATTATTGTATACCACCAGAAAGCATCTCTAGAGAAGGCCAGGGGTGGGCTGCTCGGGGTCCGCAGGGGTTCAGGAGAACCTCTAGCTAAGATTCTGTGGAGTTCAGAGAACCCCCAAATCACACTCCTGGCTGTCCCTGCCCACCCCGCCCCTCCCAGGAGTCCCCACGCAGCCCGTTTTGCATGTAGGTAAGTGTAGGGCATGTGCAGAGGCTTGGGGAGTGTGAAAAATGGGCCTACCAGAAGTTTGAGAAGGGGCCTCTGGAGCCTGGGAAGCCTCCACGGCCCGGGGAGGGCAAAAACACGCCACCCGCCATGGTGCAAGAGGCCGACTAGGCCACGCCTACCATGGCTCCGCCCACCCAGCAACCAGGCAGAGAACCCCTTGCTAAAATTTTTGAAGCCCACCCTTGGAGAAGACCTTAATACTGGAAAAGATTGAAGAGATGAAGAGAATGACCATCAGTAAAGTGCACTAATTATAGAACAATATTATTGGACCATCCGGAAGACCAGATTATGGACAGATGTAGAAAATTTATCTATGTGGCTGTTACAAGTGAACAATCACTTGATGGCACATAATTGATCCATCAATCAGCAATTGTGGATATGTTTTGCTGATCCTTTCTCCAAATCTTCCTGACCGTCAAAAAATTTCTTTCTCCTTGCCCTATTTCTTTCTCATTCCCCCCACCCCCACCCCCAAGACAGAGCAGAAACAAAGAAAAGGGGAACAAAGTGATTGCAAAGTAATCAGGTGAACTGATAGCGGGGAGTCTGCCCACTACCACCCATTTCTAATCATTTTATCACTTCACTGTGAAAACCTAAAGGATATAAGGATCTATTTCATCTTGAGCTCCAGAAAGCTGAGGTTTAACCTCCCACACAGCTGCCTGGGAAGAGAGAGTTAGTTTAACCTTATGACTTGTTCTGTCTATGACTAACACAGCTGACTCCTTCCTGATGGTCTTGCAATGCATAGACCTCCTGATTTAATTTACTATGGGGAAAGCACCGTTCTATGTATTTCTGCCTTCTTCCCTATTCCTAGACAGAGCTTTGCTTTTAGTACCATGACTGTAGCTTCGACTGTCTCACATTTTTCAACTTGTACTTTAGTACAGCGCAAATGGGACTTGGTGGCTCAGTGGCTAAGATGCTGAGCTTGTCGATCGAAAGGTCGGCAGTTCAGCGGTTCAAATCCCTAGTGCTGCATAACGGGGTGAACTCCCGTTAATTTGTCCCAGCTTCTGCCAACATAGCAGTTCGAAAGCATGTAAAAAATGCAAGTAGAAAAAATAGGGACCACCCTTGGTGGGAAGGTAACAGTGTTCTGTGCACCTTTGGTGTTTAGTTATGCTGGCCATATGACCACGGAGACATCTTCAGACAGCACTGGCTCTTCGGCTTTGAAACAGAGATGAGCACCGCCCCCTAGAGCCGGAAACAACTAGCACATATGTGTGAGGTGAACTTTTACCTTTACCTTTACAACACAAACAGCCAGCAGGGGGAAACAATCCCTCTGGAAAGCAATGCATTATTGTGCATCAACCTATCAGATACTAATTTCTCATTGTTCTTCAGTGATTTAAACTATGTATTCAAAATGTAATGGCATCTCCGACCAGTTATATGATGGTGGTGCAGTGGTTAAAATGCAGTATTGCAGGAAAACTCTGCCCACAGCCTGATTCTGACTGAAATCAAGGTTGACTCGTTCTTCCATCCTTCCGAAGTCTGTAAAATGAGAACTGAGATTGTTGGGGGCAATATGCAGATACATTGCTCTACATTGTAAACCTATCAGATTTACCAAGAATGCTGTAAGGCACTATGGTGCAGTGTAGTAACCTAAATGCTATTGCTCTTGCTTTTGTTTAAAAAAAAATAGGCAATTTGACCCCTATTAACTAACTTCCAAACCAATTGCATAATCATTAAATCCTCAATAGTCTTAATAATTTTTTCTAGAATTCTTTTGCAGGTACTCATTTAATTTCTAGGCCGATTCCTGCATGTACTGTTCTGAAACATTATCAGAACATCACTCATAGAGGAAACAGAATGAAAGGGAAGATATTTATGCAAGAGCATGTATTCCCTTGGTCACACTGGAGAAGGTTAATGTGGGATATCTACCCAGCCACAGAAGCATATGGATATGTGGTGTTATGAGCACAGGATGAGGAAAGCATGTGGAAACGAAATCTGTCTGCATCTGTAATGGTGAAGAAATGTCTCAATGATGAAACATATATAGACAGGAAATGTCTCTGGAGTATTACCAACAGATGTGAAAAAGTAGGAGATTGCTGTTTTTTTCCTCCATCAATTGCCCATTATCTCTGTTCCTGACTTTTTAAGGCACCATCTGTCCTTCAAAGCTAAACTCTCCTGAATTAATTTTTAGTTCTGTAAAACCAATAAAGAAGAGGTGATTCTAATGATAAGAATCTGTTATCACCAAAGTTTTGGCACTTCTTTTTGACAAACTGAAGAACAAATGGTGGAATAGTTAAGACTGATTTTTTTAAAACTGTTTGTATGGAACATTATGACAGTACTCAATTCAGGAGACTTCTATAAAAGCCACCATCTTCTTTCAATGAGAGGCAAGACAGTGGCATTTAGAGCAGAAAAATGTTGGTCAAATGTGGCTTTTTGAAAACATTTTGGCTAATCTTGCCGGTGATAAGTGCCACCTATAAAACATTTTGCACAAATTTTCCTTATATTCAGTTGCCATCGTCAATTTTGACTTGAAATTTTAGGCTTAGACAACTTAGAACTTTGCCGTCTTCGGTCTGACCTAAGTGTAGTACATAAAATTATCTGCTACAATGTCCTACCTGTCAATGACTACTTCACCTTCAACCACAACAATACACAAGCACACAATAGATACAAACCTATGGTAAACCACTCCAAACTAGACTGCAGAAAATACAACTTCAGTAACAGAGTTGTCAATGCCTGGAATGTGCTACCTGACTCTGTTGGTACATCCTCAAACCCCCATAACTTTAACCTTAGACTGTCTACTGTTGACCTCACCCCATTCCTAAGAGGTCTTTAAGGGGCGTGCATAAGCGCACCAGCGTGCCTACCATCCCTGTCCTAATGTTTCATTTTATTTGTATCCATTTCATGTATTCATAATCATGTTTATACTTATATCTGTTATCTAATACATGCTTGATGAAAATAAATAAATAAATAAATAAATAAATAAATAAATAAATAAATAAATTTGATAGTTTCTTTCCCAGAGCTTTTGCCAATTATCTAATTCTATGGTATATCAAAAATGTTTTGCCCAAACTATCATTGTCTCTTTTATCTGTTCATCTTCCATTTTTAGGCTTAATAGAAAATTATATAATTTCTTAATTAACTTTTCATCCATCGCTAACAGTATTTGGTCAAATGTTTTTTGCTCTTTTTAAAAGCCATAAGTCTTAACATCTTTCTCATATCTCACTTGCATTTACATTTGTGGCCACCACAATAAAGGAACACCCTGTGTCTGTAATTCTTGTTTAGTTTTTAGTTTCCATTCCACATTTTCTCCAGATTTACTAGATTTGGGTGAACAAATGCTTCCATTGTTGAAAGCCATCCTGGTATTTTCATATAAATTTTTGCTTTCACCTTTTCCCATACTAAAAATAGAGCATTCCTTACATAATGTCTTTGAAAATATCTATGAATTCTGTTCTTACTATACCATAAAAAAGTGTGTCATCCTAATTGGATATCATGACCTTCTAAATACATGTCCATTAAATATTGGAAATATAATCAAACTCCTGGCACATATTAACACATGTGGTAGACATGTCCAAAAGCAAAAAAAAAAAAAAAAAAGGACGAAAATATGTGGTTAGAAAAAAATGTTAAAACAGCACATTTTGTTAGGCATAATACCAGAGAAATATGATAAAAGGAATGTATATTTAATATGACATGTTTTGACAGCAGCAAGAATTGTATTTGCGCAATATTGGAAAAACGAGGAATACCCACAGAAGAAGAAATAATTTAAAAAAATATTAGACTGTGCAGAAATGGATAGACTAACACTGAAGATAAAAGAAAAAGAAGACACAGAATATTTTCGAACTTGGGATTTGTTTTATCAAAGGTTGGATAATAAGGTAGATACTAGGAGTTTAATATTGGTATGTAAACAAATTGACTCAGACAGTATGCTGCTCACTAAGCACTTATCGTATATAAAGAGAAAATATATGAATATTTTTTTTAAAAAATGTGACTTCTAGGAAAGTACCTTGTTATGCTAAACCCTGATTATGCTACCTGGATCATTTGATTTAGGTTTTATTTGAAATGTTTCAATTAAAAATGATTCTCTATTTAATTTCACAAGAGAGGGAAGACAAAGGGATTTTTCACCTTTGAAGAATCCCTTTGTCTTCACCTTCCCTTTTATAGCTCGCTAATAAAAGAGTACTGAAAAACATTTTGATTGGATAAGCCAAAGTCTTGTTGTGACCAAGGCTCCCTTAAAGAGATAGTTTGCAGCTCTTCCATGATGGTTTCAAGAACCTTGGCCATTATAAAGGATAGTCAAAAAAATCTTCCATAGTCAAAAGTCACACAAGCATGAACAATTCTGTCTCCTCCCGGCTTCATTTACTAATCAAGCAAGAAAGCATAGCAAAGATTTTCCATCAATAGAATCAAGAAAAAGGCTGTCTCACTAACACCTTTTTGCTTTCCTAATTGAATGAAAGCAACAGCTTTCTTCTCTGACCTTGATGGAATCAATGCAAGGCTTAATAATACAAGTACAATGTTAATTAAAAATATCCACTCTAATTCTTTGAAGTTAATTGTTGAGTTGAGAAACCCCCTTGACCAATTCCTTTTCTAAGGAATTGTCAAAACAACAACCAGTTGACACAAAAGGCCATTAAACAGACAAGCAGCTGTGTTATTTGTACCAGGAATTCAATTTTCTATATAAATTTACCTTTTTACTGTAACAATGTCTCACTTTCCCTGCCATATGGAACTGGATGACAGTTTATGTATGCGTTCAGTTTTCCTTCTCAATGTTGTTCTCTACTTTTCCTCTCATAATATCTATCATTGGCAGAAGTGTCTGTCGGATTATGACGATTATGTGGAGAAATAAATAAAGGTAACAAAAGAGCTCATTTCAGGGGTTAATTTTCTATTTCATTTATTAATCGAGGTGGGGTGTTATTTTACCCCTGTATCTTAATATCCACACATATAGATGCTTACAGTTGATTAGGGCAGAAAATTGAGAGTTCACGAAAATAATTATCCCATGTTTATCTTTGAAACACCATCTAAACTGGAGCAGGGCAAGAAACCTCTTGTTAGTATGCAGAGCAATTAATAGTTGCAAATCAAATTTACTGGAAATGCAACTATCTCTGCTATCAGTAGTTCCTTTAAGAAGGGGCAAAACCCTAGAATGCTGCTTTTCACTGTCTCTTTGAATCAAATCTTTCAAATCCATAAATGTACCTCATGAACCCACATTCATAGGGCCAAGGAGAAATGAAAAAGTTAAAATAAAGGTCAACTCACAGAGGTTGATTGAAAAAAAATCAGTGTTGACCAGTTTTACAAGCAGATGGGCTTGAATGCAGAATATTGCTTAAATCATGAAGAAAAAATTAGCCTGTCTCTTAGCTCCTCTCAAATTTACCTTTAATCTTGAGTCCTTGCACATACCTTCTAAAAACAGTTGCCAAAGGATAGTACTGAAAACAATTACCGTATTTTTCGGAGTATAAGATGCACCTTTTCCCCCAAAAAAGGGGGTGAAAATTTAGGTGCATGTTATACATCGAATGTAGCCCCGCCCACCCACTGGCCCCCACCCTTTGACCTCTGCCTCCCAGCAGTTACCTCCTTGCAAGCAAACAGCAAGAAAAAACAGCTCCTTCAGCTTCAGCACATCCTAATTAGCACAAGTTGATTGGATCGGCCTCCCGACTCTCAGCTGATTTGCTCTCAGCTGTTTAGCGCAGGGCTCTGCTGCTTGCTGCAAAGAGGTAAATTGCTGGAGCAGATTTTTTTTTTCCTTGTGCTAATCAAGCTATACTGAAAACAAAAATGAAAGTAAAGCAGGCTGTTTGCTGTTTGCTGCAACAAGGCAAAATTGCTCAGAGGCAGAGGCAGAGGGAGATTTCTTTTTCTTCTTTCCTCACCAAAAAAAGTAGGTGCATCTTATACTCCGGTGCATTTTATACTCCGAAAAATATGGTAAATCATAGCAGCATCTCCCTTTTTCTTATTTTCAAAACTGTTCTGCCCTCACTACACATAATTCCGTGTGCAGCTCGACATGCAGCTAAACCCACCTATCGTCCAATAAAACAGACCATATGGGTAGATCTGAAAGCTTTGTTGAAAGAACAGGATTGGGTGAAACTTGGGGAAAATAGGGATACATACAATGAGAACCAAACCTAACAATAAATACAGTAATCTAAATCTCACCAGTGATGCGCTGTGTGTCGGATATGGGTTTGTCCTTGGATGACCACGTGCCACAGATTAAGATGGATTCTTCTTTATGCTTCTGCTTCCTCCAAATGCTAAAGGAAAGTGTAGTCTGGCTTTCCAGCATGCACTTGTTTTGAGAGTGTAGGCTGATGAGTAAAGGGGTTGGGTCAGCTTCAAAACAATATGATTGGTATTTGTCCCTCGGGCCACTAGATGGAGATAGAGAGCAACAACAGTAAATAAAGATTATATGTTGGGGCATGACAAAAACTCTTAAGATGAAACATACAAGCTACACATTTTTCTATAGAAAGGAATTCCCCTACCTTTTTTTCTCCTTTCCCCTCTCTTCATTCCATTCTTCTTTAGGTTCAATTTAAATAAAATTAATACTGGGACAGCAAAATAAGCAGTTGTCTATTTTGTGAATGGATATTTTTATCTTTCACAAGCGTTTGTTAAAAATTGACTGCAGCCTAAGAAGAGTGTGTTTGTATGCACGTATCTGCACGTCTGTTTGTCTTCTCTAACTGGAGTGGCACTATTACAGCTTCATAAGCAAATCGTCTGGAAAGTGGAACAATTTCTTGTATTTATTTGCATATTTGCATTTGTTACACAAAGGTATGGTGGTTGCTATGATTTGTCATGTTTCTCCTTCCTGTAATGCAAAAACGGAAGGGGTTTTTTTGTAATAAAACTGTAAAAAGCTATTTGGAACAAAAACTCTTTTTAAAAAAACTCTTTCAATTTGTCAATTAATTAAGTAAGGAGAGATAGAAGTAAGCTGGAATATCCACTGGGGTTATCCTAAATACACCAGAATATATTATATGAGCTATATTAGGCTTATTAAGTAGTCTTCTTTTATCTAATGTCTGCATGCACTTAGAAAAGTACATTGTTATCACCGAGAACCAAGGTTGTCAAGAACACGTTGCACCAAAGTAAACTCTTTTTTGTGACTGTGACAAGTTTGGTAGACTAAGAGAATATCTCAGGGTAGAATACATTGGTTTCAGTAGAGCGTTTAACAAACTCTGAAATAATATCTTTGTGGTCACAATGGGATAGAAGCAATGGCAGCCTAATAGATTTGCCACAGACTGAAGAACAAATATGAAATGGTCCTGCATTCTCCTGGAAGGAAGTGTCATGGGATTCTCCCAGACCAGCACTTAATGGATATCATTATACATTGCCCAGAGCATCCTCTAAGTAATGGAAGGCATGTTCATCTGATTTTCAGATGACACCTTCAATGGCAAAATCAGTTTCAAAATGATGCTAGTAGGCTTGGGCTATATTAGAAGTAGGATATTCTATAGTGAAAAATGCCCATTTTTTTACATTTGGGTAGCGCAAATAAAACATTGAGAGCTATCTGGTTTAGTGGTTAAGACATCAGGCTAGAAACTGGGAGAAGGTGAGTTCGAGTCTGATTTTAGCATAAACCCAGTTGGGTGACTTTGGGCCAGTCACTTTTTTCCAGCCCTAGGAAAGAGGCAAAGGCAAACCACACCAAAAACTTCCCATGAAATCTGCAAGAGATACAGAGACAGAAACAGAGACACAGAGAAAAAATATTAACAAAATCAAATACATAGATAGAGTGGTGAAATCCAAATTTTTTTAGTACCAGTTCTGTGGGCATGGCTTGGTGGGCGTGGTGTGGCTTGGTGGGCATGGCTTGGTGGGCATGGCAGGAGAAGGATACTGCAAAATCCCTTCTCTCCCCACTCCTGGGGGAAGGATATTGCAAAATCTCCATTCCCACCCCACTCTGGGACCAGTCAGAAGTGGTATTTGCCGGTTCTCCAAACTACTCAAAATTTCCACTACTGGTTCTCCAGAACCTGTCAGAACCTGCTGGAACATAGATATAAGAATGAGGAGCCATAGCTTAATAACATTGCTTGAAGGAAGATCTAGTGGCTCAAGTGAACCGGAAGCTAAATGTGAGCAAACATCTAAATTAATCAGTTCAGTCTTTTAAAAAGAGAAGGTCAAAGGACAATATGATACTCAGCAAATACCTAGAAGGCTCTAATATACAAGAGTAGGTGGACCTATTCACTATGGAACCCAAAGGCAAAACTGAAAACCAACAGAGTGAAAAGAAAGGAGACTTAGAGCAAATATCAGGAGCTTTTTCCTTATGGTAAGAGATATTAAGAATTCATAATAGTCTTTAAAAAGTGGATTTATTTTTTTCAAATGGGACTGGATGTTCATTTGTTGGGGATGGCTTAAAGCTGCATTTCTCAACCTTGGCAACTTGAAGATATGAACTCCCAGAACTCCCCAATAGCATCACTGGCTGAGGGATTCTGGGAATTGAAGTCCACACATCTTCAAAATACCAATTCCATCCGTTCCCATCCACCATCTATTCCCCACCATCCAGTCAGAGCTGAAGAAGCTTCTTGGATGAGAAGCGAAACGTCTTCACAGAAAAAAACAGGAAGTCTAGTTGCCTCTTGAAAAAAAGCACCTTTGAGACTTGAATAAAAGATTCAAGTAAAAGATTCCTGTACTGGCTGGTCTAGATAGCCTATAACTTCTTTTCCAACTCATACAGACATGGACAGAATGTATATATTATAGAAATTATATTATGAATCATTCAAGTGTCTGTTGGTCAGCATAGAAAGATCAGCATAAGGTAAAGGTTCCCCTCACACATATGTGCCAGTCGTCCCCGACTCTGGGGGGGTGATGCTCATCTCCGTTTCAAAGCCGAAGAGCCAGCACTGTCCAAAGACGTCTCCATGGTCATGTGGCCTGCATGACTAAATGCCAAAGGCGCACGGAACGCTGTTATCTTCCCATCAAAGGTGGTCCCTATTTTTCTACTTGCATTTTTTACGTGCTTTCGAATGGCTAGGTTGGCAGAAGCTGGGACAAGTAACAGGAGCTCACCCTGTTGTATGGTACTAGGGATTCAAACTGCTGAACTGCCAACCTTTCGATCAACAAGCTCAGCATCTTAGTCACTAAGCCACCGCGTCCCTTAAAGATCAGCATAGAAAGCAATAAACAAAAATCCTGTTATTCTGAGTCATTTCCTTCTACCATTACTGATGAGATGGGACTCTTTTTTTTTTTTTTTTGGCCAAGTACTGTATCAGCCCTTGTTAGGTTGTCAAATGAATTAGGTTAGCATTCTACCTATTTGGCCTAACAGGGCTTCTTGAATACAAAAACTGCAGCAGCTCTTCTCAACGTCTATTGATCCAGATGCATCCTGACAGTTGGCCATATGCTTAATCTGCCACAGTCAGCAGGAGTCTCTTCGTTCAGAAACATCTGGAGATGCACCAAACTTTAGCAAGAAACCTTGGGGGCAACATTGGTTTGCTAAAGCACACAGCATTTAAATCCAAAATTGAAAGAGATTTCAAGGATGTTCAATATATTTCTACTTAAAGTGCAAATTCTGGATTATCCAGAGATTCTATGCAAGGGTGAAATGTAAAATTTGTTGCTAACGGTTCTGTGGGCGTGGCTTGGTTGGGGGGGTGTAATGTGACTGGGTAGCCAACTTTTTTTTTTTAACTTTTCAAAGCATTTTTTCTACAACCTCTTCGGCCAAAGAGGTGGTAAAAAAAAATGCTTTGAAAAGCGTCTGCCGATCAGGCAACTCAGCTGGGATCGTCAGAGAGGCTTTTAAAAAAATGCTTTGAAAAGCCTCTCTGATGATCAGGCAACTCAGCTGGGATCGTCAGAGACTTTTCAAAGCATTTTTTTTACCACCTCTTCGGCCAAAGAGGTTGCAGAAAAAAATGCTTTGAAAAGCCTCTGACGTTCCCAGCTGAGCTGCACAATCATCAGAGGCTTTTTTTTTCCCTTTTAGAAGCATTTTTTCGTCGGAAGAGGTTGTAGAAAAAACGTTTTGAAAAGTTTAAAAAAAAGCTTCTGATGATCATGCAGCTCAGCTGGGCATGGGGGGGGGGGAAACGCAGGGATTTTTGCTACCGGTTCTCCAAACCACCCGCCGCCATTGCTACCAGATCGGGTGATCTGGTCCGAACGGGGAGCATTTCACCCTGATTCTATGGAGGACTCCCCAGAATAGGATTTCAAAATTACTTAGGTTTTGCAAAGCTTTTACGGGACTAAAATTATTATAGAGCTACAGGTTTCACTAATAATGTTAATAGTTATAGTTAACAGCAACTTTTTAGCTGCAGCGCAAAAATGAAGAATCAGATATTTCCATTTATATTAGCAAGGATCTTTCTTTAAAAATAAAAAGGGTTTTTTTTCCCCATTGCAACCAATGACAAGAAATTATCTTTCTGTCTATTCACCAGGTCTGCATACCTTGCTGTAAGCTCTGAAATAAGGACTTTCATGACTACATCCTTATATATGCAGTTAAACTTAAAGCCCTTTCTTTTGCAGAGCTCCAATGCTGATGACTGGGTCTGTGGATTTTTGTTTCCACTGAAGTAAAATACATTTCCACAGAATGTGGAGGGCACAGCCGGGATTATCTGCATTACTTCTCTGAGTGCCCCCATTTGTGCTCACCCGGGGTCAACACCAAATCCCTTGCAAGCCCCACAAAGCCATGAGACTTCTGTAGCCTTTCTGTAACTGAATCCATTACAGAATTCTATTTAGAGCAGAGGTCTCCAACCTTGGCTGCTTTAAGACTTGTGGACTTCAACTGCCAGAATTCCCCAGTCAGCATTGGCTGGCTGAAGAATTCTGGAAGTTGAAGATCACAGTCTTAAAGCAGCCAAGGTTGGAGACCCCTGATTTAGAGCACAAGGTTGGTTGGTGGTTTACCATTGGTTGGAATTCTTGCCTTGTCCTCTTCTCTGCTCTGCCATTCTCATTCATCAGGTGCTGATGTGCTAGTTTGCCATTGTACCAAAGAGTAGTTGGGCTGTTGTGGTCTGCCGGCAGCCTGCGGAGCTGGCAGCAGAGTCAGACAGTGAGGAGGCTGGGGAGGAACATGGGCCAGTCCTGGAATCTGGGGAAGGCTCGGACGAGGGCTCTGTGTTGGAGGCAGAGATTGGGCCAGGGCCATCTGGGAGTTATGTGCTGATTCTGGAGCCTCCAGAGTCTTGATGTTAGCGAGGCAGAGGAACAGGGGGAGTCTGTTCCCAGTGCACGCATGCGCAGAGCTGCCAGAAGGCAAGAACAGTTAAGACAAAAGGGATGACTCAGGAGTAAGACTTGGAGATGATTGGCCCCTCCCATAAGACATAAAGATGGAGCAAAGGCACGTGAGCCTTTGCAGGAAGCAACTTTGTTCGTTTTGGTCAGTTTAAATTCTGAAGCTCTGTTTTGACTCTGTGCTCCGTTTTGACACACTGCCAATTAGGTCTTTGGCAGCGTGTCAAGGGAGATAAAGGTGGGTGCTTATCAGCCTTATCCCGAAGGACGGTGGCAGACTTCTGTCGGACTCATTACAAATTATGTGTGACTCATTACAGGATGTGAATGAACAGAATTCACAGCCCTTGAAATAAAAAGAGGGTTTTTGGGACTAATTGTGTGCTTTTTACTGTCTCAGGAAGCCTAGGTCAGAACATGGGCAAAGGAAGGAAAGGGATGGAGGAGGACTTCTTCCCAGCTGGTGGCAGTATTGGTTAAGCTTATCAGGGAAATTTCTAGGAGGAGTAGGAATAGCAGCAAAGGATAGCAAGGTCAACACAAAACTGCATCTCAGTACTTCAGAATTCATTGGTGGCTATGTGGAAGCCCCTCTACAGTATCTGTTTTCCCAAAGTGGAAGACTCTTTGTGAAGGCTATTTTGAGAAGCCGTGATGGCACAGTGGCTAGAATGCAATATTACAGGCTAACTCTGCCTGCTGCCAGGAGTTCAATCCTGATAGGGCTGAAGTTGACTCAGCCTTCCATCCTTCCAAGAACAGCAAAATAACGAGCCAAATTGTTGGAGCTAATAGCTTGACATTGTAAACCACTCAGAGAGTATTGTAAAGCACGATGGAGTGGTATGTAAGTCTAAGTACTATTGCTATTTCTATTATTTATCTTGAAGAAAGTGTTGAACTTCAGTTAGAAAAAGCTCTAAGCTGAGTCATGCAAAGCCCAAGTTGTATTTAGTCTTAACGTTCCAGAAAAAAGGAGGGTTCTCTGTTAGTTTTATGTATATATTTTATTGCTTTTTCATTAGTAACAAAAGAGACAAAAATGGCCATAATAGTGATGGAGATACATACAATTATCAAACAGAAGTTTAAAAATACACACACAAAAAAAGTGCTGTAACAGAAAAGGGAAATAAATATGACAAAGGGAAAAAAACTTAATATAAAATATCATAACAAAACAATTGTTACTACTTACAATTCTATATTTATCTGTCAAATACAAATATTATTCAAATAGGCATATTTCTCTTATATTTATAAATAACTTTTTTAACCTACTGTATTCTTTATAAATGTGTCCTATATTTCATTCTACTTGTTTATACAAAATTTACATCTATAGGCAATCCGTTCGCAAGTGACAAATGCAATCAGCTCTTCAATCTGTTGAATAAATGATCTATATATTTATCTTTCCAATGCTGAAATATCAGTCTTTTAGTTACGGGAAAGTCACAGAGAATCCAAGAGTTTCTCTATTTTTGATATTCTTGTCTTACAGCTTTTATTGAGAGACTGAAAAAAATAGTGAAAGGGTTTTTTTTTTTTCATTTCAAAAGACCCCACTTAAAATTCAGACGGTTGTTCAATTAAGCCAGAAAAAAAAAAAAAAATGGTTTGACAATTGGAACTCAAAAGGAAAGACTCTATAAGCAATATTTAGAATGTTTCTCATGTTAATTCTTTATCGTATTGGAGGATATATAATTACCACCTTTAAAAAGATTCTAATAGTCTGCCTCCAGATGGAAAATAATGCACACATAGAACAAGAACAGCAAGTGACTTGAATAAAGTTGAATATAGAATTGGAGCTTCTAAAAGTCTTCCTTCAAACTATCTCATTTCCATATTTAAGTGATTTTTAATTGTTAACAAAGCCAAAAGTAAGCATACTGCATTTTATCCTTTCAAAGGATATTAGAATTTTCCATGCGTTTGGACTGATGGAAAAAAAAAGAAAAAAGTTGTCCTTATTCTAAAGAAAGATTTGACTACCACCAACAAAAAATGTTTCATCCAGATGCTGATTCTGCACAAAATAGATTATTCCATGCTCCAGTGAGTCATTTTAACCATAACTCTGAAAAATATGACTGCAGAAAATGCAGCCCAGAATCTCTTTTCCCATAGAGAGGGAATATCAGAGAAATATCACCAAAGCAGAAATGTTCCAACCTATAACAATTTATGGATTTTTTTTTCTTTTTAAAAAATTGTTGTATCTACATGGGAGACAGAATTATCATTTCTATATTCAGGTCAAGACTCACATTAAAAGATTAGGAGAGTAAAGCATTTTGTACATGCCTGTGAACATTTCTACTGAGGTCTAATCTGAAGAGTGAGAAGCAGTGGTGGGTTGCTACCAGTTCAACCTGGATCGGGCGAACTGGTAGGGGCGGTGACAAGAGGCTCCGCCCACCTGCCTGGATGTCTCTGCACATGTGCAGAAGCTTATCTGCATATGCAGAAGTGTGGCGCACGCACACAAGCGAACCAATAGCGACGGGATTTGAAACCCACTACTGGGCTTCAAATGAAGGATTTTGGCACCTCAATCATGATATTGTAGCTAATCAGTCTGTGAAATTTTGCTGCAGCCACTGATAAGGCGATCCACTGTTTCATCTTTCTCATTGCATATGCGACATTTGCTGTTACTGAACTTTTGCTTTCATGGAGTTGGTCTGCAAGGCTTGTTCTTGAGCAGCCAAAATGAAGCCTTTAGTTTCTTTCTTCAGCATCCCTGATCTCAACCACCTCCATTTTAGCTTTGTATCTACCTTTCCTCTTATTCCTCTTATTTGTCAAATTGCCAGTAAAGGTGATTTATATCCTTCTTTCCTTTCAACTTCATGAAATTTTCCTATGTGCTGTTGTTGTGGATCTACAGATCAATCTTGAAACTATTCAGAACTTTTAAAATCCAGGCGGCGATCTGCTTGGTAGAAGGAGCATCTGGATCAGAAGTGGAGAATTTATGGTCTTCTAGAGTTTGCCAAACTAGTATGCTGACATCTTTCAACATGGCCAAGTCAGGATGAATGGATTTGTAGTTCATCAATATTTCCCCACCTTAAAAATCTAAATAACTGTATAAAGAGGTTTGCCAGCAAGGGAAAGAAAAAAGAAAAAAAAATTATAAATCATGGTTACATAATCTAAAAATAGAAGAATGTTAATGATTGTAGAATGAAAATGGGTTGTGAGTGAAATGCACAAATGATGCAGTAATAAAATGTGGACATCATTCTTAGGATGTGTGTATGTTTGTGTGTGTGTGTGTGTGTGTGTACCTGTGTGTATTCAACTAGTGAAAGTACCTGATTATAAATAATCATCTGATCTCCACGGCAAACATCAGTACAGGATTTATCAGTGGTGATGCTACATAATCCCATCATGGGAGATTATCTGTACAGATTTCTGTGCTTTAACTGCATGAACAATTTTCCGTGCTATGTTCAAAATTACTTTACATTTGTTGTTGTTATATCTTAAAGATATATACCATTCCAACATTAATGTTGTTGCTTAATGAGAGCCATAAGAATGCTGAATATTAATAATCAACTACTAATGTGGCTAGGAAAGCCAACTATCAGTGGCTAGGAAAGGTTTTTATTATTATTATTTATATCGTGTATGGTATACATCAGTGATGGCTAACCTTTTCTTGACTGACTGCCGAAAATGTGCGTGCGTGTGCGAATGTGCGTGCGAATGCATGTGAGTGAACCCTCAAAATGCAATGCATGCATGGCCCATGCCCCTTGCCCCCACGCATGCGTGGCAGAGACCCGAAGACCAGCTGGCCGGTGGGGGGGCGCATGCGTGGCAGAGCTGAACTGGGGTGATGGTTCATGTGCCTACAGAGAGGGTGCTGGGTGCCACCTCTGGCACACGTGCCGTAGGTTCGCATCATGGGTATACATGGTCAGAGAGTGTACAATGTTTACACACATTAGAAGTTCTGTCTGTTCACAATTGTTAGTTCCCTGCTTGCATTAATGCACCATGGGGGGAGGGCAGAGGGGGGAAAACTAGCAACATTCTTGGGGAAGTTGAATCATCCAGGGCTTTCCTCTGCTGATCTTCTGCCGCTTAAGTCCCAGCATTGGCCCTGATCCCCATGCAGAAGCAGCTAGTGTTTCCCATCACCGTAATGGCAGTACCTATTTATCTACTCACAGATGATATGCTTTTGAATTGCTACTATAGGTGGGCAGGAGCTAAGGATGGGTGATGGGAGTTCACTCCATCCTGCAGTGTTGGGCTCAAACCGCCATAGTGCCCACATATCTATGGAGGTTCTCAGTCATCCAAGTCATGGTTGTCCCAAAAGTGCTTTTTTCAAGAGTCAACCAGACTTTCTATTTTTCTTTGAAAAGGTTTCACTTCTCATCCAAGAAGCGTCTTCAGCTCTGACTGGATGGTGGGGAATGGAAGGATTTATACTCCTTTCAGACAGACGGACATTTGCATTCTTTTAGCGGGTCATTAAGGTCACCTGGAGGTTTATCTGTGTCCCCAGGGTCACCTGAGTGGTGCAAATTGGTGTGGAGCCTTTTTGGAACTGTTGAAAGGACTGGAGATAGACTGGAGATAGATGATATTGTATCCGTCCCCCTCTGTTGAGAGAAGGCCATTCAATTTTGACATAATAATAATAATAATAATAATAATAATAATAATAATAATAATACCTGTGATTAGATACTCTGCAGGAATAATTGACTGGACCCAGATGGAGTTAGACAATTTGGACAGAAAAAGAAGGAAGCTTATGACAATGAATCATGCCTTGCACCCTAAAAGTGATGTTGACCGATTATATTTACCAAGAGCAGAGGGTGGTCGAGGACTCCTACAAGTAAAGCAGACTGTGGAAGAAGAAAAATGCAGCTTGAATGATTACATCCAGAAAAGTAAAGAACCAATGATTAAGGAAGTAAATAAAGGAGGCCTTTTGAAGGCAACTAAAACAAAAGCAGAATATAAGAAAGAAGTAATTGAGCAGCGAGCTGAAAATTGGAAACACAAAGCTCTGCATGGCCAATACTTGAAAAGTATTGAAGGCAAAGCTGACCAGAAATTAACTTGGAACTGGTTAAGATCAGGAGTACTGAAAAAAGAAACAGAAAGCTTTATTTTGGCAGCTCAAGAACAAGCCCTAGCCACAAACTGTATGAAGGCAAAAATTCAACATGTTACCACCAACAGCAAATGCCGCCTCTGCAATGAGAAAGAGGAGACAGTTGACCACCTGATCAGTGGGTGCAGCAAAATTTCACAAACTGACTACCTACAATGCCATGACCGTGTTGCTAAAATCATTCACTGGAAATTGTGCCAGAAGTTTGGATTTGAGTACAGCAAAAACCACTGGGAACATCAGGTTGAGAAAGTTTTAAAGAATGAGAAACTCAAGATCTTGTGGGACTTTAGGATTCAGACTGACAGGCACTTGGTCCACAACACACCTGACATAGCAATAGTTGAAAAGAAAGAAGTATGGTTCATTGACATTGCAATACCTGGTGATGCACAGATTGAAGATAAGCAGCAAGAAAAAAATCACAAAGTACCGGGACTTACAAATTGAAGTTGAGCGACTGTGGAAAAAGAAATCATGTGTTGTCCCGATTGTAATTGGAGCCCTCGAAGCAATACCCAAAGGGCTACCCCGCTATTTAGAAATTCTAAATTTGCCGGACTTGAACATTTTGAGTCTACAAAAAACCACCTTACTTGGAATAGCTTACATCCTCCGACGATACCTTAACAGTTCCTAGGTCCTTGGTTAGGACTCGAGCTGCTGAGCTATTAACCAGCCTCAAAGGCTGTGAATCTCACTAAAGATTAAATAAATAAATAATAATAATAATAATAATTATTATTATTATTATTATTATTATTATTATTATTATTATTATTTTATTTCTATACTGCCCTTCTCCCGGAGGACTCAGGGCGGTGTACAGCCTATTAAAAGCACAAAGACAAACATCAATTAAAAATAATTAAAATTATTAAATAGTTTCGGCTCAAATTTAAAACCCGCCAAATTTAAAACACCTAATTTAAAATCATTACATTGATAGCCCAGCCTGGCGGAACAGCAGGGTCTTGAGGGCACAGCGAAATACACGGAAGTCGGAGATCTTACGCATTTCCGGGGGCAGATCATTCCATAGGGCAGAGGCTCCCACAGAGAAGGCCCTCCCCCTGGGTGTCGCCAGCCGACATAACTTGGCCAATGGCACCCTGAGGAGACCCTCTCTGTGGGAGTGGACTTGCCAGTGGGAGGCTATTGGTGGCAGAAGTTGGTCTTGAAGGTACCTGGGTCCTATGCCATGGAGCGCTTTAAAGTGGTAACCAGCACCTTGAATCGCACCTGGAAGACCACTGGAAGCCAGTGCAGCTCGCGCAGGAGGGGTGTCAGTGGGCATAATGAGTTGCGCCCATAACCACCCGCGCGGCCGCATTCTGGACCAGTTGGAGCCTCCGAGTGCTCTTCAAGGGGAGCCCCATGTAGAGAGCATTACAACAGTCCAGCCGGGAGGTGACAAGAGTGTGAGTGACCGTGTGCAAGGCGTCCTGATCCAGAAAGGGCTGCAAATGGCGAATCAGCTGAACCTGATAAAAAGCCCCCCTGGCCACGGCCGTCATATGCTCTTCTAAAGACAGCCGTGCATCCAGGAGGACACCGAGATTGCGAGCCCTCTCTGTGGGAGGCAGAGATTCACCCCCAATAGTCAGCGATGGCTGACTATATCGGGACGCCAGAAGCCACAGCCACTCGGTCTTGGAAGGGTTGAGTCTGAGCCTATTTCTCCCCATCCAGACCCGCACGGCCTCCAGGCAGCGAGATATCACATCAAGGGCATCGTTGAGGTGGTCTGGGGTGGAGATGTACAGCTGAGTGTCATCAGCGTACTGATGGACTCTCACCCCAAAACCACGGATGATCTCACCCAGTGGCTTCACATAAATGTTGAACAGAAGGGGTGAGAGAACCGACCCTTGCAGCACTCCCCATGCAAGGCGCCTCGAGGTCGACCTCTGCCCCCTTGCCAACACAAACTGCGAACGGTCAGAGAGGAAGGAGGAGAACCACGCAGTATGGTGCCCCCTATTCCTAACCCCCTCAACCACTGCAGCATGATACCATGGTCGATGGTATCAAAAGCCGCTGAGAGATCTAATAGGACTAGGACAGAGGAGCAACCCCTGTCCCAAGCCCTCCAGAGATCATTCACCAACGCGACCAATGCCGTTTCTGTGCTGTACCCCTGCCTGAATCCTGACTGGTACGGGTCCAGATAGATAGCTTCATCCAGGTGCCGGGGAAGCTGTCGTGCCACCACACTCTCAACAACCTTCGCTACAAAACGAAGGTTGGAGACCGGACGGTAGTTAGCTAATTCAGCCGGGTCCAGGGAAGGCTTCTTGAGGAGGGGCCTCACCACCGCCTCTTTCAAGACATAGATGGCCTCTTTAACCTTTAAACCTTTAAATCCTTTCATTCCCCACCATCCAATCAGAGCTAAAGAAGATTCTTGGATGAGAAGCAAAATGTCTTCAAAGAAAAACCAGAAAGTCCAGTTGCCTGTTGAAAAAAGCACCTTTGGGACAGATTGCCCAAATTTCTTTGTGACAGATCCAACGTCATTAAGCCAATTGTGCCACCATTTCACCTGACTAGATAAATGTGAATATTAGAACTTTCTATGCTTCAGTTTCTGGGGATCTTGTCACAAGTTCTTATTTAACAAAAAAGAATGTAACTATGAATTACTGTATCTTTTATTTCTGTTGCTATCAAATTTTCTGTAAACTTTGAAAAACTGAAGAGAAAAATCAAACTTTGGTTTTCAGGAAAAACTTGCATATGAACGAACCTTTAAAATGATTAAATTTTATACATTCCCTTTCATTCTTAATGAATCCCTTTTTTATTTTTTTATTTTTTTGGTACTCAAAAGAAATCTTATTCCTATATTAGGAATAAGTAATGAAATACCATCATAGAGATTCCGCTCCCTTTGAAGCCTGATTATTGTCAGCATTGAGTTCCTTGCTACTAACTGATACCGCCATGAAATTTCAGTTGATACAAGTCAGCCTGCAACCAATTAGATCACATCTCTGAGTTTCTGCAGTTCTCAAGTCTCTTACACATTCAATTAAGAAACAAAAATTAAATGAGAAGGAAAAGCAGAGTTTTAGGCAAATGAGTGACATTAGAAAGAAGTAATCTGGAACTCTAATAGTAGGCTCTGCTTAGAAAATTGGAATTACTTTGAGTCTTATATACTGCACATAGCTTAAAATTGTGCAATATGTATGTGCAACAGCTACAGTAACAGATAATCACATCTTCAAACATTTTATAGATGTAAATTGAAGCACAGATGTAAAACATTTAATATTCTATCAACATTTACTGCTCAATTTCTTTCATTCTCATCTCCAGAGAAGTTGAAGAAATGGATTTCTTATCAAGCAAAATGAAGTAATCCACTAAAATAGACTCCATCACAGTACAAACAGCTAGGCAATTCCCACACAGAGAGAGAGACACAAACATTACCATCCATCTTCAAATATTTCTTGGTTCAGAAATTATATACATAAATGTATATGCAAGTAAAACTTCAATTGAATGCAACATCAATTATACGCAGATGTCCCTTAAATCTGCATTTATATTATTTGCCTCAGTTGACATCATTTGCATAATGATGATGTAAATTACAGAAATGATGTTAATGTATGTAAATAGTCTGAATTACTTTGGGTACATCTAAAGTACATCTAAAATACATCCATTTTAAGTTAATATCTAGAAGAATATTTTTCCCCCACTATATCTAAGCCCACTAAGTGAGATTTTTTTAAATCAAGGCCTTATTGTATTTGGAGAAGTTATGGGCCAAAATAAATGTAATAGCAAACCATTGGTTGGCTTAATGACTGCCGTAGATAAAAAGTCATAAAAACAGGTTGGTCATATGGGTGATCAACTGTCACAACTTAAAACCATGATGGGCAGGCTCCATTATGGTTATTAGTCAAGGACTATCTGTATTCCATATAATTTCATTTGGAACATTACAGAACAAGGTTCTGTATTAGCAAGATACAACTACCAAAGCACTAGAAAATTGCTGATGTGGTGCCCATCTTCAAAAAACACCAATTCCATAGCAATTAAAGTATTGAAGCGGACAAGAGATGATGGATAGATAATTTTTCTTTCTTGTTGTGGTTCTGATTTGCTTTTCCTTTTTTCTCTCTTTTTCTTTTTCTTTTTAGGTAGGTGACCTGACTAGAAGTTAGGTAGGATAGAAAGAAAACGCTTTTTAGTAAAGGGTAACATGATTAAAAGTTAGGCTAAGTGACAGAAATAAGAAGGGGAAATATTAGTGTATACATTTTTATATAATAAAATGAAAGTAATAATAAGAGAAAATATGGAATAATTGAATAATGACAGGTTGTAACTTAATATAACTGTGTAGTATTATTAGAAATATATAAGCTGATTGAATGTAATAACTATGATTAATTTTACTAGTTTTATTTGTATTAGAATGTATGACACCCAGATGCCACACTGTTCACGTATTGATTTGATATGTTTGTAAAAAATAAAATAAAAATAAAATAAAATAAAATAAAAAACGAGAGACAAAAAAATGGATCCAGGAAACTACAGACAAATCAACTTGACATCAATACTTGAGAAGATCCTGGAAAAGATAATCAAACAACTGGTCTGCACACACCTAGAAGCAAGCAAAGTTATAAACAAGAGCCAGCTTGGATTTGTCAAACTGACTATATCTAGTCTAATGAAGTAAAAGAGTAGGAGTGACATGATAGCAGACCTCCAATATTTGAGGAGTTATCACATAGAAGAGGGGATAAATCAACTCTCCAATGCACTTAAGGGCAAGACAAGAAGAAATGAATGGAAAGTTATCAAGGAGATATCCAACCTAGAACTAAGGAGACATTTCCAGACAAGTTAGTCAGTGGAATTACTTGCCTTTAGAAGTTTGGAATGCTTTATCACTGGATGTTTTGAAGAAGAGGTTGGACGTCCATTTGTCCAGAATGGTACAGGGCCATCTGCTTGGGGAAAGGGTTGGACTGGAAAACCTCCGAAGTCCCTTCCAAGAACTCTCTTAATGTGTTGCCTTTGACCATTGATAGAGAGGGTTGATACAATAATATTGCATGGGCATTTCTTCATTAGTTCTGACTCCACAATCAAATCAGGAAGTCATGTTTTACTTCAGTGCCTCCAACACACTTGGCATGCAGAGTTCATAACCTCTCTACTTAATCATTGTGCGAGCTGGTCCAAAACTGAACCAATTTGTTTTTTGCTTGTCACTGCAATTTTCAGGAAAGAAGTAAATTTTGTTTCAGTTGTTATTGCTGTTAGAGGACTATGGGTTTGAAGATGATGGTTATATTTTACCCGTATTATTCTTATATACTGTATAACAGTATGGTATGCTGGTTCAGCAGCTGCGGACAGGAAGGCACTACAGAGAGTGATTAATTCGGTACAAGAAACAATTGGTTGCCTCCTAACACCACTGGATGACATCGTCAGGTCTCATTGTTTCAGCAGAGTAAGGAAGATACTTAGGAATGATTCACAACCTGGTCAGTGTCTTTTCTCACTTTTACCATCAGGCAGAAGACACAGAAGTATAGCCAGCCAGATAAGCAGGTTTAATAACAGCTTTTATCCATGGGCTGTCAGGCTCCTAAATACAACTACAATCACTCCATGCATACATGGAAGTCTATGACTGGTTTCTCCCTAATTACTTGTATAAAGATCATTTTCTATATTATTCATGTTGTTTTGTATTTTGTTTTGGATTGCACCAGTAGAGGTGCAATCCAATTTATACAATTTTGTTGTATATATGTACAATGACAATAAAGGTTATTATTATTATTTACTTTATTCATTAAACATGAAACTCAGTCAACTGAAAAATGCATCACAAATACCATTGATTGGTGCTAATGGTTGATACGGGTTGCTGCCAGCGTCCTAGGTATCAACCAAGTACCTTCTTAAGATGTAAGATGTTCCAAGTAGCACAGGTTTTTGCAGTTCCGCTGGTGTTATTGCAGGAAGCTGCAATTTCTTGATGCGTTTTGTAAAATTCTTGGGCATGGTACCAAGTGCCCCAATGACAATGGGTATCACTGTTACATATTTCATCCATAGCCATGTAGTTTCAATGCCCAGGTCACGATATTTCATGATTTTTTTTCCAGTTCTTTATTCTTTGAATCTCACTTCTCCTGATACAGTGATATTAATAAATTTTATGCTTTGGCCCTCGACAACTGTGATATCTGGCATGTTATGTTCCAAATGATGATCTGTCTATATTCAAAAGTCCCATAAGATCTTCACCACCTCAATTTCAACAACTTTTGCCACTTTATGTTCCCATGACTTTTCAGATTATTGTTGTTGTTGTTGTTGTTGTTGTTGTTGTTGTTGTTGTTGTTGTTAATTCTATTCTGTTTATTCTATTTAATTTATTTCTTCTTGTGCACTGTTATCTGGACCTCCGACTACAGGTTAATAAAGTCAAAGCTCTGATCCGGGATATACTTTTTGTTTTAAATTCACAGAATTAAACATAATATTGATGCTATGCTTTAACAAAGGGCATGTATTATTTATATTCATATGAATCAGAAATAAACTGTATTTGTTTACCTATGGACCTCCATCCCGTATTACTATTTAATGCTTTATTCAGCTGTGCCTCTAGAATACACTCCTACTACCCTCCAATGATTTAAACATCTGAAAAGTGTTAGTTCGTAAGAAAATAGCCCACTTAATCTCACCTGTGTAATGTCTAGTTTCCTTGACTTCAAGCATATACATTTGGTTATTGTGCATTAGAAGCAAGGCTTTGTAGCCAACGGTGGCTTTGCCTCCAGGGAACCATCTTCTGTTTGCACCTTCCTGATACTTCCCACTCCATCCCTAAAGAATATGAATTTTGGAAACGACTAGGGTCAGAATATCTGTGACTCTCTTGATATTGTTGGACTCCAGCTGAATCCAACAATAATGATGACATGGGTTGGTGGGAGTTGAAATAATAATAATAACACCATCAAACAACAGCATTTGCTGGATTTTAAAAAATGCCAAATTCACTTTAAACATCTGGCTAACTGTGTGATCAGCCATAATGATAATTCAAGATCTGAAAACTAAAGTTGAAAGATAATGGCATAAATCAGATATACCGCCAAACCAAATGGATGGCACTTAGAAAATCTGCACAATGACATCATCTCCGTCAGTTAATTATAAAAGGCCACACTATTTGGATTTGCACATATACTATACTGATACAACAACTAAGATTCTTGGAAACAATTCAGTGCATATGAAAGCCAACACCAGCTAAAAAACTGGAAGCTGTAATTTTACACTGTTGTGTATTTAATCATTATTTTTTAAGTTTGCATCTAATAACATCTGGAGGATGTAGATTCTGTACCCAGATCTAGCATAATAGTAATTTAATGAAGCACTTCCAAAGTTTTACTTATTTGGTAAGCCTAGGTGGAAAAAGTATACCCACCAATCATTATTGATGGGTGGGTTGCATTAATGTTTAAGGGGCATGATGATAGCCTTGTAGTATTCACTTACCAGTTGATATGTGGAGATAAGTTTAGAATTCTTAAGATAGTAACTGTTGGGGAAGTTGAGTTGGATTTCACAATCCGCAGCAATACTGATGAGAAGTTAAATGGCATGCAAGAAAAATTCTGTACCATGAAAAGCCATGAGATGATTCACAATGAAATATAATATCATCTGGGTCCTTTTTAAATTATGTGCATGACAAGGTCAGTTGCACAATTACATTGTACAATATGTAAAAATAACTAATTATACAGCATGATGGAATACTGAAAGTTTTTAATTTACTCTAATTTTTATTTGTTTACACCTTAATGATTTTACTGCAATTGTGTTTCCCTTCACTTCAAGAAGTCTTACAAATGATTGTGACATCAAAAGGCAATAAATAAATAACCCACCCTCCCTGGGTACATAGTAAACCTGTTTCTTGTTTTAAAAACCATGAAAAACCACAACATATTTCTGTTAAGGATATTGTTGTTGTGTTACCAACCAGCAGAGTGTAGAGCACAGAGAAACGTTGCTGAGAGCAATGAATAAAAGATGTGCAAACTGGTTTATCAAAAGTTTACTTTTATAGTGAAAAAACAATCTCATAGTCTTTAAATCAATCCAAGTCTTTGCCAGTTAAATCAGTCCAGTGATACAAAATCTTCTTACCACACAAACAGTAGTTGGTTAGAATAACAAACTCACTTTGGTTCGTAAACCACGATGGTAGCAGATCCATCCAACGATGATAGCACAATGATACAAACTCCACACACTATGGTAGCATATCATCAAGTGAATACTTTATAGTACCTTCTTAAATACGTTCACAACCAGTGATTATCTAATTACAGCATGACTCAGCATTACAATGAATCAGCAGGAAAACTTTAAAGTCACACAATACATATTCATATTAAAGTCACAGAACACATATATTGCCTGGACAACTTGTTAGGCTCAAACCATATCCTAACAATTTCTTTTTAAAATTCTCAGGTAAAATCAGTTGTATTGACCCCATTTAGGTCTAAAATGGGGTCAATGAATCATCTTAGGTTTGGGACTTGTGTAAACTGTCTTAGCAATGATGCACCAAAGATAACTTTTAATAGGAAATAAACAACTCCAATGTTCTTCAAGTCTGTGATATAACTGTGATGTAACTGTGATGTAACTAGGTCATATATTGATCTTCAATATAAGGCTAACTTGTTTTGCGCTCAGTTGGAGAACAAAGTTTTCCTCAAATACATCAACAATTAACTTCCTTTCCAATATCAGTAGCCAAATATGTGATGAGACATTTTGAACTTACTTTTCATTCTCATAATTATCAATGGCAGGGTTGTATGTTTGAGACAAAGGGCACCTCTCACACATCCAGTAAAACTGGGGAGCAACTTGATCTCTTTTAAGTCACATACATTACACCACAAAAAATGGCAGAATGAACTATTGTTATTCCATCTGCTGCAATTTATGTTATGATCCATGATCAATCAATCAATCAATCAACCAATCAATCAGAGTAGGACTGGAAGGGATCTTGGAGGTCTTCTAGGCCAACCCCCTGCTCAAACAGGACACCCTATACCATTTCAGGCAAATGTCTGTCCAGTCTCTTCTTAAAAGTCTCCAGTGATGAAGCACTCACAACTTCTGAAGGCAAGCTTTCCCACTGGTTAATTGTTCTCACTGTTAGGATGTTTCTTTTTAATTCCAGGTTGCTAGAGCCGAGATGGCATAGTGGTTAGAGTACAGTACTGCAGACTACTTCAGCTGACTGCTAGCTGCAGTTCGGCAGTTCAAATCTCACCAGGCTCAAGGTTGACTCAGCCTTCCAACCTTCCAAGGTGGGTAAAATGAGGACCCAGATTATTGGGGGCAATATGTTGACTCTGTAAACCACTTAGAGACGGCTGTAAAAGCACTATGAAGCGGTATAAAAGTCTAATTGCTATAGCTTCTCTCCTTGATTAGTTTCCATCCATTGTTTCTTGTATCACCTTCTGGTGCTTTGAAAAAAAAGTTGACCCCCTCTTCAGAAACGATGCAGTCTAACCATCATTCCGCTCAAGTAGAATAACCATCATTCTGCTTAAGTAGAATAAATTTTTTTAAAAAAATTTAAAAGCCTGGCAAGCGGAATACAAGGCAGTGTAAAAAGCATAGAAAAGAATAAATTAATAGTAGGAAAGAGGTAATAAAACTGAAAAAAGAAGATAAAAGAAAAAAAAAGATTAAAAATTGGCTTTTAGAGGGAGCTGTTGACAGCAGATGCTAACTCTTTTTGTGGGTGAAATTCTGCATTCTGTGTATTTTAATCCGCGCCATACTTGCAATAGAAACTGGACTTGTAGTGCTTGGCAATAGAAACAAATTAATGCATTCAGTATAGCAGAGTAGGCTACCTGAGAAATGAGACATTATCTTGACAAAATAAATAAAATGATACATTTCTAATTTGGATAGCACTTGGAGGAAATCTCCTTTAAGAAACCCAGGGAAAAGCCAGGTGGCATATGAGTTGGATAGCTTGATAGCACAGTAGGTATAAAATTCTGAACCTCATTTATTTAGTAGTTCCTAAGCAGACTTGAGAAATCCAGGCTGAATACTATGAATATGAACTTAATTGAATAGAGTCCAAAATTTAGTTAATTCTTTTAAATCACTTGAGATACCCACTCCATGTTCTCTTCATTAATGTTGCATATTAATTGCTTTTGACACAGAGTATATGAAAAGACTCTGTAGTTGGTAAATTACAAATATAACTTCCACTAGAATTGTCTTGTGCAGGCTTAAAATTCTTATTTTGGGAGTTTACTGATCAGGGAGGGAAGGTGAAGAAATAAAAATAGTTATCTAAAATACCAATGCTTTTTAATAGTAAAATAAACAAACACTCTTCTGCAACCAGGAATGTTAGGTAATTAACCTAAGGGAAGAATACTGCATACATGGTAACTGAATTAAAAATTAGAAACTATCTTCTGTATAGTTAAGTCCTTTTATGTCATGGTGTTTTGAACCATCTTTCTGTCCACTTCAAAAAAAGTTTACTTACCTAACATTCTTGAGAAGGGCAATGTTTGTTATAGAATACATTTTTTGTACAAGTAGAATGCATTTTTAAAGAAAAGTGTAAAAGTAGGATGGTATCCTAGAGGACGTGAATTTAGCACCAGACACATCTTAAAAACAAAAGAAATCCTATTCTTCTCACAGTAAGGTAAAAGTGAAAGGTTCCCCTCACATATATGTGCTAGTCATTCCTGACTCTAGGGGGCGGTGTTCATCTCCATTTCAAAACTGAAGAGCCAGCGCTGTCCGAAGACGTCTCCGTGGTCATGTGGCTGGCATGACTAAATGCCAAAGGCGCACGGAACGCTGTTACCTTCCCACCAAAGGTGGTCCCTATTTTTCTACTTTCATTTTTTATGTGCTTTCGAACTGCTAGGATGGCAGAAGCTGGGACAAGTAACGGGAGCTCACCCCATTACTCAGCACTAGGGATTCGAACCGCTGAACTGCCAACCTTTCAATTGACAAGCTCAGCATCTTAGCCACTGAGCCACCGCGTCCCTCTCACAGTACCTGGATGTTTATCTGTCACAGAATCTTTTGTTGTTTCCCACAAAGAGTGGGGAAAATTAGGGATGGCAAAAATAAATAAATAAATAAAAATTAGAGGAGCATCCAGAGGGCATTCAGTCATACTTCCAGGCAAGATACTTATCTCATCTATAAAAATCTGGTTCTTCACTACTTTTAAAAACCTAAAAATAAGTTTTGTTTTGTTTTTTTTAAAGGGAGGAAACAGAGGACAAAAATAAGAATTCTGATTTTTATAGCATTTGAAAAATCAAGCTTCTGGCAATTTGTATTAGAATCCCAAACTGTAGCGGAAACTTAATATATGGTTCAGAGGACTGTATCTAATTCAGCAAATCACTGGCTTTGGAGAAATCAGAGTTAGCATCTCATGTATCTGGTTTTGTTTTTAAGGGGTTTTTCTTTTATATTCTTTTTGCATCTTGCACATGGTTTGGAGGACTCTAGAGGATGTCACTCAGTGTGCTTTGCAATACAATGTGATTGATTTTCTTTTGAGGTTGCAAAAGGAATAATCAAGCATAGGAGTTAAAAGTAGCCCCAAATCATCTTTTTTGTAATACTTCATAGAACATAGGAAAAATAAAAGCAATCAGCAAGACAGAAGTTAGGGTAAAGAATATTAATTCTGGAAGAGATGGGGGAAGGATGAAAGTTATGAACAACCATTCTGTAGGCATAACAAATTCTAAATGTTTTAGTCCCTTTGCTATCTCTCACTTTTAAACATCCTAGCCTTCCCTCTGGCTAATCACAGTAAAGGGTTGAAGATTCTGGTGACTGAAATTTATGGGCACTTTATACCTTGATCAGAATTAGAAATTAAGAAAAAAAATGTTGATATAAGCCACAGATCGAATCATGGCTTGCAACTTGAAGAAGTGCAAAGGGATTCTAAAATCAAAGCAACTCTTGCCTAAATTGGTTGCACATCTCAATCTGCATTAGAGAATGATTAGGATTAAGTTATAGTCTATATTTCTGGCTGAACAAAAGCAAAGTTGTAAAGAAAGGGAAACTTTAAATTGTGAAGGACTGTGTCATGTAGAAACCATATTATTATTTTTTTTACAGCCAACAATGATTAATTAACCATTTGGGCTAGGGTTCTCTTGCTCAGAGGATCAAGTAAGATTTCCAACAATTGGTATTATGATAAGGTGACCAGACGTCCCGCTTTTGGCGGGACAGTCTCGCTTTTGAGCAATTTGTCCCACGTCCCGCGGCGTTTTAAAAAAGTCCCAATTTTTCATTCTGCCTCCTGAATCCCCGCTGATGGCTAGAGGGAAAAAAAACTCTTTAAACTCTTGCCGCGGGGCTTCAAAGGGCCGACCTACAGCTGATCAGTGTTAAAAAAAATGAATAGACCCATGCCTGCAAAAATAGAAAAAACAGCCCCTGTTAACAGCTTCCGCTAGGTTAATTAGCTGCAAAAAGCTGCAAAAAGTTCCTGGAGCAGATTCCCCCCCCCCCCCCCAGCTATACTGAAAACAAAGGCGAAAGTGAAACTAAACCTGCAACATGACAAAATGAGGCAGAGAGAGATTTCTTTCTTTTTCTTTTTCTTTTTCCTCACCAAAAAAGGTAGGTACAAAACTGCAAACAATGGGAAATTTTGGGCAAAAGAGGAGAGTTCAAGATTTTAAAACACAAAAGAAAAAAAGCTCTATTTAACTAGGGAATTGTAATAATTGAGATACTATTAATAATTGTATATTGTGTTGAAAGCAGAAATGGTTAAGTTGTGGTTTGGAGGAATATATGGGGGAAATTATTTGGTTTATTATTATTGGTAAATATAATTAATTGATTTGTAAGAAATTGGATTGCATGGAAATAATTGGAATATTCATGTTCATATTGATTAATATACAAAAAAGATAGTTATATAACTAATTGATTTATATTAAAATGTTGAATTTGTATTAAACAACTGTATTACATAATTACATAATTAACCAATGTGAGGATGGATATAAAAATAGATGACAATGGGAAGGGGTATAATATAGAATAGAAGGGAAAAATTGAATTTGATTAAGATTAGAGATGAGGATGAAGGGTAATATTGTTTTTTTAAAAAAATAGATGAGGAATAAATATGGCAAAAAGGAAATATAGAAATTGTAAATTTAATTGAAATGACTAAACGCTGTTTAAATTTGTGAACCAGCCAAATATTCTGTTCAAAGAAAATACATTGCATGTTTGTATGTGTGTTTCTAATTATTGCTATTTATTCATATTTGTTCTCTTTTATTCTTTAAAGTTTAACAATTCATTCTTAATCTTAATATCTTTATATTTGCTTGGGGTTGGCTTTCTTCCCTTTCATCTTTTTTATTGTACAGCAATCTTTCTCCTCAAACCTACCACCACTCTCTTTTCTTTCCTTCTTACTTTCTCTTCCCCCCACCCTCTTTTTCTCCTCCCTACTTCCTCTTCCTTTCTCCTTCTCCTCCTCTCTTCCTCCCTCTCTTACCCTCACTCCTACTCTAATTTCCATTCCTTCATCCCTCTCTATTGCTGTATCCTTTAATTCATATGGACTACTCAGAGGGCTGAAAAAGTTATTTTTGACTGGTCCTCACACTTTTGACCAGTCCTCGAATTTATGACTGTCCTCACATTTTACATTTTTGCCCTATCTTGTCATCATGGTGAAGAGAAGCAGTTGTGAAATGAGTGACATGGTTGTTAAGAATACTGCACGGGCATAAATGTGAGGATGGTCATAAGTGTGAGGACCAGTCAAAAGTGTGAGGACCTGTCAGAAATGACTTTTCAGCCGTCTGAGTAGTCCCTATACACATAGCCATGGCCACCCGGTCACATGACCAGCTAGCCACGCCCACCCAGTCACATGGCCTCCAAGCCACGCCCACACAATAAGTCACGCCCACAATGGTGTCCTTCTTACCAATGTTAAAATCTGTTCACCTTACCCTATACGCATAGCCATGGCCACCCGGTCACATGACCAGCTAGCCACACCCACCCAGTCACATGACCAGCTAGCCACGCCCACCCAGTCACATGACCAGCTAGCCACGCCCACAAAATAAGCCACGCCCACAATGTCCCTCTTTACCAATGTTAAAATCTGGTCACCTTATATTATGAGTTCTGTCCTCCATTTAAGTATACATTAAATGGACCAATTTAATGCAGAACATGCAGAACAGATTTACTTCTGTGTCCGCAGAACACAGTCTGCTGCCCTGGTAGCGCAGCAGACTAAAGCACTCTTATTAACATCAGCTGCCTGCAATTACTGCAAGTTCAAATCTCACCAGGCTCAAGGTTGACTCAGCCTTCCATCCTTTCTAAGGTAGGTAAAATGAGGACCCAGATTGTGGGGGCAATAAGCTGTCTTTGTATAAAATATACAAAAGTATGAAGGCTATTGCTTAACGCATTGTAAGCCACCCTGAGTCTCGGGAGAAGGGCAGCATATAAATCTAATTAAAATATAGATAGATAGATAGATAGATAGATAGATAGATAGATAGATAGATAGATAGATAGATAGATAATAGATAGATGTAGATGATGTAGAGGTAGAGGTAGAGGTAAAGGTAGAGGTAGAGGTAGATGCATATCAGTGGTGGGTTTCAAATTTTTTTACTACTGGTTCTGTGGGCATGGCTTGGTGGGCGTGGCATGGCTTGGTGGGCATGGCAGGGGAAGGATATTGTAAAATCTCCATTCCCTCCCCACTCCAGGGGAAGGATATTGTAAAATCTCCATTCCCTCTCCAATCCAGGGGAAGGTTACTGCAAAATCCCTATTTCCTCCCAATCAGTTGGAATTTGAGAGGCAGAGAATAGATGGGGGCGGGGCCAGTCAGAATTTTTACTACCGGTTCTCCAAACTACTCAAAATTTCCACTACTGGTTCTCCAGAACTGGTCAGAACCTGCTGAAACCCACCTCTGATGCATATATATAAGAATGAAACAAGGGAAGGTGATTACTGTAAACTGACTCTGTAAACCGCTTAGACAGGGCTGTAAAGCACTGTGAAGCGGTATATAAGTCTAAGAGCTATTGCTATTGCTATTGAGTTGTATTGGAAGTGGGAAAACCTGGTTTGAAGCCTCAGATCTTCCACTGGAGGGAAATGCGATCTAATTCCACCCAGATAAGGAAGTCTCATTGTGAGTTTTTTTCCTTATATGTCCGTGGTTAGAATTTGATTGCTTTTGAGTACTACTGGGCTATTGTACTTTTATTGTTATTATTTATATTTTTTTTCTGTTGTTCTTTAATCTTGTGCTTGCTGCCCCAAGTGCCAACTAGAAGATGGGTGGCTATAGAAATCAAATAAGTAAATAAATGCAGGCCGTGAAGGCCCCCAGTTTAATATCTGATATATTTATTAAAAAGAAAGAAGAAAGTCATGGGAAAGACTCATGGGTTAGAACCAGCTATAAATAGAGCAGAACAGGCAGAAATAAATGTATTGCAATTATACAGCAGCTCCATAGAAACAGTACTTCATTTCAGGACTGCTGCAAACAGTCCTATTTCATCGCACCCAATATTATCACATATGCTAGCTGTACTATGTTGCATTAACTCAGTTGACTCTATTTAATCATAGAAAACTGAGCATGGCTTAGCATAAGTGAGCTGGATCCATTGCAAAATCAGTGCTGAAATAAAAGACATATATATCAACCCCACCACATGTATCATGTTCTGGTTTTTTTCCTCAGCATCCTGGCACGTATTGCTCATCCAATCAGGAACCAGGGACAGGACAGTGCTTTGAAGTCAGAGGTGATGATTTTGAAAGCTTTTCTCCTAAAAAGATGATCAAGCCAGGCCAACCCTCAGTAACAAAATTATGGGCTTGAGAGTGTTATTCCTGCATCTATATTTATATTTATTTATTTGCTTGCTTTTTTCAAGCAGGAAAAAGAACTTGTTAGTATGATTGGATAAGAATCCAATCACTTAAATTACTTCACATAAACGGACAGTGAAGTAAGCTGCTAATCAGATGTTTAATATTTGGTTGAGTGTAACCTTTGTAATAGCATTGGAAAACAAACCCATATTTCCAGCCAAATAGAAACAGGCTATCATTCAGTATATTTAACAAGGGGTTCTCTACCCGGTTGCTAGGTGGGCGTGGCCATGGTAGGCATGGCCTAGCTGGCCTCCTGCATTACAGCCCTCCCCGAGGCTTTTCTCAAGCCTCCGAGAGGGTGAAAACGGCCTTCCCAGGCTCCGTAGGCCCTCTGGAGGCCAAAAACAGGCCCATTTCTGACCTTCCCAAACTTCTGGTAGGCCTGGTTTTTTTTTTTAACGCCTCCGTGTGTGCCCTGCACTTATCTGCATCCAAAATGGGCCACGTAGGGACTCGTGGAGGGGGAAGGGAGGGGTGGGCAGGGACAGCCAGTAGTGGGATTTGGAGGTTCTCCAAACTGCACAGAATCTTAGCTAGAGGTTCTCCTGAACCCCTGTGAACCCCCAGCAGCCCACCCCTGAGTATAACAGGATCTTCCCATTCACATGACTAATATTTCTTAGAACACAACGTTTAATTCAATGATCTATGCTAGTTTTGTGGCCGCTCAAGAAATAGTCAGGCACGGGAAGAGTTTTGTGGCTCCCGGTGTTTTCTTTTCTGTGGGAAATGGGTCCAAATGGCTCTTTGAGTGTTTAAGGTTGCAGACCCCTGACTTACTGAATCAGGCCATTTCTGAGAGGTGAAAATTGCCCTTAATTCATTTGAGGATTAAAAGTTAGGAAAGATGGAAATTTGTGCTCAGAGCAAAGGTCCAAGAAGATCCATTGGGCAGCCTTAGAACCTATTACTGTTTGATCATGGGAAGACACTAGAGCTATGATCCACTGGTGTCCTTATGTCTTCTATGCATTTCTTGGACATACAGAACAATTTCCTGTTTTCTTCTGAAACTTTTCTTTTCTTGGATTTATCCATGATTGGCCTACCGGGGGTTGAAAAGCTCAATAAATCGTGTGCTGGTGGGTGTTGCACATTGGCAGTTGTGATGCATATTTTGAATGATAGGGAACCGCAGCAGAGGGGTGAAAGAGCCACATGCAGCTCCAGAGCCGCAGATTGCTGACCCTTGCAGTAAGTAGAGGTAGTTCCACTGTAACATTCCTATTTAACTTGAGAAAGGTGTGGGTATGGGTGGGTGGCTGGTGTGTGTGTGTGTGTGAGAGAGAGAGAGAGAGAGAGAGAGAGAGAGAGACAGACAGACAGACAGACAGACAGACAGACAGACAGACAGACAGACAGACAGAAAGCTATATTTTTTTAGATCTGCAAAATATGTTCTGCTAATCTTTCTAAAATTTGTTTAATTTCCCTCAAAATCTTTTTTTCCCCCAGATAAGTCTTTAAATTTGCTTCCAAATTTTCTTTGGAGAGAAAAAGTAACCCTGTCTCTCTTTGATATCATATTCACATTGCTCCTTTGGCGAAACTTGGATTTCCAGGCATGGATGGATCCCTGCTGACTGTTGCATTCCATCCTTATTCTTTGGCACAAAACAAGAAGGGAACACATAAATATTCACTAAAAGCCAGAGAGAAGTAATGAATGGGGGTGTGACTTACAATATGTGTTAATACCAAACTGTGAGCAGCTGGCTTTAGAATAACACTCTGAGGCATGTTTTGTGTAAAAACATGTGTGGTTATTTTCTTCTTTTAAATTCAGTCAGACTTCATGTCTATGTACCATGATGTTTTATTATGAATCATTATGACTGACTTTGTGTAAAAAGTACTCAGAATTACTTTGTGAAGAGAACACGTGTGAATTGTTTTTATTAAATGCTGCTATCTCAAAGCTGTTGTCACAGGCTGGATTAAAATTTGAATTGAGCTGCGGTTCAAGCAAAGCCCATTTTTTAAAGGTGAGCCAGAAGACATAAGTCATTTTTCTGAGCTACTTTTAATCATATGTTTTTGTTCTTCTTTTCTTTTCTTTTCTTTTCTTTTTCTTTTCTTTTCTTTTCTTTTTTTTTTTTTTTTTGGCTTTGTCTCACTCGGTGGAAAAAAAGGAGTTTGCAGAACTTTGCATATTCCCCATTGAAAACCACCAATGCAGCTCAGCATCTGAAATGAGGTGCATGAGGAAATTTCATTCAAGAGAGCCAGTTTGGTGAAGACAATAGTCAAGAAACCAGCAGAAGGTCAGTTCTAGTCCCATTTTAGGCATGAAAGCTAGCTTGGTGACTTTGCATCAGCCACTGTCCCTCAACTCAACTCAACTCATCTCCTAGGGATGTTGTCATTGGGAAAATAGGAGAAGTATTTAAGTATGTTCTCTGCCTTGAGTTATTTATAAAAAAATAATAAAGGTGGGATATAAATAAGTAAAAAAAATAATCCTGTACTGGACAGATGGGAGAGTAAAATGGAATAGGAAAAAACACTGTGTTTGTGTCTATATCGACGAATGTGCTGGTTGTTATTTTTCCTATAGTTCTGTAGAAATTAAAATCTGATGGGCAGCTCCATCAAGCAAAGAAATTCTTGATTGTGGTACTGCCACTGCAAATGGATAGCACCACTCCAAAAACACTGTTTCCGAATTTCCCAGTCTCCCTGAAAGAGGTTTGGTATAACAGTATCCTTAAATTATTTGTCCATAAATCATGGACAATAATTGATATCCTAACAAGCTCTGGCAACTGTCATATACACAATATTTAAGAGGTCAGGTGGTGGGTGGGTTTTTTTTCTGGAGATTTCTTAGATATTTATTAATTTATTATTCTGATTTATATTGCTGCCCAGAATCATATAAATGAGATGAAGGTCTATACAATTTGGAATAATAATAGATACATTAAAAAAAAAAAAAAAAAACCTCGCCTCCAAATATTGCAAATATTGCACTTCATTTTCCAGCATAGGATATTTTTTCTCATTCTTTGTTGTTCATCTCCACAGAATAGAAAAGAGAAATCCACATTTACCTCACAAACGCTATTCTGCAAAATGCTGAACAGCAGTCTACATTATTCCTGTTAAATAAAAAAAAGTAAATTCTAAAGCAATGGAAGTAGCACACTTTGCAGATGTGCTTCATGATTCCATATGTTTAATAAAATCTTTCCATACAGTTAGCCTGTGAAGGCTATAGTCTCTTTTGCCTTTCAACCTTTCAATAAAGGTATTATCCTACAGTATATTATCCATGAATAAATCACTTTGGTTATTATACCAATAATTGAAAGCAGAGTAGGAGTTCATCTTTAATGCTTAGAATACACCCAGAGTAATCAGCCAGACATTTTTTGTAGTGACTAGCTTTATTCAGTACAAGTTATGTGTAAGTTATTTTTATTTTTATTTATTCATTTTTATCCCCCCTTTATTATTTTTTATAAATAACTCAAGGTGGCAAACATAGATAAAAATCCTTCCCCTATATCTTGTCTTGTTATACAATAATACAATAATAAAATAATAAAACAAAACCATACTCATGCACATTTCAAATTTTATGTAATAATTTTATAACTTTAAAAAAATAATCTTAAATTAATTTTAATTTTTAAATGTCCATTGTAGACATTGTTTATATATTTGATTATATTGAACACCAGCCAGAGCCTCTCTCTGAGGAAGACGGGCAGTTTAGAAAAAGGAAATCTAAATAAATAAATAATCTCTCCCAAGCTTTCAGCTTTATTGGCTTCACACATTTTAATTAAATTCTAAGAGAAGATTGGAAGAGACAACTCCTCCCATTGGGATCAATGTGACTATGTATGGAGTCTGTATGTATGAATGGTTTGTGTGAGCATATTCCTATGGCATGCAATTAGTTTGACTTTAATTAAAATAATATGCTTTTTCCCCATGCTATTTATTATTAATTAAACTAATATTAGTATTATTTCTTTGCAATGACGATGGCCTTCCTTCAAATATACAGATGTGTTTTATACAGAGATACATACAGATAAAGGGGGCGCCATGGCTCATTGGTTAAAGATGCTGAGCTTGTCAGCTGGAGAGTTAACAGCCCAGGTTCGAGACCCAAGCTTCATGCAGTGGGGTGAGTTCCTGTTAATTGCCCTAACTCCTGCCTACCTAGCAGTTCAAAAGCATGAAAATGTGAGTAGATTAATAGGTACTACTTCAGCGGGAAGGTAACAATGTTCCATATGGTTTTAGTTATAGCTGTGCTGGCCACATGACCACAGAAATTGTCTTCGGACAATGCTGGCTCCCTTGGCCAAGAAACAGAGATGAACAAGGAGTCCTAGAGTTGAACACAACTGACAGGGAAACCTTTACATAGAAATACACCAAGACAAAGTCTGGAATAAAAAAGTCTCCAAGATTGTTTTCACCAAAGTTGAGAATTCTAGGCGAGCAAAGTGGCTAAGCTGGGCAGTACAGACATTTTTTTTTTTTTTTGAAGAAGCTTTCTTTTCAAGAATAATCTTATATTCATGATTTTCTTCTTTTCAGGTAAATACTGTACTCATGTACATTTCAAGGTACCTACTGTCTTGTAATTTCAAAAGCTGTGTCAAGTTGATGACATTAATAGTAAAATAAAGATAATATCATTGGGAATGAGATCATTTAGCCTCTCCATATTCTACTTCAATAAATTGGTATTTTCTATTCATCCTCTTCTAATAGCTTTTTCTCTATTTTAAGGCTTAGTCCTTTAGACAAGCTGCTGATAAAGCAAGAATTGCTGGACAATTTCCTCAAATGATGATATCATGTGATCATGAAGTAAGGAAAATATAGAAACATGTTGGAATAGTGTGAATTTCAGAATAGGTGAAAAAAAAAGGTGTGTTTTCTTTCATTCTAGAGAAAGAATGGTCTTAAGTAAAATAATGTTTTTCTTTCCTGTTACAGAAAAGAAGATTCCATTTCAGACTTAGGAGAACATTCTAATAATAAGAGAATTTAGGATGATAATTGAAGAGAGTAGCATGCTGGCCTAGTGGTAAAGATACTTGTGTCCCACTCAGAAGGTTAAGAGTTCAGTCCTAGGTAGCGGCACATGTTTCTCTCCTAGGGAGCAAAGAAAAAAATATCTGTTGTGAACTCCACATAGGAGTTAGGAAGGGCATCCAGACAGTAAATGCTCAGCTCCATCCAGTCACCCTGACTCTACCCCGAATTAAGGGGTTACAGGTTCGTAAAAAGAGAGTAGAATGTTATTTGAAGAGGCTGAAACAGGAATATTTCAATTTGGATTAATGGACTGAACATGAGGTTTAATGTGATGGCCTATATAACTGTTTCTAACTCTTGGTTCCATGAATTACATTCGGTATCATTATTCCTAATTATGTACTTGAATTTTTTTAACAATAACGCTGACCATTATGTTTGATTAGTATTACACCAATTAGCACAGAACAGTATTTTTTTTTTTTTTGGCTCATTCCTTTTCGTACTTGTTTAATTTGAAAAGGGACTGAAACAACTGAGGGCTGCTGAGAAGTCTGTCTCTCTTTGAGAACGTGGGGGCTGCTGGGTGGAATTTGCTGTCAGTAACATGAGTGCATATTGTTTCTGCAATCAGATGGCAAGAGGACGCTTAATTGCTGCCCTTGCCTATTCAACCCTGTTTCTCTTTCAGATGTTTGAAGTTCAGAAATCCAGGCTTTAATCATGATAGATCTCAACAGGATATTGAATAACACTTTGGACTCATCTGCACATTTCTGTCTGCTCCACATGTCATCACTGAAGGAGATATACCAGGTATACCTATTTAATTGCGGAAAAGATGAGCTGGTTTTTCATAGTCTGGTAAGAAAAGCTGCTTCTCTTGTATTGAACTGAAAGGATTCTTTAATATCTATAAAGCAGCTTCCAGTAGCGAGATGCTTTGAATCTCGATGCGGTTGGTTAGTTGTTGTTGGAAGGTTGTTTTTTTTTTTTAATACTACTATATTGTTAAATTTCAATTTTATGCCAATTTAAAAGGACAATAAAATCAAAGGGTGTTGTGGCCTGCTGGCGGCCACTGGAGCTGGCAGCAGAGTCGGACAGTGAGGAGGTTGAGGAGGAACTTGGGCCAGTCCTGGGATCTGGGGAAAGCTCAGATGTCGGCTCTGTGTTGGAGGCAGAGAGGGAGTTAGATAGCAGCGAGGCAGAGGAACAGCTGGAGCCCGTTCCTAGTGTGTGCATGCACACAGCTGCCAGAGGCAAGAACAATTAAGAAAGCAGGGTTGACTCGGGAGTAAGGCCACACCTTGGAGATGATTGGCCCTTCCCATAGGACATAAAAGAGGAGCGATGTCGGCTTTTGCAGGAAGCAATTAGTTCATCTCGTTTCAAGATTGGAAAGTTCTGTTTGTGACTCTAATAGACTCGGTGCCAAGTTTGGCCTTGCTCTGCATTTGGAAATTGGTTCTCTGGCAGCGTTCCAAGTAAGATAAGGTGGGGGTTGATAAACATTCCTCTGAAAGACTGTTTGCCAAAGCCTTGTTGACTGTGAATGAACGGCATTCAAAGTCCTTTTAATAAAAGAGGTTTTCCCGGGATTAAGACTTTGCTTCATGCTTTCTAAGGAAGCCTAGGTCAGAACAAAGGGTTCATGAATGGGAAAACTGAGGCCAGAAGTCTACATATAGCCTACAGAATAATTTCAAAAGTTTTCTTCTGCCCATAGAAAAGATCAGATAAGCTCAGATAAGAACACTCTGTCATTTGCTTGTAATGCATTCAGGAGAGAAAAAAGTGGGGTGAGAATATCAGAAAAAGATAGGAGAGTATGCTAGAGCAAAAATCAATGTTACTGCCCATTTTGGGCTTTAGATCTATTCATTTGTTCCACAGCCCAACCTAGGGATTACTCATGAGGAAAGGAACAAGGGAGCCTTTCCTGCATTATAACAACACTTGCAATTGCTGGGGTAACCTAATGGTGTGATATAATAAGTGGATGTGTCAGACTGAACAAAACTATGTGTCAAAAGAATCAGTTAAACTTTTTTGCAAAAAGAACAGTAAGACTTGTACATAAATCATTTAAGTCATCTGCTGAATTTCTTTCTGATCCTTGCTGTAAATCATCAAAACTAACACATACAGTACACAGATTTCTCATCTGATATAATTATAATTGCTAGACTTTCTGTTATTCACAACCTGAATTAGAGTTCTGTTCCATTCTAACTTGAATTGCCACTTCAAATATATTATTTATTTAAGAAATGGGGAAGGAAAACCAAAACGGTTTGCTGAAATCAACAAACAGCCACAATGACACTTTCTTGTATAAACAATCCACTAGGAGGCAATTAATTTTAAATCTGTAAGGCCAGTAACGCTAAATTACTTTTGAGAGCATGGCAATACTTATATAGTGCAGGGGTGGGCTTCAAAAATTTTAGCAAGGGGTTCTCTGCCTGGTGGCTGGGTGGGAGTGGCCATGGTGGACGTGGCCTAGTCGGCCTAATGCACCACAGTGTGGAGGTGGTGGTTTTGCCTTCCCCGGGCTCTGGAGGCTTTCCTTGAGCCTCTGGGAGCATGAAAACAGCCTCCCCTGGCTCCAGAGGCCCTCTGGAGGCTGGAAACATGTCCGAATGTCCGGTAGGTCCATTTTACGCCCTCCCCGAGCCTCCTCCTCCTGCACTTACCTGCATCCAAAATGGGCTGCAGGGGGACTCCTGGGAGGGGTGGGGTAGGTGGGTGGGGCCATCCAGGAGTGGGATTTGGGGGTTCTCCGAACTGTACAGAATCTTAGCTAGAGGTTCTCCTGAACCTCTGCAAACTCCCAGCAGCCCACCCCTGATATAGTGGCAAAAAGGTACATAGCATTTCCATAATTTTAATGGAAAAATAGCATGTTTAACTGTTCTTAAAATGCATTTTTCCAACTTGAAAATCCAGCAAAGCAGAACTGATTGGATTTCTGTATTTAATAATTTCTACAACACATATACATTAAAAAAAAAGTCTGAAGAAATTTGGTATTCCTATATACATTAGAGGTTATAATTGGCTCTAATTTGTGAAAATTCCCTCTCCTTCGTTATGGGTCTATATCTCAATAATTGCTGTATAACATGTTTAAAAGATCCACCTTGAAAGGCATTAGTTTTGCCCATGTTAAATGTCTGGGGGGCGGGGGGAAGATGGATTGCATGAATAATTCATGAAATCTAATTTAAATAAGACTTCTGAACCATTTGATTATTAGGCACCTTTGAAAATGATCACAGGAGATCATTTGCTGACAACAGAACGCTAGAAATTATGAGCTGACATTTGCTAAATTGAGATCCTAACAAAACTAAAAGGTGTTATTCAGAAAAGTAAAAAAAAAATACATACATACAGATGTGAGAAAAAAACATCTTACAATAGTTCTTAGGTTTTAGGAGTCATTGCTTTGCTATAATGAACTTGCTATACCTTTCAACTGTCAGCTTTGCAATAAAGCTTTCAGAATTAATGTATCCACACAACTTGTATTAATGTAGTTGTTTAGAATATTGTCAGAATATTCATGAACTGGGATAGACATGGCAACAGGTTAGCCATTGGGGACTGGCTAGAATAGGACATGGTAACAAGGTCAGCCAATATAGCCATAGCAACTAAGTCAGCCAATGAGGGCTATTTGGGAGCTGAAACAGCCTGGAGCCTGGACGTGGTTTAGGCTTAGTTTAACTGCCCTGTATAGAGGAGGTTCTCTTTGTCTGTATTAAACTCTGTATTAAGCTCTGTGCTCAGCTCTAAAGCAAAACTGGTCTGCTTTGCTGAATTGAAACTGAAACTCTTCTCTCCTCTGCCTGTGTTTGCTTGTACTCTCTACCATGTTGGAAGAATCTGCTGTTGGTATTGTATATGTTATTATGTATATAAAGAGAAGTTAATAAATCCTGCTGAATCGATTATCTGTGTGTGCTTCTTGGATGTGATTTCTGCAACAAACTCTGACAAATATTAACAAGCCCTCTGGTTGACTCACCTAAAGAAATGTCACCCTCCCTAATTTCTAGCGTTTTTCTTCTAATTGCAGAAACAGATGAAGGAGGAGGATGGATTACCTATATTTGATAATAGTTTCTAAAAATTCTCATTTCCCCTTGCAAATGGACCTACAGAAACTATTCAAGAGGATCAGTTTAAGCAGAATGCTGGCTGGTTAAAAATAGAAAAGAATAAAATATTTTTTTTAAAAAAAGGGAGGCAATAATCTCACTGGAGGACAGTACAGGTAGTTCTTGGCTTACATCCATTTGTAACATGGGAGGTCTTGGGTGGTTTTCCTGCAAATTTTGCTAAAGAAAACATATTTCTATCATAGAACTGAGTTTAATTTATATACCATCAGGCTGCCAGATGACAGTGAAAAGGTGGAGGTTGCCTGCCCATTCATTACAACCTCCTACTTTGATAGAAATTGAGTTCTAAAGGGGAAAAAAAGATCTTTAGGTCATAGGGAATAGTTCAATGAAGATGTTAACTTAGTATGTGGCAGTTGAAAAAAAATGCAAATTCCATGCCATGGATCATTATGAAAGTGACTGAAAAATGAGCTGCCAATATTGCAATGCTATTATGCAAAGCCACAGTAGGTCTGCATTTAAGAAATTCTGGCTGTCACATTTGAAAATAGATATTATAGACCTGGAAAATGTGCAGAAATGGGGATCGAAACAAGGGTGACACAAATACAGTCTGTACAAGAAAAGGCAAGGGTGTTTGAGACTCCAGCTCAAAAAACAGGTAGCTGAGGAGAAACAAGATCAAGGTGCATAAAATAAAGGTATTGTCCCTTTCTCAAAATACTGGAGCTATGACTCATTCAAATAGAGTTGATTGGAAAGAGATTTAGAATATACAAATGAATTTTGTCTTTTATTCCATTCATACTTGTCCTGTGGAATTTATTATCATAAGCATATTGATGGCCACTAACCTGCATAAAAGAATGTCTTTTCTTTTAGTATGTCTATTCTAGTGCAAAGAAGGACTGGAGTGACATCATTGTTCTAATATTTGAGGGGCTGCCACAAAGAGGAGAGAGTGAAGCTATTCTCCAAAGCACCTGAAGGCAGGACAAGAAGCGATGGATGGAAACTAATAAAGGAGAGAAGAACCTAGAACTAAGGAGAAATTTCCTGACAGTTAGAACAATCAATCAGTGGAACAACTTGCCTTCAGAGGTTGTGGGTGCTCCATAATTGGAGGTTATTAAGAAAAGACTGGACAGCCACTTGTCTGGAATGTATAGGGTCTCCTGCTTGAGCAGGGGGTTGGACTAGAAGACCTCCAAGGTCCCTTCCAACTCTGTTATTCTGTTAAGAAGAGTGAATATATTTATGAAGAGCAGATCTATTTGTTTGTTTGTTCAATTTCTATGGCTGTCCATCTCAATCAATGACGTTGAGGGCTATTAAGTCTTGACAATAAGTATTAGCTTTAGTTTGGGGACAGCACACCTCCAAAATGCCAATGGCAGAAGAGAGATATGTCTCTATTTCCTATTGGAAGCACCCTAGAGCAATGGCCCCCAACCTTTTGGGCACCAGGGACCGGTACCGTGGAAAGAGGTTTTTTTCACAGACGGGAGGGACTGTGGTTTACTGTGCTGCCTGCATCCCGCGGATGGGGTTTCACTTGTTTGTGCGGTCTGGTTTCTGGCATGCCGCAGACCAGTGCCTGTTCATGAAACAGGGGTTGGGGATCCCTGCCCTAGATGCATATGGCTGGCCATATGAAAAAAATATGATGGATCATGGATTGGCCTAATCCAGCAGAGTTGCTCTTACGTTCTTAAGAAAGTGTGCCTAGACATTTTCTGTATTGCCTATTGACAAGCAAGTTCAAGACCAAATCCACCATAAATGACATCATCACTGGAAAAAAAACAACCTATGTATTCCCTAGAACTTAGTTTTACTGATTTCTTATTTGTTTAAAAGTCTAATATCACCTGCATTTTATAATTTGAAAAGAACCCTTACACCCTACTGCCCAAGGCTTTACAAACCACCTACCACTTGAAAGCAGCCATTCAGTTCAACTTCTTAATTCTAATCCTTAACAATAACAGCAAGAACCACAAGAACAAAGGAATTTATTCTACCCTCCAGAAAGCTTTGGTGAGAATAGTTAAGATGCTTATAGCTTTACTGCTGAACCTGATTTCATACGGAAGCAGCAGTTTAAGGAAATGGTACGCTTACCTTTCACACCATGAAAACAGTAAACACGGCCTATCACATTAGATTGCATAATCTTTTGGATCCATTCACGATTCTTGACCTGAGAAGATTTGCCTAGAAGTCAGATTTAAGAATGAAAGAGACCACCTGCTATTGTTTCTTATGATCTGATAGATGTGAAGTAAGGATTTAATCAACTCGCCAGCAGCAAAAATCTTAAGTAGTTATAAACAAATTATAACTCAAAATTCTTTGAAAATCAAGGAAACTTTTTAACATTAAATGGGATATAAATCTAGCAAGCAAACGCATATACATATCTGGTGTAACATATTGCACCAATTTTCTGTGCAGAGAGAAAATTACCTGTACTTTTCGGAGTATAAGATGAACTTTTTCCCCCCTTAAAAGAGGGTGAAAATGTTGGTGCACCTTATACACCAAATTTTTGGCCTCCAGAAATCCACCCTGCACATCCCATTTTGCCAAAAACAGGCCTGTTTTTCACAAACACAGGATGCGCAGAGGGTTTGGGAGACCTGCAGAGTGCTCCTGGGGACTGGGGAGGGCAAAAATGTGACACATTGGGGGTTTGTGATGCCAAAAATGGGCCCGTTTTTTGCAAAAGGGGGCCCATTTTTGTGAAAATGGGGTGTGCAGAGGTTTTGGGAGGCCTGCAGAGTCCTCCTGGGGGGCTGGGGAGGGCAAAAAGTCTCTCATCTTTGGGAAAAATGGGCTTGTTTTCGGCCTCCCAAACTCTCCATGTGTCACTCCCCAGCCCCCAGGAGCACTCTGCAGGCCTCCCAAACCCTCTGCGCACCCTGTTTTTGCGAAAAAACAGGCCTGTTTTTCACAAAAACAGGATGCGCAGAGGGTTTGGGATACTGAAGCAGTTGTAACATCCAGGTGGTCTTTAAGGGAGACCAATCCCCACTTTGCAGCAATCCAAATAGAAAGTGACCAAGGTATGAGTGACCATAAGGAAGGCCTCCTGATCCAGGAAGGGCATAATTGGTGTGTAAGATGCAGTTAATGAAGTTAGGCAATTTTTCATGTATCAAACAATGTCTGCCTCCGTTGTCTTTTGTTTTAAAGGGACCTTGTCAGAATTTGTTGTACAAATCACATCCAGAAAGCACACACAGATAACTGATTCATCAGGATTCATTAACTTCTCTTTATATACATAATAACACATACAATACCAACAGCAGATTCTTCCAATGTGGTAGAGGCAAAAAACACAGGTTGAGGAGAGAACAGCAAAGATGAGTTTCAGTTTCGGTCAGCAGACTAGTTTTGCTTCTGTAGAACTCAGAGTTTCAGTTTCTGGCTCCTTCCAGTTTCTGTTTCCAAACAGTCGTCATTGGCTGACTTAGTTGTTATGTCTATTCATTGGCTGACCTTGTTACCATGTCTCTGCCAGTCATGAATTCTTTGACAGACCTTGCTTTGAGACAAAGGAAAAGAACATAACAAATGCGGTGGATAGGGAGAATATGGTACCAGGAATTGGAATTCAGGAGAGATCAGGGCCCTTGTCTGAAAGTTCTCCAATTGGCCAAGCCACCCAGGTGCCACTAGGAAGTCCAATCAGTTTTCCCCATCAGTCATCTGATCAGCCAATTCAACTTGCAGTGAGGGATCCAATCCCAATTTTTCCACTGCTGATAATGATGGGAAACCAGTGGTTTGCAGCAAAGTCACCAGGAACAAGAGACACAAACATTTACCAAGTTGAAGATAAATGTGGGTGTTGTGTAAATGAACAGGAAGATGCATGAGGAATGATCCTGGAGGTAAAAAGTTTGGTCACGTTTATCACTGATGAAAACTTCAAAGCATTCCAATATGTTTGACATCACTTGTGTTCCTTGGAGAAAACTCTTCATTAATTCTTCACAATAACAAGGCATAAGATAACAAGAAAAGGGATGTTTTGGATGTTAGACTGAGTGAAAAAAGCGGGGAGGGGGGGAAATATATTGAAGCAACCTGATTGTTGTACTGGAAAGAGTGCAGTCAGTTCCTATATGTGAATGGAAATGAGCTACGTATCTGTCTCTGAACAGCATTTGGAAATGATCCCTAGTTGCATTTCTTTTTTTCTTAAAATAACGGCGGTACCAAGTGCCTGCTTGACAGTTGAAATAGCCAGTTAAAAATTATTATTATTCTGAAGAAGCTCCCTGTAAACTAGTGACCCATTTGAGTGACTGTAGTGACATGCTCCACAGGTGATCAGGCTTAATGTTCCTCTCAAGGGCTTTTAATAGGTAAGCACAGTCTGACTGCAGCCAGAGAGAAAAATGGGACAAGCAATCAGGTTGCCATCTTCTCCTTGGATTCTTCTCCTGAGAAGAATCCAAGAGGGGGAGGGGGAACAGCCATCTCCACTAAATTGACACTGGAACTTTACTTTTTATCTCTTTTCTTTGTGAGGTTAGTTAACAGGACAAAATAAAAGAACCTAAGCTAATAAGAATTTTCATAGAAAAAATAATCCATTATCATACCGAAGTCTGCAGACCAAAAAAAAAAGAAAAAAAAATATGGACCCTGACATGAAGGATTTGCTGTGTTCTTCTAACTAAAAAACATCAAAAGCTCTCCCAAAGTCTTTGGGTATTTTATGATAGAACTCATACAAAGAACACATTAAAACCTTAATAATGCTTGCTTGCTTCCCTTTTCTCCTTTTTGATCATTTAGTGTTAGAGCCCGACAAACAGGGTTTTTTTAAAGTAGAGTTTGTATTCTGTAGAAATTGAGTTTTAGGGAGGGAAAAATACTTACATCAATGGTGGACAAAGTTCCACATTACACACATACACATTGCACAAGTCCATATCTATTTTCTCTATGTTTAGTTTCCAAATCAATTTTTAAAATTAATCCGTTCATTCATTCATTCATACATCCATTCATTCATTATCCCCAAATGCCCTACCAACTGTGCTCTTGATTTTTGGCAGTATTGATGATAGAAATCATCAATTTCAACATTTTGAGTAGAAAATAAATTGTAATGCAAGCCAAAAAAAAAAAAATATAGGCATAGTAAAACTTTAAAGAGAAAAGAATTATCCCCGTTTTCATTAAACAAGCAAATAAATAGTTTTATCCTTCCTTTCATTATAGTGTCCCAATAAAAACTGGTCAAATATACATTTCCAAGAGGAAAAAATATATTCATTGGTGCCATTAAAATCTTTCCTTTTAGAATCAATATGGCAGGGAAGGCTTCTTGAAATGACTATAATATGAAGAAAAGAATGCTCTCTTCTTTCTCACTTTGAAAAAACCACCCCTCGGTTACGCGCGGTCTTGGGAACTTTTTTTTTTTTACTTTTTAAAGAATTTTTAACTACCAGTTCCAGAGAACCAGTAGTAAAAAAATGCTTAAAAAGTTGAAAAAAAAGAAGTTCCGATGATCATGTGTCGCTCAGCTGATCATTGGAAAATTTTTTTCTTTACACTTTTTACTACTGGTTCAGTGAACCAGTAACCTTTTTTTACAACCGGTTCGGGCGAACAGGATAGAACCTGGAGCATTTCACCCCTGGATGAAACCCATTCAAAAAGAAATAGGTAAAATCCATCTTCCAAAACAAATTTCTTTTATTTAGGTAGGAATCAAATTGGCAAAGTCTGTTGTAATTCCGGGTCTGACACAAACCGGAATTACACCATATAATATTGTAAATTTGAAACATCCCTCAAAAGTCACATTCTCCAATAATCACTCAATCCACATTTCCCGGTGTCTTCAAACTCCACCTTCCATTCTCACCAGGAGCAGCCTCTGTTCCCACGGGAAAGAAAGTCACCTAGCCAAAACAATCCTCAGTATCTATTCGCTCCTTCCCCCCCACCTTAAGAATGTGGCAATATGTACTCGACAAAATAAAAAAATAAAATAAATAAATAAATCAAGAAGAGAAGCAACCTAGAACTAAGGAGAAACTTCCTATCAGTGAGTACAATTAACCAGTGGAACAGCTTGCCTCCAGAAATCGTGGGTGCTTCATCACTGGAGGTTTTTAAGAAAAAACTGGACAGTCACTTCTCTGAAATGGTATAGAGCAGTGATGGCTAACCTTTTTGCTGTCACGTGCCAAAAGTGGGGGGAGCATGGGGAGGTCACGCATGTGCATGTCCACACCCATAGTTCAATGCACCCTGCCCCCCCCGCTTTTGTACGTGATGGCACGGTGGGCCTGGAAGGCCTGTTTTTCACTCTCCCCAGGCTCCAGAGCCTTTCTAGGAGCCTGGAGAGGGTGAAAAAGCCTTCTCCACTCCCCCGGAGGCCCTCCAGAGGCCGGAAATGGCCTATTTCCCAACTTCCAGCGGGCCCAGTGTCACTGCGTTCTGTGTATTTGCCAGCTAAGCTTCCATTCTGAGCATTACGGTAGCCTGGCCAGAGAACCTTATCTGTAGTAATTGAGATAAGACTGGTCTTGTGAGACATTGGACTACTGCGCATTTCTACATTCTTTCTTTTCTAACTTCCTGAACTTCCTTTGTTCGTCTGTGTGATAAGACTGCCGGTAAGATGTAGTTAGCTAGTTTTTTTACTTTTATAATAAAATGTTTCTTAGAAAATATATACTTTGGGTTTTCTTTCTTTGAGAGTATAAACCATGGAAAACAAGATCCATTCACCTCTAATTAATTACAGTTTCCCCAGGGGGGGAACGAGGCTGATTCACGCTTCGACACCCGGAAGGCCTGAAAATCAGCTGGCCAGCATGCACATGCACATAAGAGCTGAGCTAGGGCAACACTCGTGTGCCCACTGATATGGCTCTGCGTGCCACCTGTGGCACACGTGCCATAGATTCGCCATCACGGGTATAGAGTCTCCTGCTTGGGGGTTGGACTAGAAGAATTCCAAGGTCCCTTCCAACTCTATTCTGATTCTAATTCAGTGCAGCTCATGAAGCAGAGGTGTTATATGGACATACATGCCAATCACTGCTTGTGCTGCTGTATTCTGGTCCAGTTGATGTTTCCAAGTAGTGTTCTAGGGCAGGCCTATGTAAAGTATATTGCAATGGTCAAGTCATAAGGTGACTATGGCTTATATTACTGCAATGATATTTTCTGTAATGCTCTAAGGAAGCAATAGTTGGACTTTGAAGGAGCAAAGCCTCTCTCTCTCTCTCTCTCTCTCACACACACACACACACACACACACACACACACCAGTGGTGGGTTGCCCCCAGTTCACATCGGTTCTATAGAACCGATAGTAAAACCAGCAGGAGGCTCCGTCCACCGACCCCAACATCATCAAAATGCTTCTGCTAATGCGTGCGGCCCCACTGCAAACTGGTAGTAAAGGTAAGTAGAACCCACCCCTGACACACACACTCTCTCTCACACACACACACACCTATCTCAAGTTATATAGAAATGTTACGGTGGAGCTACCTCTACTTACTAAATCTGGCTGTTTCTGAGAGGTGAAAATTGCCCTTAATTCATTTGAGAATTAGAAGTTCGGAAAGGTGGAAATTTGTGCTCAAACTCCAAATGAAGTCCAAACTGTGCTTTTAGCCAGAAAGCTTCTACCTTCAAGCTAAAATGTATAAAAATATGATGAAAGGCCATAAAAATCCAACTGCACTTTCCGCCTAATTATTGCTTCCATCCTACCATACTGCATGCACAATATTTGTATGATAAAAATACATACCATTGATTCTGCCCAAGTGAACCTTTAAATATTCAGATAGCTCTGTGGTATACAAGCTACATAAATTGTGAGCATCCACTCCTTGTCGCACAAATATAGCTAGAAGGCTAGACAATGAAGCTAAACTGTTGCATCCTGCAGGTAAAAATAAATAAATAAATAAATTCAAAATCAATTTCGGAGTATCCTACTTATAAATAGCATACCTATTTATAATCGAGGCTGTGGATTATTATAATGTAAGGGTCAGCCTCAGTGATTTGCCATTGGTCTAGCGACAAATAAATGGTTCAGTGAGATACAAAGGTTCTTTTATGTTTCCACGTTGTTATTTTATTTCATTTTGAATCATTCAATTATCCGGGCTATTTTAATGCAATACAATACAATTTCCCAGATCTAAAGTAAATAAGTAAATAAATAAATAAATAAAAGCAGAGTGGTACTAATTGCAGTGGATGGAACGGCATAGCTTATTGGGTTTGCAACCCTCGGTGTGCTTCAAAAGTTACATAAATGCCTAGCACTATAAAAAGAAACTTCAGACTTCGGTATTGCTCAGCACTGAACTGCGAAGTAGAAAGGCGAGAGGTTGCTAGCTAACAGGTGAAGGAGAACGGGATGCTCTTGGCACATATGATAGCAGCTGCTGCCTTAGCTCATATGGAAAGTTTGTCCATATCCATGGAAACATTCATTTTTGTTCATCTACCTGCTACAAATACAGGCTACATGTCCATAGCCTGAGTCATCTCTCCAAGGAGTTTAGATCTGGGACCCGGCTCCTGTTCGGAAGATCTTATTATTATTCCTATTGCAATTCTCTGTGCTGCAGACACAATTCAAAACCATCTCAGGTAGATTTTTCAGCAACATGCAATGATATGATAGGAAAAAGAGACACATTGAGCTCATTGAATGAATGATATGGTGACTTCCCACGCTGGAACTATATTGCCTTTAAATTTCGGAGCAAGAGAGATGAAGAATGTAAAGTGATCAGTGTAAAGGCTGATACGTGTAAAAAAACTGTTGTGCTTTCTTAAATATTTGAAGATAAACTAGAAGCTCACCAATTCTGCTGCAGTTTGGTTCAAGAATATACTTGGACTAGACAGGCAACTGTCTTTTTTCTCAATTCTAAAGGGGAACAAGAAATGCCCAGAGTAATATTAGTATTTTTCCTTTATTTGGTGATACGGGAATTGGCGATTTAGGGTGAAAAATTGAAACTTCTATATGTGGCCAGGAACCATGTCGTGGTCAGTGGGCGGAGCCTCCCACTGGTTTTACTACCGGTTCTATAGAACCGGTGCGAACCAGGGGCAACCCACCACTGGTCCAGGGGTCATGTGATCCATTTTTGTAACCTTTTGACAAGCAAAGTCAATGGGGAAACCAGTTTCACTTAACAACCGTGTAGGGTTTCCTGTCTAAGCAGGGGGTTGGACTAGAAGATCTCCAAGGTCCCTTCCAACTCTGTCTATTCTATTCTATTCTATTCTATTCTATTCTATTCTATGCTATGCTATGCTATGCTATGCTATGCTATGCTATGCTATGCTATGCTATGCTATGCTAGCTATGCTATGCTAGCTATGCTATGCTTTCCTACGCTACGCTACTCTATGCTACTCTAATTTACTCTACTCTATTCTATTCTTCTATTCTATTCTATTCTATTCTATTCTATTCTACTTAACTGCGGTGATTCACTTAAGAACTGTGTCAAGAAAGTCGTAAAATGGAGCAAAACTCAAATGTTAACAAATTTTTCACTTAGTGACATAAACTTTGTGCTCAATTGTGGTCATAGGTTGAGGACTACCTGTACATCTCCCAGTGTCATATCAATCCCCAAACACACATTCTAAGAGGCATTTTCTTAAAAGCTTCCTATGTACTTCGTGGGAAGATGCAGTTCTTGTGTCTAGTGGCTGAGCTCTAGGAGAAAAGTTCCTGTACAGAATGCTCACCTCTGAAGCTTCTATTCTGGCACTTTACAGTGGGTGGAGTATCTCAGTAAACGCATGCCTTAGATAGTACATTCTATTTCAAGTAAGTGGTCTGGAAAGCTGCTTTTGTAGAGGAGCTGACATAGCAGTAGCCGTTTCAATCAATCAGAATAGAGATGGAAGAGATCTTGGAAGTCTTCTAGTCCAACTCCCTACTCAAGCTGGAGACCCCACACCATTTCAGACAAGTGGCTGTCCAGTTTTTTCTTAAAAACCTCCAGTGATGAAACACCTACAACTTCTGAAGGCAAGCCGTTCCACTGGTTAATTGTCCTCGCTGTTAGGAAGTTTCTGCTTAATTCTAGGTTGCTTCTCTTCTTGATTCGTTTCCATCCATTGTTTCTTGTCTTGCCTTCTGGCACTTTGGAAAATAAGTTGAGCCCCTCTTCTTTATGGCAGCCCCTCAGATACTGGAATACTGCTATCACATCACCTCTAGTCCTTCTTTTCTGTAGAATTGGGCCATTCCTGCAAGTGTTCTTCATATGTTTTTGTCTCCAGGCCCTTAATCATCTTAGTTGTTCTTCTTTGTACTTTTTCCAAAGTCTCAACAAAGACTTTTTTGTAATGTGGTGACCAAAACCGGGTGCAATATTCCAGATGTGGTCAATTGAGACCCACAATCAGTCATTTTCAATTGAATCTTGACCTGCCTAAAGATTCCCTTGAGCTCAAGTTGGCCCGAGTGATACATTTTGGCTTGATCCCTTCCCAGCCCCTGTCTTAAAATGGTCCTGTCTACAGGTAAATGGAAGGGCCTTATAAGCACCATTGACCTCTAATAATCTTGAGTCTAAACATGTTTTTTTCAGATTTTATAACCCCCAGGCACCAGGAAAATACAGTTTGGAGAGGAGGTATATAATTGGGTTTTGTTGGCATATTTATTTCTGTTTTCTTTTATTTCCTGACAAGAGTAAAAAGTACCCCAAATCTGGCTGAGTTATCACCCTCTGATTTTCATTCACATATTTTGTGTGTGGCAGAAGCAATATTTTAAATGAAAAGGCTTTGGAGAGATAACAAGGAGAATAGTTTTCAAGGAAGGTCATTTTTATTTCATAAACTGAAAATATCAATAAAGGAAGCTTGAATTTTGGAACAACTGCTTAGTCTTTGTGGTGATAACAAATGAAATGGAAGCATTGTCCTTAATCTTCCCAAAGAGATTCACAAATTCTAAAATCATATTTTTAAGCATGAAAAAAATATAGCATTGAAGCAAATAATCAGCTAAAAGAAAATTCTTTGCGGTTTTTAATGTTCCATGAACAATTTGAAATAAGAACTTTAATTTTAAAAATTACCTAGTTTATTTGTCTAATAAGTGGTCTATACCAGGGATCTCCAACCTTGGCAACTTTAAGTCTGGAGGACTTCAATTCCCAGCAAAGCTGGCTGGGGAATGCTGGGAGTTGAAGTCCTCCAGACTTAAAGTTGCCAAGGTTGGAGACCCCTGGTCTATACTGTCCTTAATATGTCTAAGTATGAAACACAATCAGATCTAAGCTTTGTTAATCAAAGTGTCTAAAGCACATAAAATATTTTCATGATTTAAAAGGAAAGGAAAGGAAAAGGCTCCTCCACACATGCATACTAGTCGTTTCCAGCTCTAGGGGTCCCTATTTGGTCTCTATTTTTCTACTTGCATTTTTTACGTGCTTTCGAACTGCTAGGTTGGCAGAAACTGGGACAAATAACGGGAGCTCACTCCATTATGTGGCACTATGTTGTGGCCCGCCAGTGGCCTGTACAGATTGTGGCTGATCCTGACAAGGAGGAGGCTGGTGTTGTATCGTGCCAGCAGCCTGTGCAGCCGGCGCTCAAGTCGGACAGCGAGGAGGCTGAAGATGTGGTGCCAGAGGCAGAGATTCAGACAGGGCCTTCAGATCCTCCAGAGGCTCCTTCAAGTGAAGAGAGTGAAGTGGAGGAACCTCTTCTTAATGCACGAGCACGCAGAGCTGCCAAAAGGCAGGAGTGGTTACTCAGGAGGAGGAGGTCTCCTTGAGAGTAAGGCTTGGGGCTAATTGGCCACTCCCTTAGCCTATTTAAGTTTGCACACAGCTGGCAAACATTGCAGGAAACAACGTGTGTTCGTCCAGTCGTTCGTTGAGCATTTGAGAGTGAATTTTCCTTGCAAACCTGGTTTCTGGGCTAATTGCCAACTTTTGTAAGCCTTTATCTAATCTTTGGAATTTCTGGCAGGCTGTTAAGGACATTTTTTAGTAATAGCCTGCATTTGAAAAAGACTGTGTTTGTAGTAAACAGAGTTGTTCGGAGTTTTGTGTGTGCTACATTTCTTGGGTTCCGTAGCTGGGGCAGAACACACTAGGGATTCGAACCGCTGAACTGCCGACCTTCTGATCGACAAGCTCAGTGTCTTAGCCACTGAGCCACCACGTCCCTTGATTTAAAAGTAGCAATGTGCAATTAAATTTAAGAAGCTGCCCCAAAAATAACTTCGTAGTGCCAAGGGTGAACAAACTTCAATAAACCCTCTGTACTTCTTTTCAAATGGGAACAATGAAATGTAACTGATAAAGATCTACTTTTGAGGTTAGAAAAGGTTGCTTAGAGTCGTTATTATCAAGACCGATTTGTAGCAGTTTGGCTATTTCTGACTTCTTTTTTTTGTTGTTCCATTTACTATGGTAAATATGGTCCCCGGTGAATGAATTGGAGGAGTATAACCAATTTATCTCAGCGTTTTCTAGGTTATGGGTACTGAATCCCTAAAAGTTTATCTTCAATAAAGATTCAAATTAGACTCCACATTTAAATTTGCAGAACTGCTAACAAATCATCCTCTGGAATCTATTTGTAATTCATCAAGAGATGCTATCTGCTTTTTAAAAGAATTAGTTTTCACTGTGAAAATTATTTAATAAATCCTTTTTCCTCCAGTGTTAAACACCTGCCATACTTAGACAAGACAAGGTAAAGTAATAGAATCTGCATGTTTGCTGCACTTCTGGTTAAACGTGGATTCCCCCACCCCAAACAAGCTAACAATAATTCTGTAGTTTTGCATAATGACACTTTTCCTGCACTGTAGATCAAGAATATGATCTGTAGCCTTTAGGAGCTACTGAGTTTTTCTTGGCATCTTGAATATGATAGTTTCTTCTATAATAGAATTATATAATAATTCTGCCTGAATTACACCAGAATCTACTTGTTTGCAATGCTAAGATGAAGAACGCGTTCATCAATTCCTGAACTGACAAGTAGCCCCATATTCTATTAAAAGGCCATCATCTAAAAGTTAAATGTTCAGATCACCTCTCATTTTCAAAAAGTGATCAATCTGATCCATGCCCAGTGCCAGTGGTGAAATCACACATGCGCAGTGCGCGCCAAACACACGCTTCGCGCAGAAAAAGAAGGCTCAACGAAGTAAGTAGAACAGTGAGGGGGAGAACTGCTGTGCCACGTGATTTAGATTCGCTAGAAAACAGGATTTCCTGCTTTCTAGCGAATATTAACCGCGTAGCACAGCTGATAGTCAGAAATACCGGTTCAGATGAACTGGTAACTTTTTTTAACTACTGGTTCGCCCGAACTGGTAGCTTTTTAACTACCAGTTTGCCCGAACCGGTGCAAACCTATAGCATTTCACCCCTGCCCAATGCTCAGTCTTATTTAAGATTGAGAGATAGACTAGGTCAATGAATATCCTCCCAAACAGCATCTGATTCTCGGAAAGGTTTCTTTTCCCCTCGTCCACTTAAAACTGCTGTTTCATTTGCGGTAAATAATTGAATTTAAACATTTGCAGACAGTAGCATGTATTTGACTAAAGCCTATTAGCATTCATTGTTGCTAACAAATTGAAGGGGATGAATCTTCATTTCATGGGCTTGTTTACTTCTGATCCACTCAGATGCTCATTTTGATCTCGTTTCTCAAATGATGCAGTCTTTGTTGTTGGGTAGGTTTTAAAAATGAAAATAAAAAGAAAGACAGCCTGTCCGTGGTAATTGCTTCAGATGTAAGCTGGTGGAATCAGGTGTCTGCTAACAGAAAAGCAGTTTACAGTTTGAAAGATCCGATAAGTATACTTGGGTTCTTACAATTAAACCAATATGTTTCTCAACTCCAGCTTTCAAGAGAAGATCTTAATTATGTTACACGTCTATATAATTTCCTCCATTTTGTATGTGTTTCCATAACCCTCCTCCCCACTGTGTTCCCCAAAAGTTTTCCTCAGTGATCCTTTCAGAAAGACATTAAAATACAGTGATATTTTCACCCTACTCTTCTACCCCACTGCTGATACAAACGTGTAGTACGTAACTATTTTTTAATTGTTCAGTAAATGAAGAACATGATTTTAACTCTGCAGATTTGTTCTTTAAGTAAAAGTAACTTTCAAATATGAATAAGTGAATAAAGAGATGATGATTTTTACTTAAACTTTATTTTAATATTTTAAAATCTTCTTTCATGTTTGGACCCATTTTTAGAATTGAAGTACTACTATTGACCCAGGTACCATTTAACTTATACCAATGCATTTGGTATTTTGTTGTCTAAGTGCACAACCTTATATTTTTTGCAGTTGAACTGCATATTGTTGGGTAGCGCCTTTTGAATCTTGAGAGTGGCTTCTGAGGTGTTAGAAATTCCTCTCCCCTTTTCCATGAGCTTGCATCATTTGTAAATGTGTTTACTTGCATCATTTGTAAATGTAAGATGCTCCTTATCCCCCTCTTACTAAAGACATTTAAGAAAATTTTATTTTTATTTTTTATTTTATTTCAAATTTATATACCGCACCTTCTCCCGAAGGACTCAGGGTGGTGTACAGCCAGATAAAAACATACAATACAAACATTAAAAACAATTAAAAGAATATATATTAATTTGGCCCAGTTTAAAAAGACAAATCAATTAAAATATTTAAAAATATGTTAAGCCAGCCCGGCTTGCTGAAAAAAGAAAGTTTTAAGGGCACGGCGGAAGGCACCGAGCCTACATTGTTTGGCTGATGGCACCCCGAGGAAGCCCTCTTTGTGGGAGCGCATGGGTCAATGGGAGGTTGTCGGTAGCAGCAGGCGGTCTCGAAGATAACTAGGTCCTATGCCATGGAGCACTTTAAAGATGGTAACCAACACCTTGAAACGCACTCAGAAGACCACTGGGAGCCAGTGCAGCTCGCGCAGGAGCGGTGTTATGTGGGAGCGCCATGCAGCTCCCGTAATTACCCGCACAGCCGTATTCTGGACCAGTTGGAGCCTCTGGGTGCTCCTCAAGGGGAGACCCATGTAGAGAGCATTGCAGTAGTCCAGGCAGGAAGTAACGAGAGCATGAGTGATCGTATTTAACAAGTCCTGATCCAGAAAGGGATGCAACTGGCGAAACAGGCGGACCTGATAAAAAGTCCCCCTGGCCACGGCTGTCAAGTGCTCTTCCAAAGACAGCCATGAGTCCAGGAGGACACCCAAGTTGCGAGCCCTCTTTGAGGGGGCCAAAGACTCGCCCCCAATAGTCAGCGATGGAGTCAGCTGACTATATCGGGATGCCGGGAACCACAGCCACTCAGTCTTGGAAGGGTTCAGCTTGAGCCTGTTCCTCCCCATCCGGATCCGCACAGCCTCCAGGCACTGAGACATCACTTCAAGGGCATCGTTGGGGTGGCCTGGGGTGGAGATGTACACCTAGGTGTCATCAGTGTACTGGTGGTACTTCACCCCAAAGCCATGGATGATCTCACCCAGCAGCTTCACATAAATATTGAACAAAAGGGGCGAGAGGACCGACCCCTGAGGCACTCCACAAATGAGAGGCCTCGAGGTCGATCTCTGCCCCCCTTCCAACACAAACTGCGACCGGTCAGAGAGAAAGGAGGAGAACCACCATAACACGGTGCCCCCCATCCCCAACTCTTCCAACCGGTGCAGCATGATACCATGGTCGATGGTATCAAAAGCCGCTGAGAGGTCTAACAGGGCTAGAACAGAGGAGCTGTCCTGAGCCCTCCAGAGATCATCTACCAATGCGACCAATGCCGTTTCCATGCTGTGCCCAGGCCTGAAACCCGACTGGAACGGATCTAGATAAGATGTTTCCTCCAGGAAAGGTTGGAGACAGGACGGTAGTTGGCCAATACTGCCGGGTCCAGGGAGGGCTTCTTGAGGAGAGGCCTCACCACCGCCTCTTTCAAGGCAGTGGGGAAGTGACCCTCACTCAACGAAGCGTTAATAAAATGTTTATTTTAACATTTTAATAAAATGTTGAAGAACATTAGACTAGTCCTAGGTAGAAATTCGGAAAAACCCGTTCTATATTCCATTTTATCAAGAAAGAGACTATGGTCAACTTTGTCAAAAAAAAAAATATTGAAGTCTAAGTAATTTTCTTTTGATCAATTAATCTGGTTATTTTGTCAAGAAACATAATAAGGTACTAATGTTAATCTGACAAATCTATAGTTTAAATCTAAATGCTACTGCTATTTTTCTTAGAAGTTTCTTTCCTTTTCAGTCTTCAGATACTTCCTCTGCACATCAGAGACTTAAACTCACTCAAAGTAGCTTGATGTTCTCTTACCAATTCTTTACTTATTTTAACCTGAACTTCTGTTCTACATCCTTTTGTATTCTGAAAGGTTGGACTTCAGAAAAAGACAGATGCAAAATAAGAACTGAGCAATACAACCTAGGTCCTGTTGAAAATCTCTCCTTCTTCTTCAGCCAGCAAACCAACCATTTCCTTGACTTTCCTCTTATTCTTGCACATATTTAAAACACTTCTATTGTTGATGGTGGTGATGCTGTTCATTATAAATCTCAACTCTCCGATTCAGAGCTTTAGGCTTCATAAATCCATTCTTTCAAATTAAGATTATTCTCTGATATTCTGCTTTGTTGCAGCTACATTGCAGCTACAACGGTTTCATTGGATGTCCCATTTTTCTTTCTCTTTCATATCACTTCTGATTGGGCCTTAATTATCTTAGTTTGTTACTATTCATTATATCATTACTCATTATTATTATCCTTTCCCCACATGACAGATGCCTGAGGAGCAATGTTGCTGGTTTACAATAAAGCAATGAAGTGTTCCTGAAACACTTTTTACTATTATCCTTCCTGTAGTAGAAAGAGATATACTGCAATTAATACTACCACAACCAAAGAGACATTATCTCAATAAGCTCATTTCAAAAGGAAACAAAATTTCAAGATCACTAATTCAAAGCCTTTTTTAATCACAAAATCAAAGGCTTGTTGAATTCAGCATTAAGCAACCACACATAATATACACATACAATTTCTATTCTTATGGTTTTTGTTCTTTTTAAGTTCAATAGCTGTATGTTTTTATTTTTTTTTTAAATGTTGATGCCTGTAAAAAACATTGATGTCCACATCTTCACTTTAGGAAGCGTGTTAAATAAGTAGAGGTTTGGGGAGTGGGGGAGAGAGAAAGAGAGAGGGGGGAGGGAGGGAAAGATTAATCACTCACTATAGATGAGTTATTGAACTGAGAAACTAAAGCTTTAATCTTCGCACTTCAATTCTCTTCAGCCAATTGGAGGTCAAGAAATCAATAGAGCCATGATATAGCCACAGTATGTGTTAAAAATTGATTCATTTTCAATACGTCTCACGTTATGTTTTAAGGTAGGGTGTTTCCCCCCTCCCCCAGAGTTTATGTCAAGTAGTATCTCAAAATCACTGCTTCAACAGACTTCAGGTGCCATAAAATCTGACCTTGAATTGATCCTTGAGTTAAGCCATCCAATCTCTCACAATTTCCCACAATAGATCATCTAGTAAATAGTTGGAATTGAAAATCAATAGTCCAGTGACTTTTCTAAAAAAAATTAAGGGAGCACTTCTCTCACTTTCTTAAACCACTATAAAACTCATTTCCGACTTTACTTTGTAATACAGAGGGTAGCTATTGTTTAAGGAAGGGGAAATCAAAGAAACCTCTTTAGACTCATCAAAGTAGGACTGGCCCATTCTACACTGGAAAGAGGCGATTGAATCTTGAGGACTCTTATTTTTAACTTTCCACTATATATAAGAAGTGCCTGAAAATACTTTCTGTAAAATGATTTTTTTTTCAAATATCACTTAGAAATGTGATTTCCCTCAATTTCAGCCTGAATTAATGTAATCCATTTTTACCAACTCTTTCTGTTGCACCATTTTTCTACGTTTATAATGTTAAGAGTTGTGATTTTTCAGAATGTGCATTGTGAGAGTTTTTCATTTTTTATTTTTCACTTACCATCCTATTCATTCAGATAATGTCAAGAGATATGCTTTTATGGAATCAGGATTTGTTTTTAAATCTGCAAACAAAGATTTTGCACATTGTTCTGCATATTTAAAAAAAATCCTGATGCCAGCTTTGTAAATCCTGATGCCAGCTTTGTAAAAATGTTCTGGGTTTCTAGGCTGAGTTAGGGTTTGACCATTTCCAATTCTAACCAGTTCACAGCTAGGTATAAGTCATATTGATAGATATGTATATTGGGTTCACTAGAACTGGACTGCAACAATCCAGTTTGCCACAAGAAGTAGAAGGTATCAAGGAGTTGTGTCCTACTCTAGGGTGTGGTACTCATCTCCTTTTTCTAGCCAAGGAAGCCAGAGTTATCCAAAGAAGCTTCTGTGCTCATGTGTCTGGCATGTCTATATGCCAAAGTACATGGAATACTGTTACCTTCCCACCAAAGTGGTGCCTATTTATCTACTTGAGCCACAGTGGCGCAGTGGTTAGAGTGCAGTACTGCAGGCTACTTCTGCTGCCTGCCTGCTGCCTGCAAGTTCAAATCTCAGCAGGCTCAAGATTGACTCAGCCTTCATCCTTCCGAGGTGGGTAAAATGAGGACCCAAATTGTTGGGGGCAATATGCCCACTCTGTAAACCGCTTAGAGAGGGCTGTAAAACACTGTAAAGCAGTATATAAGTCTAAGTGCTGTTGCTACTTGCATCTGCATCAGTGGTGGGTTGCCCCCGGTTTGGACCGGTTCGCAGGAACTGGTAGTAAAACTGGTGGGAGGCCCCACCCACTGCCCCGGATGTTGTCATCGGCGATCTGCGCATGTGCAGAAGCTTCTGCAATCCAGTTTGCGAACTGGTAGTAAAGATAAGTAGGACCCACCCCTGATCTGCATGCTTTTGAACTGCTAGGTGGACAAACGCTAGAGCAAGTAGAGGATCTCATCCCATCAGGCGGTGCTTGAGATCTTGAACTGCCAACCTTCTAGTTGACAAGCCCAGGATCCAATGCACCCCCTTTCCATAACAAGTAGTGAAGCCTTTCTGTCATCCAATGGTTATCCAGATTTTTGCAATACAAACTTAGTAAGCCAAGTTTCTGTGAACAAGTTGAAATATTTATAGGATCCTTCTTCCTCTTTTCTTAACACCTGTCTCTGGAACAGTTCAAGTCTGTCACCAAGCAGAGAACTGGTGTTCACATCGTTGTATATTTTGTTGAATTATAAGATAAATCATTTTTTTTTCTTTGGGAACAGATGATACAGTTGGTAAATAAACCTGCTGAAGAAGAATTTGATATTGAATATCCTCCGCATTATTGTAGAGTGATTATGAGTATGATTGTGTTGATGTGTTTATTTACATGATTATTAAAGTACTTCAGACCATTTTGTCATGAATTCCACAATTATCATAGTTCATAATTTATTGTAGCTATTATTGATTTTGGGGAGGGGCACTGTAATGATTTTTCTCCTTTAATTTGATGGAAAAATAAGATGTTTTCTATTGTTTTTCCCCCTCCAAGAGATGAGTAATTTCAGTGACTTTCTCCTGAATAGGATCTGAAGTTATCTCTAATGTTAAGTATCCATCTAGGACCGTGATGGCGAACCTATGGCACATGTGCTGGAAGTGACACACAGGGCCATCTCTCTGGGCACGCCAGCTGTCGCCCGTTGCTCTTCCGGTTTCCGATGTGCACATGTGCTGGCCAGCTAGTCTTTGCACGCGCAGAAGCACAAGAAACTGGAAGAGCAGCTCCCTGGCACGCATGTGGCCAGCTGGTCTTCGCACGTACAGGCTCTGTGGGTGTAGCTTGGTGGGCGTGGCATCACTTGGTGGGTGGGGTTTGGTGGGCGTGGCAGGGGAAGGATACTGTAAAATCGCCATTCCCTCCACAATCCAGGGGAAGGTTACTGCAAAATCCCCATTTCCTTCCGATCAGCTGGAACTTGGGAGGCAGAGAATAGATGGGGCCAGGACCATTTACTACTGGTTCTCTGAACTACTTAAAATTTCCGCTACCAGTTCTCCAGAACTGGTCAGAACCTGCTGAAACCCACCTCTGGTACATGCATGCCAGAAACAGGAAGACCAGGTGACCATCGCGCATGCCGGAAATCAGGAGTTCAGTTTCCCGGCATGCGCATATGCCCTGGGGAACTGCTCTTCCAGTTTCTGTGCTCCCCTGTGCTGCCGAAAAGGTTTGCCAACACTGATTTAGGACAACTAGGAAGAGGGTGGAGTAATATATACTTCAGGAAGAATGAAGAAGAAATACAGAAGCCATTTGCAGAAAAATAAGACTTACTGTACCTGAAATAGGAGGACACATTTGTTATTTATATATTCATGCATTCACAGATAAATGTACAGATGCATATATACATAAATGTTAACCAGTGATATTTATGGATAAGATTTCACCCATTTCTCCTAGAATCAAAGCCTCAGAAAAATCCCTACAATATCAAATTTTAATAGCGGACATCAACTGTTTTTCTCAAATGTTACCAGGTTGTTGCTTTTTTTTTTTTTTTTTTAAAAAAGCCTTTTGAATTATGCAAACATCCAAACCACAAAATGATATTTGCCCTTTTCTATCTTTTTGAAATATCTGGCTACATTGGATAGAGTATGCAATGATATTTTAGCACTTTGTCGTTTAATAGCTGACTATGATATTTAGCAGCTGTCAACATTCGGTGCATGATGCTTAATGATATTTAGAAGCTGTGTTTGACAGTTTATGATACTCCATTTCTGATGCTTACCAACAGATTAGATAACTAAAGCATACACATTGCGAATGCTGAGGGAAAATGTCCCAATTCAGAGTGCAAATTTTATTGGCAAAGGGGGCAGATTTGAACTGCTATTTCAGAAAGATGCTTAAATGGTTGGGATGTCACTTGGTCTCATATTGGTGCTAGAGACCCAAAGCCAGTGGTGGGATTCAACCAGTTCGGGCTGGTTCTGGCAAACCGGTTGTTAAATTGCTGGGTTGCCTGCCCTTCCCCACCCCTTCCAGGAGTCCCCACGCACCCCATTTTGACTCCCAGGTAAGTGCAGGGAGGACTACTAGGCCTAAAATGGGGCACGGTGGTGTGTGCGGCGCGGGCCCCCCGCAGCCTGTTTTTGCTCCCAGGAGGCTGCAGGGAGGTCTACTAGGCCCAAAATGTGGTACGGGGGGCAGTGTGCCTCCTATGGCCCATTTTTGCTCCCAAGGGTGGGCAGGAGGCAAAGTGCTGCCTGTCACACCCCCTGGCCATGCCCATCATGGCCACACCCACCCATCTGGTCATTAGGGCAGAAAACCGGTTGTTAAATTATTTGAATGCCACCACTGCCCAAAGCATGTAGGTCCTAGGAACTATATGAAAACAGCACAGTTTCTTCCTCAAGTCCCTTACTCTCTTTTGGCAACAATGTAAGTCTAAATAGTTGCCTGTCATGGTTTCTTGTTTTGCCACAATTGACAGTGGAGCATAGAGCATAGAACAATATGGTTGGAAGGGACCTTGGAGGTCTTCTGGTTGAACCCCCTGCTTGAGCAGTAAACCGTATGCCATTCCAGACAAACAGTTGCCCAATCTCTTCTTGAAAACTCCAATGATGGAGAACCCACAACTTCTGGGTGCAAGCCAGAGGTGGGTTTCAGCAGGTTCTGACCAGTTCTGGAGAACCAATAGCGGAAATTTTGAGTAGTTTGGAGAACTGGTAGTAAAAATTCTGACTGGCCCTGCCCAGGGGTGAAATGCTCCTGATTTGGACCGGATCGCCGGATCCAGTAGCGATGGAGGCGGGTGGTTTGGAGAACCAGTAGCAAAAATCCCTGCCCCCCCCATGCCCAGCTGAGCCACACAATCATCAGAGGCTTTTTTTTTTTACTTTTAAAAGCATTTTTTCTACAACCTCTTCGGCCGAAAAAATTCTTTTAAAAGTAAAAAAAAAAGCCTCTGGTGATCGCGCGGCTCAGCTGAGATCGTCAAAGGCTTTTAAAAGCATTTTTTCTACAACCTCTTCAGAGGTTGTAGAAAAAAATGCTTTCAAAAGGCTCTGTCGATCCCAGCTGAGTTGCCTGATCTGCAGAGGCTTTTTTTCTTTCAAATGCCTCTGATGATCAGGCAACTCAGCTTGGATCGTCAGAGGCATTTAAAAGAAAAAAAAGCCTTTTTTTCACCGAAGAGGTTGTAGAAAAAATGGTTTTAAAAGTAAAAAAAAAATTGGCCACACTACCAGCCACATTACGCCCCCCACCAAGCCACACCCAGAGAACCATCTATTCTCTGCCTCCCAAGTCCCAGCTGATCGGGAGGAAATGGGGATTTTGCAGTAACCTTCCCCTGGGGACAGAATGGAGATTTTACAGTATCCTTCCCCTGGAGTGGGGTGGGAATGGAGATTTTACAGTATCCTTCCCCTGCCATGCCCAACAAGCCACGCCCAACAAGCCATGCCACACCCACCAAGCCACACCCACAGAACCGGCAGTAAAAAAATTTGAAACCCACCACTGGCGCAAGCCATTCCATTGATTATTCTCACTCATTTCTCCTTAGTTCTAGGTTGGATCTCTCTTTAATGATCTGCCAGCAATTACTTCTTGTCCTGCATTGTGCTATGGAGCATGGAAGTAGTTTTATTTATTTTTGGCAAAATTTGGCAGGAAGTGTAGGCATATCAGCCACCCAATTGGAAACATGGATAGGGTCTGCCTGGCCTCGCTGTTGATTTTCAGCATTGTCCAATGAACACTGCTTGTGTAATGATGATGTGGTTGGCCTTAATATTGCCACTGTTACAACCACAACCAAGGCCAAAATTCATTTCCTAAGCAAGACAGTTGCTAAGTGAGTTTTGCCCCATTTTATGATTTTTTTTCTTGACATTGTTGATAAGTGAACCACAGCAGGTATTAAGCTAGTAACACCGTTGTTAAACGAATCTGGCTTTCCCATTGATTTTGCTTGTCAGATGGTCGCAAAAGGTGGCCACATGACCCCAGGAAACCGCAACTGTCATAAATACAAGTCAGTTGACAAGTCTTTGAATTTTGATCATGTGTTCATGGGGATGCTGCAATGGTTGTAAGCGTGAAAAACTACGATAAGTCACTTTTTTCAGCGGCATTGTAACTGAATGGTCACTAAACAAACTATTGTAAGCTGAAACTACCAGTACTATACTTAGATATAATAGAATAAAGATTTGGAAGGGATCTTGAAGGTCTTCTAGTCCCCTGCTCAAGCAGGAGACCCTATACCATTTCAGACAAGTGGCTATCCAGTCTCTTCTTAAAAGCCTCCAGTGATGGGCACCCACAACTTCAGAAGGCAAGCCTTTCTGCTGGTTAATGTTCTCACCGTTAGGAAATTTCTCCTTAATTCTAGATTGCTTCTCTCCTTGGTTAGTTTCCAGCCATTGCTTCTTGTCTTGCTTTCTGGTGCTTTGGAAAATAATTTGACCTCCTCATCTTTGTAAGAGCCCCACAAATGTTGAAACACTGCTATCATGTGACCCCCTAATCCAATGATGGCTAACCTTTTCTGGACCAAGTGCCCAAAGCACGTGCAAACCCTCAAAATGCAATGTGCATGCAGCCCCCTGCATGTGCCCTGCCCCTGCACATACATACACAGCCCCCCACATGTGCCCTGCCCTCCCATGCATGGACCTCATCCCCCATGCATACACACACGGCCCCCCACACATGCCTCACCCCCCCTCGCATGCAAGGCAGAGATCCAAAGTCCAGCTGGCTGGCAGGAGGCATGCACACATTCGCAGCGGAGCTGAAATGGGGCGACAGCTCCTGTGCCATCAGAGAGGGCGCTGCATGCCACCTCTGGCACACGTGCCATAGGTTCCCCATCATGGCCCTAGTCCTTCTTTTTTCTAGAGTAGACATTATTTTTTTTTTAATTTGATTTATATGCCGCCCTTCTCCGGAGACTCAGGGCGGCTTACAATGCGTTAAGCAATAGCCTTCATTCTTTTGTATATTTTATACAAAGTCAGCTTATTGCCCCCACAAACTGGGTCCTCATTTCACCTACCTTAGAAAGGATGGAAGGCTGAGTCAACCTTGAGCTTTGGAGAGATTCGAACCAGCAGAAATTGCAGGCAGCTGTGTTAATGACAGGGTGCACCAAACCACTGTACTATCAAGGCTATTGGACATATCCAATTCCTGTAGCTGTTCTTTGTATGTTTTAGCCTTCAGGCCCCTAATCATCTTTGTTGCTCTTCTCTGGACTCCTTCTAGAGTCTCAACATCTTTTTTTATATCATGGTGATACTCCAAGTGTGGTCTTACCAAGACATTATAAAGTGGTATCAATACGTCATGTGATCTAAATTGTATCCCCCTGTTAATGCAGCCTGTGTTGGATTAAATATGTACCAAATAAAAGCATTACTAAATTCTAAAAACAAAGCCACTTAGTTTCCTGTTTAATATGGGAAAGTCCAAGACATATCAGCTCAATCTTTCTGGGCTGAGGACCAGGTTTCAATCTTGGATGGTAGGCAGAGGTCCATGCTCAATATGCATGGCTAACGATGAAAACACAGGATGTAAATTAAATTAAATTCATATCCTTAATTTAGATTAATCCACTTCCTATATTTTCTTTTCTTGTCAGGCCCACTTTTTGAGGTTTACCTACATACAAGTTATCCATTACATCTAGTAGTATAACTCCTAAATATTTTTTTTGTAAACAACTTTTTCTAATATTTACTTACTAACGCTAACCAGTGCTATAAAACGTTTCCATCAACTATTTGTGTCAAACCACCCTGCCAAAGTTTTGTGATGAAGTAATTGGGAACAAAGTAGTCTTGGTAGTACAGTGGTCTAAGGCACCCTGTTATTAAGCTGGATATTAAGACCAACTGCCTGCAATTACTGCAGGTTCGAATCTCGCCAAGGCTCAAGGTTGACTCAGCATTCCATCCTTTCTAAGGTAGGTAAATTGAGGACCCAGTTGTGGGGGCAATAAGCTGACTTTGTATAAATATACAAAAGGATGAAGGCTATTGCTGAGCACATTGTAAGCCGCCCTGAGTCTCCGGAGAAGGGCGGCATATAAATAAATAAATAAATAAAAAAGTGTGTCCTATAAATTTCACATCCCTGCTTTCAATTGTACAGGACTTAATTCAATAGTTTCATTTTTAGTAGAACGGTATAGCATTCTGCTGTCATTTGCTTAATATTGCTTTCTTAATATTAAAGAGAGTATTTCATTTAAATTACTGCTTGTTTCAAAATTATTGAACCAAAACAATCTAAGACTAATCAAGAGCATTGTGAAACAAAATCACTATTTGGCGGGGAGGGGAATAGAAAAATGTTTATTAAGGATACAGTATAATTTATTTAATGTGGAAATTCTGTTCCCTTTGGACTTTGGTAACATTTATCCTTTACGGATAATCAAACATGAATTACTGGTACTTTTTCCCCCCTATTCTCTGTCTCCTACTTATACAACAAGATTCTGTGTCAGAATACTGAAGCAATTTCTTTTTTAAGTGTATTTAACAATATAACAGGTTTTTAAATTAACATTAATGTTTGCAAAGAGATACATTTTTGTTTTTAAGATATTGTTATCTTCAGTGGTGGGATTCAGCCAGTTTGCACCACTTCGGGAGAACCGGTTGTTAACTTTCTGAGCAGTTTGGCAAACTGGTAGTTGGAAGAAATCATTAGGGCACAGAACCGGCTGTTAAATTACTTGAATCCCACCACTGGTTATCTTGTATTTAGGTCCTAATAAGAAACCACCTTGTCCTATTTTTAATTGATGGATTAATATAAATGGATCAGAGGTATCCTTTTTATACAATGTGTGAACTGCTGACATTAATTAAATAGAAGCTCTCTGAACAAGATGATTTTCTTGAACATAAATAGATGGTTAAAATTAAAAAGAAGATGGTCCATCAGAAGCACGATGGTGGAGAAGGCTATACAACTGAACCATGTTATTAGTCATTCTGAAAGGAACATCTATAATCCCTTAGATTTAAGTTCAGTGTTTTAATAAAATGTTCAGACATAAATTTGCCAATCCAGTTCAAGGATATACTTACTTCAGAAAATGTATGAAATTGAAGGAGCTCTCGGCTCTTCCCTTCTTTTCACAGCTAAAAAATACCTTGAGCACTTTGTGTGGTTCTCTCCATAGAGTTCAACTGGTCTGACTGTAGAATTGTAACAGGGCAGAAAAAAATCATATTATAATTTATAACTAATGTGAGCATTGTCTTCTGAGGCCCACCCTGTACAGGTCCCACTGACTGCAGACATTCTGAATTCACATTTTTACCTCAGGGTGGAAAAAAGATGCTTCCAGTCGAGCTTCTTCTCCTTTTTTTCCCCAGAAAAACAAAAAACAAGGCCTGCTAAAATAAATGGACTAAATAAAAGTAAACCAGAAAGTTACATCTGGCTCAAATAATTGTTGCTTGGATAGACAGACGTAAAATGTCCAGTTAATATTCCAGTATGTTTATTCCTGATTTTCTGGGTTCATTGCAGTTAATGTTTTGACTCGGATAGCTTCAATGCAGGTGGAATTTAATATTTCTACACAAGCTCATTGACTGTATTTTATGCAAATTGGAATCTCTCTCCAGCAAAGTGCTTCTAAAGAATAGCAAATCTATATCACTTCGGAGTTTGCTCAGAATCTTTCTATTTTCCTATATAGTTTCCTCTGAGTTATTGTCCATAATATTATCAACAATGCATTTTTATCTCCTTCAGAATGATAGTTTTTGCATGTGATTGTTTAAAGGTCCTTTTAAAAAACCCACTTATCTCTGGTGGGAGTGATTTAAACTCCAAAGGTTGTTAAAGTGACATACCTCAAAAAGCTAGGAAACTGGGCTAGAAAGTAGCAATAGAATTTATTCCATTTTCACATACTCTTCTTTCTCATTTCCCCAACTGAAACACATTATTATCTCTATGCCAAGTATCTCTCCAGGCTATAGTCAGCAGGAACTATCCCCAGACCTGTAGCAAGGTAAGAAAGGAAGATAAGGATATATAAATAGCTTGCAGGAAAGGAAGATGGATTGTCCAACTTTTCATATTCTGGGCTTTGCCTTGCCCAAACTGACTTATTATCAGTTTAACTTCTGGACACATTTGACTTGTGAAGCAGTCAACTTCGAATTTTCTTTCCAGCATCTTGTATCCTGAGCAACATCAAAAAAGAGGACATACTTTCCAGAAGAAATTCTGGAAGTTTATGCATGTCTCAAGTATTGCCTCGCTCCATATTTTGGTATCAGAGATACCAATAAGAAATCGGAGGTCATTGGTATTTGCCACCGGCAAGATTGGCAAAAATGTTTAGTAATATGTCTGCCAAATGTTGGAAATGTGATCAGACCCCAGGTACTTATTATCATATGTGGTGGACTTGTATGAAAGCAAGAAAATATTGGAAGAAAATACATACTTGGTTGGAAAAGATGATTAAGCAACATATAGATCTGAAACCAGAAATATTTTTGTTGGGTATAATGCCGGATGATTATGATAAAAGGGACTATATATTTAGTTTTGTATGTACTGACTGCAGCAAGGATTGTATTTGCATAATATTGCAAAAATGAGAACACTCCACCAGATGAGGATGTAATTCGGAAAATATTTGACTGTGCAGAGCTGGACAGATTGACTTTAAAAATAAAAGACAAAGAAGACACAGAATATTACTTGATATGGAATAGATTTTATGAGTGGTTAGAGATAAGAGGTAGAAATTAGATGAAGAAAGATTATTGCTATATATGAATTAAATATAAAGATGGTTTATAATTATAAATATGCCAGTATAATTAACAGAATTATAAATAAGCTACTATAAAGAGAAATGTAGTCAAAACTATTCTGTTATATTATTACTATTGTTACCAGTATATGTGTTAATATTTCTTTTTGTTCTCTCTTTGTTGTTCTTTTGTAAATGATATACCCTGACAATACACTGTGTTCAAAATGTTTATAGGGGAAAAAAAAAGAAAGAAAGATGAAAGATCAGCTCAAAAAAGAAAAAGAAAAAAGAAATCAGAGGTCACACTCAGTGGTGGGATTCAAATAATTTAACAACCAGTTCCCTGTCCTAATGACCAGCTGGCTAGGCGAGGCTGGGTGGTCATGTGACTGGGTAGGCATGGCCAACTCAACATCACTCATGTCAAGGGGTGCTTCACCTTGCCCCACCTCTTGTGACCGTGGGGTTAAGTGTGAAAAACTGGCATAAGTCACTTTTTTCAGTGCCGTTGTAACTTTGAAAGGTTACTAAATGAACTGTTATAAATCAAGGATTACCTGTACAAAAAATACAAAAAGCTTCTTTGCTTGCAAAAAGCTGCCCTAAATACCAATCATTAGATTAGAAATACCTGTAAACCGGAGTTACAAATCAGGCAGGGTGCCAGAGCACCTTGAGGAATTAAAAGAGTTAAAATGCAAGGATAACTATCAGCAGTCAACTTTTGCTCATAAAGTGAAACCCTTTAGCAGAGAGGTGATTTAAGCTCTCCAGAAAGTAGGTGGGCATATTTGGGCTACAAAATGCCAAGCTAAAGAGACAAATTAACAAATTATATAGGGGACCCAGGTTCAAGCCTCCCAAGCTTGTCAGGATCACAATAAAATTAGTACACGCCACAGATACCTTAAAAAAAAACTTCAAACCTGGTGCCATGTTACTAAGCTTCATTATCATGAGAGAAAACTAAATAAATTGGAGGATCCACCCCTCTACTTCCTATTTTTTAAAATATCAGTGATATCATGTGATATCAGTGAACAATATCAGTGAGCAATCATGTGATATCAGTGAACAATATCAGTGAGCAATCATGTGATATCAGTGAACAATTTCAGTGAGCAATCATGTGATATCAGTGAACAATATCAGTGAGCAATCATGTGATATCAGTGAACAATATCAGTGAGCAATCATGTGATATCAGTGAACAATATCAGTGAGCAATCATGTGATATCAGTGAACAATATCAGTGAGCAATCATGTGCCTTGGCCACTCCAAAGCAATGAAAGAGACTCCTGTCCCAAAGGTGCTTTTTCAAGAGGCAAGTGCACTTTCTGGAAACCAAGAAAGTCCAGTTGCCTCTTGAAAAAAGCACCTTAGGAACAGCAACGACTCGCAGAGTAAAATCTGCAGGGACTCCTTTACCTCTTTTTTTAAAAAAGTGAATGGGAGGTTGGGAAAAACAGCACTATAAATCCCAATTCATCCATTATATTTACCAGACAAAAAAGAGAGCATCTAAAATCTTTCATCCTAATTTTTGGAAGTTTGCTTCTCCCAATGAAGAGGTTAAAATGATGTTGGAAAAGAGAACTTTGAATGCAGTCCTGAACCCCTTGAAGATAAGTTGAAAATACAGCTAAAGTGAAACAAATAAATATATCAATTTAGCAATAGCAATATCATAGTGTTTGGCAGCACTCTCTAAGTGGTTTACAGAGTCAGCATATCGCCCCCCAACAATCTGGCTCCTTATTTTACTGACCTCAGAAGCAGTGGTGAAATGTAAAATTTGTTACTACCGGTTCTGTGGGCGTGACTTGGGGGAGTAATGTGACTGGGTGGTTTTTTTTTTAACTTTTTAACTTTTTTTTTTAACTTTTAAAAGCATTTTTTCTACAACCTTAAGAGGTTGCAGAAAAAAATGCTTTTAAAAGCCTCTGACAATCCCAGCTGAGCCGCGCGATCATCAGAGGCTTTTTTTTTTACTTTTAAAAGCATTTTTTCGGCCGAAGAGGTTGTAGAAAAAATGCTTTTAAAAGTAAAAAAATTAGCCTCTGATGATTGCTCAGCTCAGCAGAGATTGATGGGGGGCAGGGATTTTTGCTACCGGTTCTCCGAACCACCCGCTGCCATCGCTACCAGATCAGGCGATCCAGTCCGAACCGGGAGCATTTCACCCCTGCTCAGAAGGATGGAAGGTCGAGTCAACCTTGAGCCAGTCAGGATCGAACTCCTGGCAGTGGGATGAAGAATTAGCCTGCAATACTGCATTCTGACCACTGCGCCACCAACTCTCAATTGATTGAATTGATTTCACCTGGCTTTCCTTCTCTAATGATTTCCAGGCAGTGCTCGGTAATTTCTTTTCCTCTGACTTAATGCTTAGAAAGAAAAGAATAGAGCAGAAAGCCTAGTGTCCTATTTAAATAATGATACACTTAAGTATTACTCATTTAAGACATTATCCCAAAGAAAGTTATATTTGTTATGTACAGCAGGGCTGTCATTTGCTTGGATTAGATCAATGAAACTTTGAGTGCCATTAGTTGTTGATGCAGATCTTTGCCAGCTTCATCACTTTGTGAATGGGAGGGGTGAAAGTTGAGTTGACCCCTTTGAGGATGAGAAAATGTCCTTTCCTTGCATATCACCTCCTCTAATTCCTCATAACTCTGAAGGAAAACATTCCCTGACTATTAAGTTTGATCTTGCTGGATTTACTATTGGTGTGTGTGTGTTTTTTTTAAGAGAGGGGGAGAAACCAGCCTTTCCTTCAAAACGAAGTCACCTTTTTTATTTTATTTAATATTTTATTTTACTCTTTCATGTAAAATGATTTTTACTTAGGGCAAAAGCAAACCCAGAAGCATTTACTGATTCATTTTGTACTATACAAAATAAATCTGACAAGGGCTGCTTTTTTGCCAAGGCATAAGTGGAAACAGATTGGTATGATGGGGGGAAAAAATAGATCATTTTATCTTTTCTTCCCTTGCTTTTAAAACCTTTAAAAAAAAATACATTCATTTAAATAGTTTGATCTGGGAAACTTCCCAATAGTGCTTTTATTTTTAAAATGCTTATGCTCGGGTGGGCTTATAGAGGTTCCCACCACTCACTATAAAAAAACATGTCAGATTCTTGTTGCTTTGATAAGATGCTTAGCAGATGACAAGAGCTTAGTTTTCTGTTGTGGCTTTTTTCTCTGTTTACATCTGGAAAATGTTTATGTTTCAAAACTTTTTCACAGAATAAAAAGGAAATGGCAAATTGCCATTGGAACAATCATAATAAAGACATGGGAGGGAGACATAACATGTCTCTCATTAGAGACATTGTTGATACTTGCAAAAAAAGTGGCCCTCACTTTTGCAATCAGGCAGGAATATTCTGTGCATATTAAGCATAACCTGATGCCTCCTGAACTCCATCATATGTGCAAACTGATTGAATTTCTTATTGAAATATCCCAGTTTTAATCAGAAAGGTTATACTGTGCGACCACTTGAACTGATGGATACTCATCAGGACACATCTGCAAGGCATCCCCTCCGTTTCACAAAAGAGCTGAAATTGATCTAAATGACAGGTTATTCATATCCATTAGAACCAGCTTGATATCTGGGGGAGATACCAATCACTGAGGAACATAGGACAACATTTATATGCTAAAAACTTGAAAGATATGTTTTATGTTTTATGTTTTATTAGATTTCTATACCGCCCTTCTCCCGAAGGACTCAGGGCGGTGAACAGCCAAAAGATAAAAACACAGAAAATACAAAATTTAAAATAGGTTAAAACAGATTAAACAGTTTGGCTAAATTTTAAAAATATACCATAATATCAAATTCATGTTTAAAATTTAAATTTAAAATTTAAAAATTTTAAAAAGGAGAAGATTTAGGCCAGGCCAGCTTGATGGAATAAAAACGTTTTAAGCGCACGGCGGAAGGTGCGCAGATCCGGGATCCTCCGTATCTCCGGTGGGAGCTCGTTCCAGATCGTAGGTGCCCCCACAGAGAAGGCTCTCCCCCTAGGGGCCCCCAGTCGACATTGTTTGGCCGACGGCACCCGGAGGAGCCCCTCTCTATGGGAGCGTACTGGCCGGTGGGAGGCTATTGGTGGTAGTAGGCGGTCCCGTAGATAACCAGGTCCTAAGCCATGGAGCGCTTTAAAGGTGGTAACCAAAACCTTGAAGCGCACTCGGAAGACCACCGGGAGCCAGTGCAGCTCGCGCAGGAGAGGTGTTATATGGGAGCTCCACGTTGCTCCCATAACCACCCACGCGGCCGCACTCTGCGCCAGTTGGAGCCTCCGAGTGTACCTCAAGGGGAGCCCCATGTAGAGAGCGTTACAATAGTCCAGACGAGAGGTGACGAGGGCATGAGTGACCGTGTGTAGAGAGTCCCGATCTAGAAAGGGATGCAACTGGCGAATCAGGCGAACCTGATGAAAAATCCTCCCGGCCACGGCTGTCAGGTGCTCTTCTAGAGACAGCCGTGAATCCAGGAGGACGCCCAAGTTGCGAGCCCTTTCCGTGGGGGCCAATGATTCGCCCCCAATAGTCAGCGATGGCACCAGCTGACTATATCGGGACGTCGGAAACCACAGCCACTCAGTCTTGGATGGGTTGAGCCTGAGCCTGTTCCTCCCCATCCAGATCCGTACGGCCTCCAGGCACCGGGACATCACTTCAAGGGCATCGTTGGGGTGGTCCGGGGTGGAGATGTACTTTGATACTTGCAAAAAAAGTGGCCCTCACTTTTGCAATCAGGCAGGAATATTCTGTGCATATTAAGCATAACCTGATGCCTCCTGAACTCCACCATATGTGCAAACTGATTGAATTTCTTATTGAAATATCCCAGCTGGGTGTCGTCAGCGTACTGGTGGTACTTCACCCCGAAACCACGGATGATCTCGCCCAGCGGCTTTACATAAATGTTGAACAAAAGGGGCGAGAGGACCGATCCCTGCGGCACCCCACATATGAGGGGCCTCGGGGTCGATCTCTGCCCCCCTGTCAACACAGACTGCGACCGGTCGGAGAGAAAGGAGGAGAACCACCGTAATACGGTGCCTCCCACCCCCAACTCTTCCAACCGGTGCAGCATGATACCATGGTCGATGGTATCAAAAGCCGCTGAGAGATCTAACAGGACCAAGACGGAGGAGCAACCCCTGTCCCGAGCCCTCCAGAGATCATCAACCAACGCAACCAATGCCGTTTCCGTGCTGTACCCAGGCCTGAAACCCGACTGGAACGGATCTAGATACAACGATTCATCCAGGTACTGGGGAAGCTGTCGTGCAACCACACTCTCAACAACCTTCGCAACGAAGCGGAGGTTGGAGACTGGACGATAATTAGCCAATACTGCCGGGTCCAGGGAAGGCTTCTTGAGGAGAGGCCTCACCACCGCCTCCTTCAAGGCGGCGGGGAAGGCACCCTCACCCAATGAAGCATTTATAATCCCCTGGAGCCAGCCTCGCGTCACCTCCCGGGAATCCAGTACTAACCAGGAGGGACACGGGTCCAACAAACATGTGGTTGCATTCAGCCTACCCAGAATCCTGTCCACGTCATCTGGGGTCACAGGATCAAACTCGTCCCAGATAATATTCTCAAGACCTGCCCCCGTCACCCTCGCTGGACCTACCCAGTCGGAGTCCAGTCCTTCCCGAATCTGAGTGATTTTGTCATGCAGATATTGTACGAAGTCCTCGGCTCTTCCCTCCAAGGGGTCCTCCCGCGCTTCCTGGTGGAGCAGGGAGCGGGTCACCCTAAACAGGGCGGCCGGGCGATTATCTGATGACGCAATAAGAGCAGCACAATGAGTACATTTTGCTGCTTTTATCGCCACTAGGTAATTCTTAATATGAGATCTTACCAGTGTCCGGTCCGATTCAGAAAGACTAGCCCTCCAACTGCTCTCTAGGCGTCTTTTCCGGCACTTCATCTCCCTCAGCTCCTCAGTGAACCAAGGAGCCAGGTGAGAACGGCGCTGGGTCAGAGGCCGCAAAGGCACGACTCGATCCAGAGCTCCAGCAGCCGCTCTATCCCAAGCGGCCACTAGGTCTCCAGTCGAGGCGTGTGCAAGATCCTCGGGGATTGGCCCAAGCTCCCTCTGGAACCTTTCAGGTTCCATCAGGCGCCTGGGGTGGTACCATCTTACCGGTTCCGCCTCCCTGTGGCGGGGTACCGCGGTTCGAAGGTCAAGGCGCAGGAGAGAGTGATCCAACCATGACAAGGGCTCAATAACTATGTCCCCTATCTCAAGATCACTCAACCACTGTCCAGAGACAAAAACCAGGTCCAGTGTGTTTCCCCCCCTGTGCGTACGGCCAGAAATTAACTGGGCCAGGTCCATGGCCGTCATGGAAGCCATGAACTCCCGAGCCACCTCAGATGCCTCACCTGCGGATGGCAGGTTGAAATCCCCCATGACCATAAGTCTGGGGGTATCAACCGTCACCGCGGCGATAACATTGAGTAGCTCGGACAAGGCTGCAGCCACGTGGCAGGGAGCCAGGTACGTGATCAACAAGCCCATCTGAACCCCGTGACCCCACTTCACAAGGAGGGACTCACAACCGGCTGTCTGAGGAACAGTGGTCTCCCTCGGCCTAAGGCCTTCTCTAATAATAACCGCTACTCCCCCGCCCCTCCCCTGAGGCCAGTGGTCAAATTCACATCCATGTCACACATTACTCCAGAGAGGGAAAAAAAATATCCTTGGGTTTACTACTCAGTGTACACCCAATAACAGCGGACAGTTGTTGTTGTTAATTGCAAAGTTGTGTCTGACCCATCACGACCCCATGGACAACTTTCCTCCAGGCCTTCCTGTCCTCTACCATCCCCCAGAGACCATTTAAGCTCATGCCGACTGCTTCAGTGACTCCATCCAGCCACTTCATTCTCTGTCGTCCTCTTCTCCTTTTGCCCTCAATCATTCCCAGCATTAGGCTCTTCTCCAGTGAGTCCTTCCTTCTCATTAAGCGGACAAAGTATTTCAGTTTCATCTTCAGGATGTGGCCTTCTAAAGAGCAGTCAGAGTTGATCTCCTCTAGGACTGACCGGTTTGATCGCCTTGCAGTCCAAGGGACTCGCAGGAGTCTTCTCCAGCACCAGAGTTTAAAGGCCTCAATTCTTTGATGCTCAGCCTTCCTTATGGTTCAACTTTCACAACCATACATTGCAACTGGGGAAACCATAGCCTTGGCTATATGAGTGGAAAGTAGTGTAATGTTTAATTTCTAGACAAACAAGATGCCAAGGTTCAAGTTTGTTTCAAAGCAACAGTCGTGGAAATGAAAGCCCTTCTCCTCAAACATGGCAAGCTGAGGGTGTGCAGGGCATGGCCAAAATAGTCCAGACAGGGACTGCAATGGTGTGACTGAAAATCTGTGGAGTTTTGATTGAGCTACTGCAGTCATCATCTTCACTTTTCTGATTATACCCTGCAGAGCTCTTTGATGCCAGGCATGGACTCTCTGCAGCTAGGCAAAGAATACAGTCATGCACAACCTCTTCAGGAGATCCTGCATGTATTCTTATTTAATAAATTACAAAGCTCACACACAAACAGATACATACTCCTACCAGATATCCTTCGCCCAAATTAATTGAATGGAGAGAAACTGCTATTGATCCCACATTTTTGGGAGGTCCAGAGGTCCAAAGTGAGAAAGTTCTGTTTTTCCATGTTAATGCCAATACCATCGATTGGCCTTGAGCTGATTCCCTTCCATGTTCACATTGCAGGAATATTTAAAGACATGGTTGTTCAGGAGAAGCTTCTGTTGATTTTTAACAAACCATCTATACTTTCTATTTTTATTTGCCTGTGGCTTTTGTTTGCATAGGTGAGTTTCATTGGTTGATATTGGTATTGATGTTTTGTTTGGAGTTGTAAGCTGCCAAGAGTCTCCAAATTGTGGCGGGGTAGAAATGTGGACAATAAATAAATATAAATTAATAAACTTATTACAGTCTTGACCCAAAGGTGTTTTTTCAAGAGGCAACTGGACTTTCTGGTTTTTCTTTGAAGATGTTTCTCTTCTCATCCATGAAGTTTCTTTAGCTCTGAGTGGATGGTGGGGAGTATAAATTCTTCCATTCCAGTCAGAGCTGAAGAAGTTTTTTTGCATGAGAAGTGAAACATCTTCAAAAAAAACCCCAGAAAGTCCAGTTGCCTCTTGAAAAAGTATCTTTGGGACAATTATGACCTGGATGACTGAGAATCTCCATACACATTTGACTACAACCTTGTGCTTAATAAACACCTGTGACAAGTATGGCTTCTATATATGATACAAATAAACCAGCAGTGAAATTCAAATTTTTTTACTACCAGTTCTGTGGGCGTGGCTTGGTGTGTGTGGCAGGGGAAGGATACTGCAAAATCACCATTCCCACCCCACTCAGGGGCCAGCCAGAAGTGGTGTTTGCCGGTTCTCGGAACTGCTTAAAATTTCTGCTACCGGTTCTCCAGAATCTGTCAGAACCTGCTGGATTTCACTCCTAAAATAAGCACAGTTAAACTTTATATTTATATTCACATGTGCCCTTTTAGCTATATCCCTAAAAGAAAATGAATTGATGTTTCTACATGGTTGTGGCATAGATAATTTTTCATTTCAATTGTGCCTATTGAGGTTTTCAGTCTACCTTTCCTATATGCATTTGTGAAAAAGTATAATTTTGTCCTAGAAATGGAAATCTGCCCTTTGTATTATTGTACTTCCATTCATAGTTGTGTATATGGCTTGAAGGAAAAATCCAAGGGCATACACTAACTTTTAGTATGGACTCTCTAAAAGAAATGTATTACAGTTAATAGTGTGCATTCAACTAGAAATATGTGAGAAACAATACATCTGACATTTACTGAAAGTTAACTGTCTGTAATAATAGATCTATCCAGGTCATTTATAACCCACTGCATTATCCAATTGAGTCAAATAACTCACTCTGCTAGAAATGAGTAAGTTTAGGTGGGATGAGGTCTATTATATGTGTGTGACTTGATGGGTGTGGGAGGGATTCCATCTCTGGAATCAAAGAGTGATAGCTTAACCTGAGTAGCTGGTTTAGAAGAGCCCTGCATTAATTACTCGTTTTAATTTAACCAATATCTTCATAGTAGAAACAAGGTAGAAGAGTTTTTAATTTCAGAATTTAATTTTAATTTCAAAGGGGGGTTCAGGATTTTCCAGGTAAACTCAGAAAGGATGTTTTCTGGAGTGCAAAACAGCTAGGGAAACATGCCATAAAAAGCTAGCAATGAATTTAATAGCCACAGATGAAAAATGTTAGGCAGGTGAAGAGAAAAGAAGTTTATGTAAAAACAGCACTTTGACTAGCAACAGCACTTAGACATGATAGGCGGGAGTGGGTGGGTGGGGCCAGTTGATCGTTGGAACTACCGGTTTGCCCAAACTGGTCCGAACTGGCAGCAGCCCATTGGCTTTACAGTACTCTCTGGGTGGTTTACAATGCCAGCATATTGCTCCCAACAAACTGAGTTCTCATTTTACCAATCTTGGAAGGATGGAATGCTGAGTCAACCTTGAGCCCTGTTGGGATCAAACTCCAGACTGTTGGCAGAGTTTGCCTGAAATACTGCATTCTAACCACTGTGTCACCAGGGCTGAATGCTGCAATCGATCAGGTTCACATCAGATGCTAAGCCATTAGAAATAAAACAATACCTTCCTATAGCCTTAGTGTCTGTCACACCTCTCAAGTATCACAGATGCTCTCTGCAAGATGTTTTCTCTGACAAGCTGAACTTTCACTTCTGTGGAGGAGATTATATCCTTTGTCAACAGGTATGTCTGGTTTGTCCTTAAGCCGATCAGTTTGAGAAAACACCCTGAACACCTCAAGAGTTTGCTCAGTGCCTTGTGTGCAAAAGGCTCTAATTCAACTCCCGATATTGAGGAGATAAGAAAAATGTTCAACCTGAAAAGCTGGAGAATAATGGCCAACCACTCTTGTCAGGATTCAGGTCAAAAGCATAAAGGTCAAAACTAGAATAAAATGAAACTTCAAAGGAAATAGTGTTCTATTCACAATAAACATTGTCAAATCATTCAACTTGCAGGTAATTGAGAACAGCAAAATCATATTCTAAACTGGATTTTTAAATTCCTTCTTCTGGCTTTGTAATATGTGAGATTTCTGCTAACTCTCTTCCTTCAACAGCTTCTTTGCAGTATCACTAGCAAACAAAAAGAGATCGATCTCTTTGAGGCCAGTGTCACCTTGTAAAAATTAGCTGTGTTCCGTCACTCACTATTATATAAGGTATTAAAATTCCCGATGAGTGGTAGACAACTAGATTGCATTTCAGTACACACACCTAATGGATTTATCCATAATCTCCATTCCAAATTAAATGTGATTCATTTCTATGTGGATTTTGTGGAAGACAGTAACATTTCATTTAAATTCCCCTCTCTTTCTTTTTAGCCCACTGTTCAAAAGTATTTTCCTGTATGGTTTATAATACTTTTCACTTGCTTCGGTGCAACTCCCAAACTCAGACATGTTCACTATTTACCAGACACTGAAAAAAACACAGTTGCTTTAAGGAATTACAGACAGATGCTGTAAGTACTTCTACACACTCTGAAGCACCTTCTTGCCTTCAAGTGTGAAACTGCACTGTGTATTTAAAATTTGTAGTTGAAATCTGGATCAAAATGTTGGAAGAATGCCATAAACATTTCAATAAATCACTCAACACTCCTTCAACTCAGTTTTGACCATAGGTGTCTGTCTCTGTCTCTGTCTCTCTGTCTCTCTGTCTGTCTGTCTGTCTCTGTCTGTCTGTCTCTCTCTGTGTGTCTTTGTCACTATCTCTCCCTCCCTCCCATCTCTTGAATGAAACTAGTGAAAGCATTGGTTTCTGAAGAAGTGATAGTAGCCAAATTTATTTCTTTGTTGTATTCAATTCCAATAAGATATTCTAATAAAGAGGATGAACGCAAATAAACTTGAGCTCAGCCTGAGGAGATGAAAGTACTTTTTCCGAATGGTGACTGTGGCCAGAGAGACGAAAATCCTACTGCTCTGAAAGAATAGGTTCTTCCATCCTTCATGCTATCTAAATTTGATAAATACTGACAATGATTGTGGAGGTCCTTCTCACTGGCCTATAGCCTCTGAACCCAAGCAAGTGACTATTGAGATCTATAATAGGGCCTTCTTTGCAATGTTGCACCACCAACAGTGGTGAAATTATCTTTACAGGAGCGCTTTCCTAGTATAGGTTCTACTAATGTAACTTGTTAAAAACAATTTTATATATCTGTGCATTTAATGGAATAGTTGGCTGATTTCTACATTTGCTAGTCTATATTGCTTCATTTCTCACGTGACTTATTTTACATTACTTACAAAATATCTACTTTTTATCTGAAAGTCTCTGACTTCCCCCCCACCCCCACAAAAAAAAATAAGAAGAAGAAATACAAATTAATGTAATTGCTGTTCAGTTAGACTGGCTTATTGCTTCTTGTTCTATGAAATTGAGAAATAATTAATCTGAGTGAATACTTAAAGGTTAGCTGGTCCTTTGTCTCAGCTAGAAATATATAGATGATCACAAAGTGGCAGTAGTGAGATCAAAGGTGGGCTTCAAAAATTTTAGCAAAGGGTTCTCTGCCTGGTTGTTGAGTGGGTATGGCCTAGCCGGCCTCCTGCACCATGGCGGTGTGTGTGTGTTTTTGCCCTCCCCAGGATCCAGAGGCTTTTCTTGAGATTCCGGGAGGGTAAAAATGACCTCCCCAGCCTCCGGAGGTGGCTGAACTTCCAGTAGGCCCATTTCTCCCCTTCCCCTAGCCTCCGCACCTGCCCTGCACTTATCTGCATTCAAAAAGGCTATGTGGGGTGGGGCAGGTTGGGCTGGGCTGGGCTGGGCTGGGCCAGCCAGGAGTGGGATTTAGGGGTTCTCTGAACAGCACAGAATCTTAGCTAGAGATCTCCTGAACCCCTACGAACCTCCAGCAACCCATTCCTGAGTGAGATACAGAACCCTCCCTTTCTTGCCATCTAATGGTTATCTGAATTTTTGCAGAACAGACATAGCAGACCAAGGCTTGGCTAGTACCAGTATCATAATATGCTCCTTTTTTGGCCCCCATTGTAACTGACTTCAGAAATCACCAACCAGGTTGGTGTTTAAACTCAAACAGGCCACATTATACCAGTGCTAAATACATTATTAACTTCATCACTTTAAAGCCTTCTACAACTTGGGTCCAGACTATTTCTTCATGATTTTCCCACATTCAAGGAAATTTGCCTACAGCTGCTAAGGGCTGTTGCCATGGCAACCTGAGACCCTGCCATCTTGGCAGCCAACCCAAGTGTTTCCTTCTGAGTTCAGTGGACTGACCTCTTTCTTTTTCTTTTCATTACATTTTTAAGGCCCTATATTGCACTTTCCTTTAATTTTTAATTGTTGGCTTTAATATGTTTGGTTTTATGTTCAACTATATGTTGCTAAGATAACCTGATGATATAACAAGTTTAATAGGTAAATAAAATTATGTGTTCTTCCAAAATTTTGCAATATTATGTCTTCATCTACTTTCTGTAACATTATACCGACACTCCTATTAAGCCCTCTCTCACATGCAATGCCTTAAAAGCCTGCCGGATAGTGAAAGTGGGGCTCCCCTTGAAAAGCACCCGGAGGCTCCAACTGGTCCAGAATGCGGCCGCGCGGGTGGTTATGGGCACAACTCATTGTGCCCACATGACACCCCTCCTGCACAAGCTGCACTGGCTCCCAGTGGTCTTCCGGGTGCGATTCAGGGTGTTGGTTACCACCTTTAAAGCGCTCCATGGCATTGGACCTGGATACCTTCGAGACCATCTTCTGCCACCAGTAGCCTCCCACCGGCCAGTCTGCTCCCACAGAGAAGGTCTCCTCAGGGTGCCATCGGCCAAATTATGTCAGCTGGCGACACCCAGGGGGAGGGCCTTCTCTGTGGGAGCCCCTGCCCTTTGGAATGAACTGCCCCCAGAAATTCGTAAAATCTCTGATCTCCGTGTATTTCACTGTGCCCTCAAAACCTTGTTGTTCCGCCAGGCTGGTCTATCAATGTACAGATTTTAATTGGTTTTTAAATATGGGATTTTAAATTTGGGGGTTTTATAATTGAGCCTATCATTTAATAATTTTAATTATTTTTAAATTTTGTCTGTCTTTTTGCTTTTAATCAGGCTGTACACCACCCTGAGTCCTTCAGGAGAAGGGCAGTATAGAAATAAAATTAATAATAATAATAATAATAATAATAATAATAATAAGAAGAAGAAGAAGAAGAATAAGAATAAGAATAAGAATAAGAATAAGAATAAGAATAATAAGAATAAGAATAATATAAGAAACTAATTTTAGCAGACCAGTACATCTTCTCTGTCAATGCCAAGCACAATAGTGCAAACAGAACTAGGTGAGAATTAGGTTATCTTTGCTGAAAATGCATTACTGCAATGTTCATTATTCATAGTTATGTCTATATGATAAAAGCTCCTTATGGCTAAATCTCTGTCCAGCATCTCAAGGAAATGAGAGGGGACTTTTCACAAGAACAACTTGGAGAATTGATGAATAGCAGAGTGCAATACCATTCAGGTGTATGACATGGGCAGAATGAGAAGTGTTATGGAAGCTTTGGATATGGGGGAAAGTGCATTTTGCCATTCCATCAACCATGGATTTGTCATAAGGCTATTTTGAACAGAGATTTCCCAACACAGATTGTCAGCTGGGCCATTCAAGGACAACTTCACTATTATCACATTCTCCTGAAGAAAAGGAGCCAGAAGATAAGCTTGGATTGCCCCTGGCTCAGCTTTTAACCCCCAGTGCTTTGTACGCTTGGATAATCTACTACCTTACCCTACAGTCAACATTAATGAGAAGCTAAATTGGAGCCTATATAATAGCAGGAGCTCCATTATTGTTCCATGAGGTCCCAATAAACTAAGACTTTGGTAAATGGTGCTTTGCAGAAGCTATAGACACAGCAGCTCCATCTGTTTACATACAAAGCCTTTCAGAGTATCTGAGTCAGAGAGTTGGAGCTTATGGTATATTTGTGCATTGGCATCAGTGGTGGGTTGCTCCCGGTTCGGATTGGTTCTGTAGAACTGGTAGTAAAACTAGACTCCACCCACTGACCCTGATGTCATCAGAACGCTTCTACGCATGCGCAGAAGAGCGCACACATGGCCCCACTGCAAACTGGTAGTAAAGGTAAGTAGAACCCACCCTTGATTAGCACCTCTGCAGAGCAGTTCAGCTGAACATCCCTTAAGGAGCAAGGCAATATTTAATCAAGGAGCCAGTATCTTTATGGCAATTAATATATTTTGAATCAGTTCAATGTGCTGGTATTTAAGGTGTCCCCTTTTATTTTGAAAAGGGGAGAAAGGCATTGAAAGTATCTCCCATTTTGAGAATATGTTTATTTATTTATTTATTTATTGGTTCGATTTATATGCCACCCTTCTCTGGAGACTCAGAGCAGCTTACAATGCATTAAGCAATAGCCTTCATACTTTTGTATATACCTGCTTAGTAGGGCTTTCAGGGGGCCCCTAAGCAGTGTTCTTTTTTATACAAAGTCAGCTTATTGCCCCCACAATCCGGGTCCTCATTTTACTATCTCAGAAGGATGGCAAGCTGAGTCAACCTTGAGCCTGGTGAGATTTGAACTCGCAGTAATTGCAGGCAGCTGACAGCTAAGTGCTACTTTAATAGCACTTTAGTCTGCTGCGCCACCAAGGCTCTTGGCTTTGCATGTTGTCAAGCATGCAAACAAAAATGGCTTTTTCGCTCATAAAATGGGCGCCATACTGAAAATGGCCACTCACAAAACATTAATGTATCTGGAACTAACCTTAACTACCAACCTCCATCTCATTAACCTTTATTTTCTTTCAGAGCAACTAGACACGTTTGTAGACCAAGTCATATGTTTATCTATTATGTGCAAACCAGGATCTTTTTAATCCAGTTGACCCTCATTGTTTCTGTCCATCCTGCTATATTTAGCATGAAGATCCCTTCCATCAAACGATGCCATCTTGTTGGCCCCTTCTCTGTCGCAACACCTGCCCTGCCGAGCAACATTGCCCCAGAGACCTGGGTGGTCCACATCCTGTTGGCTTTTTATAAGACTTTAAAGCACGGGTGTCAAACTCATGACATTATGTTGCCATCACGTGACATTTCACAATGTTTTTTTCCCTTTGTAGAGCTGGGGTGGGTGTGGCCTGCTCATGACACATCTGGCCCACGGGCCGCCAGTTTGACACCCCTGCTCTAAAGATTTGGCTGTCCCCCCTGGACACAGGCCAGGAGGTCAGGTGAGGTCTGCTGGCTTTTTATTTGGGGGTTGTTCATATCCCCGAGACTCTGTTGTGAGATAGATGGCTCTATAAATCAAATCAAGTCACTCACTCAATCAATCAATAACTTTCTGAATAGTAGAATTTTACATTGCAGAAGGTCAATGTCCTCATTTCATTTGTTTAAAATAATGAAATGAAAGCAGGGTCCCCTGCTTGACCAGGGGGTTGGACAAGGAGACTTCCAGAATCCCTTCCAACTCTGTTATTCTATAAATATTTGAAACATTTATATAAACTCTGAATGAAGAGCAGAACCTGTGGTAGCTTTATTTCATTTTATTTCATTTCATTTTATTGAATTTGTATACCGCCCTACTCCCGAAGGATTCAGGGCGGTGAACAGCCATAGAATAAAACATATAAATACAAAATTTAAAATAAATTAAAACAAATTAAATAATTTGGCTGAACAAATTTAAAAGCCCAATAATTTAAAACCAAATTTAAAATTTCCATTTAAAAAGGGGAAAGACTTAGGTCAGGCCAGCTTGATGAAATAAGAAAGTCTTGAGTGCGCGACGGAAGGTACGCAGATCCGGGATCCTCCGTATCTCCGGGGGGAGCTCGTTCCAGATAGTAGGTGCCCCCACAGAGAAGGCTCTCCCCCTGGGGGCCGCCAGTCGACATTGTTTGGCCGACGCCACCCGGAGGAGCCCCTCTCTATGGGAGCGTACTGTTCGGTGGGAGGCTATTGGTGGTAGCAGGCAGTCCCGTAAATAACCAGGCCCTAAGCCATGGAGCGCTCTAAAGTTGATAACCAAAACCTTGAAGTGCACTCGGAAGACTACCGGGAACCAGTGCAGCTCGCGAAGGAGAGGTGTTACACGGGAGCGCCACGTCGCTCCCGTCACCACCCACGCGGCCACACTCTGCGCCAGTTAGAGCCTCCGAGTGCTCCTCAAGGGAAGCCCCATATAGAGGAGGTGTCTAGGACGTGCTCCAGACAGGTAATCTCAAGATTAGATTAACCATCAGAATCTTTTAATATGCTACATATCCCAGGCAATACCCAGTAAAATTATGGCTATTTTGAAACACTGAAGTTATACCAGTACATTTTATAGGTCAAGACATTTGTTGATAAGGTAGTATCAGAGTAATTATTGAAATCTCAAGAAAGATCCCTTTAAGCATAAAAGGTTTGGCATGTGTATAATTTAAAGTTCTAGGAATCATTGGTGAATGTAGCAAAGCAGAAAATGGAATAAAAGGGAGCGTCCTATGTAGGTTAAATTCCAGGAAATATTGCTGAATCCCAGAGAGGCTTTACCTGTATATGGAAACCAAAGTAAATTTAAACTTCTTGTAAGGCTTTCTTTATTCTGCTCATAGGAACATAAGGCTCTGACAGAAAGTACTTCATGCACTAACTGAGGAATACAATAAATTAGGTATTGTAGTATCTGTCACATTGCACCTGTTGTGGGTAAAAAGGAATGAGGCAGCTGTTTCCTGCACAGGTATAAAAGTAACATTCACATGTAGCTATCAAAGAATGCATTATGACATTTAGATTCTTCAGTGTCATCCTGACATTTCAACATATGTTACAGCTATTCAAAAATGGCAACACAGGCACTAAAGCAATCGTAACACTTTGCAAAGGACTCACTGTTTGTTACCATTGTAACTGAAGTACATAAAAACATTTCGGCTGCCTTCAATCTCAAGCTACCAACCTGCTATGGAAAACTACAAATATAAGGCTGCAAATGATTTTAACATAGTGAGCTTGAGTGTTGAAAACCATTGTATACCTCATTTTGGAGTTTCTTGGATCGGCGGTTGCAAAAAATAATTGGGTCTCTTGTAACTGGAATTGCTACTTTTTAAATCAACAAAATTCAAAGCACCGGGGTGGTGAAAGGAAAGCTTGTTGGCCAAAACATCAGACAGATTTTTTAAAGAAAATCATCATTGTTTTGATGAGACCAGCCGTGTTCTTCATGGGAGTTCTTCAGTTTTTCAACAATGGTGGATTTTTCCCAAAATGTACACTGAAATAGTTGAAGCATTTCTTCTCAGCAGAAGTGCCTGAGAAAATTCTAAGGATGCCAAAACAGCTTCAAGAAGGTCAATAAAATCTCTCATAGTTCATTTGTGCTCATTTCATGTAGAGTAACTGTTGGCCTAGTTAGCTGCCAATATTCTCAGACTACAAGGAAAGATGCCATAAAAGATATAATGACATCTTAGTGTGTTACCAAGGGTAACTTACTTTTACTTACTTTCCCTTCTGGTTTGCAAACGTGAGTGTCCTCGCATCCATGCATGTGCCCGGCCTTCCATGCATGCACTTTGCTGCCATGTGCGCCTTCAATGCATGCGCCTGGTCTCAAAAACATGCCTAAATAGCATGACTAGGAGCAGAGGTGGCTGGGCAGGACCACCCGTGTTTTCCGCTATCGGTTCGGGCGAACCAGTCTGAACCAGATGAATACCACCTCTGGGTGTTACTGTGTGGTAAAGACACCATAACTATCTCCCATATTTCTTCATTAAACATTTGCATATCATAGTGGGAACGAACCACTTAGAAACCATATTGCTGAGTTAATGTTCATGATTTTCTCTCCAACAATTGTCTCATGCTGGTGAATAATCCCATGATAGATTATTCAGATGTCAAGCACAGGAAATCAAGAGTCAAGTCATTTCAAATGAATACAGTTTTATTGCATGTTTACATGCTCTACAAGAATCTGAACTACTAACAATCAAAGCAAATTGCGATAATCAATCAATGCTAAGAGTCAATGTAATTCAAGGTGAACTTAGATCTCTTGTGGGCATGAAGGGACTGATGATACAGTTGGCCCTTCCTGCTGTGGTCCGCCAGCAGCCTGCGGTCCTGGCAGTGGAATCGGACAGTGAGGAGGCTGGGGAGGACAATGGCCCAGTCCTGGAGTCAGGTGAAGACCCGGATGAGGGCTCTGCATCGGAGGCAGAGATGGGGCCAGGGCCATCTGGAAGCGATGTGCGGACTCCGGAGCCAGCAGAGAGGCAGAGGAACAAGAGGAGCCTGTTCCTAGTGCACTCAAATGAAGAGCTGCCAGAAGGCAAGAGCAGCTGAAGAAAAAAGGACAGTTTTGGGAGTAAGGCCAGAAGGTGATTGGCCACTCCCATAAGGCTTAAAAGAGCAGCAACAAGCCATTGGATTCTTTGTAGAAAAGTAACATTGATTCCCGTGCTTCTTGTCAGCGTCTCTTGAACTTTGTGAGGTTTTTGCCAAGAAAAGCCTTTGGCAGTTTGCCAAAGACATCAAAGGTTGGTGATAAGGCCAATGGACTGGTTATTAAGAATTTTGTTTTGGACTAAGCTGAGAATGAATGAATTCTCAGCTGTTTAATAAAATAAGTTTGTTGAGGACTGAATTGTGTTTGGTAATCACTACTTGGGCCTTGGTCACAACACTTCCCTTGCGCTCAGTCTGGTCATCTACAGTCTCTATTTAAAGAAGAGAAATGCATTGTGGGAAAAACCATGATTCTGCAAGACATTTAAATTTCCCTCTCTCTTTTCCTGATTTGGAGGTTTGCTAATCATTGTACCAAGGATGGGTCACGATTTTAAAGTCCAGGGTCCACTAAATTTTCTCAGAAGTAGTTGGAAGATCAAAATAAACAAAGGGGCTTTTTCTTCTTTCAAGCAATCCTGCTTTGGTTTCTTCTTTGTCTCCCTTTGTCAAGGAAACTAGAGCAGAAAAGTGTAAGAATACAAGAGGCTTACATTTATTTCTTATGAAGATAAATTTGAATTAATAGAAAATACAAGAAACTAAGTCAGTAGCCATGAGTTGCTTTTCACTTCCAATTGTTAAATTTCTGTGAGGGTTGAACACAATAGACTTCATTGCCAGCTTATTTCAGTCCCAGCTAAGATCTTAATAACACAGAAAAACATGACTTATTTTTCATGCAAAACTTTTCAGAATGGTTCTGATTTTGTCAGGCCCAAGGAACCAAGAACAACACTTCAGAGTAGTTTTATTGTTGCTTGCCCGGAGACAGAAATCAATATATCTATCTATCTATCTATCTATCTATCTATCTATCTATCTATCTATCTATCATCTATCCATCCATCCATCCATTTATTTATTTATTTAAGCATATATAAGATTATAGATATAAGTATAAACATGATTATGAATACATGAAATGAATATGAATAAAAAGGGACATTAGGACAGGGCGGTAGGAATGTAGGTGCATTTATGCATACCCCTTACAGACCTCTTAGGAATGGAGTGAGGTCAACAGTAAACAGTCTAAGGTTAAAGTTTTGGGGGTTTGGGGAAGAAACCACAGAGTCAGGTAGTGCATTCCAGGCATTGACCACTCTGTTGCTGAAGTCGTATTTTCTGCAATCAAGTTTGGAGCGGTTTACTTTGAGTTTGTATCTATTGTGTGCTCGTGCATTGTTGTGGTTGAAATTGAAGCAGTCACTGACATGGTAGGATGTTGTAGCAGATGATTTTATGTACTATGCTCAGGTCAGACCGAAGGCGGTGTAGTTCTAAGTTGTCTAAGCCAAAATTTAAAGTCTGGTGGCATAAGGTATTCTGTTGTGAGCAGAGGAGTGGAGGATTCTTCTCGTGAAATATCTCTGGACTCGCTCAATTAATGTCTGATATGCAGTGCAGGTTCCAGACAGATGAGCTGTATTCGAGAATTGGTCTAGCAAATGTTTTGTATTTCTTGCCAGATGAAAACACTTATCTGCATAACTATTAGATGTACCCTTTATATAATATATATATAAAGAGTTGGGGGGACACATTCATTCTTTTCCTTCATACCAAAGATTCCAAGATATGTAGTCTCTTTGCTCCCCAGGAAAGAGCCCCTCCCTCATGCAACTCTGGGCTACATTCCACCAAAGATTCAGGGTTGTGGTTGAGATTAGCTACAGCTATAGAACTGATATATGCAATATGCTGATCTCTTTATCATTTAAAGGGTTTACTATACATTAAAGCTAAATCTGCCACTAAAGAATTTGAACAAGAGGGAAATGAAGAGTTTATTTGACAATGATTTTATCATTCCTTTATTCAAAAATCATACCGTAGCTAGAATTTTTCCCAGTTTGCACACACTTAACCAAATCATAGTGCAATCTATGCCTAGAGATTAAGAAGTGAATAAACTGAATGAAACATTTGAGCTATTTCAAACTGGAATACCCACACTTGGAATATTAATTTAATAATTTAATTTAATTTAATTTAATTTAATTTAATTTAATTTAATTTAATTTAATTTAATTTAACTTAATTTAATTTAATTTAATTTAATTTAATTAATAATTTAATTTAATTCAATTTAATTTAATTGCCGCCCCTCTCCGAAGACTCAGGGCAGCTCACAATACATTTAAAAAATCATTATAAAAAGACATTGAAAAATTAAAAAACATTAAAAACATTAAAAACTCTTTCACACCATCATGGCCGGATCCCGCCAGATCACAAGAGCCAGATCAATGGCCCCAGGCCTGCTGGAAAAGCCAGGTCTTCACCGCTTTTTGGAAGGCCAATACAGTGGGGATGGTCTGGACCTCAGGAGGTAACTGGTTCCAGAGAGTTGGGGCAGCCACAGAGAAGGCCCTCTCCCGCGGGCCCGCCAGCCGACATTGTTTAGCTGACGGGACCTGGAGGAGACCAACTCTGTGGGATCTTACCGGTCGCTGGGAGCTATGCGGCAGAAGGCGGTCTCGAAGATAACCTGACCCTGAGCCATGTAGGGCTTTAAAGGTAATGACCAACACCTTGCATCCAATTTTGGTCACCACATCATAAAAAGATATTGAGACTCTAGAAGGAGTTTAGACAAGAGCAACAAAGATGATTAGGGGCCTGTAGGCTAAAACATATGAAGAACGATAGCAAGAATTGGATATATCTAGTCTAGTGAAAAGAAGGACTAGGGGTGATATGATAGCGGTGTTCCAATATTTGAGGGGCTACCACAAAAAAGAAGGGAGTCAAACTATTCTCCAAAACACCTGAGGTTAGGACAAGAAGCAATAGGTGGAAACTAATCAAGGAGAGAAGCAACCTAGAACTAAGGAGAAATTTCCTAAAAAGTGAGAACGATTAATTGGTGGACTGGCTTGCCTTTAGAAATTGTAGGTGCTCCATCACTGGAGGTTTTTAAGATGATTGGATAGCCTTGTGTCTGAAATAGTATTGGATCTCCTGCTTGACGAGAGGATTGGACTAGAACATCTTCAAGGACCCTTCTAACTCTGTTATTCTGGTATATTGCTGTCAGGAAAACTCCATGAAATTCCCTTTCAGCTGTGTTATTTTGTTATTCTGTTTGGATCTTGATGTATTTATATAGAGATTAAGTACTCTGAATTCATTGGAATTTAGGCATAATTCATTTCCTATTTATTAAAAAAAAATTAATTCAGGTTTGACCAAGTTTGCATTAAGTGGTTCAGGATTTCTTAACCACACATTCTTCCTTCAAACAATATTTGTTTTTTATTCTCTGGAAAAAGAAGAAGAAAAGGACTTTGGGGAATACTGAAAAATTATTTTTTAAAAAAAACAGATCTTTGAAATCGTATAATATAGCTTTGTTTTTATTCCAGTGGAAGTCTTTGATCTTCTTTGTTTGCTGTGCCTTAAACAATTTGAAACAGATTTGCTGAATCAATGGATCTTGAGAAGTTTTGCCCAGCAACAATTGTTTCACGACAACTTTGAGCCCTTCTCATTCTTTTTTTCTTTGGGAGAGTTGTGTGATTTGAATGCCACTTGAGTCTTATTACAAAACACAGTCTAGAATTTAACACCATTGCTGTGCATTAGATAATATCGGTAGTGCTTCTCTTGAACTCTTTCCAAAAAGCTTTTCAAATGACGACTTATTTCAGCTTAAAACTAAAATATTAAGCTAATTATAAATGTAAGTTATTGTCAGTTTAAACTGTATTGGGAAACCAAAACATGGGCTAAAACCTTTAAAAATGTTCTGTAATTGCCTTTTCTTCAGTTTTACAATTCCATACTCTATTTAAAAATTACAAATAAAAAAGCATAAATTAGTCAAAAAAGCACATGAAACAGAAATGTTTGTGAAAGTGCACTATTGCATTTTGATTTTTAAAAAATCTTATAAAAATATATATGTTGGAAGAAATTTTGTAGTAAGAGAATATTTAATCCTGTGGGAACTTATTTTAAATGTGGGAACTGATTGAGAAATGGATTAAAGTGAATTTAAAGGTTTTTATAAACCACAAAATCCTTTAAGATTGACATTTGCATGTTTTTTTTCAATCCAAACTTTTTACATTTCTTGAATCTTTTGGAACATAAGTAATTCCTGTGATTGAAAAAAAAAGATATGGCCATTCTCTTACAGTACCCAGTTCTATATTTAAACCAAAAAATGTTTAAAGTATTTTCTGTTTCAATTATTGTTTAGAGTTTTAGTACACACAATGAAATCTATTTTCTCTTTGCAAGCTCCTGTTAGCTTCTCAAATGCTTTAGATATACTATAGAATAGCTTCAGCTGGCATCCAGCACAGAAAGTAGAAAAGAGAGGATATACCTATAGTGTTTCTGTGTGAGAAAAATCATGTGGCCCTCATTATTGTAAATAAATAGCAGCTGTATTCCAGACTTACACACTCGTCATATCTAAGTCTAAAACTAGTGTTTAAAATATCATACATTTATCTGCCTGAGACTGCTGTGTGTTTTCAAAGTGCTATTATAACTTGGATGTTCCAGAAAGGGCCTGAAATAACAAAGAGGATGAAAGAATACAAAAATGTAAGAATGTTGTGTTAGGTCATACTGGTTTAAACCAGGGGTGAAATGCTCCCGGTTCGGACCGGATCGCCCGATCCAGTAGCGATGTAGCAATGGCAGCGGGTGGTTCGGAGAACCGGTAGCAAAAATCCCTGCCCCCCTCCATGCCCAGCTGAGCTGTGCAATCATCATTTTTAAAAAAATTTAAAAAACATTTTTTCTACAACATCTTCAGCCAAAAAAATGCTTTTAAAAGTTAAAAAAAAGCCTCTGATGATCACACGGCTTCAGCCAAAGAAGTTGTAGAAAAAATGTTTTAAAAGGAAAAAAAAAGCCTCTGACGATCAGGCAACTCAGCTGGGATTGTCAGAGGCTTTTAAAAGCATTTTTTTACAACCTCTTTGGCCGAAGAGGTTGTAGAAAAAAATGCTTTTAAAAGTTAAAAAAAAAAAGTTGGCCATGCCCACTCAGTCACATTACCACCACTACCACCAAGCCACGCCCATAGAACCGGTAGTAACAAATTTTACATTTCACCACTGGTTTAAACCTATAGAAAGATTAATGATCAATCTTAACTGTTCTGATTTTTGTACATCTATTCTAACAGACATACATCTATCTATTAGTAAATCTGAATGCAACCTATAGAAATAGGTTTATTAAAAGTATCCTAAAGAGAAGAATTTATGTTTTCACCATGGTACAAAAGAAGATGTTGAGACCATAAAAAAATGCAGAGAAGACCAACAAAGATGGCAAGGCGTCTTGAGGCTAAACCATATGATGAACAATTGAGAGAACTAGGCATGTCTAGCCTAGCAGAGAGAAAGACTAGGGCAGATATCATAGCAGTCCTCCAGTATTTGAGGGGCTGTCACAGAGAAGAATGGATTGACCTATTCCCCAAAGCATTTGAAGGCAGATCAGAAGTTATGGGTGGAAGATCATTAAAGAGAGATCCAACCTAGAACTAAGGAGAAATTTCCTGACAATGAGAACAATAAGTAAGTGGAATGGCTTACCTCCAGAAGTTGTGGATGTTCCATCATTGGAGGATTTCAAGAAAAGATTGGAGAGAGTTTGTCTGCAAGTTCGAATCTCACCAGGCTCAAGGTTGACTCAGCTTTCCATCCTTCTGAGGTAGGTAAAATGAGGACCCGGTTTGTGGGGACAATAAGCTGACTTTGTATAAAAAAGAACACTGCTTGGGGGCCCCCCAAAAGCCCTACTAAGCAGGTATATACAAAAGTATGAAGGCTGTTGCTTAACGCACTGTAAGCCGCCCTGAGTCTCCAGAGAAGGGTGGCATATAAATCGAACCAATAAATAAACAAACAAATAAATAAATAAATAAATAAATAAATAAATAAATAAATAAATAAATGGTATAGAGCAGTGATGGTTAACCTTTTTTGGTGCTGAGTGCCCGAAGCGTGTGGCGTGCGCGAATGCACGCGCATGTGCTCGAACCCCCAAAATGCAATGTGAGTGCCCCCCCACATGCATGCACCCGCTGTGCATGCCCCCCCCCGCACATGCGCAACCCGTGCACCCCGTTTTGGCTTTCAGGTTGGTGCAGGAGGCTTTCCAGGCCCAAAACAGGGCATTGGAGGGAGCTCACGCGGCATCCCTACACCCCGTTTTGAGCCTGGAAAGCCTCCTGCACCAACCTGGAAGCCAAAATGGGGCACGGGGTGCAGCACGAGCCCTCCCACACCCCATTTTGAGCCTGGAAAGCCTCCTGCACCAATCTTCACCCTCCCACCGCTCATGTGCTCCACTCCCCATACGTGTGCCCCCCTGTGCATGTGCGGTGGAGACCCGAAGACCAGCTGGCTGGTGGGAGGCGCACACACATGAGTGATGGAACTGGACTGGGACGAAGGCTGGTGTGCCTGCAGAGAGTCCTCTGTGTGTCACCTGTGGCATGTGTGCCATAGATTCGCCATTGTGGGTATAGAGTCTCGTGCTTAAGCAGGGGGTTCAACTAAAAGTCCACCAGTGTCCCCTTCAACCTATCATTCTATGTTTTCAACTCAGTTTAGACCAGGGGTGGGAACCTATGGTCTTCCAGATATTCTTGAGTTACAACTACTAGCATTTCTCACTATTGACTACTCTAGCTGGAGAAGCTGACATCTGCAACTGTAACAAAATCCATCTGAAAGGGCAATGGATTGATTTTCTAATAAATTTGGGATAATCTTGCCAGAGCCTAGTAGTTTTACATTACATTACACATACCTAGTCTTCCCATTGAAAGATCTGAGTCTTTCAATGGGAAAACTAGGAAGACTTCAAGGGGCAGACTTCTTAAATGGAGATAATATTTTAAGGGGTGAAAGGAATCTTTATTATAGATTTTCAATGACTACAATGTTAAAAAAAAACGTTTCCAAATTAGCAAAAACATGACACCTGTGACACTGGGGCAATTTTACACTTCCATTTGCAATGGAAGTATAAAATTGGCCCTTTCTTAATTCTGAAGCAGCTAAATTTCAGAAGCAAAGAAGGAAGATCAATAACCATATTAATAAAGTATATCCCACCCCAGTCCAACCCTAACCAGTTTTAAGTTGTGTTAAAAAAGTTTTTAAAAAATGCTCAACACTACAAAAATCAATACACACAAAGATAAATTTACAATCCCCATAAAAATAACGTGCAACTAAAAAATCCTATACTTATAACCTGACATTTGCTATCTGACTTTGCTATTAAAATTTATAACAGGATAGCCTACTATTTAATTTTACTAACTGCAATCTTCAACATCTATTCATGCATTTAAAAGAGATTCCCAAACTGAGAGTGAGATTGCTACCACTTGTGCGGTATTGTACATAGTATTACTGGAAAATAGTGGGACTCCTATCTTCATGCTGAAAGATGGAGTGTTTTTGAATAAGTGGTTTGTAGACTGTAGTTAGAGAAATAAACCTGGTAAAATAAATAAACAGGACAGTAAACAGCAGCTAGGGTTGCCAGATCTGCTTCCAAAAAATAGCGGACAAGCGGGGGGGGGGGCGTTAAGTAGTAAATATTTTTTTTAAAAAATGTACAATTAAATTATATATTTTCTTACAAACATTTTAACACGTATTAAAATAATCATTTCAAAACTTTACTTAAAATTCAAAACATCAAAAATATTATAATAATATGTAAAATATTAAATTACATTTTACTTTGCTGTCGGGTGTATTTTTTATTTGACTGCACAGCTTTGATCAATTCTTTCTGTTTAAGGAATAATTCTTTAATTTCAGTACAACATTGAGAAATATTAAAAAATATACAAAGTTCACTTCGAATTGATACAAGCAGTCGGTTACGTTCGTCAGTCCACAAATTTCCCATGATGCTGAAAATTCGTTCAACATTTGCATTTGATACCGGAATTGATGCACAATACTGGAACAGTTTCAGTAAACTCGGAGCTGGCTCTTTCTTGAAAAAGTATGTCCACTTATCAAGGGATGAATCGCCCTGCAGATGAACATAAACATCTTCTAAGGCAGAAATTTCATCGAAGAGAGTGTTGGGTGGAAGTTCTTCTCGCCATGGTGATAATAACCAGATGTTCGTCATTTCTTCTAAAGTTGGAGGATTATTGTGATCAATTAGATTGAAACAATTTAGCGTCTCATATTCTGAATCGGTGAAATTATACCACTTTTCTAAGTACACAATGGCTCTTTGATACACGTTGATGGCTTCTTTCTTGAACTTTTGCATGGCATTCTCAGGCAAATGTTTTTTACATAAGGCAAATAAAACTTTCATTCCAAAAAACTGCTCATCGTATTTTTTTTGCAAAGAATCACGCAGCTTACACATGATAATGTGGAGATCACATGCAAGAATTTTCTTGCTTTCCAGCTTCAGTAGGGTGTCTTGCATTATTGACATGAAGAAGTGCGTGAAATATAAATACAATTCTGAAATTGTTGGTTCATCATCCTTTGCAAGTTCATTTTCCTGATCCGAAATAAGGTTCCAGATAACCTTATGGCACTCATCAGATCCAAGAGAAATGAAATATGATTTTAGAGTTATCCAGTTTAAAAGAAGTCTTTCGACCGCTTTAAACAAACTTAACCAACGTGTTGGAACATGGCGCAAAATTTCATGGAATTCTGACTCGCAAAACGTACGTACCATTTCATCATAAAGCTTTTGAATAAAAAAAATGTCCACTATTTTGTGAAAAAAAATAATGAACATAATGAGAAAAAAGTGGACTGTCCTCTCAAATAGTGAACACCTGGCAACCCTAACAACAGCTATTGGAAGGCAGGGTTTCAGTAATTCTGTAGTGCTTTAAAGCTATAACACTAATAAAACACCTTTAGAAAAATCATTTTCCCCCAAAAAAGAGTAATATCTTTCTTGAGCATTTCTTGGTGCATAGAGCAGAATGCATTTTATTTGAGAGCTTTCACTGCAGCACGCAAAAACCATTTATTCCATTTTAAATGGTCACTTCCAACTGGCCAAGTTGTTCACTTTTCCAGTTCTTTAGCTAAGATTCTGCCAGTGTTTTGATTTGATTTTGGACTCCTTCAAACCAGGGGTGAAATCCAGCAGGTTCTGACAGGTTCTGAAGAACTGGTAGCGGAAATTTTGAGCACTTCGGAGAACTGGTAGTGGAAATTTTGAGTAGTTCGGAGAATCGGCAAATACCACCTCTGGCTGGCCCCAGAGTGGGGTGGGAATGGAGATTTTGCAATATCCTTCCCCTGCTATGCCCACCAAGCCAGACCCACAGAACCGGTAGTAAAAAAAATTGGATTTCATCACTGCTTTGAATTGAATAAGGTCATTCATGGTCAATATTATGTATTATTTATGTACTTATCTTTTTGAAAACTAAATTAATTTCTGGCTATGCAATCTTACCTCTTCATAAGGAACATTATATAAATTCCAGGCATTAAAAAAAAGCAATAAAAATGTGAATGTCAAACATAGCAAAGTGACCAATCCCATTTCAGTGTCGTTATTACATGGTTTAAGTTGAATGACGTTTTCTGCATATATAGTTACCATTACACAGATATCAATCTTCTGATTTGGGAATAGGGAATATGGCGTCCAGATACAGTTGCCTTACAATTCCCAGCAGCTCCAACCAGTATGGTCAATAATGATGAATGCTGGGAAATGTAGTTCAACAACCACAGCATATATGTTTCAAGGGTGCTTTTCCAAAAGGCAACTGGACTTTCTTGCGTTTTTCCTTGGAAAAATTTCACTTCTTATTCAAGAAGTTTCTTCATTTCTAACTGAACTAAAGAAAAGCACCTTTGGGACAATCATGACCTGGATGATTGAAAATCATCACGATTGAGATACACCACGGCATATACTTAATGGGTATAGCTTTGATCTTAATTTAAGATTTCCATCACTTGAATCATTCTTCACAGCTAATTAAAATATTATTCAGAATCTGCTCACTGTAGAAAGATGTATAGTACATGTTGCATTTCTTTCCAACATACATTCTTCCTCTCTCCTTGACTTGAGTAGACAGGTTGAAATGTAATACACAAGCCATATGCATTATTTTTTTTCCTTTCAAGATAACATAATGCACAGAAGGTATATACAGAATACACAACTGAGTTTTTTTTTTTTAATGCGTCATATTTATTTACGATCTTAGAAATCTAATTTGGAAAATGGGTTTCCAAATAGTTCACACCCTGAGGTGTGACAATAAAAGGATTATATAGTTAGAACTCCTCTTCATTTTCCAAACATCTATAAAAGGGAGAGAAACTACCTTTGCTTCATTACCTATATATCAGTCATTGGTTTCAAGCATTATAAATTTGACACCCTTTTTTTTGTCCTTGAAAAAACGACTGTGTTGTTTATGCATCTGTCCCAGATGGTATTAAATGACAAGGAGAGAACTGCAGTTGCAGTTTAAGAAAGCTGCTAAAATCTCAACAGACACATCCTGTTTGCTGTACAGGGATGTTTCTACCATATTAGAATTCCAGGTGACCCAAAAGTTTTTCCAGCTCTTTCATTTTCTTCTCTTTACATGCTTAATAACAATAAGCTTTTCTGGTCTTTTTCTTCTTTCCCACAAGCTTATATATTAAATATTAACTATATACTTTGTAGCTAATCAGTAATAGAGGCAGAACTGGTGGTCTGAAAGATAGAGCTGTTGAGGGAATGTACAAGGACTGGGCAACTGAATTCTAACTTGAACAAAAGAAAAACCAACCCAAGAATCTATACTGTAACTCTGGTGGAAATGATATAATTCCTTCCTTTGTATGATATCTAGAGGGTAGAAGAAACAGTAAATTGCCTTCACATTGTGCTGAACTCCCGTGACAGCATTGATACATTCATGTAGGTTTCCTGACAACGATATAATAGAATAACAGAATTGGAAGGAATCTTGGAGGTCTTCTAGTCCAACCCCTGCTCAAGCAGGAGACCCAATACCACTCTGGGCAAATGGCTGTCCAGTGTCTTCTTTAAAACCTACAGTATTGGAGCACCCACAACTTCTGAAGGCAAGCCATTCCACTGGTCAATTGTTCTCACTGTCAGGAAATTTCTCCTTAGTTCTAGGTACTTTCTGTCCTTAATTAGTCTCCATCCATTGCTTTTTCTCCTGTCTTCTGGTGCTTTTGAAAATTGGTTGACCTAAAGATGAGGGAGTCAACCAATTGCTTTGGTTGACCCCTTCGTCTTTGTAAGAGCCCTTCAAATATTGGAACACTGTATCACGTCATCCCAGTCCTTATTTTCATTAGACTAGACTTACCCATTTCCTACCACCATTCTTCGTATGTTTTAGTCTCCAGCCTCCAATCATCTTTGTTGCTCTTTTCTGCAACCTTTCCAGAGTCTCCGCATCTTTGGAAAATGCCTTACCATTATTTTTTTCTGAATTTACTTTTTTTACTTCCAATGTATATTACAGCTCTGTTTTGTTTGTTTTGTTTAGGTGATCTACCACCCAAGTATCACTGGGAGTCTGACTTTGTTTTTTCAAGATCAGTCAAGGTCAGGTAAATTTTTTCATCCAGCTTGGCTAAAGCTGCAGGGATACTACTAGTTATTTGCTGTAATGAGGCTGAATTGTACACAAAAGGGCATAAATTGGAGGTGCCTTTGGTTTTCTAGATAGTGCAAAATTGGATCTCTCAACAATCCTTTCCAACATTCATCAGAAAAGGGGGGTTCTGTATTCCTGACCCAAGAAGAAAGCTTATCCAACATCCACAAACCTACCACAGGATACAAGCAATTTATTTGGACTGTGTAAAATGGCCATACTGCAGAATTCACTTCACTGGTGGCATGTTTAGGCATGTTAGAAGTACAATGGCAAAACCCCTGCTTGTGTGTCAATAGATTTGTGACAATGACTTATGGCAGAGAAACGTAATTCATATCCCCAGGGTACATAACCCAAGTTTGTAACTCCCAGAACATGAATAGCTTGGTCTGTTCATGACTTTTGAAAAGTAGCAGTGTGTTCTGACCAGATACAAATCCAAGTCTTAATCTTTGTCCAAATTCAAGTCCAGGTCCAGGAAAAGCCAACAAGACAAACCCAAGGATCACAGCACAAAAACAGGATACAGGAAGCATGGAGCTGAAGACAATACACAAGAAAAGAAATGGCCAACCTCTTCTTCCCAGGGGTGAAATGCTCCCAGTTTGGACCGGATTGCCCGATCCGATAGCGATGGCGGCTAGTGGTTCGGAGAACCGGTAGCAAAAATTCCTGTGCCTCCCCTCCCACCATGCCCAGCTGAACTGCACGATCATAAGAGGCTTTTTTTTAGCTTTTAAAAGCATTTTTTCTACAACCTCTTCCAACAAAAAAATGCTTTTAAAGGTTTTTAAAAAAAGCCTCTGATGATCGTGCAGCTCAGCTGGGATCGTCAGAGGCTTTTCAAAGCATTTTTTTCTGCAACCTCTTGGCCGAAGAGGTGGTATAAAAAAAAATGCTTTGAAAAGTCTCTGATGATCCCAGCTGAGTTGCCTGATTGTCAGAGAGGCTTTTCAAAGCATTTTTTAAAAAGCCTCTCTGACGATCCCAGCTGAGTTGCCTGATCGGCAGAGGCTTTTCAAAGCATTAGAAAAAATGCTTTGAAAAGATAAAAAAAAATTGGCCACGCCCACCCAGTCATATTACCCCCCAATCAAGCCACACCCACAGAACCGATAGTAATAAATTTTATCCCTGCTTCTTCCCATGTGCCTGACTAAATAAGTCAAACCCTGGTGTTCCTCATTAGGAGGGATGATGCTGCTTCCTCGCGAGCAACTTCGCTGACCTCCTTTGAGCTTCCCCTCTTCTGCTCTTCATGCCATGCAGGGGTGGCACCTGTTCCTCATCAGAGGCAGCCTGTTGCTGATTGTCAGTGTTAACTGGCAGCAGCTGAGCCTCCCCTTCCTCTTCTTGAGGTGCAGTTGTCCATCTGGTTTATTAAGCCCCCTGATGCCTGAAAAACCCAGGACTGTGTCTTCCTCCAGCCCTGAACTCTCTGGACACAACCTGTGCTGAATGCCCTGGTTCTAACTCATCCTCCTCGTCTAAGTCAGCAACCGATGGAGCCATCACACAGTCTGTTGTTCATTGTTGGGGTCGGGAAAAACAGAGAAACTATAATACAATGATTCAAAACAGGCTTAGACTTAAAATAGTTTTTTTAAAAAAAAATCTTCAAAAGTCCACTCCACAGATCCAAGGGGAAAAACGTTCCTCACATGTGTGATGCAGCCTTATTTACTTGGTCTGTGCTTTCACCCTAAATACTATAGTCCTTCTTTGCATTTCCACACAACCCTCATGAATTCAAATGCAATTCTTGGCTGACACAAATTTGCTCATCTCCACAGGATCAGGCCCCGCTGAAATCTGTCAAGTCTGATTTTGTCAGAAAGCAGGAGGAAGCAGATTGCTTGGCAATTTTAAAGTCCAACTAATTTTTATAGGGAATCACACACAGAAGGACTAGTTAAAAATCTTAGTGTGGGGGGGGGAATCTTCATGTTTAAAACTTACGGGAAGAATGTTTTGCTTCTTTGTTTTCTAAGACCTTTCTGAGTTCATCAGCCTGCCATTTTTGTCATAAGTAAATGCCTTATTCTTTAACAAGAGATATGTATATATGTACAGGATATAAAGGGTTAATTTATTCCTCCTCCTTTAATGTATTCATGTGTAATCACCCCCTTCCTTGACTCCTCCCCTTTGATATAAATAGAGAGTGCATTTACCTCATGCTAGCTTCTCACTGTAAATCTGACAAGAATAAGTAGAATGCCTATTATGAATAAACTCTTCTTTAACTGAAGAAATTGCTTCTGAATTCATCATTGAGTCTGATCCTCAAAATATTGTAACAGACTGGTAGCAGTCGATGGTTGAACTGACTCAATAAAATCCAACATGCCTAAGAAAGAAAACCTCAAGAATAAAAAAGAAAGACCCAATACCAGGGCAAATGATAAAGAAACAAAAATAGATCAAGAAATGATCGACAAATCAATAAATACAACAATCAAAGAATCTGAAGATAACACCACAGACATCGAAGAAACAGCAGATGAAACCGACAACCAAGAAGAGAACAAAATAAAAGACAAAGACCTCAGATCGGAGATACTGAGGCTAATAAAAAGTCAAAAAGATGACCACAAACTCATCGCGGAACTCCGAGGCTTCTTGGAAGAAAACGGAGCAGCGAGAGAAAAAGACATTGAAAAAGCCAAACCCGAAAATACAAAAAATGGTGAGCGAACCTACAACGAAAAAAAAAAAATAACCAGAAGCAAGACCAGAGGTCCTGCTCAAAATTTTGAAAGGCAGCCATCTTTTCTTCAACCGGCCACAGAAATGAACACGGCTGAACCAATCAGAATGCACCATTCAAAAACTCTGGCGCGAAAAAACACAAAAATAGCAAAAAATATATTTATTCTTCTGAAGAGTCAGAAACAGATACAGAAGAATCATCCACCGAACAAGAAATCGAAACACCCATGAGAAAACTATTTAAAACGTTTGGCACAAGTCTAACAATTTCAAAAGAATCGATAAAAGCCAATAATGCAAAAATACAAAAGAGACGAACCACAGCTGCCAGCAGAACACCCAAGATCGAGCCGGAGACCGAATCATCAGAAGGAGAGCACTACGAGGGAGCTACAACAAAGAGAACCTCTCCCAGCGGCTTCAGCAGAGAAATGACCAACGCGCATGCGCAGATGAACACAGAGAACTACAATGAACTTTATGAAGAAGGAGAACCTTTCAAGCTCATCAGCAGAATACCCACACCATTCTGCAATTTTCAACATCTACAAGACCATGGACTACCCACAGTTGTAAGTAGTGGGAATAGTAATATTGGGAATCTACCTAGTGATTTCCCAAAACTTAGAATTGATGGCATCTATTTACAGGAATGGTGTCAACAAATTCAGGTTGTCTTTATGAAAGAAAATTTACTATTTTTTATAACCAATCCTCCCAAAAGACCTTGGACTCTAAAAATAGACTGCCTGCATCACAGAGCATTCTATTTAATAATTTCTAGCATATCACCTGCCATGTACTACAGTATTAAGCATAATCTTACTGTTTCAGAAATAATTCAATGCATGTTTAAATTGTTTCATAGTGAAAGTGTAGCAACAACCACTAGAATGTCTAAAGATTTCTTTTCAGCCAAATTAAGATCTGGAACCACCATAAGTGAACATTTAATATCCTTAAACAAAACCAGAGCAGAATTACATCTAAGAGGAGAAATAATATCAGAACAGACAATGAAAAGCGTTATCCTTAACTCATTAGATTCATCATGGGATAACTACATATCACACTTAGACTCAATCAATCTAGGATACTTATCCATAGAAAGTCTGTCAAATAAGTTAATAGCTGAAGATAATTTGAGGAAAAGTAGATACAATGCATACACAGAACACAGACAGGCAAAAGGGGTAACCTTCCAAGAGAATCACCAAAAAACCATTGAATGTCACAATTGTGGATCCAGAAAACACTCTAAGGGAGATTGCCCCATGTTTCATAGGGAAAGACAAAACCGTGATTATAGGGGTAGATATCAAGACAGGCAATCATCTATTGATAGATACAGATATAGAGGCTCCCCAAACTACAGAGAATGCAGAAAGGATAGAGATAATTCAAGGGACAGAAAATCAGGATCATTAAATGGATTAGATAAACATAACGATGTCATCACACAAAAATCAAAAAACAATACTTGGCTCATAGATTCAGGGGCGACTAATCATACAACAAATAACAAGAAAATACTGTCTTCATTCACAAATGATAAATTTATGATAAGAGTAGCCAATCAAGAAAATGTTCAAGTCATAGGGAAAGGAGATGTAAATATACCTGGTTTAGGTAAAGTAGAGGGGGTATTGTTGATACCAGGAATATCACATAACATACTTAGTGCAGTGAAATTAAGCCAAGATTTCAACATAAATATAATCTTCTCTGAGGGAAAAGCAATACTAGAAAAGGATGGGACAAAATTGAATAGTGTAGTTATCGAAGGGGGCCTACCCTTCCTTGTAACAGAAGATAAATGGTTGCATAACATTAATACAAACACTGATGACGACATCAACATAGACAGTGAACATAGTAACAACAATGACAATGAAGAACCCAATACACACTGTAATCACAAAGACACACCCACTAGTGATACACACAATAACAAAAGACCCAATATAGGCAAACCAATTCATGATGAATGTGCACACATGTTGCATAGAAAATTGGGACATGCAAGTTTCCCTGTAATACAAAAAATGATTGAACATGCTGATGGCGTTAAAATAAAGGATTGTAAAAACTATTTGGAATGCTCAGTATGTAAATCCTCAAAACTCAGAACAAACCCAAAACCAAAGAGGGCAACAAGGGCCTCTAACCAATTTTTTGAACTGGTACATATGGATCTGGTTGGTCCATTAACACCATCCATCACATACAAAAAAAGATATTTCCTAACTATTGTAGACGACTATAGCCGTTATGGATTTGTTTATACTTTAAAACACAAAGATGAAACTTTCCAAAAATTCAAAGAATTTTACAAACGTGTAGAAACACAACACAATATCAAAATAAAACAAATCATGTCAGATAGGGGATCCGAATTCATGTCAAAAGAATTCTCACAATGGATAAAAGACAAAGGAATGCTACACTTCACGACTAGCCCATTTTCTGCTTTTCAGAATGGTACAGCAGAACGAAAGAACTCGACACTGCAAACCATGATTAGATGTACATTAGAAGATGCTGGTTTAGGAAAACAATTCTGGTCAGAAGCATTACTATATTCAAACTATACCCAAAATAGGACCTGGTCTAGCATCCTAAATAAAACACCATACGAAGTGATGTACAATAGGAAACCAAAAATATCACACATGCACATATTTGGAGTTACAGCAGACGTACACATACCAAAACAATTAAGACGTAAGGGAGATAATGTATCCAGAAGGCTCAGATTCATGGGATACGAAACAGGCACAAAAGGATATAGATTCATTGACAGTAATAACAAATTCATAGTCTCAAGAACAGCAGTATTTCATGAACAGGCCAACTGGTCTAAGATACATCTTAACGAGATAATCCAAAATACAAAACCAAATATTGAACAACAAGACAGAATAGAAAGAGAGAAACATGAACATAACACACATGATGACAAAAACAAAACATGGACAGGTAACCATACCAGGATAAAAACAGATTCATTAACCAAAAAGGAAGCAAGGTATCTACACAATAATGAGAGCATTCCAATAAGAACAATCAGGTGTAACAGAAAACAATTACCCAATAAGTATAAGGATTATATAATGTGTGTGAATGACGAGACACCAACACCTAACACATACGAGGAAGTGTTGAAACTTCCCATGGAAGAAAGAGAAAAATGGGAATTAGCCATAACAAAAGAAATGAACAGCTTGCGTGAATTAGGTGTATTTACACCAGTCCCTGCCCCTAAGAACAAGACAATTATAGGCACCAGATGGATATTCAAAATCAAAGATTTAGAAGAGGGTAATAAATTATATAAAGCTAGATTAGTCGCACAAGGTTACGCTCAAAAATATCCTGAGGATTACACTGACACATACTCTCCCACTGTAAGAACCGAAAGTGTTAAGACAGCTTTAGTCATAGCGGCTATACTCAATCTTGATGTCTTTCAATATGATGTGCAGACTGCATACTTACATGCAAAGCTCGACAGAGAGATATATGTAAGGGCACCTCATAGCCAATGTACAAATAGTAATGAGACCTGGTTACTTAACAAAAGCTTGTACGGATTAAAACAATCTGGCAAGCGTTGGTATGAATGTCTAGTCAGCGTGCTTAAAAATATGGATTTCAAAGCCACAACTGCAGACAATTGCTTTTTTGTTAGAAAGGAAGGTGAATCATTAGAATTTGTGTTAATCTATGTGGATGATATTTTGTATATAGGCAAACATAAAGAAAAGAAAGACTTATTTGTATCCAAGCTAAGTGAACATTTCTCTTTAAAGTCGCTAGGAAGGGTAAACAAATACCTTGGAGTTCAAATCAATAAAACAAGAAAGGGATTCAAATTATCCCAGAGAGATAAAATTATAGAACTTCTGGAAAAATGCAATTTAAGAGATGCCAAACCTTGCGATACTCCTATGCAGACTGATTTTCTAAGGAATATGGATGAATCTTCACCTGAGTTCGAGAACAATACATTATATAGATCAATTATTGGTTCTCTCTTGTATATATCTAATTGGACCAAGCCTGATATAGCTCTGCCACTTAATTTATTATCTAGACATGTAAATAAACCACTTATGTATTATTTTTAAATGATTGCCCAATATTCTGGTACACTGGGAAGCAAGATTTAGTAGTGACTTCCACAACAGAGGCAGAATATGTCTGTTTATCTAAAGCCTCAAATAATTTAGTGTGGTTTAATGATTTATTATCTGATATTTGGAAGAATCCAATACTACCATTTGTCATACATGAAGATAATAAGGCGGCTATAGAAATATCAAGATCTGAGGCCATTGGTCAAAGGTCCAGACATATAGATATCAAATTTAAACACGTGAGACAATTATCTCAGGATGGATTCATTAAAACAATCCACTGCGAAACCTCAGAACAAATAGCTGATATATTAACTAAACCTTTACCTTCTAAACAACACAAATACTTGACATCAAAATTACAAGTACTATATAGTTCTGAATCCGAATGCAATCATTGTTATATGTCGAATCGGCATTTAGAGGGGGATTTGTCATAAGTAAATGCCTTATTCTATAACAAGAGATATGTATATATGTACAGGATATAAAGGGTTAATTTATTCCTCCTCCTTTAATGTATTCATGTGTAATCACCCCCTTCCTTGACTCCTCCCCTTTGATATAAATAGAGAGTGCATTTACCTCATGCTAGCTTCTCACTGTAAATCTGACAAGAATAAGTAGAATGCCTATTATGAATAAACTCTTCTTTAACTGAAGAAATTGCTTCTGAATTCATCATTGAGTCTGATCCTCAAAATATTGTAACAATTTTGATATTATATCCTGCTCAGAGGGATTTTTTTTGCCCCATTTTCTCTGTCATCCTTGTGGAATGGAGAAAAAAAAACCAACACCTGATCAAAAGCAAATATGCTCACAGCTAAACTTTTATGGTGAAGAGGGAGCACAGTTTCATTTTTTTAATTGCTGTCATCCAGATGGTCATTCTGGGCCAAATGTTGCTTCTTCCATACATCCATATGGATATCCTTCATAAAGGTTTTAAGACTCTGAGCCATGACTTAGCTTTAATTTATACATGCATTTTAATTTGATGGGCACAACAGCAAGCAGTTCAGTTGCATGTGTAAAATAGTCTTCATAGATCAACAGTTCAAACACAAGAGATTTCCTTCATTGTAGAAATCAAACACAGTGACACTCAAAGAAGGCAAATCCAACCATCTGTTATTGGCTATTTTGGGCATCTGCAGTGTGTGGGATGGGGGTCAAAAAAAAGGAGTCATTGCTAAAACTACACACACTTAACTTTTTTCACTCTACCCCACGAGCAGCAAAACTTTTAACATTGTGATTCTGGAATGAATCAGTATATTCCAAAAGATATGGGATAATAAAATAATAAATCCAGTGCTCGCTTCAGCAGCACATATACTAAAATTGGAACAATACAATAATAAATCCAATCTGGGTCGGTCACTGGGACCAGAGGTTGAATATTCTGAAATTTCGGACTCATGCTGGAGCTCATTCTCAGAGAACCTCTCTCTACTAGAATGTGTGCTTTTGGGTCTTCTAATCCAACACCCACCCACCCCACCCCCAGCTTGGGCAGGAAACCCTATACCATTTCAGACAAATGGTTGTCCAATTTCTTCTTCTGGAGCCAAGTTGTTCCACTGATTAATTGTTCTAACTGTCAGGAAATTTCTCCTTAGTTCTAAATTGCTTCTCTCCTTGATTAGTTTCCACCCATTGCTTCTTGTCCTGCCCTCAGGTGCTTTGGAGAATAGCTTGATTCCCTCTTCTTTGTAGCAGCCCTTGAGATATTGGAACATTGCTATCATGTCTCCCCTAGTCCTTCTTTTCATTAAACTAGACACACCCAGTTCCTGCAACTAGGAATGACATGATAGCAGTGTTCCAATATGTGAGGGGCTGCCACAAAGAAGAGGTGGGGTCAACCTATTTTCCAAAGCACCAAAAGGCAAGACAAAAAGCAATGGATGGAAACTAATCAAGGAGAGAAGCAACTAGAACTAAGGAGAAAATTCCTAACAGTGAGAGCAATTAACCACTGGAACAGCTTGCCTTCAGAAGATGTTCCATAACTGGAGATTTTTAAGGAAGAGACAGGATAGCCACTTGTATGGAATGGTACAGGGTCTCCTCCTTGAACAGGGGATTGGACTAGAAGACGTCCAGTTTTAGCCTCCATTCCTTTAATAATTTCTGTTGATCTTCTCTAGTTGTTGATTGGGGTGTTGATGGCTGGCTATTAAGTCATTGGGTGTTGTTATCTTGTGCTGCCAAGTCCTCGTCTCCTAAGTACTTGATAAACTGGTGGTAAATCAGCAGTCCTGTTGACTGACAAGGAGCCTGTTTCCCAGGCTTTGGTCATTTGTTATAGAATAGCCCAAAGTGCACATTCTGGCCCAGAGAAGTTCTCTAAGGATGGGCTCCAGTATGAATCTGAAAGCTCAGAAGACTAAACTACATGAGCCAATCACCGAAAAATATTGGAGTCTACAACATTATTCTGAGACACGTATATTTGGCTTCATTTGTAAAATAATAAATGTTTATCATTTTGCTGGAATATTTGGCTGAATTACAGTACTATACACTATATGAAGTGTTTCAGGAGGGACATGGTGGCTACGATGCTGAGCTTATCAATCAGAAGGTCAGCAGTTCAGTGGTTCGAATCCTTAGCGCCGCGTAATGGAGTGAGCTCCCGTTACTTGCCTCTGCTTCTGCCAACCTAGCAGTTCAAAAGGATGTAAAAAATTGAAAGTAGAAAAATAGGGATCACCTTTGGTGGGAAGGTAATAGTGTCCCATGTGCCTTTGGCATTTAGTCATGCCAGCCACATGACCATGGAGACGTCTTCGGACAGTGCTGGCTCTTTGGCTTTGAAACGGAGATGAGCACTGCCCCTTGAGCCGGAAATGTTTCAATGGGAACATTTTCTCTTTTGGGAAAAAAAAATAGATTTGTAGGATTTTGGCTCTGGGATTAAAATGTTGACATTTGTGTCCTACAATATTTTGGAATCAGAGAGAAAATACAATTTTCAGGTGTTTTTGCTTTATTCTGTAGCTATCAAAAAAAAAACACCCACCCAAAAAAACCACCCCAGTTTGGAGGAGGATGTTATATTGATGCCAATTGCTCTTAGTAGTAGTAGTAGTCGTAGTAATAGTAGTAGTAGTAGTAATAGTAGTAGTATTTTCCTGCAAAGAACATCAGGTATTGTAAGCTTCTGGTATTGCTGATATCAGATTTGTAGATTGTGTGTTGTTTTATAGCAAAAAAGGCATGACTGAACACCTTACACAGAAAAATGATTGAATGACTTACATAGATAAATATAGCTCCACTGATTGCCTTTATTGCTTTGTAGTGGGAAACTTGATGTATTGCTCCCATATAAACAAACAAATGCATTTTGTCTTATTGCTATAACCCATAGCCATAGAAAAGGCAATCCTTATCTCTGAATGTTGAGTGCATCTGCAGGTTTTATTAAATTTGAGTCTTCAGCAGTGTTTATGGTCTTTTAGAATAATGAACAACTAGGAGAATATCGTGAATAACTGAAGATAAATTGCACAAAAAAGCAATGAATTAACACATCCTTTTTTAAATCCAAAGTATGCTTCTTGCTTTGTTCATATCACTGGACTAAAACTCCCATAAGTCCCTGTAAGAAGCCATGCTGCTTGTAACTGAATGGAGCCAAAGTCTAAAAGCCCTTTATTTATTTATTTGTCACATTCCGCTTTTGCCCACTACTGAGATTCTATGTCGAAAAACAATGAAGATCTAGGAAGAGTCATACAATTCCTTCCAACTTTATGAACAAAACAGATCTGTATAACAGAATTGGAAGGGGCCTCAGAAGTCATCTATCTTGGAAGTCTTCTATCCAAGCAGGAAACCCTATACCATTTCAGAGAAATGACTGATCAGCTCTTCTTAAAAGTCTCCAGTGATGGACCACCACACCTTCTGAAAGCAAGCCATTCTACTTGTTAATTGTTCTCACTGTTAGGAAATTTCTCCTTAGTTCTAGGTTAATTCTGTCCTTGATTAGTTTCCATGCATTGTTTCTTTTCTTGCCTTCTAGTACTTTGGAAAATACGTTGGCTCTCCTCTTCTTTGTGGCAGTCCCTGAAATACTGGAATACTACTATCATGTCACCCCTAAACCTTCTTTTCAATAGACTAGACAAACTCAATTCCTTCAACCGTTCTTCATAATTTTTAGGCTCCAGGCCTTTAATCCTCTTCGTTGCTCTTTTCTCTTTTCTGCATTCTTTTCAAAGTCTCTACATCTTTTTTATAATAATGGGACCAAAACTGCTTCTGGAAGCCTTCCATTCCATGTATTGCAAACTAGTCAGGGTAGAATCTGTGGTTTTCTTTGACTGTCTATACTGTATGTTGAATTAAATATATGTATAATTTACTTTTTGTCTCACAGGGCATTGTTTCTCTGACTCACAATTTTTGGGGGGAATTTCTTTTTCAAAGATTGCATTCTAAGAAATGTATAAAAGATACACAAACATGAAACAACACAAGGTCTAAAAGAAATGATGGAGAACCAATATAAAAAGGAGACTGCACATGGATAAATTCAGACTAATCTTCATCTGGAGGGAATTTTATAAAGTAGATGGCAAGCCAGGAAACACCTTAAGAATATAGTGCTGTCTACAAAAGTGTGTCTGTAGAGACATTGCACATTTATACTTATGAATGTTTAATTGCATATGGGCCAAGGTGGGCTTCAAAAATTTTAGCAAGGGGTTCTCTGCCTGGTTGCTGGGTGGGCGTGGCCATGGTGGGCCTAGTCGGCCTCCTGCACCACGATGGGGGGGGGCACTTTTGCCCTCTCCGGGCTTCGGAGGCTTTCTTTGAGCCTCCAGGAGGGCGAAAATGGCCACCCCAGGCTCCAGAGCCCCTCTGGAGGCCTCATTCCCAAACTTCCGGTAGGCCTGTTTTTCACCCTCCCCAAGCCTCCGTATGCACCCTGCAGTTAGCTGCATCCAAAACGGGTCATGTGGGAACTCCTAAGAGGGGTGGGGTTGGGTGGGGTGGACGGGGCCAGCCAGGAGTGGGATTTGGGGATTCTCCAAACTGCACAGAATCTTAGCTAGAGGTTCTCCCGAACCCCTGCGAACCCCCAGCAGCCCACCCCCGATGCGGGCCACAAACTTATTGGGTTAGAACCTTATTTAGTTCGACTGCCAGTCATGTGATTTAGATAAACTAACTGTGAATACGATTGCAGCCATATAAAATGTATATTTCTGCATTTAATCCATCCTATTCAAAGTACGGACTTTCACTAAGTTCAAATCCTCTTTGCGTCGTCCTCTCAACTGGAAAGTTTCTTTTACAATCCAATCAAAATTTTTCAATTCAAATGCTGCCTTTAAAATGTAAATATCATACTTGGGTGTTTTCTTTTATGCACTACATATTTTATTGCTTATTAGATCAGCAGGAATCCTTTCTAAAATGAAGTATCAAAAGATGGCACTAGCTAAATCCTAATTGCTATCACAGCAAGACTATCCTATTAAATAATCATTGATTATAATTAGAATGTTCTATACTGTGCAACAGTAAAAAAATGTATCATCCGTAATTTTATGGTATAATTTTATAGTATTGCCATCCTGACTAAAATGAAAAGTGATGTGTCCCTCAAGTCAAGCTTAATTAATTTTCTTGGTATAAGTGGTATATTGCTACCTTTTTCTGGGGTGCTTTACCAATTTTCTAGGACTCCTGCTGTTAATAATCCAGTTATTAACATTTCTTAACTTTTTTTGAGATCAGTTGATGCTTTCTGAGACAAAACAATGTTTCTGCCGTGACATAACATTGTTTATATGCAGACAGTCATAGATATATATACATTTAAAATTGCACTACAGTTGATAGAACTGTGTAAGTATAACATCTAAGGGGCCTCTTTAGAAATAATGGGTGAGGTTCAGCTACCCACATATCCTGAAGCAATTTGGGAAATTGAATTGTAAGAGGGTGCCCAACCCTAAAATTTGGTAATTTCCTCTTCCTGTTTGGGACCCACCATCTACAGGTTTGTTGTCTGAGATACAGAAATATCAGGAAACATACAAGAAAACAATATTGTATTTCTTTGAATTGTATCCTTCCTTGATTCTGCACTGGGCATTGACTTGATCGTCTATGATTGTTGAGATTTTAGAAAATATCAATGCTTTGTTTGACCAGGTCTCTGTAATCATGAAAGCTAGAAATCTGAATTCTAACAGTCTGTTTTGAAGTTTCTCAATGCAGGTGAAAATGCACATCTGTTCTTCTGGAAGCAAACCATGCATCTTAATGAAAAATGTTGAATCTCTTATTTACAGACTGGTGCACTAGCACAGATAATTCATTCCTGAACCAGCTTATTCTTCTCTGGGATATCAACATAAAATAAAACTTCATCTTTTCTCAAGAAGCATTCCTATAATACAAAAAGTAATTATATGTGTGGACAGGCCAGGAAAGCATATAAGCAACCACTGATATCATGGTGCTCAAATCAGTTACAACTGCCCATTTACATCCATTTGTTTTATTTTCAATCTGCCTTTTACAAACTGCAATATATCACCTTAAGTAGCTTCCCTGAATGATGAATAAATGCAAAGCGTTAAAAATATATTTAATTTAGATGATGAAACCCATGTGTTGATAATTGATTCCCCCCTCCCCTTAAATAGGGAAGTCATTTCCATGCGCAAATTCCCAAAGCCTCTTTGGAACAGATCTTGAATTTTTTAGAATTCTCGGGGCTCTGAGGATTAGCTACTTAATTTGCTCTTCATTAATAAGGGAAGTTCCAATTCCATTTAACAGTATTTCTTCATTTCTTTCTGAGCGTAGGGACGGTACATCATGTTGTAAAATGAAGTCCTCTTGGGTGTTTCTTTTTAAATATCAGATTTTCAGGCTTGCCATAGTTACAGTTTTGTCTCTTTGGCAGGGCTTTGCCTACCATTGATCTGAGTGAGATGCTGGGAAGAATGGAATTAATTAAAATTAAGCTTTTGATTAAAAGAGCCGTGTAGGCACCCCATTAGCTGACTGCCCTTAGGCACAGAATAATGCTATTCTGTTCCTAGATAAAAGAAGATTCAAGTACTAGTGAAGTGAACTTTTATATGTGAAGGAAGTCTTCATGGTAGGAACCATAATTTCTGATGGGATGACTCTTTTGGAGAAGGGAGGGAGCGAGGGAGGGAGGGAGGGAGGGAGGGAGGGAGGGAGGAAGGAAGGAAGGAAGGAAGGAAGGAAGGAAGGAAGGAAGGAAGGAAGGAAGGAAGGAAGGAAATATCTAAAGCAGGGGTGCTATTCAGCAGGTTCTGACAGGTTCTGGAAAACCGATAGTGGAAATTTTGAATAAATCGGAGAACCAGCAAATACCACCTCTGGCTGCCCCAGGAGTGGGGAGGAATGGAGATTTTGCAATATCCTTCCCCTGGAGTGGGGTGGGAATGGAGTTTTTGCAATATCCTTCCCCCAGGAGTGGGAAGGGAATGGAGATTTTGCAGTATCCTTCCCCTGCCAGGCCACCAAGCCACGTCCACCAAGCAACACCATTCCCACTAAGCCACACTCACAGAACCAGTAGTAAAAAAAATTTGAATTCCACCACTGAGAAAGGATGACTCTTCTGGTGTATATTTACAGTATATCAGAGTAATCATCTAAGAAAGTCCTGCTGAAAAACTTTCAATGTAACACCAAGGCTGGCTGGGGAATTCTGGGAGGTGAAAGTTGCCAAGATCTTAAAGTTGCCAAGATTGAGAAATATGAGACTGAGAAAAATGGTACAATGAACCTTGAACGAATCCACTCATTAAAATAAGGCAACATTAAGAGGGTTTAAATGTAATATAAATGTATTTGATGGTTTTCATCTCTTCAAGGAGATGAACAGATATTAAACCAGGAAATTGATATAGATTTTTTTCCCCTGGAGATACAAAAGAGTCCTGCTAAGATTTGGAAGGACATTTTTAGAAGTGACAAATAAAAAGGTAATTTTTACTTTTTGATACAAAAAACGTTCTGAAGGATTTTCGCTTTGAAATGACAGTAAATTACCTCTGAGGCTTTTGTTTGTGAAGGAATTAAAGAATATTTTTTTAAAAAATCAGGGAAGATTTATAAGTTTGGCTTGTTCAACCAGGGTTAAAAAAAAGAAAAGAAAATACTTACGTCTAGTTCCTCTTATTGAGCTTTTGCTGACAAAAATTATTGACATGGCATTTGGACTTTGTTTTCCTTATCTAAAAATGAGCAATGGGGAAAAGAAAGATTATTTGGAGAAGGTGATGAGTTATTAAAATTATTTTTACCTGCTATTACTTTACCTACCTCACTTATTATTCTTAATAAAATTATTCCAAAAAGAAGCAACTTTTAAGTGTCACCTTTTTTCACACACAAATAAATGCCCCCAAAAAGTTAGCTATCATATTTTTCAGAGTATAAGACGCACCTTTTTCCCTCCCTAAAAGGGGGTGAAAATTTAGGTGCGTCTTATACACTGAATGTAGCCCCACCCACCCACTGGCCCCCACCCTTTGGCCTCTGCCTCCCAGCAGTTTACCTCCCTGCAGCAAGCAGCAAGAAGAAACAGCTCGTTTCAGCTTCAGCACAGCCCAATTAGCACACGTTGATTGGATCAGCCTCCCAACTCTCAGCTGTTTTGCTCTCAGCTGTTTTGCGGGGGCCTCTGCTGCTTGCTGCAAGGAGGTAAATTGCTGGGAGCAGAGTTTTTTTTCTTGTGCTAATCAAGCTATGCTGAAAACGAAAATGAAAGTAAAGCAGGCTATTTGCTGTTTGCTGCAAAGAGGCAAAATTGCTGGGAGGCAGAGGCAGATTTCTTTTTCTTGTTTTCCTCACCAAAAAAGGTAGGTGCGTTTTATAATCCGGAGTGTTTTATACTCTGAAAAATATGCAAAACATATTTTTACAGCTTTCTTAAAAGAATTGTTTGTTTCCATAAGACAAAGAAAAATGAATACAAAATTGCTTGGCGCCAAAAAAGTTCACCAACACTATTGCTTGGATGTAAGAAATAGGACTACAGGAGCTGGGTTGCCAAATCAAAATGACATTAGGTGGCAGTAAACACCATTCTCTTTGCTGCCATTTAGTAGCAAATTGTTCCTATCAGTCACATTCTGATAAGGGGTCCTTATTTCAACCCTGAGCTACCAATATTCTCCTTTATTGGTACATTCTGATAAACCCATTCAAAGGCCTATCTCCAAAGGGTTCGCCTCTCAAATTAATCCTATCTAGACTAGAATAGAATAAGAGTTGGAAGGGACCTTGAAGGTCTTCTAGTCCAACCCCTTGCTTAGGTAGGAAACCCTCTACCACTTCAGACAAATGGTTATCCAACATCATCTTAAAAACTTCCAGTGTTGCAGTATTCACAACTTCTGCAGGCAAGTTGTTTCACTGATTAATTGTTCTAACTGTCAGGAAATTTCTCCTTAGTTCTAAGTTGCTTCTCTCCTTGATGGTTTCCACCCATTGCTTCTTGTCCTACCCTCCAAAGGTGCTTTGGAGAATAGCTTGATTCCCTCTTCTTTGTAGCAGCCCCTGAGATATTGGAACACTGCTATCATGTCTCCCCTAGTCCTTCTTTTCATTAAACTAGACACACCCAGTTCCTGCAACTAGGAATGACATGATAGCAGTGTTCCAATATTAGAGGGGCTGCCACAAAGAAGAGGGGGTCAACCTATTTTCCAAACCACAAAAACGCAAGACAAATGCAATGGATGGAAACCAATCAAGGAGAGAAGCAACCTAGAACTAAGGAGAAAATTTCTAACAGTGAGAGCAATTAACCACTGGAACGGTTTACCTTCAGAAGATGTGGATGTTCCATAAGTGGAGATTTTTTAAGAAGAGACAGGATAGCCACTTGTCTGGAATGGTACAGGGTCTCCTGCTTGAACAGGAGGTTGGACTAGAAGACCTCCAAGGTTCCTTCCAATTCTCTTATTCTGTTCTGTTCTAGATGCCAAGATGAATTGATAATATCTAGCCCAGTATTGAAAACTCTTCCCCCAAAAAATAGTGAAGCTGAAAGAACATAAAGAGTTCAAATCACTAGTTGTTGTGATAAACACAACATCTATTATTATAGCCTAGAAACATAAAAGGTTTCTAGACTATAATCTTAAGGATAGTTGAAATGTTTCTTCTCTTTGTTTCTGTAAATGCAATGGGAATTAATAGCAATAGCAGTTAGACTTATACACTTATATTCTGTCCCATGGTGCTTTACAGCATTCTCTGGGAGATTTACAATTTCAGCATATTTCCCCCAACAATCTAGATTCTCATTTTACCAATCTTGGAAGAATGGAAGGATGAGTCAACTTTGAGCCACCATTTATGGATTGCAAATTTCAATTATATAATAACAATGTTGTTATGACAATAATTAAAAGGAGACAAATACTATGTATAAAAACCACCATCAGAAAATTGTTGGCATATTCAAAAATGATAACATATAATATATAAATTCCAAAGAAAGCCTGTCCATAGAGGAGTTTTCCTTCCTTCCACTTTTCTTGGTAAAACAAAGGGGATTGGCTATCAGTAGAGCAAGAGGTAAGTTATTTTAATGCTTTGCTTGACTGTTCTGGCCTAATTATACCTGTCTAGCCTAATTCCTTCCCATCAATTCTACCACCAGGTTTCAAGATGTGTGAAGTAAGAAGGTTAATCCCCGAACCTTTGCAATGAACAAATAAAAGAAGTATTGATAAATCTGATCATACCCATAAGTCCTGGTGTAGTAAACTAGAGCAGTTGGAGTTGTGTGATTATTGAGAAGTGATCAATTGACACATTTAACTAACCCCAAAGTATTTACATTTAGTTCAAAGCTTAAACTAAACCCTTTACCCAATAAACCGGCTTTCCTTGGATTCTATAACCTTAGCAGAGTTATAACTGACTCTTCCATCATTCATGGTCAAGAAAATGTCCTACAGCAGCCTTCTAACACAGGGCATCCCTAAGCACGCCATCACTGTGAACTTTTCAAATGTCATGTATATAATGGGAAAAATGTGTTGTTCTGAATCCAGAATAATCCATTTGGTCCCAGAGGTTCAGGACCCAGAGCCATGGTTTGGCAGAAACAAAACCCAGAATGTTAGGTTGCTTGGGTTATTCTGGTTTTGGGCAAAACAAAGTCACTAGTAGGTGAATCCAAGGCAGGGGTGAAATATAAAATTTGTTACTACTGGTTCGGTGGGCGTGGCTTGGTGTCAGGGTTAATGTGACTGGGTGGGCGTGGCCAACTTTTTTAAAAAAAAAACTTTTCAAAGCATTTTTTCTAATACTTTGAAAAGCCTCTACAGATCAGGCAACTCAGCTGGAATCGCAAGAGACTTTTCAAAGCATTTTTAAACCACCTCTTCTGCCAAGAGGTTGCAGAAAAAAATGCTTTGAAAAGCCTCTGACAATCCCAGCTGAGCCACAGGATCATCAGAGGCTTTTTTTTTTTTACTTTTAAAAGCATTTTTTCGTCGGAAGAAATTGTAGAAAAAATGCTTCTAAAAGTAAAAAAAAAAAGCCTCTGATGATCCTGTGGCTCAGCTGGGCATGGGGGGGGGCAGGGATTTTTGCTACCGGTTCTCCGAACCACCCGCCACCATCGCTACCGGATCGGGCGATCCAGTCAGAACCGGGAGCATTTCACCCCTAATCCAAGATCTCTTTCAACTCTATTATTCTGCATTCTATTCTGTATAGGACAGGATGGTGTGCATTGAGCTCGCTCTCCCCTTCACAGTTGCCAGAAAAGTATATGCTAGCCTATCGATTGTATCTTCCGTCCCTTGGTTGCTGATGTTCTTGGCTTTTTTTTTTTTTCTTGCTCCCCGAACAACTTCTAGCTTCATTCCCTGCATGGGCCATGGTTTAGCTTCGAGGATCTTCAAGCACACAACTGTTCATATGCAAAAAATATATTGGAATCTCTAGTTCCTACATCTCAGAGAAAATATAAAAGGAGCAGAATAAGATGGTGATAGATAACTCCCCCTTCAATTTGTCTAAAGTAAAGCCAAACCCAGTTGTGTCACTGCAGATGTTTTACATTTTCAGAAGGGAACAAGACTATAAGAGGGTTGCCACCTCTCTACTAAGCCACTTCAGATTAATTCTCTACATCCGTTTGTGTCCTCAGTTGCCCTACAGAAATAAATCAAATTCAAGACTAGGCAACAATATCCACTGACAGTCAGCCAGTTCTTCTCATGTGTGTCAAATATATCCATCAATTTTCCTTATATGGGAACAGCTCTTAGAAGTGAGTATTAAGTAGTGGCATATTAAACACTGCCTGTCATTAACTCACTGATGCACAAACTTCTCTTTCTCTCACACACTCCTGCCAAATCCCTAATGCTGCTAGATTGTTCTGCTGAGATCTTAGGCTGTGTTTGTTAATTATGGTAAAAAGGTCCTTGAAACAGATACGACTGAGAAACCATTCAATAAAAAAAACACTCTTTTCCAGAAGCACCTTTGTTTTGGTTAGCAAAGTGTTACAATAATGGTTATGTTTCCACCCAGCTCTCTTTCTCTGGGCCAATTATGCATCAATAAGGTGAACTAAAATAAGGAGGCTAAAACATATGAAGAACGGTTGCAGGAACTGGGTATGTCTAGTTTAATGAAGAGAAGGACTAGGGCAGGCATGATAGCAATGTTCCAATATCTCAGGAGCTGCCACAAAGAAGAGGGAGTCAAGCTATTCTCCAAAGCACCTGAGGGTAGAACAAGAAGCAATGGGTGGAAACTAATCAAGGAGAGAAGCAATTTAGAACTAAGGAGAAATTTCCTGGCAGTTAGAACAATTAAGAAGTGGAACAGCTTGCCTGCAGAAGTTGTGAACGCTCCAACACTGGAAATTTTTAAGAAAATGTTGGATAACAATTTGTCTGAAGTGGTGTAGGGTTTCCTGCCTGGGCAGGGGGTTGGACTAGAAGACCTCCAAGGTTCCTTCCAACTCTGTTATTCTATTCTATTCTATTCTATTCTATTCTATTCTATTCTATTCTATTCTATTCTATTCTATTCTATTCTATTCTATTCTATCTACTGGAAAGTCCAAAAAGGGACTGCTGGAATAGATGATGATTAAATTTCAAGAGAGGAGAGTTTTTCCCATTATCCCATAACCCCATCGACCTGTCTATTACCTGGGAGGGAAAGCACATATCTGAAACAGCTACCTTCAACCTCCTACTTCCAGTTATTATTATTTTTTTGTGGAAACGTTGCAGTTGTATTCATCCTTGTGAACCACGCTGTGACCAGATGCATAAACCATAATGTGTGAACGCTAGGAAGTACAACTCTTACTGTGATTTTGTACCATGGAAATTGCTGAGACCCCATTCTAATCCATCTGGAAAATGTATAAATATAAAATCTCTTGAATGAATATGTATACCTGGACGTGATTTGGATATTATGGTATGAACTCCAGACTGAGTTATATTTGGAATATATAGTGCTATAAATATCACTGCATCTTAGGACAGCATGACTGTTTTAGACCAACTGATTTTAATGGACTGGCTCAAAGTCTGACCCAAACCTATTCTGTAGATTCAGCAACGTACACAATTCTATTTTCGCCTATTACTTTGTGCACATCTTTCCTCTCTTCACGTGAAGCTCTGATGCTTTGTCCATTTCTCCATTCAGTACACATAAGCCTCAGCCTGATTCAATTATCTAAATTTTTCACAGTGATAGAGGGCTGGAGAGATGCTGCTGTGAAACTTCTGATTCCAAAGATGCTCTTTGTTTCTCTTATACCTTGCCTCCATTTATTCAAGGGAAGACCTAGGTCAAGGACTCTTTAATCTCTTTTTTCTTCAGTGGAGAGGCCTTGGAAGGGCTCTTCCTCTTGATATACACTTAACCCACTCACTTAAAAAGTACTTAATTTCTTCTTGTAGAATCCATGCCATGTGAAGTAGGAGAAGGGTCTGGGAATGTATCCACTGATATTCAGATTGGAAAGGAAGGAGTGAAGCAGCACTTTGGACTCAGCTCCAGGGGACGGCACAATTTGGTGACCCTTTATCCATGCTCGTTTGAGGGAAAATGTTAAAAAATAAAAAGTAGATATATTTATTTAGAAAATGATTTCTAAATGGTGCTTTTACTTCCTTAGCAATGCTATATGTTTTCAATGAAGGAAGCTGCAAGGATTTGAAGCTGGAAAAGGTTAGAGTTTGAAAATTAATTAGTAGTTACGATCGGCCTCTCCTCTCCCCTTTTCTCCTTCAGGCTTGCCCCACAAAAGCCTCTCCTCTCTATCTCCTTCTCCCCCTCAGGCTTGCCCCATAGATCCTCTCCTCTCCCCTTCTCGTCCTCAGGCTGGTCCCACAGAAGCCTCTCCATCCTCTCCTCTCCCCTTCTCTCCCTCAGCCTTGCCTCACAGAAACGTCTCCTATGCTATCCCATTCTGGAGATTTCGTGATTAATGTGCGAATGATTTTCGCTTTTATATATATAGATAGATAGATAGATAGATTTAAGATTGGCGAAGTGGTCAGAAATTGTACCAGACTTTTTAAAGTATAAAGAGAAGTCTAAGAGCTCAAGCAATATCTCAGAGTAACTCACCAGATTTCCATTATCTTCTTATGTGTGCATGCACCCTCATCCACGTTTATTCATCTTTGAAAGGTAATTTAAACATCCAAAGAAGAGAAAAGAAAAAGAATGCAAAGATACAGACTCTAAAATCAATATGTCAGCTTAGAACTGTGCTTCCTTTTAATGTGTCTCTTGCAGTATATTAAAGTTTACCTTTTGAATCACATATGTATTGACTTAATTACATAAATATTGACTTAGCTTTACATGAAGCCCTTTTCAGGCTCGATATAACCACAATGTCAATATTTGTTGCATGTAGCAATGCTGAACTTCAATGCTAATTTTGACTGATATTATTACCCACTGAATATATAATACAGAGCAAAATATGAAATGACATCCTGACTGTAAAAAAAAATAAATGCATCTAATTAGGAATTACTGAAGAAACCATTTGCTGAATCACGGGCTGCCAATAGCTTGGTTTATCATTCTACCGTTTCTGGTTTAAGACACTTTATTCTTAATATCTAAAAGAAATAGTCTGGGGGGAGGGAATAAAACAGGTTGAAAACAGGTATTTTAGAGCAGGGGTCTCCAACCTTGGCAACTTTAAGATTTGTGGACTTCAACTCCCAGAATTCCTCAGCCAGCAAAGCTGCCAAGCTTGGAGACCCTTGTTTTAGAGGACAAGCCTATATTTTATTCGTTGTAGTCCCAAACGTGCTTTCCAAAAGGTAACTGGGTTTTCTTGGTGTGTTCCTTGCAAATGGTTCAATTATCATCCAAGAAACATCTTCAGTTCTAAACTGAATGGTAGGGAATGGGCCAATGCATTAGATAGGACAGTGTCTCCTTCTTTTTTGGTATCTTGAGAAACTGAGAAATAGTAGCGCAGTGATGATGTCAGCAAGGAGACAGGCAAAAGCAGGAGGAAACACCTCCAATCTCCCTGCATCTTACTTGAACTCTCCTGGCAGCTATTCTAACTCTGCATCTTCCCTTGCCTGTCATAGACTGATGACCAGCGCAGCCACTGACTCTCTTTCCTAGCGGGTGTGGCCAAGCATCCTAAGGGACATGGGATAGGCCAGACAGATGCTGGCTATTGAATATTGTAAATACTTCTGGATCACATGGGAGGGGATTGCGCGCGTGATTGGGTGATGGGTGGGCGGTGACTAAAGTATAAAAGGCAGTGGGAAGCACTGGTTGATAGCCCTAACAATAGTTTCTTTTGGATTGTCAGTGAGTACCAGAAATAAAAAGGCAGCAACAGACCACGTTTATTTGTGACCTTTATTCTCCTTAGCCTGGAACCTGACAACTAGCATGTGGGAAAAGACAAAGGAATCCAAACAAAATGTCATAGTTATGGTTGATGAGCACAGATGAGCTTCAGAGTTTCGAAGACAAATCTGAAGAGGGTCACATTCCTTTTACAATTTGAGAGTCCTTTTGGATACACCACAGATGATCAATAACAAGAAGGGCACTTTTACCAATTTTGTTAAATTAGCAGTTCCATTTCAGAAGGGCAGAAATGTGGAGCCAGTAACGAATGTTCGAGTAATCTAAAATTGCATTACAATAATCTATTCTTCTTAGGGCATCTTTTGAAGATACTCTGGAAACTCCCAATAATCCAGAATTAAGGACTATGGGTGATAGATGGCACTTCTAATAAATGCCTTGTCTTCTCTGGTAACAGCTTCATTAATTACCAGATGGTTTCTGGGTCCAATTCAAGTTCCTCAAATGGGCTGTCTTATGGGACCAGATAACGTACAAAACCTATTACCCCATATTGCTCACACTATATGTTTCAAACTTAGCAGGTCTCATTATGGAAATGCTTAACTATTATTGCTATTTCCCTCATGGGATCTTGACTATGAAGCGGTCTTTTTTAAAATCTTCTTAATAGAATAATTAATATAAGACCACATTTAAATATTGCATCCAGTTGGGTCACCACAATATAAAAGAAGATGTTGAGACTCTAGAAAGCATAGAGAAGAGCAACAAAGATAATTAGGGGGTTGAAGGCTAAAACATATGAAGAATGGTTGCAGGAACTGGGTATGGCTAATGTAGAGAAACGAAGGAGTAGGAGCAGTGGTGGGTTGCCCCCGGTTCGGACCGGTTCTATAGAACCAGTAGTAAAACTGGCAGGAGGCTCCGCCCCCTGATCCTGACGTCATGAGAAGCAATCTGCGCATGTGCAGAAGCAAGGTGTGTGCACGAACGAAGCAAGCGCACAAGCGTGATCCTGTTGCGAACCGGTAGTAAAGGTAAGTAGAACCCACCCCTGAGTAGGGGTGATGTGATATCTTAATATTTGAGGGGCTGCCACAAAGAAAAGGGGCTCAACCTATTTTCCAAAACACCCGAAGGCAGGACAAGAAGCAATGGATGGAAATTTATCAAGGAGAGAAGCAACCTAGAACTAAGGGAAAATTTCCTGATAGTGATAAATATTAACCAGTGGAATGGCTTGCCTCTGGAAGTTGTGGGCACTCCATTACTGGAGATTTTTAAAGAAGAAAATGGATAGCCATTTGTCTGGAACGAAATAGGGTCTCCTGCTTGAGCCGGAAGTTGGACTAGAACACCTCCAAAGTCCCTTTCAACTCTGTTATTCTGTTATTCTATTTGGACCTTCAAGATCCCTTCAATTCTGTTACTCTAATATACGAAGAAAAGAAGAAGAAGAAAATGAAGAACAAGGCATACTATGACACACACACAAAATCATTTACCTTGATTTTTAAACACATAATAGAGCTGAGGTGGCATAGTGGTTAGGGTGCAGTACTGCAGCTACTTCAGCTGACTGCTAGTTCAGCAGACTAGCGAATCAAATCTCACCAGGCTCAAGGTTGACTCAGCCTTCCATCCTTCCGAGGTGGGTAAAATGAGGGTCCAGATTGTTGGGGGCAATATGCTATTTAGTATACTGTCTTTGGTGTAAGCCGCCCAGAGTCCTCGGAGAGTGGGCGGCATAGAAATATGAATAATAAAATGAAATAAAAATAAAATAAAATAAATAAAAAATAAACCTAACAACCTTAAAACATGTTCATCATTCATTTCAATGCAATGGTAAAGAGCCAGCCCATAAACAGAAAGTGAACACATATCCAGGCCTATATATCTGGGACAGTTCTATCTTCCCAACTTAGAACAGTGATTTTCTTAACTTTTGCCAGATCTAATAAATCCATAACTGTATAAAGAATTATGAAATATTTTCCTGCTTGAACTGAGATTGGGCCTTCCTTTGTTATAGTTTACAGTAGTTTCACCTAGGAGGTCTTTCAGTTTTTAAAGAGCTTTTAGCTCTTTAGCTTTTTAATGGTTTTTACTTTACACAAATATTTATGTACTTCAGAAAACCATGAAATGGGAAGGATACACGAAATGGAGAGTATGCAAAAAAACATTGTTTAAAAATAAATAAAACAAAGATGCTTTATCGTTCCCTTAAAACACTGGATGGGAAGAACACCTAATTAAAGCTTGCTTTATGAGTAGAAAACAGAGTTGCCAGTTATTCAATTATTCCCCTCTCTTTGTCATAGACAGAGTGGTAGTTTTGCTTTTTGGAGACTAAAGTCTTCTCAAGAACAAAATGGCCTGTGAAACTTCAGCAATATCTAGATCAGAAATATTTAGGCTATAGCCCAGGATGATATGTACCTTATCAGATACTATCTCTGCCCCCCTGAAGTCCTCTAATTTGCAAGATTTTTGATGGCAGGTTTTCAAGTGACTCTCACCCACCATTCTGCTTGCAATCTGCCTAAGAAGGAAAGCAGTAGCGGTATTCACTTACCTTTGCTACTGGTTTGCAAATGTGAGTGTGCGCCACTCTGTGCATGTACAGAGCCTTCTGCGCATGTGCAGAGTGTCCATGATGATGTCCAGGTGGGTGGGCAGAGCCTCCTGCCACCGCCACTACCAGTTTGCCCGATCCGGATAGAACCGGTTCAATACCACCATTGAAGGGAAGGCTTGTTGTGTCCACAACTTGTGACTCTCTGATGGCTTCTCCATTGACTTTGTTGGAAGCCTGCAGAAGTCACAAATCATGGTCATGTGAAGTCCTCACTTGACAACTCATAGTCCTCACTTAATGATGGCAATGGGAACTGCAGTGATTGCCATCTCTAAGTGGCACAGTCGGGTGACATTGCATTTACAACTGTATGGATTAGTGATGGAAATGCCAATCCCAATTACCATCATAACCTTGGAAATTAAAACCTGTATGAGCAACTTCTGACTTGAGTAATCTTTGGTTCCTTCCTTTCCTCTGAATAAGGCTTTCTAATGTGAGAAACCAGTTAATGCCAGATGCCAACAAAGAGAGGCCTACAGAGAAAACACTTGATAGCGTGGGAAGGAAAATCCATCTGGTTCAGTTCCAAGCTGGGAGAAAGACACTGGAAATAATGTAGAGGCTGATTGGAAAGAAAGATTCTGTTTATTGATGAGCAGAACCAACACGCACACAGCATGCAGTTCTGGGGCAGCTGACCAAATGGTTGAATGAGTGGAAGGATCTTTATAGGTTTCTGTGAGTTTGAAGTTTGAACTGTTCTGGGGATTGTGCAATGAAAGATCTTATGCCTTTTGCTAAATGATGGTGGGTTAATCCTATTATGTCCTAAAAGGTCATGTCCTACCCTTCCTAAACCCATCACCCTGGAGTTGAAGATGTTTTGTTTATGAATAGATTGGCTCAGATTTCTTAATGGGACCAAAATCTCTATCTCTAAAGATAGATAGCTTCTGCTGGAAGCTGTTTTACTATGCAGGAAATTGGGGCTGGAACATGTTTCTCCATTTCTCCCTTTGGGGAAATATAATATTCTGCTTCTTTAAAATATTCCCCAAAATATTTCATTTTTCAAGCAGGGGGGGGGGGGGCTTCCCACAATTGGTTACCCTTTTCAGCATATATAAATGGACTGTCCCACCATTCTATGCTCTCTGGCTGTAATTTAGCAATGAGCAATGAGCTAAGTTGCAGCCTGACAGCATAGAAGGGGTGGGACAGTTCATTTACTGAAGATATGCCAAAAAAGGATAACATATCAAGTGTTTTCTCTGTATGCTTCTCTTTGTTGTCATCCTTCAACCTTCTTCTCCAACCTTCCCATTCTTGCCTTTTTTTTCAGAGCACAGTTTATGCTTAGCAAGCACTTGAATCTGCAACCACGTAATTCAACATAAATAATAAAGTATTTATTCACATTTATAGAGTTGTGCTTAACTTTATATCGTATACAGATTGTGTCAGCTTCTGTTCACTAAGCTGAAATATATCATTTGAGTAAAGGTAAAGGTAAAGGTTCCCCTCGCACATATGTGCTATTCATTCCCGACTCTAGGGGGCGGTGCTCATCTCTGTTTCAAAGCCAAAGAGCCAGCGCTGTCTGAAGACGTCTCCGTGGTCATGTGGCTGACATGACTAAATGCCAAAGGCGCATGGAACGCTGTTACCTTCCCACCAAAAGAGGTCCCTATTTATGTGCTTTTGAACTGCTAGGTTGGCAGAAGTGGGACAAGTAACAGGAGCTCACCCCCATACGCGGCACTAGGGATTCGAACCGCTGAACTGCCAATCTTTTGATTGACAAGCTCAGCGTCTTAGCCACTGAGCCACCACATCCCTGTCATTTGAGTAGGGGTACCTAAATTTCCATACAAGTGGATGGTCCCAAGAGGATATTGCCCCCCCCAAAAAAAGTCCCATCAACCCCAATCATTCATAATCCTGGCTGAGTCTAAAAGACCATATTTTCTTACCCCTATATTTTTGTTCCTTTAAATGTTCTTCATGTCTAGGCCTGATAATTATTAGATTAAGGCTAGATAAGTAGTTTTCATCCCTCTGATCATTCTAACATTTATTAAGGACTGTAATTAATGTATGAAAATCATCAGCACATGTGGTTCACTACTGATTTTAGACAGCTTTAAGGAAAGATTAGGGATAAAAAGCATTAGCAATTAGGTGCCAGGGTTATTAGCCATGATAAATTGTTATCTCTACATCCAAGCTCTTTGCCACTAGGTGTATGAAAAGCAAAGCAAGGCTCTTGATAAGAAGGCATCTGTTTGATCATGATGCAAAGAAGGAAGCTGACCTCTAAAGTCCTTTAATCTCTGCAGAAAGATTGCTATGTGCTCAAAAGTAGAAAGCTCTGACATGATCCACAACAGAGGAATGTTAGTGAAGACGATGGAACTTTCACAGATGGCTAAATTGACATCCCTGATTAGAAAATAGACAATATCTACATTTATGGCGAACTGGGAGCCCCTCATAAAATTTTTGCATGAAACGGAAAAAGGTACTATGATTTGTGGGTTTGATTCTTAGAAACATAATTAGATAACTGGAAAAAAATGAACTATTTTTATGTAACTATGGAAAAGGGATGCTGTGGCTCAGTGGCTAAGACACTGAGCTTGTCGATCGAAAGGTTGGCAGTTCAGCGGTTTGAATCCCTAGTGCCACGTAACAGGGTGAGCTCCCGTTACTTGTCCCAGTTTCTGCCAACCTAGCAATTCGAAAGCACGTAAAAAATGCAAGTACAAAATAGGGACCACCTTTGGTGGGAAGGTAACAACGTTCTGTGTGCCTTTGGCATTTAGTCACGCTGGCCACATGACCACGGAGACGTCTTCAGACATGTTCTGTTCCCGTCTCACACATGCACACAAACAGTCAGCCAGGAGTTAAATAAAACTTGCAGACAATAAATTCCTTCGATAACAGGATTGGCAGCAACCCAGTAGCTGCTTGCCAAGAACTTTACTCACAGAGGGAGGTGTTCCTCCTCCGTCAGATAAACCAAAACAAATACACAAAGCCACAGAATTGTCAAGTCCAGTCCGTATTAAATCCAAGGCAGGCAGATAACGTAATTTCAGAGATACAATGCGACTCACTAGTTTTTTAGTTTTGTCCGTCACAGAGCCTGAATGGCCACCACACCCCCTTTTATCCCCTGTGGGGTATGGTCCAGTGACTCAGCTTAATCTCTGGCACACCTCCTTTTCTGCTGCGTGCGCTTGTCTCTCCGACGCTGGCGAGGATCCAGCCAAGACTTATCTCCGTCACTGTCCGACTGCAACTGTTCGGAGATATCTGGCTCCTGGCCAATCTCTTCTCCTTTGGGAGACACCTGAGGCATTGCCAGAGAGGAGGGTCCTGGAGAGGGAGGCCTGGCCAACTCCTCTCCTTCACCTTCAGAGTCTTCTCCCTCTGATAAGATGGGCTCGGGGATCGGAGTCACAACAGGACAGTGCTGGCTCTTCAGCTTTGAAATGGAGATGAGCATCGCCCCCTAGAGTTGGGAACTACTAGCACATATGTGCGAGGGGAACCTTTACCTTTACCTTTACAGAGTAAGAGATAATTTACTAAATGCACTTGTATTTGTGGCAAAGGAAATTAGAAGCTTCCTTTATCCCCTTTTCTCTCTTTTTTTCTGGACTTTGGTCTTTTATTCTTTCCTTTATTCTGCATTGGTGTTTGTTAGGTTTAATAAATAAAGTTTGTTAAAAACGGTGTTCCTTTCATCTGATTCTTCTGCAGTTATCTTATGTTCTCATGAATCCTCATTTCACCCCTTTCTCACACACATATAAACACATTGCATGCTAACTACAATTCCTTATTCAGTTCAGGATTGCTCTTTCTCAATTATTCACTCAAATTTTTTTAAAAAAGAAATTGAAGCATTTTTGGCTCCAGTTGTATCTTTTTGGAACTCATGGGTTCTTTTAATATCTTAGAAGACATTAAATTCAAATTAAAGTTACTCAACATTTTGTCAAAGAGATTGGCTGTAATTGCTCAGAATATAATGAGGTGGACGAAGGATAATGGCATATTTCAGTTTAAATTAGAGGATGGCAAAGAGGGAAAAATGAGACACTAGAAAAGGTGCTGAAGTTCACGGAATAAAATTTAAAGAATCGGGAGAATAATAAGGGCCAGTTCTGGCAAAAGCGATTATGAAGATAATCACTTTTGAGACAGTTACCACCAATAATGTGGTTGTGTGTGGTGGCCATTCCTATTAGCCACTCTGATTTTATAAAAAAAAAATGTAAGAATCTTGATTCTGGCTTTAATCACTGTCAATGTTCTGTAATGCACGGTTTTGCCATCTCAACATTTTTTTTAAAATCATTTTCAGCTCCAGGTTTCTTTATGACAATGTCTGAACAAGCAGATTAAACTCAGTGAGTTGCAACAACCATTAATTGGTTCAGAAGTCAAACAACTCACTACAATAAAAGTAATATCATATATTTGGATGTATATTTCCTAACAAGCCATTTTTGTGCATGGCAATCCTAGCATGTTTCTTCAGATATTTCTGAGCCTAAAATTGCATCCCTGTCCCTTGATGGCATGAACTAAATATAAAGCAGTCAAACTAGCGATGATCACATTTAAAAAAAACTCTTGCTTCTCTTGACCATACTCTGCAGATACCCTTGGCTCAAAAATATATCACTTTCTTCTCAAAACCTCATTGAGCACTTGTTATCATTTTGTAATCTGTTACAATTACGTAGCTTCTTCTCTGGTAATAGTCTACTGCTAACTAGAGCATACAAAACTTTTCCTGGACCCATTCTCGAATACAGCTCATCTGTCTGGAACCCGCACTGCATTTTGGACATTAATACAATTGAGAGAGTCCAGAGATATTTCACGAGAAGAGTCCTCCACTCCTCTGCTTGCAATAGAATACCTTATGCCACCAGGCTTGAAATTTTGGGCTTTGACAACTTAGAACTATGCCGCCTTTGGTCTGACCTGAGCATAGTACATAAAATTATCTGCTACAATGTCCTACCTGTCAATGACTACTTCAGCTTCAACCATAACAATACACAAGTACACAATAGATACAAACTCAAGGTAAACCGCTCCAAACTCGATTGCAGAAAATACGACTTCAGCAACAGAGTGATCAATGCCTGGAATGCACTACCTGACTCTGTGGTTTCTTCCCCAAACCCCCAAAACTTTAACCTTAGACTGTCTACTGTAGACCTCACTCCATTCCTAAGAGGTCTGTAAGGGGCGTGCATGAGTGCACCAATGTGCCTACTATCCCTGTCCTACTGTCCCTATTTATTCGTATCCATTTCCTGTATTCATAATCATGTTTATACTTATTATCTGTTTTCTTATACGTGCTTGACAAAATAAATAAATAAGTAAATCTTTTCCTTCGCATGGAAGTTATTTCTATTTATTTCAATTGAATTTTCATTCCAAGAAGCATGCTTTGGACCAAAGGCTTTATTTTATAATCCATTAGGTAGTGATTGTAATGCGGTGGTCCTTTTTGAAGAGATTCCTGTCTTGTATAAGCTCCTTTCTATGCTTTTAAAGATTTTTTTCCCCTACCTTGTGACTTACTCCTAAGTGCTCCCTGCCATTACATGACCCCATGAAGCGAGGAATGCTTACCATGCAATGCTTTGAAGCTTAAAGCACATCTAAATCTTGTTAAGGTTATTTAGAGAAGATATTGATACAATAGAAAACTCTACAAAGTATTGCTATTGCAACTTAAGAGTGCAAAGGCCTTTCATGTATTACAAGGCAATAAACCTATCTTTGCCCATGACTGAACATTTAATGAGATGACTATTCCTTGCTCCTTATACTTTTATGGCATATATTTTTGAGCACTTGTTGATTTCACGCTTGCAGTTTTAGTGTGAATATGACTGAACAATTCTTTTAAATAGAATCACCAGAAACCTTTAATATGCTTGAAGGATCACATTACAGCCTTGTAGCCATATTAGAAGCAAAAATTACCAATTAATGGCCTATGTATCTAAAAAAGAAAATGTAATTCTAATGTAATAAAGCATAAACAATATATTGGTCTCTGTTTTTTGTCTTTTGGATGGATTTTTGTTATTTTCTAGTCCTGACTATTTGGGGAAGTGTTGTAGACCAGTGATGGTGAACCTTTTCGGCACCGAGTGCCCACACCAGAATGTGTATGCATACATGTGCCACAGCCCCAGAAACTCAAAGAACACTTGGTCTCCTAGTTTCCGACGTGTGCATGCATGCTACCCAGCTGGTCTTTGAGTACGCCGGAGCCCCAGAAACCCGAAGACCTGGTGTATCTTCGTGTTTCCGGGGCTCCAGCACACGTGAAGATCAGCTGGCTGGCTCACATGCACACACTGGAAACCATAAGAGCAGCTGCTGATGGTTCACGTGCCCACAGAGAAGGCTTTGCGTGTCACCTCTGGCACACGTGTCATAGGTTCACCATCACGGATGTAGACTAATAATACCAAACCATGTACAACCATTATAAAACACATTCCATATTCTGTGTACAAAATATCAGAGATCCAGTTCAATGACAGCTTTTGTAAATGGAAAACAAATTATTGGTACAGCTTTCAGTTCAATTGTTGAAGCAGCTGTTGCTGTAACTCTTCATTTATTTTTTATTTAAAATTTATCAAACTAAACACCAGTTGACTATCTCCCCATCCTCAGGGAAACTAAGAGAATTCTTTATGACTATACATCTACATCAGGGATAGTCAGATGTACTACCCATGAACAGCAGCAGAGACCTTCCAGGTCTTTCTCTCTATCTGAGCTCCATCTAGATGAGGCAAAATAAGAAGCCTTCTGAAATATTCTGGCCAATTGCCTGAGGAATGAAACTGAGGTGGTCTGCAGATAACATTTTAGTGCATATTAAGACAACTTAACAATAGGCACGCCATTCGCTAAAAGGTGCGCGAACCTCGGCTTGACAGCTCTTATATACGGTCGATACCCCCAGACTTATTGTCATGGGGGATTTCAACCTTCCATCCACAGGTGAGGCGTCTGAGGTGGCTCGGGAGTTCATGGCTTCCATGACGGCCTTGGACCTGACCCAGTTAGTTCAAGGCCCCACTCACATAGGGGGACACACTCTGGACCTGATTTTTATCTCTGGTCAGTGGTTGAATGATCTTGGTAGAGGGGACCTAGATATTAAACCCTTGTCATGGACAGATCATTCACTCCTTCAACTAGACTTTCCTACCGCCTGCCCCCACCGCAGGGAGGCGGAACCGACTAGATGGTTCCGTCCCAGGCGCCTGATGGATCCTGAAAGGTTCCTGACGGAGCTTGGGCAGTTTCCTGAGACTCTAACACACGACTCGACTGAAGAGCTAGTGGCCGTCTGGGAAAGGGCGGCCGCTGGAGCTTTGGACCGCGTCGTGCCTTTGCGGCCTCTGACCCGATGCCGATCTCAATTAGCTCCTTGGTTCTCTGAGGAGCTGAGAGAGATGAAGCGTCGGAAAAGACGCCTAGAGAGCATTTGGAGGACTAGTCAATCTGACTCCGACCGGACACAGGTGAGGTCTTATATCAAGACCTACTTAGTGGCGATAAAAGCGGCAAAATCTAACCATTTTTCCGCTCTTATCGCATCTGCAGAGAACCGCCCAGCCGCCCTGTTTAGGGTGACCCACTCCCTTCTTCGGGGGGGAGTGCGGGAAGATCCCTTGCAGGGTCGTGCTGAGGATTTTGTGCAATTCCTGCACGATAAAGTCACTCGGATTCAGGATGGCTTGGACTCCGATTGGATGAGTCCATGGGAGGAGACCGGGGCAGGTCTTGAGAATGTTATCTGGGAGGACTTTGATCCTGTGACTCCCGAGGATGTGGACAGGGTTCTGGGTAAGATTGGTGCCGCCACGTGTTTATTGGACCCGTGTCCCTCCTGGTTGGTACTGGCCTCCCAGGAGGTTACACGAGGCTGGCTCCAGGGGATTATAGGTGCTTCTCTGAGTGAGGGTGCCTTTCCCGCCGCCTTGAAAGAGGCGGTAGTGAGGCCCCTCCTCAAGAAGCCTTCCCTGGACCCGGCTGAATTAGCCAACTATCGTCCAGTCTCCAACCTTCGTTTTGTGGCGAAGGTTGTTGAGAGCGTGGTGGCACGACAACTTCCCCGGCACCTGGATGAAGCTATCTATCTAGACCCGTACCAGTCGGGCTTCAGGCAGGGGTACAGCACAGAAACAGCATTGGTCGCGTTGGTGGATGATCTCTGGAGGGCTCGGGACAGGGGTTGCTCCTCTGTCCTAGTCCTATTAGATCTCTCAGCGGCTTTTGATACCATCAACCATGGTATCATGTTGCAGCGGTTGAGGGGGTTAGGAATAGGGGGCACTGTTTTGCGGTGGTTCTCCTCCTTCCTCTCCGACCGCTCGCAGTTCGTGTTGGCAGGGGGACAGAGGTCGACCTCGAGGCGTCTTGCATGGGGAGTGCCGCAAGGGTCGGTCCTCTCGCCCCTCCTGTTCAACATTTATGTGAAGCCGCTGGGTGAGATCATCCGTGGTTTTGGGGTGAAGTGCCATCTGTACGCTGATGATACTCAGCTGTACATCTCCACCCCAGACCACCCCAACGATGCCCTTGATGTGATGTCTCGCTGCCTGGAGGCCATGCGGGTCTGGATGGGGAGGAACAGGCTCAGACTCAACCCCTCCAAGACCGAGTGGCTGTGGCTCCCGGCGCCCCGATATAGTCAGCAGGTGCCATCGCTGACTATCGGGGGTGAATCTTTACCCCCCACGGAGAGGGCTCGCAATCTGGGTGTCCTCCTGGATGCGCGGCTGTCTTTGGAAGAGCATATGACGGCCGTGGCCAGGGGGGCCTTTTATCAGGTTCGCCTGATTCGCCAGTTGCAGCCCTTTCTGGATCGGGACGCCCTGCGCACGGTCACTCATGCCCTTGTTACTTCCCGGTTGGACTATTGTAATGCTCTCTACATGGGGCTCCCCTTGAAGAGCACTTGGAGGCTCCAACTGGTCTAGAATGCAGCCGTGCGGGTGGTTATGGGCACAACCCGTGGTGCCCATGTGACACCCCTCCTGCGCGAGCTGCACTGGCTCCCAGTGGTCTTCCGGGTGCGATTCGAGGTGTTGGTTACCACCTTTAAAGCGCTCCATGGCATAGGACCCGGGTACCTCCGAGACCGTCTTCTGCCACCAATAGCCTCCCACCGACCAGTCCGTTCCCACAGAGAGGGGCTCCTCAGGGTGCCATAAGCCAAGTTATGTCGGCTGGCGACACCCAGGGGGAGGGCCTTCTCTGTGGGAGCCCCAGCCCTGTGGAATGAACTGCCCCCGGAAATTCGTAAGATCTCCGACCTCCGGGTGTTTCGCTGCGCATTGAAGACCCTGTTGTTCCGCCAGGCCAGACTATCAACACAATAGTTTTAAATTGGGTATTTAAATTTATTGGGGTTTTAAATTTGAGCCACCTATTTAATTATTTTAAATTTTATACTGTTGTTTTGTCTGTGTTTTTAAATAGGCTGTACACCGCCCTGAGTCCTTCGGGAGAAGGGCGGTATAGAAATAAATTATTATTATTATTATTATTATTATTATTATTATTATTATTATTATTATTATTATTATTATTATTATTATTATTATTATATACCAGCAGTCAAGCGGCTAACCAATCCATGAACAGAATGTTACTTAACTACCCGCTAGGGGGCCTGCTCCGGGAGCAGACTCAATACGCTACACCTTCCTCCTCCAGGAATAAGATTTTAAATTAATGGCTCATTTTTTTCTTTGAAACAGAGTTGTGTGGCCTATGACTTTGGAGTAGAGACATTAGCAAATCCAAAGAAACAAAGGATAGGGGGATTCTAGTTTAAGAAAGAAAACAAAGGAAAAACTCAGAAAATGGTGGTACTGTCTACCATACATTGTTTTATCTTATCAACAAGTAGTCTATGGTCAACATTATCAAATGCTTTACTGAAGGTCAAGTATATTATATCGACAGCATTTCCTTGCTTCACTAATTTAGTCACATTATCAAAGAAGGCAATATAGTTGTTTGACATGCCCTGCTTTTAAGAAACCCATGCTGGCTTCTAGTAATCAAGCTGTTTATTTCTAGGTGTTCAAATATCCACTGCTTTTATTTATTTATTCATTCGTTCATTCATTCATTCATTCATTCATTTGTTTCTTTGTTTCTTTATTTCTTTCTTTATTGAATTTATATTGCAGCCTATTCACTCATGGCAAATCAAGGCTATTTACAGAATATAAAAACCACACTTAAAAACAATAAAACTAATTTAAAAAATCAAATAAATTAATGTAATAAAATCATAAATTCCTTGTATGTCCAATCACACTTGGCCAATAAAGAATTTATTCTGTTCTGTTCTATTCTATTCTATTCTATTCTATTCTATTCTATTCTATTCTATTCTAAATTGATCTAATTTTCAGTTAAGAAATTATTTTCTCCTAAGGAAGGACTTGAGGTGCAGGCTGTGTGCTTTAGAAGTCATTCTTTGGTAGGACTTAGCTTCTTCATCTATCTGATCGTATATAGAAGTTGAGGATTCAAACTCAGGAAAGAAACTTTAAAAGCAAGAACTCTAAGAGGCTGGACCAACTGTAATACAAACTGTAGATGGCTTCCAATTACTTTAGGCAACCACTGAGAAAACATATTTTCATCGCTGCTCTAAGGAGGACAGCTTCAATCAGCAGAGCTTACCTACTGCTGGTTGTAACATCTGTTGTCTGTGGTCACGACTTCTGCTAAAAGCAATTTACTTACTGTTCTATAACAACTTACTTGAGATTAAACACCATTCGATTCATTTGGTAGTCCTAGGAACAGATGCATTTTGCTCGACACATTTTCTATTTCTGTAAGATTTTCTGAGCGCAGTTTCAATTGAAGGGAGGGCACTGAAAAATGAAGGAAAATACAAATAGTAAAGTCTATTTGCATGTCAGTTTTTTAAAATTATAACAGCTCCAGCCTTATTTACAAATTAAGACAAGATTCAGAAAAGATTCAGAAAAGATCGGGAACAATATGGCATTTGTGAGAAACAATCGGAATTGGACAAAATATTGCAAGGAAAAGGAGGAAAAATGATTACTAAAATATATAATTTTCTTTTAAGGTACAAAATGGAGGAAAAGACAGTAAAGGAGACAATGATAAGATGGGCCAGGAGTTTTGGCTATAATATTGAGCTAGAAAATTGGGACTAATTGTGGAAAAGAAATTCTAAGCTTACAATGGCAGTAGCCTATAAGGAGAATCTGTATAAAATGTTCTACCGATGGCATTTACCCCCAGCGAGATTGGCCAAAATGTTCCCAAACCTATCCCTGAGTGTTGGAAATGTATATATAAATCTGGAACGTTTTGTCATATGTGGTGGACATGTCCCAACCCCAGGAAATATTGGCTCAAAATTAAGGAATGGCTGGAAGGAATCACAGAATATAAGATAGAATTGAAACCAGAATTATGTCTATTAGGCATACTAGATAGAATGGATAAGAATTATCAATACATAGTATTACATATACTAACCGCTGCTAGGATCACTTTCGCACAAAATTGGAAACAAATTTTCCAGATGAAATGGTAATTAGAAAGATACTTGAGTGTGCTGAAATGGATAGGATGACCAGAAAGAGAAGAATCGGACTATTATAAAACTTGGAGTAGACTGTACAAGTGGCTAGAGAATAGAAGCCAAAACAAGAAATAATAGTTTCAAAAACCATTGACTATAATATAAAGATATATGTATATGTGTATAATTATAATGGTTATAATCAGTATTATATTATTATAATATAATCATTATACTATTATTAGAATTGTTAAAATCTATGAGAAGGCAAATATTGAATAGTGAATTACAAAAGCAGAATATACATGCTGATACTGAAAGCTGTAAAATTGTATTACATTGTGTGTTGTTTGTTTTTTCTATTTGTTTGTCTTTGTCTTATTATTTTTTTCTTTTTTTCCCCTTTTATTTAATTGTGGTTTTTAAAGTAGGAAAATGTTTAATAAAAACTATTTTTTAAAAAATAAATAAATTATAACAGCTCTAAAGAAGATTTGAACCAAAGAAATCTCTCCCTACCCTTTGTAAGATGTTCCACAATCATAAAACAAAATGGCTAATCATTAAATTTTACAGAACCATCAACAAGCAATATGAAATGTGTCCATCCACCTAATAACTAAAGCTACAGGAACAGGATTTGGAAAAACAGTACTTAGCTGGGCTCTGCTGGAATTTCATATAAACATGTCTCTCTTGGGCTTCGTATTAAAGGTGATGGACACATGCCACTTTTTTCTTTTTTTTTTTTCAAACTTTATTGGTTTTTAAAAAGTTTTTTACAAAAAAAAAGAGAATATCAAATCTCAGGTACATCTGAGGTGTCGTGTAATTACATATGTACAGTGCATATACAACAAGTATCTTCAGATCTATCACTATTAGAAATAGGTATATCCTTATAGTCATGTTCTATTATTCCACCATATATACCACCTTTGCCATACTGCCTTAAATTTTGAGTTCTCCTCATCTTTAAGCATACTGGTTAATTTCACCATTTCTGCACATTCCAAAATTTTATTTATTATTATCATCTCTGGAGCCACTTTTTTCACCCAGTGAATTTTCTGCATATGTTTAATGTATCAGCCATATCCAAATTGACACCTCTATCTCTGAGAAATAGTCATGGATCCCCATTTGCTTCTGATGTAAAATTATTGCAGAACTGATTTTTCTATTTTTTAACTGGAATGGGACAATTCACCAAGCCAACTCACCATGGCCAACTCGCCATGGGACAACTTACCACAAGACAATTTAACATTTAAATTTTTGTCAGTCACATTTCATTCTGTCCCTCCTTTTGTATCCTTTCTTTAATGATTCTATTCCACCATTTCTTTGATATTGTTCTGTCCCCGTCTCACACATGCACCCCCACAGACAGGCAACAGCTAAAGAACTCAGCCAACAACAGTTTTATCTGGTATCAGAATTGGCAGCAACCCAGTGGCTGGCTGCCAGGTATTCTTTACTCACGAGGGGGGAGTTTCTCCCTTCGTCTGGGAACAAAGCCAATACATAATAATCAACAAAGTCCAGTAAATACAAAGAAGGTCGTCCAATATCCATTTTTTGCTTGTCACAGAGCTGAACCGGCCACCACATTCTCTTTTATACCCTGTGGGGTGTGGTCCAATGACTCAGCCTAATCCCTGGCACGCCTCTTCTTCTGTTGTGCGCACTTATCTCTGCGACGCTGCCGAGGATCCAGCGAAGACTCATCTTCCTCATTACTGTCCACCTGTGGCTGGGTGGACGTGCTTGGCCCCGGGCCTATCTCTTGACCTTCGGCGGACACCGAAGGCATTGCCAGAAAGGAGGGTCCTGGAGAGGGAGGTCTTGCTAACTCCTCTCCTTCACTCTCAGAGTCCTCTCCTGCTGATAACACAGGCTCAGGTAACGGAGCCACAAGAGATATTGGTATAACTCTTGTCCTGCAGCAAGTTGTCCTGCGATGAGCTGGCCATGGCAAGTTGTCTGGCAGCAAATTAACTGCAGAAAGATGGCCGCGGCAAGTTGGCTGTGGCAAGTTGGCCATGGTGAGTTGGCTGTGGCACGTTGGCTGTGGCGAATTGTCATAAATTGTGGCATTGTGATTAAGACGTTAACCTTGGGACACCCAAGTTGTGCCATGAAAATTCCCTTTGCCAAATTTGTCCACCTGATTTTGTTCTGAAAATCAAAAGAAGAGAGATTACCATGTAAATTCCTCTAAACTCTTGGAGGAAAAGAGAAATATTGGCTCCAGTGGTTCATGCCTGAACAACAGCAATAATAATAATAATAATATCTGAAGACAGTAGAATAGAAGAGAAAGAACTGGAGAAAAATCACAAAATACAAAGACTTGCAAATAAAAATAGAATAACGGTGACAAAAGAAAGCAGAGGTAGTATCTACAGGAACCTTAGATGCAACCAGAGCGCCATTTAAGCACCACCGACACTGATACAATCACCATCAGTTAACAAAGGCAGCTTTACTTGGAGCATATCCTGTGATGATACCTTTAACACAATCAAATAACAACATCTACCTATCCTAGATCCTTGGGAAGGGCTTGATAGGTAAATAGAATTGCCAAATCCAGTCTAAATACCTGGCTGACTGTGCAACAAATTGTAACAGGTTCAGAGCTATGCTGGTGATAATATATCAGAAGATGCCAGATATCATCCATGCCAGACAGGTCTTTATAGAAGAGCCAGACTAAGTGTATCCATCAATCTATTTAATATGATGAGAAACTGAAACAGAAACCTATACCAGATCATTGCTCAGATCAACAAGGACCCTGTCAGATGTTAGAGTTCTTGGGCATCTTTTGATAAGTGGGACTCAAGAGCTATGGATGGGCAACCAGGGGTTAGCCCTTTAGAATTACTGGGAAAAATAACAACTACAGAAAATACAAAGGTATGCTATGTTTGAAAATTGCATCATTAGGGTCTGCTTCCATAAATCAGAACCAACAAATTGGAGATACTGAACACTGGAAAAGAACTAAACCAGAGTCAAATATCACTGAACAATTATTAGCAGATCAAAGGAGACTTGTTACCAGAAATAAAATATTCAGGGATGCAGAACTGTAAGAGATTCAAAAACATGAAAATAGAGGACCCCAAAACAATGTTCTAAAGTTTCCTGCTGTTGTCCCTTTTATTGGGTCTTCTTTTAATCAGATACATTTTGCCAATTATTAACCAGTCACTGATGCCTCCTTTATGTAATGCTTCTTAAGCTATTGAGCTATAATTGGATGTAAACTAGACTGATATTTGAGCCCAAAGCCATGCAACTGATCATATCCACAGATCAGAAACTGTCCAGTTTTTAATCCTTTCCCTCAATTTTTTAAATAATTTCTGCTGGTATTATTAGGTCCTCCACTTGCTTTTTTATTAAATTCATCTTCAAATTCATTTCCTGGTGACAGTAGAGTGGATGAACCCAGATCTCAGGAGGAACCTTCTTCTAGAAGGCCTGTGTCTATTTGGTCAATATCTGGCCAAACCAGGCTTGCTTTGCAATAAATATGGATTAAAATGCAGAAGTATTGGAGATGAAAAAAAAAAGGAGGGGGGGGAAGCAAGTTTCTTGGCTGTGACAGTCGAGAAACGGAGAGAAGAGAAAGCAGTGAGAACATCTGGAGACCCACGAGCTATTGAATTATGCCATGCTAGGAAGTGCTCATGAAGAGGAAACCATGCTGCCATTGCTTAACTTCGTCTCCGAAGGAGAAAAGGCAGCCAGACACTTTACCCTACTCAGGCAGAATCCTGTGACTTTTGTTTCAATTAAAATGTGAGACAAAACAATTCTGGGTTTTTGCTTCTACTGGTCTGTGGCCAATCCAGAACAGTTTGGCTGAACTCCCAGAATGAGAATTGTTTGTTTCAAACCAAAACTCATTTCCTATTTCATGCAGAGACAGACACCTTCCCCCTGGGATATAAATCTGACAGACCAATTGCTGAATACCACAAATGTCTAACACTGCTCCCTAGGAAGGAATTAAAACTTCTGTTAAGGGTTACTAACTTCTCTTTTAATTGATGGGCTTCATCTTCATCCTGGGAGATTCTCTTTAATTCTTCTCATCGACTGTAAATCATTGCCCCTCTTTACAAGAGGTTACGGCAATGTGTTATTCAATCTGATTCAGCTCTGCCTTGTAACTGGTTCTCATTTTAAGAGTGCTTAGCACGCACAAGCAGATGAATGTAAAGGCTGCTACGTAAAGGATGCGGTTGGTGAATTTTATGACCCAAGGACTCTTTTTACAAGAACAGAGAGCTTTAAACAGTGGAGGTTCTCCAAGCACACAATACAAGAGCGATTACTTTCTGAATAGGCTCTAGCAGGAAACGTGTTATCTCAAACACTGAAATCGAATCTGTGCTTCATCAAAGAGAAGCTAGCGGCACAAAAGATGCTATTTCCTAAGTCCACATTTTCACAAACTTAAAATTTTGGATTTTGCCTATTATTAAAAATCACTTTATTTTACATGTGTATTCACGGCACAGATTAATTTTAAAAAAAGTTATGTGTATTCACGGCATAGATTTAAAAAAAAAGTTTTACCTGCAAATAATACATATATTTGTAAACTCAGTCTACTGTATAGTCTAATGTGAGTTGTAAAGGTGGCTAAGGTAGAAAATGAAATGAGTCCTTTCATTGCATTTGTAGAAAATGTAAAGCAGTGTATGAAGGAGCAATAGGAAAGATTTGGAGAAAAAATATTATTCTTTTTTCTTTATTCCACTATTCCACCGTGGCTCAGTGGTTAGAGTGCAGTATTGCAGGCTACTTCTGCTGCCTGCCGGCTGCCTGCAATTTGGCAGTTCAAATCCCCTCAGGTTCAAGGTTGACTCAATCTTCCATCCTTCCAAGGTGGCTAAAATGAGGACCCAAAATTGTTGGGGGCAATATGCTGACTCTGTAAACTGCTTAGAGAGGGCTGTGAAGCACTGTAAAGCAATATATAAGTCTAACTGTGATTGCTATTGCTGTTACTGATATGACTTACGATCCTAGATAACTTAAATGTCAAAAACAAAGCAAGACATATTTAGGGTCAGATTTACCTTGTGGCTTGACTAGCAGCTGAGTTAGTACTTGGATGGGAGCCAAGGTTTTATTCTAGAACCAAAGCTAACTCCTTCTTCCTGAGCTAGACATCCTCAATTATAGGCTGCATTAGAGAGTCAAAACATTTCAATATTATTTCCAATAAAATTGCTTAAACTTAAACCAAGAATTTGAGGACATTTTTACATTTTTATTTAAGTATGTGCCCCCCCAAAAAACACAATCCTTTACTGATGGAGAGATAGTAATATACTTGGAATATTTGATAATAGATGCAAACCATACAGACTTTATAAATGCAGCCTTCATAAAGCCAAGATAATTAAGCATATTTCCTACTATTTGATAGCCCTATCCATTAACTTATTTAAGCACTTTCCTTACCAATTTTAGCTCAGGCAATATAAATCAATCTCATAAAAGCTTTAGCAGTGAATTAAAAATGTACAACCCTATTCAACATTTAAGCCTAAAAACAGCTGCAAAACAATTCAGTAATGAAAATATGCATAGGACCAACATGAGCTGAGCCCATGTCTAACAACAGGGAAGTAAACTGTAGATTTAGAAGATTAGGAAGATCTGACTTCTGACTTTTGACAGCAGCTTCTGAACAGTTCTGGAGAACCGGTAGTGGAAATTTTGAGTAGTTCCGAGAACTGGTAGTAAAGATTCTGACTGGTCCTGCCCCCATCTATTCTCTGCCTCCCAAGTCCCAGCTGATCAGGAGGAAATGGGGATTTTGCAGTAACCTTCCCCTGGATTGGGGAGGGAATGAAGATTTTACAGTATCCTTCCCCTGGAGTGGGGTGGGAATGGAGATTTTACAGTATCCTTCCCCTGCCACACCCACCAAGCCATGACCACAGAACCGGTAGTAAAAAAATTTGAAACCTACCACTGGTATTTCAGAATCATAGAGCTGGAAACAACCTTTGAGATCTTCACATCCAGGCCTAAGGCAGGAGTACATTTCAGCCATCTTTCTTTAGCAACGAGACAAATATGACTAAAATATTAAATTAAAATGTTGGATACGAGGAGTCCCAGGTTCTGTATCTATCAATCAGCCACAGAAACTCCTGGCTGATGTTAGGTTACTCACAGTGGTGAAATCCAAATATTTTTTACTACCGGTTCTGTGGGCGTGGCTTGGTGGGTGTGGCAGGGGAAGGATACTGCAAAATCTCCATTCCCACCCCACTCCAGGGGAAGGATACTGCAAAAATCCCCATTCCCTCTCTACTCCTGGGGGAAGGATATTGCAAAAATTCCATTCCCACCCCACTCTGGGGCCAGCCAGAGGTGGTATTTGCTGGTTCTCTGAACTATTCAAAATTTCCACTACTAGTTCTCCAAGCTGCTCAAAATTTCTGCTACCGGTTCTCCAGAACCTGCTGGATTTCAGCCCTGCTTAGTCAACATCTCTCAGCCCAAATACCTCAAAGGAGTATCATGGAGGATAAGGTGCTATTAGAAGGAGCAGATACTTTAACTCCTGGGAGGGAGGGATGATGTGGGAATCTAACAAATACATAAATAACATTTTCCTAGGAAACGAATGAATGACTTCATATTTATTTAAGGAGAGGACATTGAATCACAGTCATGTCAGAGGTACCTGCTCCAAAAATAATTAAATGCAGCCAATGCAGCAAGTAAGGGTCGTATTCTAGAACCAAAACCTTCCTTCTTCCTGAGCTAGAAAAAGGCCACCTCTAAGTCATTTAGAGGAATATGAAACACAAGCACCATCGGCCTTCACGGACAAATCATTTTAATTGCCCTTCATCTCTGCAAGGATTGCTGAGTCTCATAACCCCGAATTTTAATAGGCAACGAAAGGATTTGCATGAGCAAATTCTAGGCAGCAGAGATGTTTAACTCACCTGCTGCTTCTCTCCAGCCCAGCATGAAATGTCTCCTTTCCCCCATACTTTATCCTTGCTTTGACGGTACTTGGGAATACAGTCTAGCCCTTGCATTTAATTTTATTTTGCAGAAATCATAAATAAGCATAACCAGATCAGTTATAGACCCAAACAACTGAACTTGCAGAACTTATTAGACTCCATTAGGGTTAACCTTCTGTTTATGTTGTGTTTTATTGTTTTATACATGTATTTAGCACGTTTAGCTGATTCGATGTACAGCAGTCTATCTACAGCATAAATACAGAAAATAGCTGTTAATCAGTGGTGAAATTAAAAAATTTTCCCTACCGCTTCTGTGGGCGTGACTTAATGGGTGTGGCTTGGTTGGGGGGGTCATGTGACTGGGTGGGTGTGGCCAACTTTTTTTTCCTTTCTTAGTATTTTTTAACTTTAAAAAGTTTTTTAAAAAGTTCCAATGATCAGCTATGACAATCAGCTGTGCCTGTGATCATCAGAACCTTTTTTTTTTTACTTTTTTAAAGCATTTTTTTTACCACCGGTTCAGGCGAATAGCTAGTAAAAAAATGCTTTAAATTTTTTTTTTAAAAGGTTCCGACAATCACGCGGCACAGCTGATTGTCACAGCTGATCATCAGAACCTTTTAAAAACTTTTTAAAGCATTTTTTTACTGCCGGTTTGAGCAAACCAGCCCAAACCGGTAGCATTTCACCCCTGCTGTTAATTCAATAATTGGGACAAATATGTCGTTTAAATACAGCTGAAAAATAATGCTTTAAGCTCATAGTAACTTTTTTGTCACACAGACAAAAGCCAGCCCTGGACTTGATTCTGAATAGACAAACATAAGAACGGCTTTTATGTAATTGTTTGCTTGCTTGCTTTATTTGTTTTAAGATTTTGCTCCCTAAATAAGCAAAAGAACTTTTTTTTTAAATAAACGCAACTTGCTTTTATTCAGAGCATATATTTTACATATTCTGAATATTTACATATTTAATGCTGGGTGTTTGGAGATACTCTGATTTTGTTTTCGAAACCTTAAATATTGCATAAACGGAATAAGCTTCATGAAGCTTGCAGAAATAGCTGTTTCTTCCATGCAGTCTTTTGCCTATGGAGGATTCCTAGTCAGAGAACATTTTAAAGACAAAGAAGGAGCCTAACCTATCTTCTTGTAGAATTTTTATGGATCTTAAAGGAGCAGAAGGAGGAATTTTTCAGGACCCATCTAAATTTCATCTAACCTAAATAATTTTTGATACAGATAAGATGTGTACAAAAACAGCTCCATCATCCAGCTGAATCGCAAATAAGGGATATCACAGAAAGGTTATTCTAAGTAGTGGTGATTTTTTAAAGACCTTTCTCAACCTTCTGAAAAATTCCCAGTTTAGATCAACTCCCACAATTTCTTATCAGAATTCTACACACACACACGCACACACTTCTCTTCCATTTGCTGATGGACTCCTCCTCCCGAGGGATTGTGCCCAGGGGTGGGTTCTACTTACCTTTACTACCGGTTCGCAACGGCACAGAAGTGTTCTGATGACTTTGGGGTCAGTGGGCAGAGCCTCCCGCCAGTTTTACTACTGGTTCTATAGAACCGGTGCAAACCGGGGGCAACCCACCACTGATTGTGCCCCTTGCTCAGATGCACTGGATCAGGCTTCCCCAACTTGACATCATCCCCAAAATTCCTTAGACAATGGGAAGATGTCAGGTTAGGAAAGCTGTGCTCATGTGCAGATGGTGAGATTGCGTGCGCAGTACACAGTGGGGGCGCGTGCAAAATCTGTGCGCATGCACAGATGGTGCAGTTGCATATGCAACACATGGTGGGGGCATGCACAAAAGCTGTGTGCATGCACAGATGGGGCAGTTGTGCGCGCAGTACGTGGGAGGAGCCGCGCTTTAGCGTAGATGGCACCTGCATGTGTGAAGCGTGCAAAGCACGTACCTGTTTGGCATTCAGTGAGTAAAAGGTTCTCCACCACTGCCCTAGACAATGGGAAGACGTCAGCTTGGGAAAGGCTGTATCACATCCCAGAGAACCTGCTAAAGATCAAAGAGTAGATATGGAAAATCTGCAACCTTTCAGTTCCCGAAACTTCTCCAACTCAACTGCCAACTTTCTAGCTCCCCAAAGAGACTGCTGCATTCATTGGGGTGGAAGTAAGCCACAATGGGGACGATAGCAGATGCTTCTATAGAAAGTTATGTAGGAACAGGATGCAAGGATTTGGGATGTGGAAGAGATCCGTAACATGTTTCTCACTTTCTGCAATATGCAAGATTTCTGCTTCCTATCTAGTTAATTGCTGCCTTGATTTGGTACAAGATTTATGCACGCATCTTCCCAAAAAAACAAATGTGCCTATTTATTTTTTTATTTATTTAAAAGATCAGCCCTACTCGAAACAACTCAGGGCAGCTCACAACAGCAATAAAACTACAAAAGCCATTAAAAAGGTATTTTTTAAAAAACTAGCACCTCAATCAACCTTCCAGAGTTCCTCCCAGAGGTGGACTGCACATACTTTAACAACGGGTTCGCCAAAAATGTGAGTACATGTGCAGGCCCACTTTGTGTGCTTGTTGTAACTTCTGGGTGGTCTTGTGGTGCAAGTAGTAATAATCCACGGGACAAGTGATTAAAGCATGAATGACCATGAGCAAGGCCTTGGCTTGGAGCCACGTGCAATTCTGTTCTCTGCATCTATGTAAAAATGAAAGAGAGAGGGGTGGAGGGAGGGAGGGAATCATTTTTTTCTACTCTATTTCTACGCTGATTACCGTATTTTCCGGCGTATAAGACGACTGGGCGTATAAGACGACCCCCAACTTTTCCTGTTAAAATATAGGGTTTGGGCTATACTCGCCATATAAGACTACCTCTCTTCCAACACACACCAAATAAAAATTAAAAAACATCAACTGCCTCAACACAATGTAAAAGCAGCTGTGCTAGACCCAAAATGGCCCCTGCAACAAGCAGGAACCTCACACAGCCACAAAAAGCGCAAAAAACAACTTTCACACTTTACACACACACAACACAACACAACACAACTGGCTCATCCACAATGTAAAAGCAGCTGTGCTAGACCCAAAATGGCCCCTGCAACAAGCAGGAACCTCACACAGCCACAAAAAGCCCAAAAAAATCAACCTTCACACTTTACACACACAAAATTCCACATACAGCTTTGTGAGATTTTGTGTGTTTGTGTAGTTAGAGTGAAACACTACAGAAACACACCACATCTCAGAAAGCTGCACAAATATTATTTTATTTTTATATGAAAACTAAATTTAAAACTTCCTAAACTTTAAATGGCTAGGTCTAAAAAAGAACAACTAAAAAAACCCCAATTAACTATTTTTTTAAAGCTCCCAAAGGGGAAAAAAACTTACCCAATAGAACAGGGGTCTCCAACCTTGGCAACTTTAAGACTTGTAGACTTCAACTCCCAGAATTCCTCAGCCAGCTTTGTTTTTACTGGCTGAGGAATTCTGGGAGTTGAAGTCCACAACTCCTGCCTGCAGGCAGAAAGTGGCTTGCTGATGGAATGGATTCAGGCAAGCGAAGCAAGGCTAGCGTGGCGATTACCAGCTAAGGTAAGCAAGCTGGAGGGGGAAAACTTTTTTCTTTTTACAGGGCTCTGGGCTCTGGCGATCCCAGCTGAGTTGCCTGATTAGCAGGCAACTCAGCTGGGATCGTCAGAGCTTGCAGAATCACGTAAAAGGAAAAAAGTTTTTTCCTTTAACATGGCTCTGGCATCCCAGCTGAGTTGCCTGATTAGCAGGCAAAGCTGGGATGTCAGAGCTTCGATCGCCAGAGCCATTTAAGGCTCGTTAGAGTCTTTTGGGCTGGTCTGCCTGGTTACAGGAGAACGACACCCGGCGTATAAGACGACCCCCGACTTTTGAGATGATTTTCATGTGTTAAAAAGTCGTCTTATACGCCGGAAAATACGGTACTTTGAAAAATTAATCATTTTGCCAGATTAGCTGTCAAGCAAAGTTTATTTCATTTGCAGTAAATGTCCATGGACTTGTACCAGGGGTGAAATGCTCCCGGTTCGGACCGGCTCGGGCGAGTAGGTAGCAATGGTGGCGGGCAGTTCGGAGAACTGGTAGCAAAAATCCCTCCCCCCACCAGCCTCCAGCTTGCTTACTTTAGCTGCTGGTTGCAACGCCTGCTTTGCTTTGCTTGCTGTAATCCCTGCAATTCATTGCATCAGCAAGCAACTGAATCTCCCTGCCTGAAATCAAGCTCATCAAGCTCATAAAAAATAATATTTGTGCAGGTTTCTGAGAGTTTGTGTGTTTCTGTAGGGTTTCACTCTAACTACACAAACATACAAAATCCCACAAAGCTGTATGTGGAATTTTGTGTGTGTAAAGTGTGAAAATTGGTTTTTTGGGCTTTTTGTGGCTGTGAGAGGTTCCTGCTTGTTCCAGAGCCATTTTGGGTCTAGCACAGCTGCTTTTACATTGTGGGTGAGCCAGTTGTGTTGTGTTGTTTTTTGTAGGTTAAAAAAGGGCAAAGAAGTGACATCGACCTGGCCAAGCCCACCTGACCAACAAGCCACGCCCACCCAGTCACCTTACCATCAAGCCACACCCACTAATTAAGCCACGCCCACAGAACTGGTAGCGAAATTTTTTAGATTTCACCCCTGACTTGTACCACATCTAAACTGCAAAAAAATGGATGACCTTTAAGTGTCAGAAAAGGGTTGGAGGTCCCCTAGAAGATCAGAATTACAATAAGCTTACAATATGCTTTCGAGCTGGGCACCGAGCACCTGTTTCCTGAACAATATGCAAGCAGTTGACTGGACATTGCAGATAACTGGAGGATGGCTGGAGTGGGGAGGAGAGGGAACTTTCATTTGTGTTGTTTGCATGGGAAAACCCCAGATTCAGTTTTCTGTAACAATTTAAGCTTCAGAAAGGTATAGGTAAAGGTAAAGGTTCCCTTCGCACATATGTGCTAGTCGTTCGTGACTCTAGGGGGCAGTGCTCATCTCCGTTTCAAAGCCAAAGAGCCAGTGCTGTCCGAAGACGTCTCTGTGGTCATATGGCCGACATGACTAAATGCCAAAGGCGCATGGAACACTGTTGCCTTCCCAGCAAAGGTGGTCCCTATTTTTCTACTTGCATTTTTACGTGCTTTCAAACTGCTAGGTTGGCAGAAGCTGGGACAAGTAACAGGAGCTCACCCCATTATGCAGCACTAGGGATTCGAACCGCTGAACTGCCGACCTTTCGATTGACAAGCTCAGCATCTTAGCCACTGAGCCACAGTGTCAGGAAAGTATAGAATTGCCAAAACAAATGGCCAAGAGTCTTTCTTTGCTAGATGACTGAATGGGACAGTTGACAGTTGAGAAATAGCTGCCTTGCCCTCTGTCAGGCTTTTCAAACCTAACGAATTGTAAATCCATCCACGATCCCTTGGAGTGGCTGCACTTCCATGCAGTCTACAAGAATAGTTGTAACAAGAAACTGTTTAAAATAGGGCTGTCAAATTTGTGACCCGCGGGCTGGATGCATCACACGCTGGCCACGCCCAGTTTAGCGAAGGGGGGAAAAGTCGTGATTCATTACGTGAAGCCACTGTGATGCCATGAGTTTGACACCCCTGGATTAAAACAAACATTCGCAATATAAACATGGGAGTTATTGAGAGGAGGAGGATAGTGGAAAAGCAAGAGAAGGCAGCAATCCTGAATGTAGAATTCCAAATTAAATTCAGTACAAATCAATCTAAGTTCTACCCTCTTGTTTAAAATCATGGATTGCAGAATATATTCAGAGTTCATTGCAGAACTCTAATTCAAATGTTACAAAAAAAAAAGGCCATCAACTTTTTCCTTCTTTTTTTTTTCCTCCATTAGTGGAGAAAGAGAAGGAGAAGTCAACTTCTGGGAGATGAAGTCCCCGTATCTTAATGTTGCTGAGATTGAGAAAGGAATAATTTCTCATATATAGTCAGGTGAAAGAAATTTTATGGATGCTTTCAATAAACCATTTTGACAGAGGGCAGGTGACCATTTGGGGAATTGGAGCTGATGAGAGAGGATATAAAATGAGAGAGTTGGTCAGTGGAGAAAAAGGAAGATGAACTGATTCAAAAACTAATTTGATTCATGAATTAGTATTAACCTCCTTTGTCAAAAATCACAAAGATAGCTGAGTGGAATTATTTTCACATTCCCTTTAGTCTGACTGATCATAAGGATAAGGATATCCTCGTGATAAGGAATGCACGAGGATTCTGGATCCTCGTGCATTCTTTATTCTTGTTTTGTTCGATATTTTAATTTTAATCGCTTTTTAATCTGAGTATATATAAATTACATTTGTGTTTCCCTTTAAAAATTATTTCTGTATTTGTTCTTGATGTTTTATATTTTTGTTTTAATATTTTCATACTGTTCTCTCCTTTCATTAGGAATACATATTGTTCCTTGATATTCAGGACTGTTTTAGATATTTGTTGTATACATTGTAAAAATGGCATTTCAATTTTTTTTTTCTGTCCCCTGACCAAAGAGGTATTCCTTCAAAATGAATTGGGATGTTTGGTACAGTAAAGCATGCTTTTTTTCCCCCGTCACCAATTTTCCCCTTATCTTCCAGCATTTGGGTGGGATTTCTCCAGCTCTTTGTATGTTCAACATGCTCCTTGGAAATTAAAATGTTAAGCTGCTTAATTTGCATTTTTAAAGACAGTGGAGGTGAATGAGAAGCAGATGGCAGCCTTACTTACCGAGAGATGCCAAGTTTCACTTGCTCCTGCTGAGCTTTTGAAGAAGAGAGCAAAGGGAGGAATTTCCTTCACAATTAAGTATCAGTCAAAATTATTCCCTCTCCATGACCAACTCCGCTTCTTCAAAGGATGTATAAGGGAATTATTCGTATTGCTGGCTTCTTGATTAATGATCCCATTCTCTTTTAGTAAACAAGCCTGATTGGCTAGATGAGTTTTGATTATAGAGTGTTAAAGCAAAAATACCCGCTGAGTCAAATACGAAAAACATGGACCCAGCTAGCCTAAAGAAGAACTAATGTGTAAATGTAGATCTTACTCCTACACTGCAGGTCTTCCAGGCCCAGTCAGAACTATCAGTGGGTAGTCAGAAGATCAGATGGATAATTTCAATAATCTCATTTTAAGGAAATAGCTGCAAGACATCTCTAGCCCCTGTTGCTTTATTAAATAAACAGTCTCTCTCCCATTGTGGGAAATCTGAAGACACCAGTACCTAGCTATATTTTTTCCAGATTTTTTAAAAATAAATACAATATTAATGTTATTGGAGCTAATCCTCAATTTACAACAGTTTAGGAACTGTTCAAAGTTACAATGGCGCTGAAAAAAGTGACTTATGACCATTTTTCACACTTACAACCTTTGCAGCATCGCCATGATCATGTGATCAGAGTTGCAACTGGTTCATACTTATGACTGTTGCTGTGTCCCAAGGTCACATGATCACCTTTTGCCGCCTTCTGACAAGCAAAGTCAAAGGGGAAGCCAGATTCACTTAACAACCGGGTTACTAGTTTTTATCAACTGCAGTGATTCACTTAACAACTGTGGCAAGAAAGGTTGTAAAATGGGGGCAAAAGTCACTCAACAAATGTTTCACTCAACAACAGAAATTTTGGGCTTAATTGTGGCCGTAAGTCGAGAACTACCTGTATATCAACCCTAAAGTGCCCAGTTGGAACATAGGAACATTTTGTGAGACTTGGAAAGTCAACATTTCAAAAAAGGGGTGAGACCACACGTACAATATTTTATTTGGTTCCAAATACTGCATTTTTTTAAAAAAAAGACATTTACAAATAAATTGGAATGTTTGGAGAGGAGAGCAAACAAGAAGTTAAGGGGCCTGTGGGGAAAAGAATGTTATAAACAGCATTTGTGGATTGTTGAACCTGGACAAATAATGAATTGTGGGAAAATACTATAATTTTCTTTACCTAAAGACCATATAAAAGATGGAGCAGAATTGTTCAGAACTGTTCCAGAAGTTAGGGAGTTGGATTTTGATTGGAGATCAGGAAAGAATTCAAAAGAGCTATTTAACGATGTTATAGGTTGCCTCAAGATGTGTTGGACTCATCTTCATTGGACATATTGAAATGAAGATGGCCAACGGTTATCAATGCTAGAATATAAGATTTCTGCCCTGGACAAGGGGGTTCAATGAGATGATCTCTCAAGTCATTCCCAACCTTTACAGGCCACAATTCTTCCACAATCTGAAAGACATCCAAATTGGAGATGTCTGATTTACATGTTTAGGACTTTTAGGAGGAGCATCTGTCCTATGGGAAGAGGGGATTGCTTTACTGGAGTTGAAATTGTCTCAAAATAAATTAATGTAATCACAATAAAGCAAGACCCATACATTCTGAAGTCCTTGTCACAGAGTAATTAATGTCACTTGGCTCGAGACAAAACATTGGGCTGGAGCCATGTTCTGAGAAGCTCTTTGCCTTCCTCACCCGTTCTCTCTAATTTGTTCCCACAAGTACTTGGTGCCAATGAACCATTTGTAACACAGAGAGGAAGAGAGAGAGAAAGAAATTCAGCAGGTTTGAATTTTCTTTGTCCTTCTATCATGTTTATTTAAATGTGCATTCTTCTCACAAAATATGGATTGGAATATTCTATCCAGCTATCTCTAATCAGAAAAGGGGGAAGTGTGATATCAAAGTCTCCTTCTATTGCCCTGATGCTTCTGCTATTGGCTGTTTCTAACATTGGAACATTCAAATATCAAAATCTAATCAAAAGGAATAGTTCTCAATGGTTATTTAATGTCTGGAGAATTCCAGGACTTATCTGAATAAGTTCACAGGAATCAAAGAATGTAAACAAGCAGCCATCATCAATGGCCACTATGAGGGTTTGTATTAAGAAAAAAATCAAATGTCCTCCTGGTAGGGCTCTGCTAAAAAAGCGCAGTTGATTGCTGTACCTATAAACTATCATATTCTGAATTTTGAAAATGCAATAAAGTTATAATTTGAAGCCATATCATCCTTGCTCTGTAGAAAGTTGTAATAACCATGGGAAGCAGAGGTGGTATTCAGCAGGTTCTGACCAATTCTGGAGAACCGGTAGTAGAAATTTTGAGTAGTTCGGAGAATCGGTAAATACCACCTCTGACTGGCCCCATCCCCATCTATTCTCTGCTTCCCGAGTCCCAGCTGATCAGGAGGAAATGGGGATTTTGCAGTAACCTTCCCCTGGAGTGGGGAGGAAATGGGGACTTTACAGTATCCTTCCTCTGGAGTGGGGAGGGAATGGAAATTTTACAGTATCCTTCCCCTGGAGTGGGGAGGGAATGGAGATTTTACAATATCCTTCCCCTGCCATGCCCACCAAGCCACGTCCACCAAGCCATGCCACACCCACCAAGCCATGCCCACAGAACTGGTAGTAAAAATTTTTGAATCCCACCACTGATGGGAAGAGATGTCACCGTAGACTTCTCAGCTCTTCCAACTTCCAACCTAATACCAGGTAGAGCTTGACTGTTACAGTGATTGAAATATGTACTTTCCCAGTGTGATTAATGGCATAATTTAAAAAAGAATGCAAAAGAACAAAACCAGAAATCAGCAAGATTTGTTGTTCATTTCTGTCATGCTGAGAGGACAGCTAAAGGCAGCTTAGCCTGAATCACCTAATTGCTCTGTCCAACTGTCAAGAATGATGTCTCAACATTTGAACACTACTAAATAGATTGGATGGTTAAACTCCCATATGCACACTTGTTGATTTAGAAAACTCTACAACTGACCCACCCCGACCTGTTTTCTTGAAAAGGTAGGGAGGGGGGGACTTGATGTTTAAGGAATATGTTTGAGGAATATTCAGAACAACAATAAAGTGAGAACAATTAATCAGTGGAACGGCTGATTAAGTTGTGGATACTCCATCACTGGAGGCTTTTAAGAAGAGATTAGATAGCCATTTGTACAGAATGATATAGGGCCGTGATGGTGAACCTACGGCACGGGTACCACAGGTGGCACGCGAAGCCATATCTGTGGGCACACGAGCATTGCCCTAGCTCAGCTCCAGCACACATGTGCATGCCAGCCAGCTGATTTTCGGGCCTTCTGAGCCACCAGAAGTTGGGAAATGGGCCATTTCCAGCCTCCAGGGGGCCTTTCGGGAGGGTGGGGAAGGCAGTTTTCGCCCTCCCCAGGCTCCAAGAAAGCCTCTGGAGCCTGGGGAGGGCGAAAAACAGGTCTACCGGGCCCACCGGACCATCGCATGCCAAAAGCGGGGGTTGCACGGGGGAGGTCACGTGTGCATGAGTAGGGGGTGGGGCGCATTGAATTATGGGTGTGGGCACACACGGGCGAAACCCCCCTCTGCTCCCCCCACTTTTGGCATGCGACAGCAAAAAGGTTAGCCATCACTGAACTAGACATATCCAGTTCCTGGAACCTTTCTTCATATGTTTTAGCCTCCAGTCCCCTAATCTTCTTTGCTCTTCTCTGCACTCTTTCTAAAGTCTCAACATCTTTTTTCACATCATGGTGACCCAAACTAGATGCTATATTCCAAATGTTGTCTTATCAAGGCTTTATAACAATACACAGTTTTAAAAAATATATTATCAGTAAAGTATCAAAAATCATTTAGAAAATCAAAAAGCTTTACTTTTTTTTTAAAAAAAAAAGAAAAAAGAAAGAAGAAGCCATGATGTATAAACATTGCCTCTTGTGTCTTCAACAACATGTCTTGTTCATCTGTCACTATCTCAGCAATTTTCAGTCATGGCTTATTATAAATCAGTGTTCTTTGTCTAATGAAAGAAAAGTTGGAAGGAGCCCAGCTCCACAGCAATGTCTGTAAAAAGGGGAGAGTATGTAGAATAACTCTATCTTTCTGAACTTTTTTGAACCTATACCAGATAGGATGCATTATGCCCAGGACCCAAGATCCATACCAGATTCTTATGATTGCCAATCATGTAAGAATTGTGGTATGAAATGTAGTAACATGTTCCAGGAAACACAAAGTCCTTACAGCTTGTTACTTAGTCTCCTTCTCTGAATTTCTGAATTCAATTCAACTATAGCAGGTCTGTCAAAGGGCAGCCCGTGAGCTGGATGTGTCACGCATAGGCCATGCCCACTCTGGCTCCGCAAAGGCAAAAAACATTGTGATTCGTCACGGTACGTCACGTGATGTGATCGAGTTTGACACCCGTGAACTATAGGAGCTTTCTCAGAGCTCATAATGGTGCATGTTGGCTTATTGGGATGCCAATACATTTAAGTAAATGTTGGGATGCTACCAATTTAATCACATCAGTTAGCTACTATGGTGCATAAAATATAGTATATCTGGAGAGGGTGCTGAAGCCATCATGCGGAGCTATATTGCAAGTTAACACGAAGAGCATATTCATCCAACAGTTTTATTTTGCCTATGTTATCCAAAGCAATAATTTAAACCTGAGAGAATGAAGAAGAAACATATCATGAGAAAGAACATTCCTGAGAAGGAACATTTCTGAAGTTCCATATAGTTATTGCAGCAAACTTGTAGCCCATTCTATGTATCTGTTCTGACCTAGGCATTTCCAAACCATGAAGCAGACTCCTTATCCCAACAAAAATCCCTTTTTGTTAAATTACTGTGAATTTCTCTCATTCACACTCAACAGTCTTTCAAGGGAGAATTTACAGTCACAGGCCTTATCTGGTTTGGAGAGCTACCAGGCCGATATCTTCAAAACTTGGCAAGGAGCCTCAGAGAGTCACAAACCAATTAGGCAAACTAATTGTCTCCTGCAAACTCCATTCCCCTTTTGCTCCTCTTTTATTCCCTATGGGAGGGGCCCTTCATCGTCCACCTGTGGTCTTACTCCCAAGTTGACCCTTGTTCTTTAGCTGTTCCCTTCATCTTGCAACTCTGCACATGTGCACACTGGGAACAGGCTCCAGCTGTTTGTCTGCCTCATTGATGCCTGCCTCTGAAGGCAGCTGATAACTGGCATCCGGCCCTGGCCTCATCTCTGCCTCCAACGGAGAGCCCTCATCAGAGCCTTCCCCAGATTCCAGGACTGGCCCATGTTCCTCCCCAACCTCCTCACTGTCTGAATCTGCTGCCAGCTCCACTGGCCGCTGGTGAGCCACAACAGTATCTCATCCTACCTTTAGGGTAGTCAGTGAAACTACAGGATTACAGGAAGCATTTAAACCTTGAATAAATTAGTTAGACCAGGGGTGTCAAACTTTCATTGTCATGGCAATGTCATGTGATGTGTTGTGACTTTTCCCCCCTTTGCTAAACCGGGCATGGGCATGGCCAGGAGATGACACATCTAGCCTGCGTGCCATGAGTTTGATACCCCTGAGTTAGACTGTGAGACTTTTTTTTAAAAAAAAATTCCAGATGCATGGGAAATCTTTTCCTTGTGCTACCTGGATCGAGCCACAAATTTATCAGGGGTGGAGCTCAAAGGCTTTCTGGGAAACATCTGGGAGATGTCCCCAGGTGTAGCAGAGCTCACGGTGCAAATTAGATGGATTGGGGTGCCTGAAAACTGTGTCAAAAAGTCAAGAGAGTGATCATGCAGGTGTGATTGAAGCTTTTTCTTTTTAATATGCAATCATAGATAGAGCTTCTTGATTTTTTAAAAATTATACAGTAGTGGCCAAAATTGTGAAAACCTTTTGGGAAAAATTCATTTTTGAAATTTGATGGCTAATAACACCACTTTTTTGGGGGGTTCAAGATAATCATATTCCACTGCTGGAATGGCCTGGGAATAGCCCAGATCTTAACCCAATTGAGAATCTATGGAGCCGACTAAAGAAACTTGTTAGTCAGAAGCAACCCAGCAATAAAACCCAGTTAATAGAAGCAATCATTCAATTTTGGTTTCACATTATAACAGCTGCAGAACTAAAAGACTTGGTTCACTCCATGGGAAGACGTTGTAAGGCCGTACTTCATGCTAAAGGTTACCCAACTAAGTATTAACTGACATGGTGATAATTTTTGTATATCTCGCTTTTTCTATGGTGATAATTTTTGTATATCTCATTTTTTTTCTATGTGTTTCACTTTTCTCCTTTATACTGTAACTGCTATTCTAATAGCAAATCCTTCATAAAAGTTATTGCATTACATTCTTGATTAAATTATCGTGCCATTGATATATAATTTTGTGGTACTACTAAAAAAAAGTGATGTTATCAGCTAGTTTTAGAAAATACATTTTTCCCAAAAGGTTTCCACAATTTTGGCCACTATTTTACCTTGCAAACTACTTAATAGTTTTCAACTAGTCCTCTCTCACTACATTCTGGCCTTACTTCTTTTTGGTTCTTTCTCTGTTGGAATTCTGATGACATCACATCATCTTCTTACTTTTACTCTAAGGTGGCCCAAAAAGAGCTGTCAGCCGTGAAGCCATTTTTTATGCTGGAGCCATTTTGGGAGCATCTTCAGGGCTGCCACAGCCATGCCGGTTGGAGCTGTGAGAACTTAATGGGGGAGATAGAGATAGCTGGGGATATGTAGCCAAAACAACATTCTTTCCCGTGGGAGCCAAGGAAGTTCTACCAGGTGTTGGAGAGGTGTGGACTAAAGCCAGCCAAGATGGTGACTGCAGCCTGGTTGGATCATGTGATGGACGTGTGATCTGAGGGGAAGAACTTCGGGGTTTGATTTGGGTGGGGAAAACTTCAGGTCCTCCAGAGTCAAGTTTTATCCAGATGTGCCAATATGACATGCCTAATAAATATTTGAGGAAGATTCTGCCTTGGAGTTTTGATTCTATTGGGTGTGTTAACTGGAACCCTGACAGGAGCTTTCAATTCCCAAGGGAATCCAAAAAAGGGTCAGGTCACCATAGGATAGCAGTAAGATATTTCAGCATTTCTGATTGTTCATTGTAACAGGCAGGGGAACCTCCTGAAATTAATTCCATCAAAATGCTGGATTTTTTTTTTTAACCAAAGCCATCATCAAACGAAAAAAAGCCGATGGAAATAAAGCAGTCTAAGGATGAAATCCAACCACAATGTCTTGCCCCAAGGAGTAATTGACAATTTATTGACATAATGTAGACCAGGCAATCCAAACTAAGTAGAACAGGACTCCAAGGGACAGTAAAAGAATAAAGCTGAAGCAGCTGCTCACCTACCTGACAGAAGGGCTGGCCTCCTGCTTGAGGCTGCTGAAAAGCTTGATTAAAATGAGAGAAGAAGCCAGCTCAAGTTGTCATGGTAGCCCCACCAGCCTGGATGAAGCTCCATGAAGGTAGAAGAGAATCCTGTCAATTTACTTCAATCTATTCAGGATGGGGTTTGTAATCTGGCATTTCCATGTAATCGTCTACAGTGGCTGTAGACAGTTTTTACTCTTTTTTTTTTTTTTTTTTTGATCTGAAACACTTAGAAATACTAAGCAAAGAAACACAAAGCAAAGAAAAGATTTCCTGAGGGATGATGAAGGACTAGTTGACAGTGGTATTCCGTTGAAGAGGTCTTGAAGGAAATATGTTTAAGAGTATTTTTGAAAATCACTGCACACAGTTCCTAAAAACACAAATCTTAAGGAGCTCTTCAAACAGCTGGAAGGAGACTTCATTGCATCGAACAGGAAACTAATGAGCCAAACACAAACTAAAATTGAATTATGCATTAACTGGGTCAGGATGCTGGTGAAAGTTACGTTTCTGTGCTGTTGTTTGAAGGACCCATACATGATCTGAAATGAAAAGTTTTGTTAGCTCACCCCCAAATGTCTTCCCCTATGCTTGCTTTTCAAGATGAAACACCATGAACAATATTGCCTAGTTTCATAGAAACAGGCACTGAAAAAAAATGAATTCTATGCCTGACTGTTATCATTCCTGAAGCCATACACCAGGAATGTGGCTGAGATACTCTCAGCAATAATAGGTGGAAAAGGCTATGCTATAAAAAGAGGTTCACTGGCTTTGGGGAGGCAAAAATCCAGTAAGAGGAGGAATTTTTTGCAAGTGATATCATGGAGGCAATGCACTATGTGATGATAATAATAATAGTATAAAAACCAGGGAGTGTGCTATCCCACTCATGTGCGCACGCACACACCACGGGTGTAAGGAGTCTTTATTAAGGCTTCCGAGCCTGAATTGGTATTCCTCAGCAATTCCCTCTGCCGGCACCAGCTCAACCCCAATAAGTTCCACAGGCTGCTCAAATGAAGCCGACACTAGTCCTCCCGTCCACTAGGCAAAAGCAAGTTCCAAGACAAAGGCAAATCCACAGGCAAAGGCAACAGTTGAGGAGACATAAACCAAAGTTAAAGGCAAGAACATACAGCAAGGAAACATACATATTGTTCCCAGGGTCACCTCCAGGGGTGGGTTCTACTTACCTTTACTACCAGTTCACAACGGGGTCACGTGCAAAAGCTTCCTGATGATGTCCGGGTCAGTGGGCAGAGCCTCCCACCGGTTTTACTACCGTTTCTTGCAAACTGGTCCGAACCAGGGGAAATCCACCACTGGTCACCTCCATCTGTCTGCTGTGCTAAATAGCCAGCTTCTGGTGCAGCCCATCAAGAAGAGTGAGTCTTTCTCCTCCTGAGCAATCTGGTAGACCTTCTCTGTTCCTGCCTTTTCTCTGCCCTACGTGTTCTTGGATCAGGTGCAGAAGGCAGTTCCTTTTCCTCATCACTGGCTTTTTGCAGCTACATGCTTTCCCCACTTGAAATCTCAGGGCTGCCCTGCTGCAGCTATGCTTCAGCCAAATCCCTCTCAGATGGCTGCTAGGAGCCATTGACTAACTCCCTTCCAGATGTGCCTGGTACTGGTTCATCCTCCTCGAAGCTGACATCTGGAGATGTATCTGGGGAGGCATCCAGGGGGAGTCATCACAGGGATCAGGGGCTGCTTTGCAGACATGGAATTCATCTCAATACAGAAGGAAAGCATTTGTTCACTCATTCATTCATTCATTCATTCATTCAATTTGTATAGCCACTCATCTCAAGCCAGTGACTGTGGGTAGCAAACAATAAAACCAATTAAAACAAACAGAAAGAAAAAAAATATCTGGCTGTTATTGTCAGAACTTTATAGCAGAGTATAAAGGGGTTGGGATCGTAAAAACATTGAAACGTAATGAATTGGCAAGTAATCTGACTGAATGCAACAACAAAGCACAATGTTTTGGAAATTACATAACAAAGAAGCAAAATAAATACAGACATGAAAAAAGAATGAACAAAAGGGATCTAACCTATTGTCATACATGTTTCTACTGTACACTGACACTGAAAGTATGGAAAATAGGCAAAATGGGCTGATTGATATGAGGCACAAAGGTAACCACAGTATAGTGAATATTACAGAAATATGATTGAACATCTTCCAGAGAAATAGGTATCCCAAACAGAAGGCTGAACTGAACATGAGGTAGAATTTTATTATATAGAATTCCATTGGGCAAATGGCAACCTACTTTAAAAATAAAATAGGAAAAGCTGTAAGCCATAAACTCAGCCAAAGTGGAAGCCATACAGGAAATGTGTTTTTTGGCAATATGATTGTGAAAATACAAGATTTTATATATAATAATAATTCAAACCTGGAATAAATGGCACATTCAGAACATGCTTACAATACATCTTGTAAATTAGTTGTCTTTAGTTTAGGGGTCTAATGAGAAGGAAGGACTCACTGGAGAAGAGCCTAATGCTGGGAAAGATTGAGGGCAAAAGAAGAAGAGGACGGCAGGGGGCTGGATGGGATCACTGAAGCAGTCGGTGTGAGTTTAAATGGACTCCCGGGGATGGTAGAGGACAGGGAGGCCTGGAGGAATGTTGTCCATGGGGTTGCGATGGGTCGGACATGACGTTGCAACTAACAACAACAACAAGTTTAGGGGGGTTGCATCTGGCCACATTTTGTAATAAGTATAATGTGATAAATGAACTTTTCTACAGAGGAACTTGGCCTGTATAATTTCTTCCCAGTTGATTCTGGATATATAGCCTTATTTGTCTGATGTATACCCACAATTTACATAGTAGTTTGTTTGTTTTTTAATGGCACGTGTAAAATTGATACAGAGAACCTTCCTAACTTTCTCTCTCTCCTTTTCATACCCATGCACTCATTCACAAACCCAGCTTAATTTACCACTTTTAATGCTTAGTTTTATTATCAAAATATTTTCCCCTTCATTGCAATACTGAAGAAGAAAATCAGTCCCCCCCTCCAAAGAGCCACCTTGTCAATACTTACGTTCCATTTTCCATTTTATATCTCTCATGTCTCATAAAGATAGCTGTGAGGCAGCAGCAAAATACCGTTTTAGACACTCAAAGTCAATGATGCAGAAAATAGAGGACTGGAATATCTTTGTGGGATGAGCAGTATCCTCAATGTGAGGCCCAGATGTTTGAAACAATGAGTAGACTACATTAAAAAAAAGAAAAAAGAAAAAAATATATAGACATATATACAACAGCTTGAAGGAAAGGTCTGCTTAGCTAGATTTATTAGGCAGATCTTCACTTCACCATATGGCATTCTAGTTTTTCCAAAGTTTCATGTTTGTAGGGGATGGTTCTAGCAGATAAATAGATGCCACCTGGCTGGGAATGTGTGGAGAAATGTAGACAGATCTATACACAGATTTCTGATCCATTTTAAAACAATCCATTATGTTCCAATATGCTTTTAGCAAGACGAATGGTCTCTGGTAAGCTTTCTGTTTATTGAAATCTCTAGCAGGAAGTTGAAACTACATGCAAAACTTGTCAAGTTGTTTACAGCTCCCCTGCTTTAATAAAATAGTTCATTTTCAAATCAACAAAAAGATTTAGTGGGATTTTTAAGGCCAATCTTTGTGTCAATGAAATAATTAATGTATACATTGCTCAAAACATTTGCATAAGTGTCAGGCCTGGAAGGCACCTTTTACGTTGGATCTTCAGGCCTGCCACATTTACTACTGTGGGAAACTGGGAGTAGGGATTGTATGGAGCCAGGATGAAATGTAATCATAATAACATTATTTTCTCAGAGAGTCAAGGACATCTTGCCCTTCATCTGGATGGCTGGAATAGGGAGGCATCTCCAGTTGGGATGGTGCTTTGATGGACATGTGGGTGGTGGGCAGGAACTTGAACTTTCATTTGTGTGGGGAAAACCTGGAAGCTTTCAGATTCTGGTTTTCCCAGATGTGCCAATATGACATCTCTAATAAAATGGAACTTTGAGGAAACGCAAGCTTCGGGGTTTCTTTTGTTGGGAGTGTTACTTGGAACCCTCATACTCCCTCTGACATTCTAGAGAACTAATTTCATTTAAATACTAAACCATTCAACAGTCAAATGCATCCATAGCAGTCAGTTGAATCAACACTGTACTTCCTCATCATTAACTTCTTCTTGTGCCATATCCATCATCGGACGTTGGTAATCATGTTGGCGATCCTATTTTTATCAACAGCCGCACAAAAAAGTGCAGCTGAGTTTTGTCCAAGCCAGTCCCTTAGATTTTGAAGCCATGATGTTCTTCTTCTGCCTGGACCTCGTTTGCCTTCAATCTTTCCCTGGAGGATTGAGTGAAGCATGGCATATTTTTCTGGATGTCACATCACATGTCCAAAATATTCTAACTTTTGCTTTTTAATGGTTTTGATGATTTCCCTTGGCTTTCCTAGATGTCATTAACATTAACGTAACTTAATTATCATTAACTCCATGTGACTTCATGAGCCATCAGAAAAATACGCTGGCATGGGAATTTGTTGCCCCAAAAGTCAAAGTCCTGTTCTGTTTTGGTAACAAAGAGAACATATTTAATAAGGTACCAATTAAGGAAAGTGATTGGTTGGTTCTGCTTGCTTCATTTCCTCTCATATTGAGCATTGCCTGCCAGTGAAAAAAAACAGCCATCAATCATGTCATGGATAGGGCTGAGTGAGAGTAGGTAAGTGCTTTGAAAAGCAGTTTTTGCCACCTGTCAGATTGTTCAGATAAAGGGATGCAGCCTTAGAGGTGCTCACTGACACCTGTGGCGCGTCAGTTAAGCCCTTTTTAAACATGGGCTTAGCATTCTTTTTTAAAAGTTGTAACCCGTGTCCAAATATTGCTTGGGTGAATGGTTAAAAGCATGGACAATGTGGTTTGAGAACACTGGACACTGGTTTTGTGAGACAAACTGGTGTTTATTCTCATTCTGGGAAGCCAGCTGGCATAGTTGTGAACGTATCACAACAGGCACATTATAAGTCGCACAAAATAATAATGGCATCAACATTCTTGAACACCATTGTTCCAAAAACACTTGGGAAAAAGGAAAGGGAGGACTTGACAAATAATATAAAGTATGGCAGAGAGGCTTCTTCTCTTTCAGGTGCTCAGCTGGGAATTTGGGGGTTCTTCGTAGGTGAATATGAAAGGAGACACTCCTTGTTTCTGTGCAAAAGTAAGTTGAACCAGGGCTAGAAATGGACTGGCAGGAATAGAATAGAATAGAATAGAATAGAATAGAATAGAATAGAATAGAATAGAATAGAATAGAATAGAATAATAGAGTTGGAAGGGACCTTGGAAGTCTTCTAGTCCAACCCCCTGCCCAGGCAGGAAACCCTACACCACTTCAGACAAATTGTTATCCAACATCTTAAAAATTTCCAGTGTTGGAGCATTCACAACTTCTGCAGGCAAGTTGTTCCACTTATTAATTGTTCTAACTGTCAGGAAATTTCTCCTTAGTTCTAAGTTGCTTCTCTCCTTGATTAGTTTCCACCCATTGCTTCTTGTCCTGCCCTCAGGTGCTTTGGCGAATAGCTTGACTCCCTTTCTTTGTGAAAACCCCTGAGATATTGGAACACTGCTATCATGTCTCCCCTAGTCCTTTTTTTCATTAAACTAGACATACCCAGTTCCAGCAACTGTTCTTCATATGTTTTAGCCTTCAGTCCCCTAACCATCTTCGTTGCTCTTCTCTGCACTCTTTCTAGAATCTCCACATCTTTTTTACATCGTGGCGACCAAAACTGAATGCAGTATTCCAAATAACAAATCAATGCAATCATTATCAACATTGGGTGCCTGCAATGTGTAGGCCTGCTTTTGAGAACCACTGGAAACCTTATTTGGCCAAGAATGACTGATCAGTAAGCACTGATAGACCATATAATTGCATTGATTATCCAAGTAATGTTGTGACTGGTGGATCTGCCACGTCAAATGAAGAACTACTCTGAAACAGAAAATTGATTTGGAATGGATATATTTATTATCTCTCTTAGAATCTGTTGCTCAGCCTGAGCAAACCAGTACTCAACAATGTTTCATGATTTGGTTATTTTTGTGTGTTGCCACTTCAATGCTGAGAGGCCCTGAATAATAAAATAAATCCCACCCATGCCAATACATTCAATGAAACAAAGCAGATGAGAAAATTGCTCTATAGTTTAGCCACTTGTCCTTTATTGACTTATCAGACTATCTCCCCTAGCATTATAAATTTCGTATATATTCTTCTCTTGTTTATTGGCTTTTTAATTTATTTGACCTTTATTATTTTGTACAAAACTCAAGGCAGATAATATATTCAACACACTTCCTCTTCCTATTTTCCCCACAACAACAATCTTGTGAGGTGGATTGGGTTGAGGAAGAGTGACTAGCCCAAGGACACCAAGCTAGCCTTTGTGGCTAAGGCAGGACTAGAACTCAGCAAACTCTGGATTTCTAGCCTGGTGCTAAACCACTACTAGTAGATCCTATCTTAAATGTGGGGCCTACTACCCTGTTTCCCCCAAAATAAGACATCCCCTGATAATAAGCCCAATCGGGCTTTTGAGCACATGGCAATAAGGCCAAGCACTTATTTCAGGGTTCAAAAAAATATAAGGCAGGGTCTTATTTTCGGGGAAACATGGTAATAAAGTAGTCATATAAATAAACAGTTCAGAAAATATACTTGCTTTGTTACAACTAAATAAATAGTGGGAATGTTTTTTTTAAAAAAAAGCTAAATCAGAAAGTAGGCAGAAGGGAATCTATGCAAAATGAATCTATGCAGCCAAATGAAATGTGATGAGGGAAAACATTAAAATCTTATCTGGATTATCTAAGACAGGAGTGTCAAACTCACAGTGTCACGTTATCGTCACGTGACATATCACTACTTTTTCCCCTTCGCTAAACCAGGGAGCGTGGTCAGCGCATGATGCATCCAGCCCATGGGCCGCACGTTTGACATCCCTGATCTAACAGGAATTTAATCTAACAGGAATTTTCCAGAAGTCCTGATCTAACCAGGACTTTTGGAACGTTCTGATTTATCTTAGCCTATCAGGCAACAAGCTTAGTTCCTTCTTTTGGAAAATTTGCTTCAACTCAAGAGTCACATGTTCATCTTGCTTGCCTAGTAACCTCTGCCAAAGTATCTATCATCAGAACAGCTGCTATCCCAACTCTATTTCACCACATCATTTTGCTTTCCTAGTACATCAGGCCTAGGAATTGTGATTGATGGTAACTTCTCAGTGTTATTTCTTTTGTGATCTTTTTTGCCCTTTTCCATTTAAAAGAGTTATGGGGAACTTGTGGTCCTCCTAATGTGATTTCCCAAGCTTTCTAGTTACTACTGTACTGGATGCATTGATGGAAGCTTGGAGCTGTCCCTAAAAATAAAGAACATTATATGCATTATACACCTCCTAGAGGTACTGTTTATAACTTTCAAATATTTTTTAATATTTATTTTGCTCAGTCTTTGTTTTTATAGATTTTTCCTTTCCTTCTCATATAGAAATGGGAATCTCAAATAAATACCCACAAGAAACAGTATAGTTGACAAGTTTGGTTTAGTGGTTAAGGCACCAAGCTAGAAACCAGGAGATTGGGAGTTCTAGCCCCATCTTAGCCATGAAAGCCAGCTGTGTGACTTTGAACCAGTCACTCTTCTCTCTCAGTCCAACTCACTTCACAGGGTTGTTGTTGTTGTGGGGGAAAAGGGAAAAAAGGTATGTTGGATATTTTCACTGCCTTCAGTTATTTGTAAAAATAATAAAGGCGGGATTCAAATAAAATAAATAAATGAGATAAAGAAGGAGAAAACCCTACTGAATTAAACATCTATCTGTTGTTGATCTTAATTATCAACACAAATTATTTCTGCTGTCCCAGGCCTCTGAATTTCATATCTGTGATCCTGAATTATAGCTAGCGATGCGTAAGAGTCATAAAATAATTTCCAATGAGAAAAGTGGTTAGGCTGAGTTTTCCTCATCTATTTTTACAAACAAATTCAGCAAAGGCAGACAGATGGAAAAGCCAAGCTCAATTGAACATCTTCCCTACCTTTCTCCATTGGCTACTTGTTATGCTCAGCTCTCCTGAAATTATTCCCATGAAGGAAAAAATAGTTTACGTCAAATGGCCCTTAAACTCTTCACATCTGAAATACTCGGGGGGTGGTAGCAGAGTTTGATTGTCCTGATTAATGGAGGCAGTGACTTTGGTTCCCTGCTAGTTTGAATGGCAACGTTTCTGAGATTTCGGATGGAATCTGCTTTTTTGCACAAACTGGGAAGACAATCCTTTCAGACAAATCACTTTCTGGTTTACTTAGGATACTGGTGTGTGATGGTTTAAGGAGCTGCTATAGGCAAATGTGAAACCTTGGAGTACAGATGATAATGTTTATCTCTGTCTGTTTAACAAGTTACGTTTCCTATGCAATTTCAGCCCTGTTTTAATAAGATTTGCCAGCAGCAAAAGAGCAGAATTGTCATGTATTGTATTTGAAAATTTTTCTTAAGGATTGGGCTTGATGAAGGTTTCCCCTTCCAACAGAGTTTCCTTTTTAGTGATCCAGTTTTATAATCTTATATACAATCACTATGATGTTTAATAACAGTGCTTGCTTAAAATGAATCATGGCTCTCCCTAACCAGATAGATAGATAGATAGATAGATAGATAGATAGATAGATGTTAGAGATAGAGATAGATATATATAATTTATTTATTGATTTATTTATTGAATTTATATTTCCGCCTATTCGTCCATGGCAACTCAAGGCTTCCTTCCGGAAGAGTGTTAGAGTGGAGGCCATTCTAATCTCTGGGTGAATGATGTTCCAGAGAGAGGGGGCCACCATAGAGAAGGCCATTCTTCTGGGTCCCACCAAGTGTACCTCCCTCAAAGATGGGATCCTCAGCATTCCCTGCCTCCCCGCTCTGATGGGTTGGGTAGATGTGACCGGCAACAGACAGTCCCTCGGATAACTTGGTCCCAAGCCATGAAGTGGTTTAAAGGTGACATCCAGCACCTTGAATTGCACCTGGAAGCAAATTGGCAGCCAATGCAGTTCTCGCAGGAGAGGTGATACATGTGCACCTCAGGGTCTGCACAAAACCATGCAGGCTGTCGCAATTTGCACCAACTGGAACTTCTGGATGCTCTTCAAGGGCAGCCCCATGTATAGTATGTTGCAATAATCAAGATGGGAAGTGACTAGGGCATGAATGATTGTGAGTAGAGATTGTTGGTCCAGGAAAGGGCATAACTGGCGCACAACCTGCAGTTGTGCTAAGGCCTACCTGGCCTCGACTACTACCTGCTCTTTGAGCAGGAGTCATGAGTCCAAGGAGAACCCCCAGATTACGCACAGGGTCTGTTTGAGGTAGTGCCACCCCATCCAGGACCAAAGATGACAATTCTCCCTGAGTCAATGAACCTCAAACCCAGAGCCACTCGTCTTGCCAGGGTTTACTTTCAACCCATTGTGCCCCATCAAGCCCCTAAGAGCCTCCAGGCACTGCGAGAGGGAGGACACAACATCACAAATATAGTCAGGGAAATAATGATAAAATACAATTGCTACACCTCACTTTCTTAAGTGTGGCTATAAAGGGAGTCCTCAACTTATGATCAGAGTTGGGACCAGAATTTCCAACAAGTTTGATATGGTCATAAGTTAAGTCAGATCCAATTTTATAATTTTTATGGTGGTTGTTAAACAAATCACATGATTGTTAAGTGAATCCAACTTCCCTGATGGGTGTTTTTTGTTGGAAGGCAGCAATAAAGGTTGTAAATTGCAATCATGTGATTGCAACTGGTTGTAAATGCAAGCAGGTTGCCAAGCATTCAAATTGCAATCATGTGACCATGAGGATGGTGTGATGTTCATAAGTGCAATTTGTAAGTCACTTTTTGCAAGACTGCCGTAACTTTCAATTGTTATTAAATGAAGGGTTGTAACAGGAAGAAGAGGAAGAGGGAGGGGGAGGGAGGGAGGGAGGGAGGGAGGGAGAGGGGAGGGGAGAGAGAAGTTCCCTGAGGACGGAATGGGGCAACTCGTAGCAGCCAACTCACCATAGTCAACTTGCCACAGCCAATTCATCACAGCCAACTCACCATGGCCAACTCGCTACAGGAGAACTCACCATGGCCAACTCTCCTGAAAGTCACTGCAGGGCAATTCAAAAATTCAATTTAATTATTTTTTTAAAAAAAATTAAATATCTTAATTTTTGTCATTCACTTTTCATTTTGTCCTTCCTTTAGCATTCTAGCATCCACTATTTCCTCAATATTAGTGTAACTCTTGTCCCATGACAAGTTGGCCTGTGGTGAATTGGCCATGGCGAATTATCCTGTGGCAAGTTGGCTGCAGCAAGTTGGCCATGGCAAATTGTTGTAGACCCTCTCCACCCAAGGATAGGCTCTAGCACAAGTCCCAAAGCTTGAAAGAATAAACCTCTGGGTCCAGTGACCGAGTCAGACTGGATCCTGCAACAGTATCCTGCAACACATATATTCCCCTCCATTTGCAAAGGCTTGCAAGTTGAAAACAACCTATAGCAGAGGTGGGTTTCAGCAAGTTCTGACCAGTTCTGGAGAACCGGTAGTGGAAATTTTGAGTAGTTCGGAGAACCGGTAAATACCACCTCTGGCTGGCCCCACCTCCATCTATTCTCTGCCTTCCGAGTCCCATCTGATTGGGAGGAAATGGGGATTTAGTAGTATCCTTCCCCTGGAGTGTGGAGGGAATGGAGATTTTATAGTATCCTTCCCCTGCCACACCCACCAAGCCACACCCACCAAGCCATGCCACACCCATCAAGCCACACCCACAGAACCGATAGTAAAAAATTTTGAAACCCACCACTGACCTATAGCAATAACTTAAAGAAAAGTTTCCTTTTCTTTTTTTCCCCTCAAAAAGCTGTTTATTGGCCAGTAATTATGTAAGTAAAATTAAGCCCTAACTTAGATAAAACTGAGGGAGAAGTAAGCAGCACCAAAAGTCTTCATTTAGCTGGTTTAGCTCCAAGGAAGAAAGGAGCTTTTCTCCTCTATCTTTGCCTACTGCTGTGATAATTCCATCTAGTCATTTTCAGTCACTGGAAATGCTAATCCAGTAAATTGTATCTGATTTTATCTGATTCATGTCTTGAAGAAATGCAACTACAGAAAGAGACTTGGGACTGATCAAAATGTTCATTTAAACTAAATGATTAGGAAACATATTCAAATGTTATTAAATAAACTTTGGAAGATATTAACCCTCTTGAGTTTCCTTCTGATTTCTACTGATTTCCTGAAATGTTTGTTAAATTGATTGACTGATTATGTGCCATTAAGTCATTGTCAACACTTAGTGACCACAAAGATAGATTTTTATTTTTTTTGGCATAATAATTTGTCCCTGATCTGGTCTTTCCATTTTCCAATGGTGCAATCATCAGCATTATAACTTAATCTATTCACTTGTTGCTGGTCAGTCTCTACATCTTTTCCCTTCCACCTTTCCCAATCATCATCTTCTTTCTTTCTTTCTTTCTTTCTTTCTTTCTTTCTTTCTTTCTTTCTTTCTTTCTTTCTTTCTTTCTTCTTCTTCTTCTTCTACTTCTTCTTCTTCTTCCTCCTCCTCCTCCTCCTCCTCCTCCTTGCTCCTCCTCCTCCTCCTCCTCCTCCTCCTCCTCTTCTTCTTCTTCTTCTTCTTCTTCTTCTTCTTCTTCTTCTTCTTCTTCTTCCTGGGTTCTTTGCATAATGTGTCCAAAGCAGGGTAATTTGAGACTGGACATTTGTATCTTGAGTGATAATTAGGGGTTGATTGTTGAATTGGGATAGATACAATTTATATTACAATGTAATAGTACTGGGGAAGCAATTATTAAGGAAAACGATATCCAAAACTCATATTTGAATATCATTTCAAATACATTAATATATGGGATTGCTCAATCAGATGTCACTGGAATATTTGATTTTTTTACCTAGTCCAAACAGCCCGATCAAATTGTATTAGATACATAAATAGAGATCTTGAGCTTAAGTGAATATGGAGATGGGACTTTCTAGGCTAACCTCTTGGTTGGCTGAATGTCCAATGAATCTCAAAACTCAAATCTTCTTTCCTCAATCTATAATAAAGATTGACTCAGCCTTCCAATCCTTCTGAGGTAGGTAAAATGAGGATCTGGATTGTGGGGGCAATAAGCTGACTTTGTATAAAAAAAGAACACCGGTTGGGGGGCGGGGGCAAAAGCCCTACTAAACAGGTATATACAAAAGTATGAAGGCTATTGCTTAACGCATTGTAAGCCACCCTGAGTCTCCGGAGAAGGGCGGCATATAAATCGAACAAATAAATAAATAAATAAAGATAACAGACCAGAACTGAAAGCCTGATATTTGTCATAAATACACCAAAGGATTGATAAATTTACCAGAGAATTCTGACATCTGCTTTCCTCTCTCAGCTATGATGGGTATCATCTACTTAAATGCCCATATGTTTTAGTCTCTAGTGTTGACTTGGGTGATTAGTAAGGAATCCAGTGGCTTAGTGTAATTTGTGAATCCAGAAACCCAACTGCAGATTCTAAAAGGTGGGTTATAAAGTAATTTGTATTTTGCAAATGTTTGCTTTGTTTTATTTTGGGCCGTCCCCAAAACTGTAACACATTTTGAAGAATTACTTTTTCTCAGTGATCCAGAAACTGAAAGGTAATATTTCTCTGGCATCTTTATTAAACTTCCCTAAAGGTTGATGAGAAAGTATTATTATAATATGGTAGCCAATATCAGTTGCAACCAGATAACTCTCGTGCCACTATACCAGTCTGTCCAAGTTTAAACACTGTGTTGAATGTATAGCCATTCAGCCTATTTCACTCAAATAAGTTAGCCGCACAACATGAATTTCAAAATAAATGCAGAAAAGTAGCCCATAAAAATTTGCTACTGTGAAATGAATTAAATTAATAAGCCCTTTTCCCCCTGAAAACTATTTAACTGTATCTGTTCTCAGAGCAATTATTTTGGACAAAACGTTTGCTAATTAAATTCCCTAGCTGAAATAAGGAAATATTCTATTCCCTATTATAAGAATCAGAAAAGGTACAGAAAAGGAGGTTGCAATCCACACAAAGGTGGCAATCAATAAAAATGTTGGTTACTGACAAAGCATGTGACTTAATGGTTATTTTTAATTTACATTTGAAGTTAATAACCATTGAAAAAATATCTGGTGGTGGTAACAATTTCTGTAATAGGCAGAAGGATGGAAATATAGGAGAAGAGCAGACAGAATGCGGGCGGGGAGTTTAGTGTGTCATTAGTTTAGAATCCTTATTTCCAACATGAAATCCAATACCTCCTGAATTCCATTGACCCTTCTCTGACACCAAATTAGTGTTGGACTTTAGTTGACCGGATTCTTGTGTTTAGACTTAAGTAAATCTTCTATACTGCAACCTTATGAATAGACCTGATTCTTTGTACCTAACATTAATCAGTGCTTGTGGAAATGCAAGGACTGAAAATTGAGTATGTGCTTAACTCTGCCTCCCAGCAATACTTGCTCTTCTTCTACAGAAAGAGCTTGAAAAATTAGACCAGACTTGAAAGAACAAGGCAAGTTGGTAGTACCATATTTCAAATTGTATGCTCAATTTGTATGCTCAAATTGTATGCTCAGGAAAAAAAAAGAAGAAGTTCAAACTGCCCAAGGAGCTGCTGGTACAATTCTACAAAGGAATTATTGAGTCTGTTATCTCCACCTCCATAACTGTCTGGTTTGGTTCTGCAATCCAACAAGACAGACACAGACTTCAGAGGATAATTAGAACTGCAGAAAAAACAGTTACTACCAACCTGCCTTCCATTGAGGACCTGTATAGTGCACGAGTCAAAAAGAGGGCTGTGAAAATATTTACAGACCCTTCGCATCCTGGACATAAACTGTTTCAACTCCTACCCTCAAAATGACGCCATAGAGCACTGCACACCAGAACAACTAGACACAAGAACATTTTTTTCCCGAACGTCATCACTCTACTAAACAAATCATTCCCTCAACACTATCAAACTATTTACTAAGTCTGCATTACAATTACTATTAATCTTCTCATCATTCCTATCACCCATCTCTTCCCACTTATGACTGCATGACTGTAACTTTGTTGCTTGCATCCTTACAATTTATATTGTTTCCTAGTATAATTTGATTGCTTATTTGTACCCTATTAAATTATTCAAGTAATTTAACAACCGGTTCGCTGCCCTAATGATTTCTTCCAACAACCAGTTTGCCAAACTGCTCAGAAAGTTAACAACCGGTTCTCCCGAAGTGGTGCGAACTGGCTGAATCCCACCACGGCCTATGACTATCATTAAGTGTTGTACCTTATTATTCTTGACAAATGTATCTTGTCTTTTTATGTACACTGAGAGCATATGCACCAAAGACAAATTCCTTGTGTGACCAATCACACTTGGCCAATAAAGAATTCTATTCTATTCTATTCTATTCTATTCTATTCTATTCTATTCTCAAATTAGCTGTTTAACTCAGATTTCAGACTGGATTATAACATGGATACATTGCTTCGATGGAGGAAGCAGACTTCCAGATGGCTTCTGACTTTGAGGCAAATAGAAATACATAGTCTATGAAAGATTGTTTAGTTATAAGCAGTGCTTTAAAAGTAGGAAATAAACATAGAAAAAGAACTAGTCTAAGTCTCCCTTTCCCCCTTGCTTCCATACTAAATATTTGTTTTCATGAATATGAATGTAAAAGGAAATTTGACCAATAGAAATATAATAACTCATATGAACTCCAAGGTTTGATTAATATTAAGACAAAGATTAAATATTCTGAGAGTTTTTTCTTTGTTGCAGTAAGAAACATTTTACTGGTTTCAATGTCTCCAAATAAGCAGAGCAAATTAAAGAAATTTCAGAAAGAAGGTAGAATACTTAGAGACCTGATTGAATTAAAAGTTAAAAATTCAGAACATTTGCTGCTACTTATTTATAAATTATGGTGAATATGATTCATAAAATGAACAATTCAAATATATGATTAAATGGATGCAGCAATGGAAATTCAGTGGTATAAATATAAATTTGGACTTAATTTGCACTTATCATTACATGGTGCATCTTGTTGATGGTTTTTTATTCCAATACAGGTAGCCATTGGTTAACGATTGCTTGTTCAGTGATTGTTCAAACTTGTGAATTTGAACTTGAACTTGGAAATACAATTGCTATTATTAGTAGAGGACTACCTGTATTAATTATTACATTGTATTGTTAATTGTTAAAATACATAATTCATTCTGTAGAAAATGTTCAATAATTAGGTTGGATAATGTTTTTATATTTGATGGAAATGCTACAAAGTTCAACAATTCTGTAAAATGATCTAAAAGAGAATGAAACAGATCTTATCATTTGAATTCTCCTTCAACTAAATGCACAGCTTTACATCTAAACCAGCAGAAAATGAAATTTATGTCAGAAATAAACTTTTAAAAAGTAACATTTTTTTTTGAGCTAGTCTTTATGTCTGGGGATTTCATTGCCATGCCATGACAGCAACACAGAAATGGCTTGCAACTGCCTTCTCCTGGGATATTTTTACTTAGTAGTATGACACAGAATGGATAAAAGAAAAAAAAATCAAATATATGCAGTAAGTATGTACATTCCCAAGGAAACTATGCACAAACGTGAGGTCTCTAACAATTATTCTGGCAATTGTAATATTGTCAGACCAGGTGGATTCCTAAGAAAGAAAGACCCTTGACTCCATTTGGTTGAAGTAATAGGTTCTTTTACTAAAGATGAGAAGTTGCAGCGAAAGTCGGGCTAGATCCGAGTATTCCCATGCAAAAGGTTACAATTTACCCCTTTCTCTAGCCCATCCCTCTTTAACCAGCTCAACAGTATCCAATGGTATCCCGGTGTGATGTTTCGGGAACTGCTTTGATGCCATGCGTTTCTTGAAGTGATTTCACATTCCTTTCCCAGGCCAAGCATCCTTGAGGACTGGCTTATTCCAGTTTGACACCTCTGGTTCCTGTCAACATGTTTTCCTCCCCGCTTTCATCAGACTTCTTTCCTCCAACTCAAACTTCCCCAAATTCCTTCCTCCCCACCTCTTTCCATTTATGGCAGGATGCCAACAAAGTAAAACAAAGCAGCTGAAGATGGCAGACCTGACAGATATGTTTAGTTAAATTGAATGCTAAATTCATCAACATTTAATGTTAGCCTCCCGCAATTTATATTTTAATTCTTTGCAGAGTTATGATTGTTCTGTTCCTCTCTCTCACTGTGCAATATTCTTTTTCAAGAAAACTTTGGATTCATGAAGGTCAGTGCAAGGAAAAGCTTTACCTAATGCTGTGTCCCACAAGCTCCTCTTAATGGCTCAGCAGTGAGGCCAGCAAAAAGGCTGACATGCCTGAATACAGAGAGACATGCCCGACTACAGAGACTAAAAGCTTGCTGTTAAAAGTACAGTGGCACAGAGAGCCATTATAGGGAATTAAGAAGAAGGTCGGATAAGATAATAGTGGTAGGAGAGAAATAAGCTTGTCCTTACAGTCTCCCAAATTTCCTGAAAGGACTGATGGTGAGGCAAAGTATATGCTATTCAGAGAAGACCTGGGCAGACATGAATAAAGAGAGCAAATACACATTTGGGAGGTATTTAAAAAGAAAGAAACAGGAAGATTTTTTGTGGAAAGGAAAGACTAAGAAAGACCACAGGTTGTGGGAGAAGGCAGCCATTGCTCATTCTAACATTTAAGTGAAGTGAAGCACAGAGGAATTGAGTGGGATAGTCTGTTTAACAATAAATGTGTTTGTTTGTTTTCTTTCTCCCATTAACTGGCAGATAATAAGTTGAATCTTAAATAGATTAGAAGAAATAGAATAAAACCTTTGAAAACTGGGAAGCAGATGAGCAGCAGCAACAGAAACAAAGGAGATTTCAATCTTTGATGATATATTTAGGGACAATAAATTTTGACTAATATAACATATTTAGTTCAATAAAAAGTAGAGACTAAGGGCTTCATGAAACTATCCATGTAGCAATATGGCAGCAATATGGACTTGATATGAATCATCTTCTGAGATTATTTTTCTTTCAATTTCACCTCAATTCTGAGATATTTTTTTTTTGAGATCTTCTGGTGTCCCATCACACCACTAACCAAGTTCAATCCTATTTGGCTTTTCTAAGATCAATCAGTACAGATAGTCCTCCACTTATGACTGAGTCCAGAATTTATGTTGCTAAGTAAGAAATTTATTAAGTGAGTTTTGCCGCATTTTACAACTTTGCTTGCCACATTTGTTAAGTGAACCACTGCGGCTGTCAAATTAGTAATACGGTTGTTAAGTGAATCTGGCTCCCCCATTGACTTTGCTTGTCCGAAGGTCAAAAAATAGGATCACATGACCCCCAAGACACTGTAACCGTTGTCAAGCACCCAAATTTAAATCATGTGACCCTGGGGATGCTGCAATGGTCATAAGTATGAAAAAATGGTCATAGGTCACTCTTTTCAGTGCCGTTGTAGCTTCGAACAGTCACTAAACAAACTGTTGTAAGTCAAGAACTACCTGTATTGGATAGCTTCTGTAATTTTAGTTCATAATCTGCTCAAAGGTAGGCAAGAGGGCAGGTGAAGAGAGAATGCAGGTGGTCCTGGACTTATGACTGTAATGAAGCCTGCCCATTACAGTAGCAGGTCACAACAGTCATTAAATGAAGTGTCAAGCCTAACAACACCCCCCCCCATCCCTGCTCTTCCCAATGAATCATGAAACAAATGTGCAGGTCATTAAGTGAGGATTGGGTGACTCAGGGGTAGGTAGGCCCTTGGAGGCCTAGCACAGACCTAGGCCTACCTGCTCCGAGTTTCCCAAGGCTTCTTCCACCCTGGAGGCATCCAATGCTCCAGTTTCTGTTCTTTGGGATTCCCCCAGGTCAAAGCCAGATCCCAAACAGGACATTCAGTCACACCAGGGAGCCTAAAGAAGCTACTAGTACAAATGGCAATTATGGCTTGTAGGCCTTTGCCAACTGCTCATCCAGCCACCTGAGAATCTTGCAGAACTCCAACTGTTCCTCACCCACCTCACGGGAACTGCAGCCACTGTAACTTTTGAACAGGGTCCTAAGTATCTTTCCAGGGTCTGTTGTAACTTTGGACAGTCAATAAAAGACCTGACATAAATTGAGGACTACCTGTATGGAAAGATTGAAAGGAGAAAGGACTCTGCTATCAGGGCATAAATGCTAAAAACACCATAGCTTCCCTCAGTATTGTAATGACATGCTAGCTTGGTGTGAGAGGTAGAATTCATTTTGCTCCCTCTGCTGTTTTTCTCCACCTCCTTGCACTTGGAGAGTAAATTTATGCGAAAGAAACACCTCTGTACAGGAAAGTCTTGTTTTATTTAAAACTGTAATGGGCAGTAGCAGTAACCATGAGGTACAGGAGAAAAGAACCAAGGTAATGGTCATATAAAAGAAATTTAAGTCTGAGGCAGAAATGTGATTTGAAATAGCGTCTCAAACTTGCCCTGCCCTAGTTCTCACAAAGATAAAGAAAGGAGGAGAAGCATATTTAGACTTGCAAGAACCAGTTACTATTATCTAGGAATAAAAGTAATACCAGCATTCTTAATTTTGGTTTTGTAGTCTGCTCTATTTTGAAGGGCTGAAAAAAAATTACAGTATGAGCAAACTGTCCATTGTCTATCTTTCTTTCTTTTCTTTTTTTCCCAGATTTGTTTGTTTGTTTGTTTGTTTGTTTATTTATTTAGCCAGCCAGCCAGCCAGCCAGCCAGCCAGTCAGTCAGTCAGTCAAACATGTATGAGATAACAGATATAAGTATAAACATGGATATGAACACAGGAAATGGGTATGACAGTAGGTCAGGGACGATAGGCATGCTGGTGTGCTTATTCACATCCCTTACAGACCTCTTAAGAATGGGGTGAGGTCCACAGTAGACAGTTACAGACCTCTTAAGAATGGGGTGAAGTCAACAGTAGACAGCTTAAGGTTAAAGCTGTAGGGGTTTGGGGAAGTAACCACAGAGTCAGGTAATGCATTTCAGGCATTGACCACTCTGTTGCTGAAGTCGTATTTTCTGCGATTGAGTTTGGAGCAGTTTACCTTGAGTTTGTATCTATTGTTTGCTCGTGTATTGTTGTGGTTAAAGCTGAAGTAGTCATTGACAGGTAGAACATTGTAGCAGATAATTTTATGTACTATGTTTAGGTAGGGCTGCCAGGTCTGCTTCCAAAAAATAGTGGACAAGAGGAGGGGGGGTTAAGTAGTAAAAAAATAAAAAAAAATTACAATTAAATTATATATTTTCTTACAAACATTTTAACATGTATTAAAATAATCACTTCAAAACTTTACTTAAAATTCAAAACATCAAATATATTATAACAATATGTAAAATATTAAATTACATTTTATTTTGCTGTCATGTGTATTTTTTATTTGACTGCGCAGCTTTGATCAATTCTTTGTGTTTAAAGAATAATTCTTTAATTTCAGTACAACGTTGAGAAATATTTAAAAATATACAAAATTCACTTCGAACTGATACAAGCTGTCGGTTACGTTCGTCAGTCCACAAATTTCCCATGATGCTGAAAATTTGTTCAACGTTTGCATTTGATACCGGAATTGATGCACAATACTGGAACAGTTTCAGTAAACTCGGAACTGGCTCTTTCTTGAAAAAGTACGTCCACTTATCAAGGGATGAATCACCCTGCAGATGAACATAAACTTCTTCTAAGGCAGAAATTTCATCGAAGAGAGTATTGGGTGGAAGTTCTTCTCGCCATGGTGATAATAACCAGATGTTTGTCATTTCTTCTAAAGTTGGAGGATTATTGCGATCAATTAGATTGAAACAATTTAGCATCTCATATACTGAATCAGTGAAATTATACCACTTTTCTAGGTATGCAATGGCTCTTTGATATACGTTGATGGCTTCTTTCTTGAACTTTTGCATGGCATTCTCAGGCAAATGTTTTTTACGTAAGGCAAATAAAACTTTCATTCCAAAAAACTGCTCATCATATTTTTTTTGCAAAGAATCACGCAGCTTACACATGATAATGTGGAGATCACATGCAAGAATTTTCTTGCTTTCCAGCTTCAGTAGGGTGTCTTGCATTATTGACATGAAAAAGTGCGTGAAATATAAATACAATTCTGAAATAGTTGGTTCATCGTCCTTTGCGAGTTCATTTTCCTGATCCGAAATAAGGTTCCAGATAACCTTATGGCACTCATCAGATCCAAGAGAAATAAAATATGATTTTAGAGGTATCCAGTTTAAAAGAAGTCTTTCGATCACTTTAAACAAACTTAACCAACATGTTGGAACATGGCGCAAAACTTCATGGAATTCTGACTCGCAAAACTCAAAAAATGATTTCAACTCTTCTCGTTTCTTCACAGAATTCGAAAATTCAGCAAAAACCTTCAGCACTACATTTTCGATATCAAAAGATAACTGCTTTAATGCATTTTTTGCGCTGTTGTGTAAAATGTGATTATTGCATTCGATCTTTGTCTCAATCTAACTTATGAAAAAAAGACAAAACGCAATTCTCCTATCCTTATTCTCTTAGACTGTACAGCTTTAGATTACGTACCATTTCATCATAAAGCTTTTGAATAAAATAAATGTCCACTATTTTGTGAAAAAAAATAGTGAACATAATGTGAAAAAAGTGGACTGTCCGCTCAAATAGTGGACACCTGGCAACCCTAAGCTTAGGTCAGACGTAGGCTGTGTAGTTCTAGGTTGTCCAAGCCCAAAATTTCAAGCCTGGTGGCATAAGATATTCTGTTGCGAGCAGAGGAGTGGAGTACTCTTCTCGTGATATACCTCTGGATTCACTCAATTGTATTAATGTCCGATATGCAGTGTGGATTCCTTTCCTCACCCAACAGATGAATATGAACAAAGGATCCAAGGAAGAAAAGATTGCAATCTCAATTGGGCTCAAACAAGGGATAGGGTTAGGGTCAAAACCAATAATCTCCTGGTAGGGGAGTGGGGAGCTGTAGTTTAGAAAGGATTGGGAAAGAAGGTAGAAAAGAATCCTGCTGTTGTTTATTTATATCCCACCTATCTATCCACAGTACTGGAAATGTGGAAAAACAGGCTGATGAGAACATTTAACTTTAATTTTGACCTTTAAAGCAATAAGTATGATTGCACCAGTGTAATGGACTGTGAAAACTCTAAAGTCCATATTAGTAAAATTCTGCAAACTGATGGGATGGCACAATTAAGAGGCTGTATAACTATAGAAGGGGGGGAATAAAACTCATTCTGCTAGCGCATTCTATTTCACTATTGAATATTGCGATGCATAAGACAGATGTAAGCAATATTTTTCAGTGATCAACCCTTCATAGTTTGTAGATTCAGATCATTATGTTTTTATCTTGCCATGAGATTCATGAATGTCGTGAAGTCCAGTACCAGTTATTGTTCTTTTTTAACTGAAAGACTAAGGACGGACAGAAACAAAGGAAGTTTACAAGTATAATTTTAGTATTCACATGCAGTTCATCCATGTTTACTACCCAACTCAAAATCCAGCTCCGTCAACTATATTTAAAATGCATATGAATTGAACTGGAATGTTTACATAGCCCACTTCTTCAATGTGGTGGCTCCAAGGGATTACAGTTACCATACACTTTTATAGGTTCCAATGAAGTATCACTAGTCCATAAAGTGCAGCTAGTCTCACTAGTACTTTTTTCACATCTTCTATATCATATTGGAACTATTTGCTCTTTTGGGAACCATCTTCAATTATGAAAATTGTCTCTTCTCAAGCCTTCTTTGAAGTATCATGCTTCTCATTTGGTAGAGCCCAAAGCAGGGGTGGGATCTAAATTTTTTTACTACTGGTTCTGTGGGTGTGGCTTATTTTGTGGGCATGGCTTGATGGTTATGTGACAATTCTTTAGGATTTAGCAGAGGTAATGGTCTATCAGGCTTTTAACTGCTTGCAGAGCTGTACCCGTCTACTCATTTGTTTTTGGAGGCACTGGTCTACCCATTTATTTTTGCAGGCACCGATCTACTCATTTGTTTTTAGAGGCACTGGTCTACTCATTTGTTTTTGGAGGCACTCGTCTACCCATTTATTTTTGCAGGCACCGTTTTGGAGGCACTGGTCTATCACCACACTGCCTTTTAACACTGATCAGCTGTAAGGCGGCCCTTTGAAACCCCGCAGCAAGAGTATAAACAGTTTTTTTTCCTTCTAGCTGATCAGCTGGGACTCAGGAGACAGCAATAGATTGGGGGTGGGGTCAAATCAAAGGTAAGAATAATGTGGGGGCCTGGGGTGGCCGGGGGGCAGAACCGGTTCGGTGACGTCATATCGTCACTGCTACCAGCTCGGCAGAACCGGGCGGAACTGGGAGGAACCCACCACTGGCCCAAAGTCTTCTTTTCTGACATCTGGGCTACATTGAATATGTGCTCCATTATTATGTATTCCAACTTTCATACGTATTTATTTGTACCTTCACAGATATACAGTACATTGCATAGAATTACATGCTATTATACCATGACATTATATAACACATTATGGGCTAGTTAAAATATACTTGGGATTAATATAATTATACCTGGTAAACAATTTGACATATTCTAACAATCTAAGGGGAAAATACACAAGAGAAAATATAATTCTCATATATGACTATGTTTAGTCCAGAGAGCTAAATATTAGAGCTATGAAAATCTTGTGAGTTTTTTTTTTTTTGGTTGTTTTTGTTGTTTTTTTTAATTTGATTTATATGCCATCCTTCTCTGGAGATTCAGGGCGGCTTACAGTGCGTTAAGCAATAGCCTTCATACTTTTGTATATTTTATACAAAGTCAGCTTATTGCCCTCACAAACTGGGTCCTCAATTTATCTACCTTAGAAAGGATGGAAGGCTGAGTCAACCTTGAGCCTGGCAAGATTCGAACTAACTTTAATTGCAGACAGCTGGTGTTAAATTACAGTGCTTTAGTCTGCAGAGCTATCCAGGCTCCTACTCTCATATCCTATTCACACCAACTCACACATTGGTGACTCTGGATGGCTTACAAAATTTAAATGATGCTATTCAAGCAGTCAATTTGACTTAGAAAATCATGTCAGGTTGAGTTCTAGTGGAATCTTTTATTTAGAATGAAGACAGAGATGGTGTGTTGTATTTGAGTAAAAACATTCAGTTTGTTGTGATCCCAATTGGCATTTTATTTGAATTAAAATATTCTGAAGTGAATATTCACAGACGCATAATAAAGTTTTTCATTGTTACATCTTATTTTGAACTCCTGTGAAACCCCCAAAGTCGATTGTTCTCTTCCTTCCATTAACACGTAACTGTTTAGCTTCTCATCTCATCAGCGGTATTGCAATGATATTATGATTTCCGCCCTTGGCTGCCAGTTAAATGCACTCACTCTGGAAAGCATTTATATCAAGCGCTTCCTCAGACCATCCACTCCCCCTCCAAATAAGTCCCATGGAAGTCTATGAAAGCTGAGCTGTACTGTTTATGAGCAATGCATCTCTGGGAAAGCATCCAAATTTATGAGCATTTCCTTATGATAAGCACTTCAGAATAGCCCAGGTTTTCAGAACAAATAACAGACCATATTTTCAAGACATGAGTGGAACTTTTCTAAGAGTTGTTGAATGTTTCTGGAATTTGGAGGAAAATAAAGGTATTAAAGGCTTTGAATTCTTGGGGAAAAGAACACATAAAATATGCCTGTATATTAGATTTATATTGTCCTATTAGCCAAAGCAGATCAGAACACCCCTGTTTACATAACTATCAGTGCTGGTTATCACTTATCACTGGTGGTCAGCTGCTTCAAGAGGAATTTTGGCTTATCATGCAATGGAAAGTTTGCAAAGTCACAATGCACCGTGGTGTTGTTGGTCTGTTTTTTCCCCTTGACCCCTGAGATGGTAATCATATTTGTAACTCACAAACAGATTTTTCTTCCTAGTTCTACTTCACAAAACCCTTTTTTTCTGGGTTCACTTGTTTCCTTTCTCAGATATATTCCCACGTCTACTAGACCAACCCCTGGGTCGTGCAAGAGGCAGGCGAGCTCGTAAAGCTTCATTTGTGCATGTGTGGGAACCAGGTTGCATGTGTGAAACCATCCCCTCCCCACCGCTGCTGCTGCCACAATTGCTGCTGCTGTTTGTGAAGCCAGAAAGGTTGGGGACCGCTGTACTAGACAACCCATGACTGGTTGGGTCATCATTTCAGAGATATCTCCCTAACGGAATGACCACAGGTGAGCAAAGCAGAAGTGGAAGTGAGCAGAACATTTGACTTCCTAAAAGGTAAAGGTATAGGTTCTCCTCGCACATATCTGCTAGTCGTTCCCGACTCTAGGGGGCAGTGCTCATCTCCGTTTCAAAGCCGAAGAATCAGCGCTGTCCAAAGACGTCTCCGTGGTCATGTGGCCGGCATGACTAAATACCAAAGGCGCATGGAACGCTGTTACCTTCCCATCTATCTATGGTAGAATTCAAGAGCTGTATGATAACGTTGAAAGGTCTTATTTATACTTACTTATTTAATTCCTCAGTCTTATAGCCTGGTTCAGTCATGAGCTAATTCTAAGTGGCCTACCATCACAATCACAAGTTTAAAGATTAAAAAATAAACAATTTTATGTTGGACTAGAAGACCTCCAAGGTGCTTTTCAACCTATTACTCTATAATTCTATAATACAAAATAAGAAAAGTTCTCATATCTGACACCACATCAGGAAGCAACCATCTACAATCAATAACACAAATCTGTATTGTAAGTGTTTAGTTACATTATCATGTCCCAAGCTGGTTGGACCAGCCAAGTCTTAATAGCTTTCCTAAGTGTAATAGGGTTGGTGCCAGTTTAAACATGAGGTTAAACCTATTCCAAAAAAGGGGGGGAAACAGTACAGAAGGCATGTCTCCGTGACCCCTAATGATGAGATACCCTTGGCTTAGAAACCCCCAGGGAGCCCTCCCTTACAGATATAAGGGAGGGCTTATATCTGAAAGGTATCTCTGATATCTCTGCTCCAAAAAATACAGAAAAGTGAAACCTTGCCTGGTAGCCAGTGGTCACAGAGTTTGGTCCAAACTCAAGCTGTAGGAGTCAACCAAGCACATGTTCAGGGAAATGGAATGAGGCAGCAGCAGAGAAGCAAACATGGTCCATGACTGTCATTCCCACCTAATTAATTAATCAGCTAGTCTGAATGTAAGCCAAGAGCCAAAGAGCAGAACAAGAAGCAAGAACACAGATCCAAGGTTGGTGAGTTGTTTCCAACAGAGTCCAATCTCTGGCAGCTGCTCTTAAATAGCCCAGATGCAGGCATGGCTTAATGATACGTCTCTGAAACTTCTGACACAACCTAGGATGGGGCACTCTGCCAGTAATTGCCCCTTATTGATTGATTGATTAAATTTCACTAACACAGTGACACTAGTTAGCTTACAATATAATAAATATACAAAGTTAAAAAGTGCTCAAATTAAAATTGGAATAAAAAGTTAAAAATTAAAAACCAAGGTGATGGGCAGCTTGGGGTGAGAATCTTTCTACCTCATCAGCCACCCCAATGTAGCAAACCTGTGTCAGGGCTCAGTAGAACCAAGTTTTAGGCTCTTCTGAAAGGCCAGGAGTATGGGATGGATCTCACCTCTGACAGGAAAATATTTCAGAGGGCAGGAGAGGACAGCAGTAAAAAAAACCTCTTCTGCTGGACCCCACCAGCTGAAATTCTTTGGTCGACAAGATCTGAAGTAAGATTTGACCTAAGTATAGTACACAAAATTATTTTCTACAACGTCCTACCTGTCAATGACTACTTCAGCTTCAACCGCAACAATACATGAGCACATAATAGATACAAACTTAAGGTAAACCACTCTAACTCGATTGCAGAAAATCCGACTTCAGCAACAGAGTGGATTGCACTAACTGACTCTGTGGTTACTTCCCCAAACCCCCATAACTTTAACCTTAGACTGTCTACTATGGACCTCACCCCATTCCCAAGAGGTCTGTAAGGGGCGTGCATAAGCGCACCAACGTGCCTACCGTCCCTGTCCTAATGTCCCCATTTATTCATATCCATTTCCTGTATTCATAATCATGTTTATACTTATATCTGTTATCTTATACATGCTTGACTAACTAACTAACTAACTGAATGAATGAATGAATAAATAAATATATATATAAAGTAGGCTCTTTCTGCTGGAATGAGTGGGACGGGTTAGTCCCATTGGGGCAAAATGATTCATCTGATACCTTGGTCTCATGTCCTTATCATCTGAATTCTCCTGCATTTGCTCTTGCTGATTTCCTACTGAATCAGCCTCAATGGTTGTTGCTTGCCAACTCCTAAAGCTGACAACCTGATGACTCTCACCCAGGATTCCTCAAAATGGTTAATATAAATTGCCATTGGTCAAAGAGACTACCCTGTTCTGGTGTTTATTATGGCTAGTCGTATTAGTTAAAGTTATATTCATTAAATTATTTTTGTATAATAAATATTTGAAAGTTGATGAACAATCTGAAACTTTATGAAGGGGTCAATGAGTTGAAGAGTTTGGGGACCCTGATCTAGCCCTTCAATATCTGACTCAGAGGAATCCATAACATCTTAAGGGACAGGTTGTCCAAAGAAAGTTAGGTCTTAAAGAAGACTTTAAATATTACAATCAGCCCTTGAACTGCACTCAAAAGCCAAGTGGTACTAGTGCAGTGGTGGGTTCCTCCCAGTTCGGCCCAGTTCAGCCGAGCCGGTAGTGGTGACGATATGACGTCACCGAACCGGTTCTGCCCCACCCGCCCACCAACCCCCTGCAATATTCTTACGTTTTATTTGGCCCCACCCCCAATCTATTGCTGCCTCCTGAGTCCCAGCTATTGGCTAGAGGGAAAAAAACTGTTTAAACTCTTGCCACGGGCTTCAAAGAGCCGCCCTACAGCTGATCAATGGTAAAGGAAAATAAATGAGTAGACCGGTGCCTGCAAAAATAAATGGGTAGACCAGTGCCTGCAAAAATAAATGGGTAGACCAGTGCCTCCAAAAACAAAATGAGTAGACCGGTACAGCTCTGCAAGCAGTTAAAATCCTGGTAGACCAATACCTCTGCTAAATCCTAAAGAATTGTCACATGATCATCAAGCCACGCCCACAAAATAAGCCATGCCCACAGAACCGGTAGTAAAAAAAATTAGAACCCACCCCTGTACTAGTGCAGTTGGAATGGAAACCTTTAATGTATGGGTGTCCAACCTTTTGGCTTGTCTTGGCCAATCTAAGTGATGAGGAATTGTCTTAGGCTGTACATAAAATATATAATATAGTTAATACATACAGTACATAATCACATAATAATGTTAAAAGTTTATGATCTTGTGGAACTGCATTACTACCTATCATGAGTTGGACATGCCTGCTTTAATGTCACTAAATAATATTCTTTTTCTTTCTTTTCTTTTTTTTAGAAAAAGTTTTTTATTTTTATTTTTCATCAACATATTTAAATGTACAGTCTTTTATCCATCCTTAATCTCTCTTAAACTGAACGTTCGTGGCCTTATATCAATGAGCTTCATAAACCAAACCTTTCATTTAACCTTTTTTAAAGCTATTCTTCTGCTACTTCAAGATTATAGCTTAGTATGAATCAGATAAGAGACAATGCTTAGTTGTTTTTTTCTCAAAATGTAATTCCATTAGTAGGGTTCACACAAAGAAAATGACTACCAAAGGACTGAGTTTGCCCAGAAAGTTGCCATTAGGGATAATAGAATATATCTGGATCCATACTTCATCTCAGAAAATAAAGGCAAAGAATAGTTTTGTTTTATTGGAAAATCAGTAGATCCATTGTTCTGTTTCAAGAATTGTTAATTGTTTATACTATATTTTGCTAATTCCCTAGATGTTGGTTCATCATTCTTTAAACACTAAATCTGGATTCTGATTGTCCAAAATGTTCTTCCTGGTGAGGAGTATCATATTGTCTCCAGAAGTTGTGAATGTTCCAACACTGGAAGTTTTTAAGAAGATGTTGGATAACCATTTGTCTGAAGTGGAGTAAGATTTCCTGCCTAAGCAGGGGTTTGGACTAAAAGATCTCCAACTCCAACAGATCCAGAGTTGGATCTCCCTTCCAACTCTGTTATTCTATTCTATTCTATTCTATTCTATTCTATTCTATTCTATTCTATTCTATTCTATTCACAGTATTGGGCCATGATAGAGGAAAATTCAAGTTCAAAGTTGATTTATGTTGATACAGTTGAACCAATAATCATATTGTTTCCCATTCATTGAATCAATAATCAATAATTATTTCTATTCATGGATTATTTGAAGAACCATCTTTTCCCAGTTACATCTACCCAATCCACCAGAGAAAAGAGGTAGAGTATGTTATGGGTCCCAACTCTTAAGGAAGGCCATTTAATGGGACCAAGAAGAACGGCCTTCTCTGTGATAGCTCCCTCCTTGTGGAATACCTTCCCTATGGAAATAAGACTGGCCCCACTTTGACATGCTTTCAAAAGACCTTGGAGGAGACATGGTTTTGCCAATGGGCCTGGAGCCATCAAGTTGTTGGTTTGATTGTTATCACGAGGAGAATGGGGGGTTATTGGGCTTTGTATTGAGATTTTATTCCTATAAGCCCCACTGAATCACCATGAGTGAGCTGGGCAGCCATATAAATTTTCTTAACAAATAAGTAAAATATATTTCTGCATTAAAATGTGTAGAACCTCAAAGAATTTGAATGAAGTTGCTTTGGCAGTTGTTAATTGTCTCCCTTAACCTCCTCTCCCCATCCCCATAGGGCTGTACAGCAAACCTCCAATTTCTTTACTGTTTAAGCCATATGTGACATTAGCGTGAATGTTTTATTATTTATTTACAGCTTGACTGATAAATAATTTCTTCAGCCATGAAAAAAAGGATTCCTCAGAGAGACTAACAAAATAGACATAAAAACAACAATTCCCATTAAATGAATAAAATTAATTCGGCAAAGAGCAGAATCAGACAAAAGTCTTTAAGCAGTTGAACGCAAAAAACAAACAAGGCAATGAAGGGAGGAAGGAAGGAAGCAGACGGACTATCGTGAAGAAGTGTTTTTAAACGAGGCAATTTTATCATGCCACAGGGGAGAAAAAGCGCTGAGGAGGAAAATATCTAATCCTATTGTCGTTTCTTGGCTTAGACACATGACACAATCCCCTAACACATTCTCCTAAGAGGTTCTTTAGTATTCTGCTGGGTTATTTAATACTTATTTGGGATGGGTTTGTTTGCTCTAGAGCCTGACAAAGAACATTAGTTTGATTTTTGCAAAAGCCACAGTGCCGGCTTTCTTCAGGGAAGGTGAGGCAGGCTTTGCATCTTTGCTTGAAAGCTAGTTGAAAGAAAACAGAGGAGAAGGAAGAAGAAATGAATGAGTAGGCAGCATCGGTAGAAAGTTCAAGCTTACAATATGAAAAATCAGTTTTCTCCATCTTTCTTCAAATTAAAACCAGCACTGAGCTCTTAATTCTTTTAGAAAACATTGGGCTTCTGCTAATGTGGCCTGCTATTAGAGTTACATCAGCAGAGCTGTGCATTTACTGTATTAAAGAGTCAAGAAGTCATAATAGGTACTATTGGAGCATACAGAGTGGACTAATTGTTATGTGCCTGGTGAGTAGCAATTACGATATGGTCAGATAGTAACCTTGTAGTAATAGATTGGGCCCCAGCATTGACCTCAGGATAGCAATGTACTGTATTTCTATTTCAAAGCTCTACATGTCTTTAGTTTGAAAAAAAACCTATTTCAGTGGCCACGATCATATCTAATATATGCATTTTTATTATTTTTTGTTGTTTTCTTTCCTTATTAGTGTATGATTGGTGTGTTGAATCGAGTCTTGTGCTAATTCTGCAAAACCTGAAAATTAGTTTATAAACTTCACATTCCTGAAGGAAAAGGAAGAGGTTGGAGGAGGAGGAGGAGGAGGAGGAGGAGGAGGAGGAGGAGGAGGAAAAACTGTTGAGAAATGTGAAACTCCACAGAATACGCCATTTTGTTTCTGCCACAGAGAAAACTTTGTGGAAGTCAATCATGTCTGCCTCATCCAGCATAATGTTCCCCTTATGGTTTGCTTTGAAACGGAAGCTGATGATGAAATGTCAGAGTCCTTAAAACCAAATTGATTTGGGGGCAAGGGAATGTTTTTTAATGGTTTGAAATCCCGGGAAGAAGTTTAACTTTGTAAAAGCAATGACAGCAATGATTGTATTTCTTCTTCTTTTTAAAAAAATTAATTAAAATTAAAATTCTCAGCAGAGTCACTGAAGAGGGAGGGCAGAATTCTTCCCAATGGCTAAATAGTTTCCCTCCCACACAATGTCTTGCATTGGGGAGTATTTGGGGTATTCTGGAGAAATAGAGTTTTCTGTACATTAGAAACATTTTTAAAAGAAATTATATTCTTATTTTAGAAAGTAAAATAAGAAACACCTTAGTAATTTCTTGATGAATTCCTAACAAAGTACACATCGTTTACTGCCTAGGAAGAAATACAATTCGCAGCACTTGGGAAATTGCGGCACTTGGGAAAGCATTCAAAGCTATATGTAAGTCCATATGGAAACTGCATGCATAGCATGCACGCTATCTATCTAACAAAACCCATTTATTTGATTTTAAATTATTTATTTCTTCATTATAAGCTCAAAACAGTATACAACAGGAGTGTCAAAGTCAAGACCTGTGGGGCCAGCCTGGAAATATCAAAGGACCGGTCCACAGTGCCACTGCCAGCCAAAACAGGCCTGTTTTTGGCCTGCCTGGCCTCTAGCAACGCTCTGCTGTACTAAAATTAAAATGCCAGATCCATTTAATCTACAATCAACAAACCAGTGGTGAAATCCAGTTTTTTTTACTACCGGTTCTGTGGACATGGCTTGGTGGGCATGGTGCGGCTTGGTGGGCATGGCAGGGGAAGGATACTGCAAAATCTCCATTCCCACCCCACTCCAGGGGAAGGATACTACAAAATCTCCATTCCCACCCCACTCTGGGGCCAGCCAGAGGTGGTATTTGCAAGTTCTCCAAACTACTCAAAATTTCCACTACCGGTTCTCCAGAACCTGTCAGAACCTGCTGGATTTCACCTCTGCAATAATCTATAATTGACAGCCATTTCTATTTACTATCCTGGAAATTTACCTCTGCTGTTAGATCTTGTATTATCATGTTATTTATGCTATTGTATTTTTATTATTAGTTGAATAATAAAAATACAATGGCATAAATAGCTTTTCTGCCTGGAAAAGTAATTTACTATTAAACAATGGAGTATAAATTTAGAAATAAAAAGTTTAGTAGAGTATGAAGAATTAGTAATAAATGTTTGCCAGTAATATTTGGTAGAAAGAACTGTGGAAAGAAAGAAGAAAAGGGGAAAAAATGCATCTTGAGCCTGTGTCAAACGCCATCAAACACCCACCATGGTCATGCCCACGCCCACCCTCAGCCACACACCACCACCCCAGCCCTCTGAGGTCAAAGACAACCCTGATGCGGCCCTCAATGAAATAGAGTTTGACATTCCTGGTATACAAGATAGTGTTTGAAAATGCAGTTTGTTTTAATTTTGCACCTTCCAGCCATGCCATAGTGCCTTAACTATAGGAATGGTTGATGATTCCCCTAAATATCTTTGAACTAATATTATTTATGTTGCAAATTTCTCTAGAAAATTATCTAGATCATTATCTTCTCAGCTCCTGGTATACCATATTCTCTTGATGTGGACACAAATGGCCTATCAAAATTCTCTATACAATTTTGTGGGGACAATTTCTCCAAATTTCACCAGGAGAACATTACAAATACATATACAAATTGTATAACAATTTGTTAAACACAGGACTCTTCCTTAGCAATGACAATAGCATAAATACTTTGGATAGTCATTTAAATATTAATAATGAGATATATTCGCTATGGCCTATTGGGAAAAGTCTTAATTAATTAAAACTTTCCCCACTAGACTATAATAAATATATCTCATTAATTAATGTTTAAACTACTATCCTATCAACTTTCCGACTAGAGTTAAAGATGGCTCATCTCAAACCAAGCTACTTTTTTTGGCATCGATATGGTGTCAATGATTTGCTGTTCTTTTCATCCAAGATTACCAGTTCTACTTCCCAGCAGAAATTGACCAAGGAAAAAATAGTCCACAAATGTAGAGAAGGTGAAGAAGCAGCTAGGAATGGAGAAGAGAAGCAATCCGACATGTCCATCCAGTCTGAAGGACTGAGTCAAAAGCTGGAAGCCCCTAGCAACAAGGGCAGGACTTAACAACTCCGACAGACTCAGTCCTTCAACTGAACAGACGAGTACAACCCATTCCTGGCTGCTGTCTCCACCACTATGGAGAACAGCCAAGATCAGCTAATGGTATCATTAATGCAGCAATTGCCCACTTTGCAGAGAAAACTATCAGAATCCACATCAGTTGCATACATTTAAACTGTTGTAGGAATGTATTTAACAGAAATGGCTACTTTGTGAACAAAGGAGTTAAGCAGATAATTTCTCCAAATGAACAGAATTTGCTTAAGCCATCATTAAGCAAAGTTTCCCCATGATGTTGCCCAAGACCTGAGATGTCAAACTCAAGGCCCGCGGGCTGCATCTAGGCCACAGGGTACTTAGATCTGGCCCACGGGGCCGCCCTGGAAACAATGAAGGACCGGTCTGCAATGTCTCTGCCAGCAAAGATTGAGCTCGGGACGGCTGCGTGCAGCCTCCCAAACTCTGTTTTCACTGGCAGAAGGTTGCAAGAGGCCATCACACCAAAAACAGCTCAGGAGCCCGTTTTCGCTGGCAGAGTCCTTGCCAAAGGCAGCCCCGATATGAGTGATGTCAAGCTGGCCATATCCACCCTGGCCACACACACCCTGCCCACCCTGAGGTCAAACACAAACCTGATGCGGCCCTCAATGAAATCGAGTTTGACACCCCTGCCCTAGACAGGTAAATGGGAAGCCAGTAGACTGCAGATCCCAAAGAGAAAACAAAAGAGTCATTCTGTCTTTCACACGCACACAAAATCTTGGCTATCTTGCACATAAAGTAACACAGGAAAGTCACATTCTACATGAAAATATCTTCCTTGAAAGAGTTTCTAAGTGTGAACAAATGTTAGGCAGAAAGGTGTTCCTAATTGTTTTAGTGGAATGTCTATGCCTGCTGCTCCCTTAAGCTGATTTGCAGGTTCCAAAGCCGATCTTCGTAGCAACATAAAATGAGTATATCCAAGACCTACCAAGAGCTAGACATCTTTCAATATCTCCTGAAGAGGACAGTGAAGGTTTGAGTCATGCAAGTTTGGGCCATCTGTTTTGAAGGTACCCTCCAGTCTGCACTCAAAAATGGACATGGAAAGAAGAAGGTAGCTGGGGCTGATGTTTTAAAAAGGCAAGGAATAAATTAACATTTTGAAAAGACGTGATTATTTTCATGAGTACACTGATAAAAATATATAAATAGTCTTCATCTAAAAGTAACAGCAAAATGCTTCTAAGAAGAGCCAGGAGAATATGAGAGATGCAACCATAACAATTGACATGGTTGCTTAGTTAAAGAGAGGGACTTGTTGTTGTTAGTTGCGAAGTCGTGTCTGACCCATCGTGACCCCATGGACAATGTTCCTCCAGGCCTTCCTGTCCTCCACCAGCCTCTGCAGTCCATTTAGTCTCATGCCGATTGCTTCAGTGACTCCATCCAGTTATCTCATTCTCTGCGTCCCCTTCTTCTTTTGCCCTCAATCTTTCCCAGCATTAGGCTCTTCTCCAGTGAGTCCTTCCTTCTCATTAAGTGGGGGACATTAAGAGAGGGACTAAGTTCCATCATTTTACCAACACTAACATTTTACCAACCTTAACTGACTGTGAATCTATTTGACATTGTTGGTCTAAGAAATAAAAGGTTATGGAGAGCTCTTATAGAAATTCAAATTACATTTGGGATAATTAGATTTAGTTTTACAAATGTGCATGTTACATATTCTGGATATGTAATAAGACACATTCTCATATAAAGCTTGGTCATACTGAGTAGTGCTTACTTTGAAAGGAGTGGATTTCCAAGTATAGAACTAGAAGCTGACAACTAGGAGAGGACACGTGTCCTGTGATGTCTCAACATCTTTTCTGCTGCTGTGGTTTGTTAACCTAGTACTATTTGCAGTACAGTTTTGTATCCTCCCTCTTGCTATTGACTGATAGTCAACATCATGATGATGATAATGATGGTGATGTCCATCTCCACTTTTTTCTCTGCCTAGCAAGATACATTTCTTCTTTTTCTTAGTTCAAATCATAACCTTCTGTGCTTGTCTTAAGCTTAGGGAAAAATACAGATGGGTAATTCTGCATTGTTTCAATTGCTAATGTTGTGATTGACTTTTTTACAAACATTCTTCCAAGCTAACAGGAACACCAGTTGTTCCCATGTTGTTGTTGGCTGAACCTAGTGAAGAAGATTGAGGGAAATTCAGTTAAACAAAAGATATTTGCATTTTCAGTAAAACATAATATATTCAAGACATTGAGAACCATCTTGTTATGTTCAACTTCTATATTTAACTTTTTTATTTGATGACGTTAGACACAGAGGTGGGTTTCAGCAGGTTCTGACCAGTTCTGGAGAACCTGTAGCGGAAATTTTGAGTAGTTCAGAGAACCGGTAGTAAAAATTCTGACTGGCCCCACCACCATCTCTTCTCTGGTTTCCAAGTCCCAGCTGATCGGGAGGAAATGGAGATTTTGCAGTAACCTTCCCCTGGAGTAGGGAGGGAATAGAGATTTTACAGTATCCTTCCCCTGCCATGCCCACCAAGCCACACCCACAGAACTGGTACTAAAAAAATTGAAACCCACCACTGGTTAGACATCATTGTGTCAGGCATCCAGCATAAAAATCATTTTATCCCAAACATCGATTCATAGAGTTCTGTTTAGTAAAATTTATTAAAATGAAGATGAGTAGTGGTATAAGAATTCTAGTCAATGAACCAGAGCTCAATTTAAAGCCAATATACCTCAAAGCACATCACAGCGAAGGCTTTCTAAATCTTTCGTCTCATAACTTTACGGTTCACTGGAAAGTATATAGGAATCTGCAGCTGTGTGTACACCTAGCAGCCAGTTAAAACTTTATCAGACTGAGAGCACACGGGCCATAAGAGAATGTTGTTCCTGTGTGTTTTCTATTCATAGTTGTTTCTTTTTCACATAGGTAGCCAAGTGCAAAAGTATGGTTCAGCATACTATGTTGATTGACAGTGAGGAATGCATTAGAGGTGAACTGGCTCATAGGCTATGTTGAAGAAAAGCTTCAACATAGAAAAGCTATTGCTTAACTGTTGTTTCCATTGTTTGCTATGAGCATTTAAAAATCCTTTGGGGAGGGGGTGGGTGATAGATAGGGTATGTGTGGACTAAAGCTGACAAGGCTGGAAGCATGGACTGAGACCAAACAGGCCCACCAAAATATGACCCTTCACTTTCTTTTCTTTTCTTTTTTAATATTTTTATTGTGTTTTTAAGTTTTAAAAACAAAGTAAAGAAAAATACAACAAAAAACAAAAATACATTAAAAACACATAACAAACATAACATTACATCATATATTATTTTACAGCTTACTGTATCGACATGGATATATATTCTCTATTCTTATTCAATCTTTCATCTACGTACTTATATTTACATTAGAATCTATTTTCAAAACCATCATTATCCAGTTGACACTGTTCAGCAATTTAAACTTCCTAGTTTTAACCCGGTTAAATTAACATTCCAAATTGTTATTTTGATTTCTTTTTTCTAACCAATCATATAGTTTATTCCACACTCTATAATATTCCGACTCTTCCTTCTCCTTAATTTCCAGCGTCATCTTATCCATTTCTGCACATTGTAGAATTTTTCGAATTTGTATTTTTGTATTTGTATTTTATTGAATTTATATACCGCCCTACTCCCGAAGGACTCAGGGCAGTGAACAGCCATAGAATAAATCATATAAATATAAATTTTAAAATAAAATTAAACAAATTAAATAATTTGGCTGAAAAAATTTAAAACCCCAATAATTTAAAAACAAATTTAAAATTTCTATTTAAAAAGGGGAAAGACTTAGGTCAGGCCTAAGGAATGACTGTTTTTGTTTTTTTTGGGAAACAAAATAATGTACCAGGAGAGAAAACAATGACTCTTCACTTTCATGGTTGAAAGACAAAAGTTCCATTAGCACATAACAATGAGAGAAAGAGATATTTCAAGATTAAAACTAAGGATGGTTATTATTATTATTTTTTAAGGTGGCTTCTGGGCAGGAGTGTTTCTCCTATGATGTTTCCCTGCCATGTATACCATATTTTTTGGAGTATAAGACGCACCGAGTATAAGATGCACCTACCTTATTTGGTGAGGAAAGAAGAAAAAGAAGAAAAATAAATCTCCCTCTGCCCCTCAGCAATTTTGCCTCATTGCAGCAAACAGCAAACAGCCTGCTTTACTTTCATTTTCGTTTTCAGCATAGCTTGATTAGCACAAGGAAAAGAAAAAATCTGCTCCAGCAATTTATCTCTTTGCAGCAAGCAGCAGAACCCTGCGCAAAATAGCTGAGAGCAAATCAGCTGAGAGTCGGGAGGCCGATCCAATCAACTTGTGCTAATTAGGCTGTGCTGAAGCTGAAAGGAGCTGTTTTTCTTGCTGTTTGCTTGCAAGGAGGTAACTGCTGCAAGGCAGTGGCCAAAGAGTGGGGGCCAGTGGGTGGGCAGGGCTACATTCAGTGTATAAGACACATATAAATTTTCACCCCCTTTTAGGTAGGGAAAAAAATGTGTCTTATACTCCAAAAAATACAATATTTCTTGTCTCCTACTGTTTGTGATTATTATATGTGTATTATGGACCTTTGGACATTGGGGAAGCAGTAGAACTTTGGCCTTCTGCTTGTACTGGAAATATTTTGGGGCTGGATTTTGTGGATATACTGAGTGCAAGAAATGACAATACCAGTCTTTTGGTTTATGGAGTGTGGAGACCCTGAATGCAATCAGATATTTCAAGTTTACTAGCTCTTTGATTTGCTTGGTAGTGACTTGACTGTTGGAGCTGTTGCTGTTTCAGAGGTCACCAGATTACAAACTTGTGGGAATCAGAAGTTAGACTGAAACAAAGAGGTTGAAGCAGGGGTGAAATGCTCCTGGTTCGGATCAGATCGCCCAATCCAGTAGCAATGGCGGTGGGTGGTTCGGAGAACTGGTAGCAAAAATCCCTGCCCCCCCCCCCGGCCCAGCTGAGCCACGCGATCATCAGAGGCTTTTATTTTTACTTTTAAAAGCATTTTTTCTACAATCTCTTCAGCCGAAAATATGCTTTTAAAAGTAAAAAAAAAGCCTCTGATGATCGTGCAGCTTAGCTGGGGTCGTCAGAGCCTTTTAAAAGGATTGTTTCTACAACCTCTTCGGCCAAAGAGGTTGTAGAAAAAAATGGTTTTAAAAGTAAAAAAAAAAAAAGTTGGTCACGCCCACCCAGTCACATTCCACCCCCCCCCAAGTCACGCCCACAGAACCGATAATAACAAATTTTACATTTCACCACTGGGTTGAAGCTAGCAAAGTGTGTGTAAGATGCTTTAACATCATTTTCTTGGCATCTTTTATTTATTTATTAATTCAATATCTTTAGCCGCCCATCTCCATCAATGACTGTGGGTGACTTAAAAGAGCAATCATTGATTGCTGATTGGTGGTTTTCGAGTATAGGTAATCCTCGACTTACAACAGTTCATTCAGTGACCATTCAAAGTTACAGTGGCACTGAAAAAATGACTTATGACCATTTTTAAAGCTTATGGCCATTGCAGCATCTCTACGCTCATATGAATAAAATTCATGTCAGCTTGGCAACTGACTCATATTTAGATGGTTGTAGTGTCCTGAGGTCATGTGATCTCCTTTTGTGACCTTCAGACAAGCAAAATCAATGGGGAAACCAGATTCACTTAACAACCATGTTAATAATTTAACAACTGCAGTGATTCGCTTAACAAATGTGGCAGGAAAATGGAGCAAAACCCAACAACTTAACAAATTTCTCATTCAACATTTAGTGAAAATGCTACTGGTTCGCCCAAACCAGTAGTAAAACAATGCTTTAAAAAATAAAAAAAGTTCCAAAATCGCGCTGCACAGCTGATTCTCAGAACTTTTTTTTTACTTTTTTTTAGCATTTTTTTACTCCCTATTGCCCGAACCAGTATTTTTGTGTAAAGTCTGATAGTTTGTTTTTGAGCTCTCTGTGACTCTATGAGGTTTCTGCTTGTTGCAGGGGCCATTTTATGTGAAGTCCAGCTGCTTTTGCATTGTGTGTGAGTCAGTTGTCTAGCTTTTGTGTTATTTTTGTGTAAAGTGTGATAGTTGGTTTTCCCGGTCACATGACCACCAAGCAACGCCCACCAAGCCATGCCCACAGAACCAGTATGGAAAATTTTTGAATTTCACCACTGGCCTAGTCCCTTTACCTGATTTCCAGAAAGATACTAAAATAAGAATTATTTGGGAAAGTATTTTAACTAAATTTTAATGCACTGTACCATTTTGAAATTTTACTTATTCTCCTTTTTTTTTTTTTTTTGTTGTTGTTATATTGTATTTTTTTAAAATTTGGGGGTTTGCATTATTAAACTTTTAATTATACTGTGGATGCTTTAACTTTTTGCTGTTCTTACTTATTGTAGAAGCTACTATGACATGTTGCATTATAATAGGATATAAATAGGGAAAAAAAGGAATTGATTGCTTGATTCAACTATAGATGAGCTTAAAGATGAGTTTTATTATTACAGCTCCTGTATCTACCATAAAAACAAAGGCTATATTTGAAATGTCTTCTGATACTAATGCTTCACTTTCCACAGAAATTTACTCTTATCCCCTACATGAAGGTGTCATTTTGTGATCTTATAATTTTTTAAAAAATTGGACAGTCAGCTTTTAACAAATTGCTTGTGATAAAAATGACAAGTATTTGGGAGTCTTGGTTTGTTGGCATCTATGATCCTCAGAATGTTCTATGCGAGTTTTCGGAACAGTTTTTTTTATTCGTTTCACTCATATGTCTAGTAACTATATGATTTCATGGACAATGTGCTGGTATACTTTAACTCTCTTTCTGGCCTGATTCAGATGTCTTATTAAAGTCATGAGATACCCTGACAAATCCCAAATAACAATAAAATAAGTTGTGGGGAGCTATATTATATGAGTTCCAGCATTGCCTGAGGTTAATGGATTACTGTAGTCGTGAGTTAAACTTTTGGAATTGTTTGGTGCCTTGAAAAAAATTCATGAGTAACTAAATCCAAATGGTTATTAAAGTTGTTTCTTATGCATTTCATCTATGAATAGTCCCACAGATTAATTGGGATTTCAAACTTTTTATCCTCTCCATTTCTGCTAGATTTATTTTCGAATCTTTCTTTATAAGAAAAAGAATCCCTTGGGCTTTTCTAAAGCTCTTTTCAGGCTACGGATAAGCAAGAGGTTAGGTCATGATCAAACTTCCCTTCTGCTCATCATCTTTTTTCATACATATTCATTATTCATGGATTTTAACTGTTTGATACTGGCTTAAGATGAGCTCGATTGGATTTGTGGAAGCAAAGCAACTGGCAAAGTGTTCAGAATATTTGTAGGTCTCCTCATGGCCCAGTTGTATAAGTTTCTCTATTATTAGGTGTGATTTGGGTATTTGGGTAAAGATCCCCTTTACCTGATGGAACTATTCTTTTCTCCTCAAATTAATATCTTCCACTGAAGCTTCTTTTTATGGCTTTTGAGTCAGTCTTAATTCCTAGTGACTGTCTGGACAGCAGCATTTTTTTGGCAGCATTTTACAGAAATGGCTTGTCATTGCAATCTTCCTAGGGCTAACAGGAAGTGGCTGGTCTAAAGTCACCCACTTGGCTGCATACTTAAGTAACTGTTTCCTGGTTCCTAACTAGGGGTGAAATGCTACCGGTTTGGACAAACCGGTAGTAAAAAATGCTACTAGTTTGGGTGAACTGGTATTTCCGACGATCAGCTGGATGGGTGACAATCAGCTGTGATGCGTGATTTATATTAGCTAGAATCGTCGGATTTCCTGCTTTCTAGCTAATCTAAATTGTGTGGAACAGCAGATTCCCCCCCTTGCTGTTACCTTTGCAGACTCGGAAGGTTTCAAAATGTTCCTTTTTTAGTTCTGTGCGGGTGTGCCTCAGGTGTGCATGCACACACAAAGCATGCACTCGGTAGCAGACTCACAGAACCGGTAGCAGACTTCAGAGGATTTCACTCCTGTTCCTAGCCCAGTGCCTTTAACCACTGCACAAACTGGCCCTCGGGCGCCTTCTTACTGGATATACTACGCAGAAAGAACAATGGATGCCATTGGTGGAAAATGCTTTTTTTCTTCTTTCCCCAAATGTCTGCACCTGATATCCACCTTTTTTTTTTTTTCAGTGCTAGATGAAATAACTGAAGAGATTGGACAAGCATTCGATTAAAATGGTGTAGGATCTCACTTCATCTCAAAAAGGTTTTGGACTAGAAGATCTCCAAAATCCCTTCCACCCCTATTATTCTATGCTTTAACAAATGCACAGTTTTTTTCTATTTGATTTTGTTACATTATGCGTGCATGGAGGAAGAAGAGAGTTATGAAAATATTCTAATAAATAAAAGTAAGTAGTTTTATAAGTGATCGGGGTCCAAGGGATATTCATTAGAAATGGGCCCTCAAAAATTTAGAATACATAAGCATAACTACATAAAAAGCATAGAAAACGTGTGAGTTAAATACATATAAAATAGCATATCACATATAAAAACCACACATAACAATCAACAGCATATATAGATTTATTTTCCTTAGAATTGTAATGTTTTTTTTTTTTTTTAAATCATGTTTCAGTTAGAATTCAGTAAGGAAATTATTGCCCAGATAAAGTAAGAATAATAAAGCATCGGCAAATGACTCTTTGGACAGTCATATAAACATGTGGTAGAAGTAAGAACTGCAAGCAGAGACACTGTGACAGAAATATTGAATCATATATGTATAATGGATCTCAAAAGTCTAGTCCAACCCTCTGCTCAGTGCAGGATCAAATATATTATATTCAACAAATGACCATCTAGCATATGTCCGAGAAGGACCTTTTGGCAAGCCCATTTTGCTGCTGACAGCTCTTAACTATCTAAACCAACCTTTGCTTCTAGCTTGAATTCCATGGATTTGCCTTCTATGACTGACCTTCAGACATAGCTATTATATGTCTGCCCAGTTTCCTTAACTGACAATACCTACTCGCCATTTGGTAGCCTTCTTCTGAACTTGCTTGTCATTGCCCTATAAATCTGGGGTATGCAGAATGCAATTCAATGGGCCCGATGAAGACTAGATCGAGTGGAGTCATTATGTCTATATGGAGATTCTCAGTCATCCATTGTATTGTCCCAAATACATTTTTTTCAAAAGAATGGGAGGATTTATATTCCTTGCAGAAGATTCTACACCTATTTCCACTATATTCACCTATATTCCTACTCACCTATATTCAGGTGACCCTGAAGGCACAGATAAATCTCCAAGTGGCCTCAATGACTCTCAGAATGGATGCAACCAATATAGGTTCAAAGCACAAAACAGGAGTTGATTTGTATAGGATTCCTATTGGTACCATTCCTAGAATGTAAAGCTTGTTTTGAAAATAGAAAAGTCCCGTGAGTTTCATGAGCAAGCAAACATGTTTGGAGATGTAAGACTTTCTTCGTAGGGAAAATAAATAAATAAACCAAAACTAATATATATATATATATATATATATATATATATATATATATATATATATATATATATATATATATACACACACATATGATTTGCTATATTTTCCCAGCAATTAAATAAAATGCAAAGGGGAAGAGGAAAGGGCAGAAATGAACAGCATAAGGAGAACAAAATCTGAATGTTTGCTATTTCTCAGTTCTACTTGAAGCAAAAATTAATTGCTATTTAAGTTCTCTTTTTTTTATCCCTGCTGTCTAAACACTAAAAAGGTGTGGAGAGAAACGGGATTAACATAGTTTAAGACTGAGTGAAAAATTGATCTTTCTACAGAAGTCCACCAGGATTTTACTGCAAAGCTTATGCAAACTCCAGGAGAGAGCCTTTCCCAGCTGTGCTGCAGCAGGAGAACCCTTGTCCTACCAGCTTCATAAAAGCTCAGCACAGCTGGGATTGGTGTCTCAACACAGATTCTTGAGGATGATGCTTCTATTGAGCAGCACCAACCGCTGAGACATTTTCCCTTTTCGAAATGCAACGCTCCCAGGAACATAACTTATACATATATTTATTTATGCTCTCGAGTCAGCATTGATTCATGGTGACTGCCTAGACAAATCCCTACCGTTTTCTAGGCTACAATTTTGGAAGTCGTGTCTCGGTGCCTACTTCTTGGTCTGAGAGGGAGTGACTAGCCCAAAATCATCTAGTTAGCTTTGTTCTTAAAACAGGACTAGAACTCGTCATATCTTCATTTATAGACTGGTGCCTTGAGCACTACATAAACTGGTTCATTTCTAAGAGTCTAGCCCAGGGGTGTCAAACTGGATTCCTTTGAGGGCTGGATCAGTATTGTACTTCTCTGCGGGCCGGCCAGGGGGAGGGGGGGCTGCATGCATTTTGGCCAGCAAAGTGGTGCAGGAAGCAGTCCAGTCTGAAAATGGGGTGGGGGGCATACACGGCCCCCCCCACCCCATTTTGGCTGCCAGAGAAACCGAGGGCTGGCCCTTTGCTATTTCCAGACTGGCCCTGCAGGCTGGATGCGGCCCATGAGCCTTGAGTTTGACACCTCTAGTCTATCCAGTCAATTGCAAAAAGATCATACAAGCAATCCACCATACAATATACAAGCATATTTCTCATCATTTCATTCTACATCCATGAAATTTATTTCTCTATTTATTTTTATTTTATTTTATTTTATTTTTTATTTTTTTAGCACTGAAATCATTGGAGTATGGAGATATCTTAAATAACTCTGGGCATTATACTTTAACTGAATAGTTTTGCTGTTCTGTTAAAATATATGAAACAATTTGATCCATCTGATCCTTTAAATGTTCCATTATAATTGTATATTGCATAGAAATGTATCAATCTGCAGCTATTCCTTCCATTCACTCCACACCTTTTAACAAGGTACTACAGACAAATTGCTAGACACTAAAACCGCCAGGAGCAAAGCAGGCTGAAGTTATATCAGCAGAATAGAACAATGCTTGCAATAATGATTAGTATAGTAAGCATGTCTTTGATAAACTCAAAGACATTTAGGAGGAAACTAGACTGTGTGGTGTTTCAGGGGTATTCTCCTCCAGTACAGAAGATCTTAAATAGCTATAAAGGCTGACATTGCAAACATGGCTTGCAAACATCTTAAAGCAAATGGGGAAACCTGGGAAACTCCTGATGTTGCTGAATGCAACTCCAAGCTGTGACTAATGGTAAGAGCAACTCCGGTTGGCAGCACTGTACTCAAGGAGATACAGGAGACAGACCCTAAAGGGAAGTAACAATGGGAAGTCCTGAGACAACAAAGGAAAGGAGATGATTAAATCTAAAATGAAAATAATTTTGTAAGGCCACTATGAAATGAGATGACAGGAGCAGTGCAGCTGCACTTTTCAAAATAAGCGCTGGACCAAGCAGTATAATTAGAAATTGGTCATTTGTTTCAGTGGCTATGAACATGATTTATCACTTATAGCTTTTATGTACACTGAGAGCTTATGCACCGAAGACAAATTCCTTGTGTGTCCAATGACACTTGGCCAATAAAGAATTCTATTCTGTTCTGTTCTGTTCTGTTCTGTTCTGTTCTGTTCTGTTCTGTTCTGTTCTGTTCTGTTCTGTTCCGTTCCGTTCCGTTCCGTTCCGTTCCGTTCCATTCTCTATAAATCATTGAGTGTGCTTGACCAATTGTAGCTATATGCTTTCAGGGCATACACTGTATGAAGTTCATGATCATAACTGGATCTAGAAAAGATAGCCACTGTCCAGCCTTCTGGAATCAGCACTATTTGATTCCAGAATAGTTGGATGACCGAGAGGTGAGGCATTGAGTATATACAGTAAACCTCAGAGGAATTCAGATTTACATAGACTGTTCAACCAGATATACAGTCTCCCTAATATGACTGAAAAACGCTGCCCAGAAATATGAAAATGAGAGGTATCTGTGACTGGGATGAGCCTTCTGATGCTCTGTGTTTCATGTCATCATCTCCCTTCAGCAGTTGTGTTGGTTAGTATCCAGTTTAGCTGTGGAAGGAGGAATTGCCATGAAGACTGTTTCATGATGATAACACTGATAGTCAATGGGTAGGGAATCAGAATTTCTATTACATTCTGCTTCTTGGCTTTTAGGCTTTCTATTCCTCCCCCTCCCATGTTGAACTTACTGATTTTTTTAAATTTAGCAAAAGCGACAACTCTGCAACTTTTACAGAGTTTTATTGTTTTGTTATTGTTGTTCTTGGTTTGAACTGATAGCAACAAGAGCAGGGGTGAAATCCAGCAAGTTCTGACAGGTTCTGGAGAACTGATAGCAGAAATTTTGAGCAGTTTGGAGAGCCAGTAGCGGAAATTTTAAGTAGTTCGGAGAACCAGCAAATATCACCTCTGGCTGATTGGGGGGGGGGGGGAATGTAGATTTTACAATATCCTTCCCCCAGGAGTGGGGAGGGAATGGGGATTTTTCAGTATCCTTTCCCTGGATGGGGTGGGAATGGAGATTTTGCAGTATCCTTCCCCTGCCACGCCCTCCAAATCACCCCCATCAAGCCACACCACGACCTCCAAGCCACGCCCACAGAACTGGTAGTAAAAACATTTGGATTTCACCACTGAACAAGAGGACAGATTAAGCATAAGAAAAGAGGCGGGCACTACCCAGATATTCAAAATATTCTATTGTTTTCATGAATAGCAATGGTGAGGGCAATCATGGAATTTGTTTCTGATGGTTCAGGAAGTGAAAATGGTAGCTGATAAAACTCAAAATTTCAGAATTGGTGCTCTCCCCCGCCCCCATCACTACCATTTTTTCTCTTCCATTACATTAGTACGACGCAAAGGATACTTGTTAACAAATCAATTGGTAATCCTCTGGTTTTAATTTGCTATAATGCTGGTGTTAACCAATTATAAAAATAATGTAGGATGGAAACTTTTTATCTTATGTATCAAACTGCTAAAGCGTAGATCAAAAGAGGAGATTATGTCATAGGATATTCCTCTGAAATTTCTTATAATCCTCACTTATATTTTTAATGCATGTCTTGCTCATTTCAGAGCACTTGAATCTTTCAATAGTGAAGATTAATTGAAGTTTGTATTGACTAAATTAAACATTCATTTATCATAAGAGGATATAAGCTACAAAGAGCTCGGGTGATTAAAATCCATAAAAGATCTAGAAGATTTTTCCTATGGGCCCTTAAAAATCTTTAGCTGTAATTACTTGGATTTGTGATGGGGAGAATAAGTATTTTTCATCTGGTTTTAGGACTCAAAATCATAAATAATGTAATGACCTTCGGATTATTCAGTGCAGGAACTCAAAAGCAGCTGATTATTTAAAAAAAAAACAGATGGAAATAATAAAAGTAGACTTCTCTAACAGATTATCGTGTAGGCATATTTGGATTACATTCCATCATCCCCAGCAAATGTGACTGACACACTGGCTAGAACGATGGTAGTTGTGAGCCAACACATCTGCAGGTCATCAGATGGGGAATGGCTGAGAGTCCAACAATGCTTTCTGAATTGTTCAAAAAGGTTTTCTAAAACTGGATTTATTTCTGCAGCATTCTGCCAGGATGTGATCCAAGGTATATCTTATTTCAGAAATCTCCTGATGTTAGTTTGTGCAACGAAACTACACAGGTACTATAATCCTGAAGTCTTTTGTAGGTTTCTTAGCAAAAACCTTTGTGGCTGTTAGGAAATGGCTATTGTCTAACTAGTTGGTCAGGCAATATATAAACTATCAATGTTTGTCAAAAGGTATTATATTGCTTTAAGACTGTATTGCATCATCCTGTATCCTGATTGGCTAAGGTCTGTAGCCAATGTATTTAAGGGGAAGTCTGAATCATGGCTTGTGGACACTACACCATTTTATCTGCTTATTTGCTGTTACTCTCTACCTGTTCTCTCTATATGATCACTGTTTGATCATTGCTACTTGTTGCTTTCTACTATTTATTGAATGTTTTAATACTGAACTTGTTTCTGTTTGTAACTCAAGAAGAACTGTTTTATTGTGTAATGACAACAACCGGTAAGAAGACTTTGTACTTGGAATATCCCTGAATTGATATTTTAACTATCGCCCTATCTGTATATGACTTGGATTGTTATTGGACTTTGCTTTACTTTTTTCAAAAAAGTAAAAAACTACCACAACTCAGTGTGTCAGTATATTAACTATGGTTATTCATTCTCAGCCGCTTTCATGTGCATACTCAAGGGATAATCTGCTCAATAACCCATAACATCAGTTATGAGCCAAGAATATCCTTAATTTCAATTTCAATTTCAATTTAATTCAATTTATATGCCTCCCCTCTCCGAAGACTCAGGGCAGTTCCAATACATTTAAAATCCTAATAAAAAACATTTAAAAATTAAAAACATTAAAAACATTAAAACTCATTCATACCATTCATGGCCAGATCTCGCCGGATCGCAAGAGCGAGATCAACGGCCCCAGGCCTGCCAGAAAAGCCAGGTCTTCACCACTTTTCGGAAGGCCAATAGGGTGAGGATGGTCCAGACCTCAGGAGGTAACTGGTTCCAGAGAGCTGGGGCAGCCACAGAGAAGGCCCTCCCCCATGGGCCCGCTAGCCAGCATTGTTTAGCTGACGGGACCCGGAGGAGACCAACTCTGTGGGACCTTACCGGTCGCTGGGAGCTATGCGGTAGAAAGCAGTCTCGAAGATAACCTGGCCCTGAGCCATGCAAGGCTTTAAAGGTAATAACCAACACCTTGAAGTGTGACCAGAGACCAATAGGGAGCCAGTGCAGCTCGCTGAGAATTGGTGTAATGTGGGTGTACCTAAGTGCACCCACGACAGCTCGCGCGGCTGTGTTCTGGACCAACTGTAGTCTCCGAACACTTTTCAAAGGTAGCCCCTTGTAGAGCGTGTTGCAATAATCTAACCGTGAGGTGACAAGGGCATGAGTGATCTTGAGGAGAGCCTCCTGATCGAAGTAGGGTCGCAATTGGTGCACTAGGCGAACCTGTGCAAAGGTTCCCCTAGCCACAGCTGTCAGATGTTGCTCTAATCTTAGCTGTGAGTCTAGGAGGACACCCAAATTGCGAGCCCGTTCTGATGGGGACAATTTCTCCCCCTCCCCCAGAACCAAAAATGGACAGTCAACATAGTCTTTAGGAGGCAATACCCACAGCCATTTGGTTTTGTCTGGGTTAAATCTGACAGTGGTTAACTGTGGTTACAAAGCTAATGTCACATAATGTCTGCTTATACCTTGTTTTCATGTACTGATTAAAGATTAAGTACAGGTGGTCATCTACGCACGACCACAATTGAACTCAAAATTTATGTTGCTAAGTGAGAAATATGTTAAGTGAGTTTTGCCCCATTTTACGACTTTTCTTGCCACATTCGTTAAGTGAATCATTGCAGTTCTTAAATTAGTAACAGGGTTGTTAACTGAATCTGGTTTCCCCATTGACTTGGCTTGTCAGAAGGTCGCAAAAGGGGATCACAAGACCCAGGACACTGCAACCATCATAAATATGAGTTAGTTGCCAAGTGTCTGAATTTTGATCATGTAACCATGGGGATGCTGCAATGGTCGTAAGTGTGAAAAATGGTCCTAAGTCACTTTTTTCAGTGTCGTTGTAACTTTGAACAGTCACTAAGTGAACTGTCGTAAATCAAGGACTACCTGGGTAGTGAAAATGGTATTTTAGACAAATTCACTGATAGCAGCACTTTTCATTATGGGTCTACATATATGCTTTGTCCAGTGGTGGGATTCAAGTAATTTAACAATCGGTTCTCTGCCCTAATGATTTCTTCCAACAACCAGTTTGCCAAACTGCTCAGAAAGTTAACAACCGGTTCTCCCGAACTGGTGCGAACTGGCTGAATCCCACCCTGGCTTTGTCCTGAATATGTTTCTTTGTAGGGAAGCTGAAGAGGCTTTAATTTTTGACTTCATGGAGTTCCAAGCAACCATTTTTATATATCAATCTTAATGTTTAGAGCTTCAAAATTAGCATCTGCCTGAGTTATTGCAGTAGATTCATAAGTAATGGAACAAAACAGCAACATAAATTACAACAATATTAATGACTACTTGATATGCTGTCTCTTTCTTGGGACATTATATGTACAGCTGATTTGTATTCCCCTAAATTCAATTCTGATAAAATTCAGATTAATAGATTATCTCTTCTCTCTTTCTTTCTGTCTTTCTCAGTTTCCCACTCTTCCTATATTATCTACTATAGTTGACCCTACAATATAGGCATTGGAACAAAAGTGACATCAGATAATATGAAAGCTAAGCATATCCCATGCAGGGGTGAAATGCTACCGGTTCAGACCGGTAGTAATAAATGCTACCGGTTCAAGCGAACTGGTAGTAAAAAAAATGCTACCGGTTCATGTGAACCAGTTCATGTGAACCGGTATTTCCAACGATCAGCTGTGCTGTACTATTTATATCATCAGGATTTCCTGCTTTCTAGCGAATCTAAATCACGTGGCACAGCTGTTCCTCCCCCTGCTGTTCTACTTTTCTTTGCAGACTCAGAAAAGGCTTCTTAATCCTACTTTTTCAGTGCTGCGTGGTAGTGTGTGTGGTGTGCAGGTGCACAAAGCACATGTTTGGCACGCACCGCGCATCCACGCATGAAACAAACTGGTAGCGAAACGAACCGGTAGCAGACTTCAGAGCATTTCACCCCTGACCCCATGGCTGCTAATACTTAGATGACAGCACAATGTTAAGTGCCATAGAAAAAGCTGGAGTTGGGGGAGTTAATCATTGGCTTTGAAATTTAAGCAGAGAATTCAGGGGGGTGGGCTTCATGGTTGCCTTTGGACCAAAGGCAAACATCTCATCTTGCTGGACCATAGAATCTCTGTGATCAGGCATTCTAGAAACAAACAACAGGTGACAGCAGTTTCTAAGTTGCTTTAAGTCCTTGTTGCTTTCTGAGCTTGGTTGTTTTCTTGCAAGCATTTCATTACCCAAAGTAGGTGATATCATCAGTGTTAGTCCTAGACTAGCATTGATGACGTTATCTAGTTTGGATAATGAGATGTCTACAAGAAAACAACCAAGCTGAAAGAGCACCAAGGACCCTCAATTTAGAAACCTTGAGCTACAAATATTCTCCTTTATTGGTAGTTTCTAAGTTCTAGGCACATTGGTTGGCGATTCTACTACTAGTGTCAGAACGTTGAATTTGTGTGACTGGTTTGCTGACAGCTAACTTGCTAGCAAAGAAAATAATTCCATCTCCCTAAATTTAGTTATTTCTTGACAAAGTATTTACTTCAGCCAGTTCCTTGACATCCAGGGCTTTCTGTCCACCTCCATCCCACAGCAAGATCTCAAAGTATCAGAAGCCAATAAAAGCCTGCCAAGTAAATGTGAAAACTGAATACTTATCCCGCATGCTTAAATTAATCCAATTGGTAAGGAAGGTACACGAGATGGTTGTATTTCAGGAACAATATGTGGACAATCTGCGGAACAGAACACTTCTCTGATAGCAAAGGATTAATTTCTAATCCCTACCTGGGATTGCCATCTGATTTCAGAGGACTGAAGACTTGGGTCTTTTTATTTATAAGGAGAATAATAGGGGAGCATGACAACTGTCACATCTCAGAACTACAGATGTTGTTGTTGTTTAAATTAGGCCTTCAGTGCTCAGTTTATTAATACTGTGTAATCTCTTCAAACCTGAGATCATCCTATGAACATGGTATTAGCAAAGTATCTTGCAGCCAAGTATGCCATCCTGACTGACTGATTAATCTTGTCACTCAGGGCAAGCAAACTCCTAAATCTGAACTGGGGAGGAGCAGGGACACCTTGATAAAGATGGCAGCTGGGAACTTTTATAAAATGGCAGCTGTGTAAGTAGGTTAAGAGCCAGTGATTCTCAAATAAGGTTGCTAGTTCAACAATCCTAAAATCCAAAAACACCCAGCATTACACATTGTTGTTGTTTTTAGTTGCGAAGGCATGTCTGACCTATTGCGACCCCATGGACAATGTTCCTCCAGGCCTTCCTGTCCTCTACCATCCCCCAGAGACCATTTAAGCTCATGCTGACTGCTTCAGTGACTCCATCCAGCACCTCATTCTCTTCTGTTCCCTTCTTCTTTTGCCCTAAATCTTTCTCAGCATTAGGCTCTTCTCCAGTGAGTCCTTTCTTCTCATTAAGTGGCCAAAGTATTTCAGTTTCATCTTCAGGAATTACACATAGGAATTACACTTCAGCATTACACATAGAGTCCATTAATTCACATTAGAATGATTGACGGAGAAGAATGAGTGACGGTTTAACCCCACTGATATAAGAGTAGAAGACACATTGATACCTTTATACAAGCTTGGGCAATTAACTAATTAGTATGACTTCAGTTTTCAATCAAATTATCTAGCTGAACGGTGACTATAGGTCTTCTGCTGATACCTGATTTAAGAAACATATTAATCATTTTACTTATTTATTTAAATGCATTGGCCACCCAATGGACTTGTTGGAGCTGATTTAGGCAGATAACATCAAGAGATTAATGATATACTGACAAGTCCTGGCCAGGTTAGCCTGACAGTGATATTGTACACAGAGTAGCAAAGCTTTGTCTAGTCCAACTCCAAGTCCATGTAAATCTTCTAGAAATTAATATGTATGCCTATGAACATAACATTCTGCTTCCTACATCAGCTGCTGCTTCTAAATTATGACAATTTTATATTATACATTTGTGGGCAAAATTGTTTCTTTGGGAAACTATGCTCCAACTTACTACACAATTAAGTGAAATCCTTCCTGAAAATGGAGGCCTTGACCATATCTGTTGTTTAATATATATCAAAGAGAGAGAATATTAACTTCATTTCCCTTGAAACTTTTGAAGTAAAAAAATCAAGACAGTGCTATAAGCTTCCAATATAAACTAGTAAGAAAGATTTGAATCATAAAGGAAACACTGGAAACTTAGCATTTCTTTTTTAAAACAACTGTTTGTAAGCTCCTCAAAAGGTCTTTCAAAAATGCTTCCAATTTCCAAAATAGCCTTAAATCCAGCAAATTCAATGAACTCAGTATAGCTGTGTATCATATGTTCCTTTGCGGATACACAAACAGTTTTGTAAATATCATTAAGAGAAGAGATTGTCTTTTCCTCTAGACTAAATTTTTTGAAACAAATTGAACTTGTAAAGTTAATTTCATAAGGACAAATGTCAAAAGACAGTGCCATGCAGGGAAGCTTGGCTGAAAGGAATAATGAAAGTTGGCTGCTGTTTCACCTCAAAATTGAATCTAAGCTCTGCAATGGTAGAGATGGGTGAATTCGTTTGTTTCCTGCCTGTGGCATTTGCTTGTGTTCACTAAGAGTTTGCTCCATACTGTTCCTACCAAAAGCAGAATTTCTTCACGGCAGACAATCCATTGGAAAGTTTTCAGTTAACATGTGTTTATGGCCATTTTTCAAACCATATTTTCTTTTGAAATGAATCTTGTCTTTAAAAGTGTATATTTTTACTCGTTTGACACATTGTGATTTCTTATTTGGATTTGCCTTGGTCTGCTTTTTTTTGCAAACAGACAGCATCAGAGAATCTAGAAAGAACAAAGGTAATTGATAGCTATACTTTTATCCATATGTCCCAAGATTCCAATCAGATCTGATTCTATGGGTATTGATAGAGATTCAATTAGCAACTTAAAGGCCAGAAGCCCAAATTGGATTCCACCTGTCTTTATGTCTACTTTTCTAGCATAAGTTCTGATTTCAAGCACCTTGAAACATTTTTTCACCCTCTATCTCCTTTCATTATATCTTATGGCTTCGAGTGTTTCTGTAAAATCAACAATAATGTTTCAAACACCCTCAAAAATATGGAAAAAATGGATCCAGGGAAGTATAGACCAATCAGCCTGACATCAATATCTAGGAGGATTCTGGAAAAGATAATCAAGCAATGGATCTGACAACACTTAGAAATAAGTGAAGCTATTACTAGAAGCCAACATGGATTTGTAAAAAACAGATCAAGCCAGACAAATCTTATAACATTCTTTGACAAAGTGACTAAATCAGCGGACCTGTGAAATGTTGTGAATATTGTACACTTTTGACAAAGTAGACCACAACCCAACACTGGAGGTTTTCAAAAAGAGATTGGACAACCATTGTCTGGAATGGTATACGGCAGTGGTGAAATTCAAAAATTTTCCTTATCAGTTCTGTGGGTGTGACTTGGTGGTCATGTGACTGGGTGGGCGTGGCTTGGTGGTCATGTGATTGGCTGGGTGTGGCTTGGTGGTCATGTGACCGGGAAAACCAACTATCACACTTTACACAAAAATAGCACAAAAGCTACACAACTGACTTACACACAATGCAAAAGCAGCTGGACTTCACACAAAATGGCCCCTGCAACAAGCAGGAACCTCACAGAGTCACAGAGAGCTCAAAAACAAATTATCACACTTTACACAAAAATACCGGTTCAGGCAATAGGAGTAAAAAAATGCTTTAAAGAGTAAAAAAAAAAAAAGTTCAGATGATCGCCTGGCACAGCTGATTGTCACTGCTGATTGTCAGAACCTTTTTTTTTTACTTTTTAAAGCATTTTTTTACTACCGATTCGGGTGAACCAGTAGCATTTTCACTACCAGTTCGGGCGAACTGCCCTGAACTGGTAGCATTTCACCCCTGGTATAAGGACTCTTGCTCAAGCAGAGATTGGACTAGAAGACCTCCAATGTCCCTTTCAACTCTGTTATTCTGTATTCTGTACTTTGTAAAAGATCAGGCTGAAAGAAGCCAGCAAAAAGATCTAAGGGCCAAGATTATGTTCTTTCATGGTTTGATTCATGCTGTGCAAATTCTTGTATGGAGTTACAGGGCCACATGATCTTCTTACCTCAAAAATTATTACAATCAGTATTAATTAGAGTGTGCCTTTCAGTTGATTGAAAGATCTATTGGACGAGGCTTGTATTATATTACCCCGAATGTGAATGCCTTGAATGTGAACAAGGACTTGCAATCAAAGAAAAAAAAACAGTTTGGACCACATTTTTATTTCCTGTCCAAATATAACTGAAATGATGAACAAAGTAATCTGAAGGAAAAGTCCTTTTAGTCAAACTAGCCCAGAGCCTTTTAGGCAGCTTAATGTAGTACATGCTCTATTTCACTGTTTATTGTTTATTTTGTCTTTAAAAAAAAGAGAGAGAGAGAGCTCCCTTGGAAACAATATATTTAGACAAGCAGTATAACTGGCCAAAAATCTGAGCATGAGCATAGTTTAAAGGGACAGGAAAACTTTCAACAGCTTTTCAATGTGTGTACTTCTTGTTCTGACTTCAGAAAGGTAAGGTAGGTATAGCATCACCCTCACTAACCATCACCATCCTGTAAACAGAGCCATATTTCACACTTCTGAAGGGGATGTTGGAAGAATCCTGTACAATCTGGAACACCGCCAAGAAGCCACACAACTCAACAGGAGCAGATAATTATCTACATGCCAAAGTAAGCAAAGATTGGATTAAAGATGGGAACATCTTATTTTTTTCTTGAATACCCTCAATATTTTCCTGTGACACTGACTTAAAGCGGATCCAGACTCAACCTCTTGCCCCATCAGCAGAACTGGCTGGCAACTGTTTATGGAGGGCAGAAAGGAATGATTCACCCTCTACTGATCATCCCCTGACCCGAAAGCAAGCTCCACAACTGCAGGTCCCTGCTTCTCTTTCATAACCACACTTTCCCTCCCTATGTCTCCTCAAGCGTGCCTGTCCATTTGGGTGAGAGCACTTTTGCTCGACTGCGAGATAATCTCAACGGCTTATTGTCTGCTGTGCAAAGAAAGAAACCTCCCTTCCGCTGAGCGAGTGCTAACATTAGCTCTTCGACCCACGCGTTTGGATGAACTCTGCTATTGTGGATGCATTTCTTTTTTCTCATTGGGGTCATTGTTCTATCCTTGAAGACCAGAAATTGTATATTGTGGTTTTGATGTCTTCATTTTTGTATATCCCACCCCGGATAAATCATTTTGAGCCACATAAATCATTTGAACTAACTAAATCTTCTTTGTAGATTATTATAATAGCACAGTTAGTTAGACTTCTGTAACACATATATTGATGGTTTGAATCTCAACAATATCGGGGGGGGGGGTTTGTCATTATTTTTATTTCCAAATTTTCTCCTTGCCACTTTGCTTCGTTTTTTAAATTAGTTCAATTTCACCACTCCACTAGCTTGCTAATGTCCTGAGATAGAAGGCTTTTTTTTTTAAGTTTTTTTTTAAAATTTTTTACACAAACAAACAGACAAACATACAATGTATTTTTTCTGAACAGAGTATTGGCCGGTTCACAGATTTAAACAATTTTTAGTCATTTCACCTAAATTTACAATTTATATATTCCCTGTTTGCCATAATATTTATTCTCTCTATTTTTTTAAACCAATATTACCCTTCATCCTAACTTCTAATCTTAACCAAATTCGATTTTTTTCTTCATCTCTATATTGAACCCCTTAAATTTAAAATCTCACATAATATAATTCCTATCCTTTCCTTATATTCCCTTAATATAATCACTAATATTTCCCATTGTCAGCTATTTCAGTACCCAACATCTTAATACAAATCAATTAATTATGTGGTGTTACAATCAGGCTTTATTATCAACTTTCAGATAGCTCAAGACTTCAGTAAATCCCCCTTGATTCTTTGCACTGTTTCTATATTACCATTAGTAAGTACGAAACAAGCTAATTTACTGAGTTTAGGCAAGGAGGGGTGATAGTAACTGAATGTTTATAATTCAAATACAGTTCAAAATATGTGAAAACATGCCTAATGTTTTGTATTACCCGGTATTTGTTAACTTTTTTGATGATTTGAATTTCTTGTTAGCAGCATCTTTTCTCTTTAGAATTGCAACCTATTCTAAATTTACTGAGAACAGATATTATCCCTTCCTTGTCTAGCCTAGTAATTCCTCAGCATTGCCCAGCATGGTTATACATTCTTAATCACAATAAACTGCGACAGATGGAACCACAAACAAAATTTTAGGAGTTGACTTTATTTATTTGATTCGATTTAATTCTCGTTAGATCTGATTTGAGAGTCATTAGATGGATGTTGGTTTTCAAATGTCTCAGACATTTTATATAAACAAATTTATGATGCTGATCCAAGCATACTAGAAGGGCATTGCACCGAGAAGGAACAAAACCTTGATGTGCAGATTTATGGTAGATGGGTTTATTGGAGTTTATTTTAATCCTCAGAATACTGCAATAGTTATGATTTACAGAGCCAAATAATTTAGGGAGGAAGATCTTGCTTGCATGGAATAATGATGTTTGGTTGTTTATCGATTGATTGGAGCTCTACAAATAACACTCCTACTAAGACTTCTGTACTTAATATAATAGTCCCATGAACCATCATAATCCAAGACAACCCAGTAAAACTATATACACATAATTCTGATGTATATATTTTCTATACACAGAATACACTTTTCTGCAACATGTTCATTTACTTATTGAATGGGACTGAGAATTTCTGAGGTGAATACCCTGCTCTGTTCAAGACAGCATGAACTGCTCTGCCCGCCTCGACAACACTAGTGGTTCTGTTTTATTTGGCTTAAAGTGCAATTCATTTGTTTTTACTCAGCCTATATCCACTATCAAATGTTAGTTTAGCAGTGGTTCTGTTGACCAGGAATCTAATGTTTCTATTGAAATTCTTGGGGGAGCACATGTGCCAATATCACCATTGCCTCTACAGGCTTTCAAAGTCATGGGAAGTTCCTCTGGAAACACTCAAAGTCCCTAAGATGACACCCAATGTCCTTGGAGGACCTCCAAGGATGGTGGATCAGAGGTGGTATTCAGCAGGTTCTGACAAGTTCTTGAGAACCGGTAGCAGAAATTTTGAGTAGTTCGGAGAACTGGTAAATACCAGCTCTGACTGGCCCCACCTACATCTATTCTCTGCCTCCCAGGTCCCAGCTGATTGGGAGGAAATGGGGATTTCATAGTAACCTCCCCTGGAGTGGGGTGTGAATGGACATTTTACAGTATCCTTCCCCTGCCAGCCCACCAAGCCACACCTGAAACCGGCAAAATGTTTTCAGCAATCTTTTTTTAGGTTGCAGGTGACTGTCCTCAATGAAGAAAGGCACCATTTTTTATTTTTTTTTACAAAAATGAATAAATTAAATGGGTGAACTTTCCAAGCAATGTAGAAAGTTGCGCTTGAAATCTCACGAGATTGCGATGATCTCATTAAAATTTGAGGTATTTAAAATGGCTTAATTTGTGGAATGCAAATGCCACTGATGAAGCGGTAATTTCACAATACATTCATTCATATTCTTTGAGCTGCACGTTTATGAAGTAAAGAAGGTCAGGAGGTTTTGCTCATCAACAAGCTCCCCACACATACACACCTGGCCAAATTTGCTAAATCACCCCTGCCAAGTGGCCGACCCACCCGTTTAAAAGCCTGCAGTGATGGAGGAAGGAAACCCGTAACCTGTTTAAACGATTGTAACGGTTAGGAAATTCCTCCAAATATTCTCCTCCTTTTCTTTACAATCCATTGGTCCTTGTCCTTCACCCAGTTTCAGTAGGTCCTCTCTCTGTTGCATGGAAAACATTTTATAAATTTTTGTATTCTACTTTCCTATCACTGTTTTGTTTTCTCTTTTACAAGCAAAATATGCCAAACTATTTAATTATGCCCTATTTAATTATGCCTCTGAAAGTTTGGTTCCCAATCTTTTTCAATTTGGTAGCTCTTTTCTGACCTTCCTCCAGATTTTCCATGCCTCTTTTAAAGTGGGATGTCCAGAATTGGAGACAATACTTCAAATGTTGTTTAAGCCATGCAAAATTCAATGGTTATTTTACCTCCTATAAACTGAATGCAACATTATTCAAGATTACACTGACCTTATCACCTGAGGAATTATTCTGTCTCATCCTCTTCAACATGTGGTCCACTATGGATTTTTGCAGCTCCAATATGATAACTCTAACCCTTTATTATTAAAGATTTAGGTTTATCGTATTGCAAGAATAAATACATATTACTATCTTTGACTGAAACTGTGGTGTAAAATTTCATATTAAAAAATGTGCTTTTGTGTATCCTTTGTTGTCTTAACTGAACCTACCTTTATCTTACATTGATAAGAACTGACATCTTCATATTGTTTGTTATGTATTCTTTCCGACAAACATGACTTTGAGTTGTGTTGTTTTAAGAGTCTTCCCGGGTCCATATTTTCAAAGGATAATTAAAAAAAAAAAAAAAAAGCTGTGAGCATTAAAAGAGACATTGAAACAGTGAGGCTTTTTGAGAATTTTCGCACTGGCCTAACCTTTTCCAGTATAATGGAGGTTTGTTAACCCCTGAAAAGTCAGGAAATAATTAGAGTGATGTTGAACTCTGGTGTTAATCTTGAAATAATGTTACTGTGAAGCAAATCAATCTTTTTAAAGAAAAGTTTGCACATCCAGCATAAAGAGCCTTGATGGTACAGTGGTTTAATGCACCTTGTTATTAACACAGCTGCCTGCAATTTCTGCTGGTTCGAATCTCTCCAAGGCTCAAGGTTGACTCAGCCTTCCATCCTTTCTAAGGTAGGTGAAATGAGGACCCAGTTTGTGGGGGCAATAAGCTGACTTTGTATAAAATATACAAAAGAATGAAGGCTATTGCTTAACGCATTGTAAGCCGCCCTGAGTCTCCGGAGAAGGGCGGCATATAAATCAAATTAAATAAAAAAAAAAGGCTGTGCTGCTACAATAAAGGTAAATGTTTCCCTCGCACATATGTGCTAGTCGTTCCTGACTCTAGGGGGCGGTGCTCATCTCTGTTTCAAAGCCAAAGAGCCAGCGCTGTCCGAAGACGTCTCCGTGGTCATGTGGCCAGCATGACTAAACACCAAAGGCGCCCAGAACGCTATTACCTTCCCACCAAAGTAGGTCCCTATTTTTCTACTTGCATTTTTAATGTGCTTTTGAACTGCTAGGTTGGCAGAAGCTGGGACAAGTGATGGAAGCTCACCCTGTTACATGGCACTAGGGATTTGAACTGCTGAACTGCTGACCTTTCGATTGACAAGCTCACCGTCTTAGAGAACTGCTTTTTAAAAAGATAAATCAGGTAAATCAGTCTTTTTGGATGGATGGAAGGTAGGAAGGAAGGACCCAATCTTTGTGATAAGATTGTGAATAAAAAACTAAATCATTTGAAATGATTGCTACAGGAAGGAAGTTATTTTGTGTTAAAGTACTGATTAAATACAAATTGCAGCCAGGCAGCAAGTTTCTATGTAGTTAGGCAATTTCCTCAGTAGGCTTTATATATATTTTAAAAATGAACCCTTATGGCCTAATCATGTTTGCTTCTCCGAAGCTTTTAAAGACAGCTCAATGAATCTTTTTCTTCAGTTTGAGCCAAACTGATAGCCAAGGGAAGAAATAAGCATGTGAGAGGAAAAATGCCATTGAATAGGTGATTCAGTTATAGTGACAGAAATCTTGAATACTGTATGCAATTGAAAATAAAACTGGTATAACTAGATTCAAGGAGGCATCACTTCACTCTTCTCCTCTATAACTACAGGTTTTGCCTACTTAGTATTGGAAAAAAAGTGTGAAATTGACATTTTCTGTAAATCTATTTTCAGTGGAGTTTACATCAGTAGTGGATTCCACTTACCTTCGCTACCAGTTCGAAACTGTGAGATCATGTGTGTGCATGCTTGCTTTGTGTGTGTGTGTGTGTGTGTGTGTGTGTGTGTGCGCACGCTTGCTTTGCTAGCACGCAGCACTTCTGCGCATGTGCAAAACCTCCTGCGTGTGCACAGAATGTCCGTGATGAAGTCCGGATGGGTGGGCGGAGCCTCCCCCCGCTGCCACTACCAGTTCGCCCAAACCAGGGCGAACCGGTAGAAACTCATCACTGGTTTACATGCATAAATTGATAACTGTGATGTCACAGAATAGTGGTATCAGATGGAAAGGAATTAATTTTGCAAATGGCAAAATTATCTTACAGACTTACTTTATCGTACAGACCATTCATTTTGATCTATAAAATTATTAATTCAGTTAATACATTTCTGTTTTGTATGAATTCTACTGTATATATTATGTGCAGATGCACACATAATATTCGTTTTCTCCCTTGCGCTGCTTAGAGAGTCCATTGAATGGGTATTCTCCTCAGCTGATTGGCCAGAGACTGAGTTAAAATTTGAATAAGCACGCCTCCACTTCCTGTGTAGCTCCAGTTTAATAACTCAGTCCGGCTTTGAGACACATATTCAGCTTTGCTCCATATCTGGACTTTCTAACCAGCTCAATTGGAGACTTTCAATTCACTCTTTTCTCTGAATATATTGGACTTTTGCTTTACTGGGGGGGGGCATTTTGCTCGTGCGCGGCTTCAGTGCCACTCAGTTTAGCAGCGGCTTCATCAGAGGCGCCTCGGTCACTATTCCCAGCTATCGCCATTATCAGCGAGGAGCGATCGCAATTACCAGAGATGGAGCTAGGATTGTGACCTTCAATCATGAGTCTCATGAGGGAGCACGGAAGATGCCATGCTGTGGGATCGAGAACAGCTCCGTGTTGTCGGAGCTAAGCTCTCCCCTGTATAGAAGCCTTACTTATATGCAGATGCACACACAATATTCGTTTTCTCAGGAAGATTTCTCCAAATTCATTTTAGCTGGAGATCAACAATGTGGGGAAATTGGGCATTGTGCAGGATTTTCTGGTGTTTATTATTATTTTTGCTTTTTTTTTGGCAAGGGGAAGGGTCACCTTAAATTTAGGCTCATCTTGGGTGGGGGGAAGGTAATTTATTAAAGTAGAAATGGCTAATGTATAGGCAACTTTATTTTCAGCTTAGAAAAAGGGAATGACAGGGTTTCTTAAAAAAAAAAACCAAGTCACTTTTTGGAGTGTCTCTTCTATCCAGGAAAAAGAAAACCATCTTAGCACTAATTTCAATTTCATCCCAAAGGCTTCACACTTCAGAGAGTGTTTTATGTGGAGGGAGTGAATGCCATACCCTCAAGGTTACTTTACTCTTCCTTCTTCTTTTCTGCCCCTTCAGAAACTTGCCAATATTTCATTAAAGTACAGCCAAAAAAAAAAAGAAGAAGAAGAAACAAAGTTTATTAAGGAACGGATAGCAATTAAAATAACACAAAATTAATTATATTTCATTGCATGAAATGGAGGGAGGGAGAGAGAGAGACCATGTTAAACAATGGAATTTTCCAAGTAACAAGAAGTTATACATTTCTTAAACTGCACCCTATTGATAATATTTTCTAAAGAAAAGGTGAATGACAAGAAGAAGAGGCAGACAATCTAGAGCCTGTGGGTAGCAACATCTGGACACATGAGATGAAAGATAAAGAAAACAGTATACAAAAAAGGTGTTAGAAATGACAGCTAGAATCCTCAAACTCCTAGGAATAATGAAAGCCTACAAACCCACAACCACACTTTGCTAGGAATTATCCAGAACCAAGGACAAATACAGAAGGATGAAAGAAGCAATGTAATCTACAAAATCAACTGTAACCATTGCAACCAATTCTACATGGCACAAATATCATGTGCTGAAGTTCTGAAGAAGTTCACCAAGAACTGAAGAAACGTCTTGGATGATAAGTGAAATGTTTTCAAGGGAAAAAAAAAAAACCAAGAAAGTGCAGTTGACTTTTGGAAAACTGCCTTTGGGACAACCATGACCTGGATGACTGAGAATCTCCATAGACAATCATCCCATCACATGGTGTCAAAATGTGCCCCTAAACTCAAGAAGCAGTCTACCACTGAATTAAGCTCTTTTGTTTTCTGTTTACATTTTGAAAGATTCAACCAATGTCATTTTCCTATTACCAAGGACATTCATCCTACTTATTTATCAATTATTTTTTTCGGAATTTAATAGAATGATATGTCTTTCAGTAGTGAGATCATTGAAAAGATTGTAGATATTAAATATGGGCTCTCCAGCCTGCAGAATGGGTATCTTAACAGCTGAATTAAAGTACCATTTGAAAATTGTATAGCTCCCCTGGATTTTTCTTTCTAAATTTGAATTGCAGGGCATAATTACGAGAGTTGTGGAACAATTGATTTCTTTTGGTGAATATAATGCCAGACATGCTAAATCTCCAGTTGTTCAATCTCAATGGGAAGAAAAGCTCCCCATTGCCTCTCCTACCTTCTCAGCACTATCAAAGAACCTTGAGGAAATGTAAACTCGGTGACTGGAATTCAGATGTTTTATCTTAGCATGGGGTATGCTTTTTAGACTACAGTTTCTGGTGTAAATCCAAACAATGTGGCTTATTCAAGAAACACAGTTCAAGAATCCATAGTTAAAACATTCTACATTCTGCCAACAGTAGGAATCCCCATGCTGACTATGTTGGTGAGAATGTTGGTGAGAAGGCACTCATCTACCATTCTTAAATTCCTCATTTCTATAGCATCCAAATTATTGGCAGCCAAGCCAATAGCCCAACTGAGCTAGGGCAACGCTCACATGCCCACAGATATGGCTTTGTGTGCCCCCTGTGGCATGGTGCCATAGGTTCACCATCATGGGGCTAGAGTGTGTATAACCATATTACTGGCTTAGAATAACCAGCCCTCAGAACAGTGGGGCCTCCCAAGGAGAGAGCCCTCTCCCCATGGATTCTTCCCCATTGGTTCTCTGGACTTGAGGTAGTGGGTCCAGCTCCTTTGGGGCTCTCTTGCAGCTGTCCCCTGCTTTGTAGATGAAGATGATGTGGGCCATGTACTGCAGGATGAACTTTTGGGCCAATCTGGACACTGGTCTGGCCCAGGGTTGTAGTGATGGATGTTCATGATGAAGATAGTCAAGGCAGTGAACACCATGATCATTGTCATGATTTTGGTCTTGCTCCAGTGGTGGGTTCCTCCCGGTTCGGTCCGGTTCTCCCGAGTCGGTAGCGGTGACGATAGGACGTCACCAAACTGGTTCTGCCCCCCACCCCCCGCATTATTCTTACCTTTTATTTGGCCCCACCCCCAATCTATTGCTGCCTCCTGAGTCCCAGCTGATGGCTAGAGGGAAAAAAAACTGTTTAAACTCTTGCCGTGGGGCTTCAAAGGTCCGCCCTACAGCTGATCAATGGTAAAAGAAAACAAATGAGTAGTCTGGTGCCTGCAAAAATAAATAGGTAGACCAGTGCTGGCAAAAATACATGAGTAGATCAGTGTCTGCAAAAATACATGAGTAGATCAGTGCCTGCAAAAAATAAATGGGTAGATCGGTATAGCTCTGCAAGCAGTTAAAAGCCTGGTACACTAGTACCTCTGCTAAATCCTAAATAATTGTCACATGACCATCAAGCCACACCCACAAAATAAGCCACGCCCACAGAACTGGTAGTAAAAAAATTAGAACCCATCCCTGTCATGCTCCACATGATAAAAAGACAATGATAACTAAAATCTCATGTTTTGGTTTATTTCCAGGTCTTCTACTTGGCATGGGATATCATCTGGGATGATATCCCATGGGATAAAGCTTTCTTTAATCTGTACAGCAAACAAAGAGCACCAATTGGATCTCTTCAACCTTTATTGCCGGTGGATCCAACAGGTACTCTACCTCCCTTATGGCATACTTAACAAATGCTGAAGTACTTGACCATTTAAAGCCAACAAAGGAAGATCCACTATGCAGACAGACAATCCCCTGTGACTCTGCCTATGTAGAAACCACAGAACATGTATTTCTCCAGTGTGTATACCACCAAGATATTTGTATTAGCCTCATTTCACCTTTATTGCATAAATCCTCAGACACATAGGACTGTTGCCAGCTTCTGCGCAGCACTTCAGATATATCAAAAGATAACCTTTGTTACAAATCAGTCTTAACGAGCACCTAGACTATTAGCGTGCAAATCAGTGTCTACATTTCCTGCATCAGGTGAGGAGAGCACATCTTTCTCCTTCTGTTTTGGCCACTTTTTACAGAGGCACAACTGAGAGCATTTTAACAAACCGCATCACTATTTGGTTTGATGGCAGCAGTGACTCAGATAGAAAGTCCATTCACAGAGTGGTAAGGACAGCCAAGAAGATTATAGGAAGCTTGATATTCAGGATATTGCTTATAAGCACTAGCGCTTAAAGCTCAAAGCATTGTTAGAGACCCTGCACACCCACTTTATGGTCTATTTCTGTTGCTCTCCGCTGGGAGGAGGTTTCAAAGTATTTCTAGAAGGACTACACAATTCTGTAACAGCTTTGTTCCCTAGGACAGGGGTCAGCAACTTGTGGCTCTGGAGCTGCATACGGCTCTTTGGGCCCTCTGCTGTGGCTCCCTGTCAGGTGATCTCACCACTGGCTGGCCTCACCCCTTACCCTCCCCTCCCAGTCACTCCTCGCCTAGCCTGAGAAGGTAAGGGTGACGGTGGGGGATGGAGAAGCAGCCAGGGCAGAGACAGGGAGATACAGAGAGAGGGAGAGAGAGAGAGAGACATAGAGAAATACAGAGGTGGGGGGAGAGAGGGAGGGAGGAAGGGAGGGGAGAGAGGGAGATGTCAAAAGGATTTTGTGGTTCCCGATGTTTTTTTAACAATGGGTTCTCTGTCCTAATGACCATTTGGGTAGGCGTAGCTGGGGAGGGTCATGTGACTGGTGGAAGTGAGTGACATTGAGTTGGCCATGCCCACCCAGGTTTTGTGGCTCCCGGTGTTTTCTTTTCTGTGGGAAACAGGTCCAAATGGCTCTTTGAGTATTTAAGGTTGCAGACCCTTACCCTAGTAAACTCGCAAGATTCATTTTTCTCACTATGTACATGTATACATCAAACTAGACTGTGTTGTTTCTCTGTCATATAATATATGTGGACATACTGTATGCATATTTTTTATTATGTATGTATTTATTTATTTATATTTTTGTCATTGTTATGTACTGAGCAGGTTCCCCAGGTTGTGCCCCCTGTTGGAACGGATAGTAGGGTAATGCTTTGTGATTGGTTAACCACGCTGACAGCCGGTATATAAGAGCTGTCAGCGATTGTTCGAGTTGAGTTCTGAGTTCTGAGGAGATCGTTCAGAGTCTCCTGTTCAAGTTAATAAAGAAGTTACCTCAGAAGTTAATGTCGTGTGAAGAGACTATTTGTCAGTACTTATTAGTCATGTTTATGTATTGTATATTGGAGGTGGTGACCCTTTTGAGAGCTGTATGCAATGAAATTTCATTTTAATGTATGCCGATTAGTATATATTCAAAGTAACAATAAAGTTATTCTAAGTCATTTTAGAGGGTTTGTATTTGACTTATTTTGTTATTTGTATGAGATACATTTAGTGTGACATGTTTTTAATGTCCATTTATTATTTTTATCTCACTTTTTAAATTATTTTCAGACTTCTTTTTTAGATTTGTTAGCTTTTTATGTCATTTTATTTTTTTATGCTTTTAAATTCATTGTACTCCAACCTTCCTCATGCTGGTCTTTAGCCATAATAAAGGGTGATTGATTGACAGTTAAATATACTCTGGCTTAATGGAATACTGTATATGAACCAAGTCAATAAGATTTAAGTCATGACTAAATTTTCACATCTATTTTCATGGAATATTAATGGTTCAGCTGAATCCAATCCCCATGTTATTTCTTCCCTACTTTTACTGGGGTTGCACTTTTTTCTCCCTGCATTTCTTTATAGTATAATATCAATATGTGTACCATATAGTGTAAACTTGAGTATAAGCCCACCCATAGCTAAACTGACCCTATAATTTTTAACCAAAATACCATGAAAAGACGCCATCCACAGATAAACTAACCTGCATGTTTCATGTTTATTAATGTTATCAATGTAAGAGTCAAAGTGGCTGTGGGCAGGTTTATATACAAATATACATGACATAAGTATTACAAAATATTATTGGGCTGATTTGATTTGATTTGATTTTTTCAAATCAATTTGAAAGGGTACTTTTGCAATGGAATTATTGAATCAAATTTGTAGTTCAATTTGATGAATTGATCCAGTGAGTCAATTGAATCTACCTCAAATTAAATCTCTGAAATGAATATCCAACCTGAGATCTGCTTTGTAAAAGATCGAGGCGATACTTTAAATCAGAGGTCTTCAAACTTGGCAGCTTTAAGACTTGTGGACTTCAACTGCCAGAATTCTCCAGCCAGCATAGAAGTATTTTATTTTATATGTTTTCAATCAAAGCCAAACACTGCAATTGTGTAAATTTTTCCTACACTTCATTTAAAGTATTGCCTAGCTCTTTTACAAAGCAGATCTCTTTAGTCTGGGATTTCTCAATCCAATTTTGGGGCTGAATTTCCAAATATTCCAGCTATTAGAAAGCAAAGTGCATATAGGAATCTCTGTCTAGTTCAGCCTTACCTCCAAAAGTGTCTCTAGATCACTTGAGGTAAAATTCTATTCTGGTAAAATTAAATTTCATTTCATTTCCAAATAATATTCAAAGAAGCAAGATCCAAGTCCTTTTTTTAATTTTGGTTTATGTTTTATCCACTGTTTCTCCCTGAAAATATTTTGAAACGTAGAGATGGTAACAGGGGAAATGATATCTGCCCAAACTTCAACAGATTAAGTAGCATTTACGATCTCGTAGGTACAGCCCATAAATATGTTTTCAGTCCTAGATTGTAGATTTTATATCTGCAACTGAAAAGTGCAAGGAAAGGAAACTTGATGGCATTTTTTTTTAAAAAAAGATGAAAATTGATTTGTGAGCTCATATTTCTAATGCAGAAGATCCAAAACCCACAGATGGCTTTTGTGTGTAATGTGGTATTGTCTTACGAAGAGCTTTGACGGTGGGTATCGATTAAGTGCTTTGACATTATAAGAGGGCCATTTATTAACAAACTTTGAAAGGTCACTGATTGTTGATGCTAAGACGAGAGCGGCTTGTCTACAATTAAGGTGAAACAATGAATTTCATTTCCCAACCTCCCCCCAGTTTGGAAATATATTTGTGGAGTTTGCTGTGAGTTTCCTCAACTGTCTGGATTAATATCTATTAACCTCACAGGTGATTCTTTTTTTCATATATAAAGTGTTTCATATTAATAAGGGAATTTCATATAGTAAAATAATTCCATCTATGTGGTAAGAGTTGACACTAAGCTGATGGCACATAATCAATTTTTTTTAAAAAAACATGTAACTCAAATCTTGACACAATATTCACTTAGTTATTTCTTTCCCAGAGACCATGTTTTCTTCCCCAAGGGACAGAGGAATCATATTCAATAATTGTAGATGCCTGTACAATAGTGTATAACTAATGACCCCAAGAATAAATCAGGCTATATAATTTCAATATGCCAGTTGTAAGTAGCGTCTTCCTTCCTTCTCTTATCTTCTCTCCAAGTGACCCAAATAATCTTCTATCTATATAAAAATGGCTGTGTGTGCGTTTGTGTGTATGTTCCAGCATAACTCTGGAACGCCTTGAGCAATTTCAACCAAACCTGGTACACAGATGACTTACTCTTTAGAAAAAAATACTGTGGGGTTAAGACACCCCTAACAACTCTTGGGGTGTGTGTTCTTTTAAGATACAGCCTGTTGTGCCTTAAAATGGCTTCTACTGTACTGCATAGTGGAGTTGCCATTGTAACAGCTTCGCAGTACTCCACAAGGGGGTGGTAAGGGGAAAAATCTAACATTAGAAATCACATTTGGCTCAGACATTTTCAACAAGGCTTTGATTATTCTTGAGGACAAATGTATGGCCATGATCACCACTACGAGACCGACATGATGTACTTCATGCAGATTTCATATGAGAAAAGAACTACAATGTCAAACAACTTAGTGCATATATTGCAGACAAAAAGCCACTTCTAAATCAAGATCAGAGAAAAGCATACCAAATGATCATGGATCAGCTAGCAAAACAACAAGGTGGTATCATTTTACTTGAAGCTTCTGGCGCCTCAGAGAAAACATTTTTTATTAATTTAATTCTCGCTGAAATCAGGGCTCAGGGTGAAGTTGCTCTTCTTGTCTAACACAGGATTGGGATAAATAAATACCTGGGCAACACCGGGTTATCAGCTAGTAAATTATAAAGCAAGATAAAGGAGTTGCATCATTTCTACATAATCTAGAACATTTAGTAACTGTAGCAAAACATAAACAATTAAATATTAGAAATTTATGTTAGAGAAAAATTATTTGGCAATAGTAGGAACTTGTTTATTAGACTGTAATCCAAAATGGTTTCCATATTGAATTAAATCCAATCAGATATTTTTTTTTCAGAGAATGAACTTGTTTTTTTCATTAACACACACTCCAAATAATTTAATTTTTCCTTCTTTTATGGGCAGTTTTTTACATAATCTCCAATGAGAAACATTAATAATTCCAGTGGCTTTTGCAATACACAAGCCAGTTCACTATTCTTTGGAGAAATATGTTTAGTATTGCTTAATGTTTTTAAAAAGCATACTGAGAAAATAAATCCACATTTAAAATTTGTTTTGGTCTATTTGATCTTGCAGAATTGTTGACCTTTTCAATATTGCCATCAAATATGAAGAAAAATCCAACTTAATTGTTACTTTTCCAACCATTTGATTATAGACTAGAATCCCCGCTGGAAGGGATCTTGGAGATCTTCTAGTCCAGCCCCCACCATCATCATTATAAATGATGAATTGTCTGGTTCCAATCCATGCTATCAATAAAACATCTTCTACCAATTTTCTCTGAGTTTAATACTAACCATAAAACTAAATCTTAATTACAGTCACAGACTAGCGTAAATCCTATCCATATATTTTAGACTTTTCTTCTATTGATACTCTCATTCTTGCCTGTCTATATTCATTTAATCAAATGGACTCTGACTTGTTCAATTTCTGAATACTATTCACCAGCAATATTTTTTTTAAAAAAAAACCTAATAAATGATCTGAATGTTGCTGATAGGTTTTTTTTTTTTTAATTCAGTCGAATCTTTTTTTAGGTGTTCCTTTTGGATTTATAGGTATTGAAACCAGTGAGCTGATTACCTATTCTAATCTCTAAGAATTTAATCTTTTTCTTATTAATAATTAAGTGTTGTAATTTATATGAATTACTGTCCCTCCATTGAACAAATGTCTTTGTACATTCTCTTTCATGAAGATAAATATTTCAAAATCAAAGCAAGAAATGATACATCTGGACTAATTCTTTTTTCCCCCATATTTTTAGGACTCTGGTTATTACTGAATAATTCCTTAAAATTTGTATTGCTCTATTCGTAATGAGACAAAATATTTGTGGAACCCAGCTGGATATAAGCAATCTAGCCATAAAATAAGAGTCTGTTATCTCAATTAAGGGACTAGCTTGGCAATGCTATATAAAACAATCACAACCAGCCTGCCTTCCATTGAGGATCTATATACTGCATGAAAGAGGGCTGAGAAAATATCTACAGACACCTCACATCCTGGACATAATCTGTTTCAACTTCTCCCCTCAGGATGCTGCTACAGGGCATTACATGCCAAAACAAATGGAATGGAATGGAATGGAATGGAATGGAATGGAATAGAATAGAATAGAATAGAATAGAATAGAATAGAATAGAATAGAATAGAATAGAATTCTTTATTGACCAAATATGATTGAACACACAAGGAATTTCTTTATTTATATTTATACCTGTGTTTCCCGAAAATAAGACCCAGTCTTATTTTCTTTTGGGCTCTGAAATAAGCACTAGGACTTATTTTAGGGGATTTTTTTTTCAGGTACGGGAGGCCCATTTCTTCTGCTTGCTTAGGGTGGAGCAGGAGACCGTGTGGTGTGGGAGTGCTGCTGCTGTGAGGCAGGGGGTGGAGGTACCCCATGTGCCCCGCACTGGCTTACCTATGGGCCCCTGCATCCAGGCCACCCACATCCCAATACCTGCTTTGCCTCATGGTGGCAGCTCTGGCAGCCTTGTCCAGCAGGACCTCACATAGCCGCTGGCTCACTTCTGCTTGCTTGTGACTGCAACAGAGTAGAAGGCCAAGCAACACACCAGTGCTGTGGCCACGAGGCAGTTGTCGGGGCGTGGATGGCCTGGCTGTGGGGGCCCTAAAGTAAGCTGGTGCGGAATACGTTGACAGCTCTACCCTCCCTCACCTCACCTCATGTCGGCAGCACTGAAGCAACCAGATGGAATGGGTGGGTGGGTGGCTGTGCAGGCACTTAAGTAGGGCTTGCTTTGGGGGTAGGGCTTATATTATGCACATGCGTAAAAACATGCTAAGGCTTACTTTCTGGATAGGTCTTATTTTGTGGGAAACAGGGTATGAGATATAAAATTTATACTAGTCAGAAAGAAAAAAAGAAAGAAAAGAAAAAAAGAAAGAAAAGAAAGAAAGAAAGAAAGAAAGAAAGAAAGAAAGAAAGAATTTATACTAGATATAAAGAAAGCAATAGTTTTTTCCCCCTCATGCCATCACTCTGCTGAACATTTCCCACAGCACTGTCTCATTTTTTGTCTTTTCTCATCCTTTCATCTTTCCTACTATCTTCTCCTATTGGTTTCTTATGATTTATCAATAGTTGTTTATTACAATCTAAGACCTATTACTTGTTGCTTGTATGTACACTGAAAGCTTATGCACCGGAGACATTTGGCCAAATAAGAATTCTATGATTCCATTCTATGATTCTAAAATTGGTACTGGCAATCTACTTCAGTTTTAAACTTGAATAGAGGGTAGCTGTGTCCACATTCCTTTAAGAGCCAAAAGATCTCTTTGTAATATTTTCACAGCCTGCACTAGTATTTAGACAATCCAGCTTCAGAAAGACACCATATAACTTGATTTTAACATACTTGGCATGTTTGTTGATTAGTTGCTTGTCTTTTATTTGTTTTACGCAGCAAACAACATGTCTTTGTGTTGTGCAGAAAATTCAAAGCACTAATGAAAGTTAAAAATAGAATATAAGAAATCAAAAACATAAATTATACTTCCTATTAAAATAAAACATTCATCTTTACAGATTGGGATCAAATAGCTGTGTTTTCTTTTTTTAAAAAGGATTGTTTGATTTTTCTCATTTGCAGTGCATTCTTTAGAAAATCATCTCTGCAGGCATTAGCTTTTACTTCCCTGAATAATTTTCCTGCATTCATTTCCAGTTTGCTCTTCTTCCCACCGGCCCAATGAAGCAACTACTGTATATCTTTTAATGTTTAACTTATAGCAGGCGTGAAATGCTCCCAGTTTGGACCGGATCGCCCGATCCGGTAGCGATGGAGGCGGGTGGTTCGGAGAACCGGTAGCAAAAATCCCTGCCCTCCCATACCCAGAGGTTGTAAAAAAAATGGATTTAAAAGTAAAAAAAAAAAATTGGCCATGCCCACCCAGTCACATTAAAAACCCCCACCAAGCCACACCCACGGAACCGGTAGTAACAAATTTTAGATTTGTTTAGATTTCAGAGCTAGAAATCAGGTAAGATGGCAAGAGGAGCCCCATCTTGCTCCACATGCCCCAAAATAATAAGATCTCCCCAAAAATAAGGCCAAGTGCTTATTTCAGGGTTCAAAAAAATATAAGACAGGGTCTTATTTTCGGGGAAACACGGTAAAATCTAAGATTTAGTTTAGTGCAGAGATATCCCTCCAAATATTGATGGAGTACAACTCATGCCATCTCTAGGATATAATAGCCAATGGCAGAGGAATTGGGGGGAATGGCAAAAATGTCAAAATTTCAGTTGTGTTGAAACTTTGCCCCTTGTTTCAGATGTATCATCCAGTAGTGGGTTCCACTTACCTTCGCTACCAGTTCAAAATTGGGAGCATGTGTGCGCTTGCTTCGCTTGTGTGCGGCGCTTCTGTGCATGCGCAGAACCTTAGGCGCATGCGCAGTGTCCATGATGATGTCCGGGCAGGTAGGCAGAGCCTCCCACCGCCACCACTACCAGTTTGCCTGAACCGGGTGAACCGATAGAAACCCACCACTGGTATCACCCCTTTGGACCTCCTTGTGCACACCCCTTGTTGAATTGTTGTTCAAGAACAACTGCCGTAGACTGCCTACCCTTGGATTAGAAGAATTTGCAAATGCAGCCCAGAATTCTGTGCTCACCTGCTTCTGCATGGCATGTTCATCTTCAATAAGCAATGTTGAGTAATGCACTCCTACCTATGGCACCCGACTTTAGAATACATATATTAAAAAAATGAACTTGTGGGCTTGTTCAGCTGAACAAGATATGAAGGCCGATAACATTTTGAAAGCAGGGGATACAATGCCAAGCTTACAAATGGAGAAGTCAATATTATCAAATTGGGTTGTCTTTGAAAAGTTTGCCATCAATACTGACCGGTGCAGAGTGTGACCTCCAGAGGGTTCACCACAGTGGGTTCAAGGCTACTTCATTTTTTAACAGAATTTCCTTTACTCCCAGTTGTTCTCTCCTTTACTGAGAAGTCCACCCAATGAATAAATCATACGGACACTTCAGAGGGCTTCTGTTGACCTAGAAAGTCAGTCCAGGGTGCTCAAAACCCCAAAGAACATACCTTCTATCCAGACCTTCCCATTTTTAAAAAGAAGATATTTATCTCCCTGATTGAATTTCTCCGGGCCATTTGCCACTTTGACTTCTTTGCTTATCTGGTTTGGTAGTTCTTTTCCTAGTTCCAGCAAGCATGTCATTATTCATTTCTTTTGAATAATGTTAGCTGTCTCCATGTGAATATTTTAAAATAAATAAATAACTGCAGTCGCTCATGTTTCATTCTTTTCCTTTATTCCTTTTCTCTGTTTCATTGTTCCCCCTTTCTTTCACCTTCTACTCCTCCTTTCTTGACTTCTGGACTACCGAAATTTAGACTGAAAATTAATTACCGCACATGATTGAATTACGCTGGAAAGAATTATGGATACTGATGAAGCCCTGTAAAGAAATACTGATAAGGCTCTGTTGAATGTGTGGCATCAAAAGTAAGATAGCTAAATATCCCTCCACCCCAAAGCTTATACCAATAAGTAATTGATTCCTCTGGATGTCTGCCAGGAATTGTATCTTTCATTTTTTTTTTCCGTAATGATGTCAAAGAAACCTTTTCTTGTGTCAGTAAAAAAGAGCTGGTAAGCCAGACAATCTATTTTAAATCCATGAGCTTTGAGATTCAGTATTTCAAAGGACTGCCGGTAATAGCAATGATATGCTAAGGGTGCACATATTTTAAATTTATTTAAGCTAAGTTTCGTTCCCCCTCCCACTTAAAAGGAAACCAAAATAATGATTTTCTGTCATAAAGGCCAACGCTGTTAGTATATATATATATTTCATACATGCAAAACTGCATATGTACGTGTATATGTCTCAATGGTCCAGGCCCGAGCCAGAGAGGAAATAAACAAACAGACACAGGAAACACTTCAGCTCATGAATCCAGGTTTACTTCCCTCAGAGGCCAGAGCCTTGGTACACATCAAGTATAATGCTCAGAGCCGCGCAAAGTCAGCGCTGAGAGAACTCGCCTCCTAGCGCATTTTGTAGTACAAGCCCCTGCCCACGGTCCAGCCAGCCACGCCTGTCACCTGCCCAGCATCCAGCCTCTAGCCAGCATCCAGTTGAGGGCCGACGGCCAAAAGGGCCGAAGCCTGGGAGCCGGCACCCTCACAGAAGTGCAGGGACAGCTGCAGGGTACACAGCTGATGCTTGGCCATAGTGAACAGCCCCGTAGACCACCGGTGTCCTATCCATGCCAGCTGCATGCCTGCTGCTGAATCTAGCTCGGGAAAGCCCCCTCTGATGGCCGGCCGGCCGGCGCTGTCATGGCATGCCTCATCACTGCCGGTGCCATCGCTGATATTGGCCGAAACTGATGGCATCCAGAGAAGCTCCTCCCTGCCACTGCTGACTTGGGCCATGCCGCCACCGCTGCTGTGGATGTGGGGCGCTCCACCGCCACTGCTGTCGCCATGGACTGTCCGCTGCTGTTGCAGTTGCTGCCGCCGGTTCCACAGCCCCTCGTCTTGGCGGAATCATCTGGACTGTGCCCGACCACCACCACTTCCAACACCTCCAGGTATGGTGAGCCCCAACTTGGGGCTCGACAATATGTATAAGCATAAGCATATGTGTATGTGTATACACACACTCACACATGTGTGTGTTTGTACAAGAGCTGCATGAAGCAGGAGAACCATTTGGCTTAAAAATAAACCTGAAAAAGAGCCCAGTTATGTTTAATAAATTCACTAAAGAAAGAAAAAAAATATCTGGAGAAGAACTAGATGTAATAGACCACTACATGTACCTTGGCTAATGGATCTCAATGGAAGGTGATACAATAAAGAAAATTGAAGACGTGTTAAATGTGGTTGGCAGGCATTCAGCAAGCTAAGCATAACTTTCACAAGCAACCTCCCCCTAGGCCTGAAGAGAAAAGTTTTGGATCAGTGTGCGCTACCTGCTCTAACATACGCTGGCAAAATATGGATACTAACTTCACAATCAATACAAAAGCCACGAATGGCGCAAAGAGCCATGGAAAGATACATGCTGGGCATTATAAGACAAGATAGAAAGAACCGTGCATGGATTAGAGAATAAATGAAAATATACCATGCCATCAAAAGAGTAAAGGAATTGAAATGGAAATGGGCTGATCACATAACAAGAAGGACTAATGGCAGGTGGACCAAGGCAGTCATAGAATGGATCCCACTTGGGATAAAAAGCATCCACGAAACAGATCTAAAACAAGATGTGTCCACAACATCAGTAAATATTGTGGGCCCAATCAGCAAAAGAAAGCTCAGGACCATACAGGTGGGAAACACACACACACCAGTGGTGAAATTTAGCTGGTTCTATCCGGCTCGGGCGAAACAGTAGTGCTGGCAGCAGGAGACTCCACCCACCTGCCCGTACATCATCACGTCCTGTGTTTGAACCTCTGCCCATACACAGAAGGCTCTGCACATGTGTGCAGGAAGCACGCACAGGTGTGCTCACATTTGTGAACCAGTAGTGAAGGTAAGTAAGTTTCACCCCTGCCACACACATATTATTCACTTTTGTTGGAGTATTCCAAATTATGAAGGACAACAATAAATTTCCATGGATGCCACTTAATTATTGTTACTATCACTATGCCGGCTCAAAACATTGAAAACCTTCTGAAGGAAAAAAAAAATTGCTTGGCCAGAGGTTTCTGCAGTCAATAACTGCAATTTCACACCTGCTTGGTGGCATTTGTGGAAATATCAAACTTAATCACAGCTATGCCAATGAACTACTTTAAATTACATCCTTTGTATCTCAACACTGTGCTGTGCACTGGAGGCATGGTTGGAGAATTCCTCGAGAAGAAGTATTATGATTGACCGAACCTCCCTGAATGGATTACATGATGTCCCTCTGTGTCTCTCTCTGTATGCCTGTGCATTTTGCAACCTGAACTACGTATTAAGAAGTTGTAAATTGCCTTCCTGCCTTTATTCTGCCTGTCAGAACTGAATAAATATAATCACTCTTTTCTGAATAGCACTAGAAATCAAAATCATTTACACCCTGGATCAATCTCATGTGTGACATCTAACAGTAAATTTGGGCCTTTTAACCACTGAGAAAGCATTTGCTAAAGAAAAAAAAAATATCACAGTCCCTAGTCTTCCAGCCACATGCTTTTTAATTTGCTGGCAGATTCCTTGGCATAATTTATAGGCAAGGTAAGCCTCTTCTGCAAACAAATAGAAGACGGGACACATTTATTACAGTCACAGAACAAAATTCTATCCTCTTACAAGAGGATTTACAGAGTACCAGTAACAGATAGCATTAAAAGTCTGAATAAATTGGAAAAAAAAATGGAGCAAACTGATACATACTATAAATACAAATCCTAGCCTAATGTTACAAATGCATTTCTGTGTATCATTATGTTACAAAAATATGAGAAGTACATTTGCTGGCTCTAAATATGTGTGTGTGTGTATGTGTGTATGTATATGTATATGTATGTATATGCATATTTATGTGTATGTATGTATGTATATATATATATATATATGTGTGTGTGTGTGTGTGTGTGTGTGTGTGTGTATATACATAATACAAATACACACATATATATACACACATATATACACACACACACATATATATATCATGTTTTCTCGAAAATAAGACCCTCTCTTATATTTTTTGGAACCCTGAAATAAGCGCTTGGCCTTATCGCCATGTGCTCAAAAACCCAATTGGGCTTATTATCAAGGGATGTCTTAATTTGGTGAAAACAGGGTGTGTATGTATGTGTATACACACACACACACACACACACACACATCCTAATTTATTCCTTGTCTTAAATTGATTTGAATATTCTCTTAAATGGGTGATTAAACTAAATCTTCTGAAATATAATTATTGAATAATGAAATAAGGACTCCTGGGGGTTGGACTAGAAAATCTCTAAGGTCCCTTACAGCCCTATGATTCTATAATGCTATGAATCAAACTATCCTTTGAATGTTTCCACAGCCCTAGAATGTATTCGTGATATGCAGTATATTAAAAGTAGTCAACTTTTTTAGCTGATGAACATATCTGAAATATTGAGAGCATATTGTGGTTACCATGGCATAATGATAGTCATGAGGAAGACAGATCTGTTTCCAAAAAGGCTGTGCAATGTAGTGTGTGAAAGAGAGAGACAGACAGACAGAGACAGAGAGAGAAAGAGAGAGGGAGGGAGGGAGGGAGGGAGGGAGGGAGGGAGAGGGAGGGGGAGAGACTGGTCCAAAGTCACCCAACTAACTTAATGCCTAAAACAGGACTAGAACTCACAACCTCCCAATTTCTAACCTGTTATTTTAACCACTGCATCCAACAATGTGATGCAGCTGCAAAAAAAAAAAAAGATAAGCATTATTTTATGTTTCCATACAAGAACGTATAAAGTCCAGATTCCAGATCACATTGAAGTAAATATTCTATTCTCAAAAGAGCTGAGGTGGCACAGTGGTTAGAGTGCAGTACTGCAGGCTACTTCAGGTGACTGCTGGCTGCAGTTCAGCAGTTCAAAACTCACCAACTCAAGGTTGACTCAGCCTTCCATCCTTCCGAGGTTGGTAAAATGAGGATCCAGATTGTTATGTATTGATACTTTTAAGCGGGAGATTCAAACCTGCATACGTTTCTGATTGGCTGACAGTCCCTCCTGGATTGTATATAAGGAGCCCCTGAGTTTTTGCTGAAGTCTCACTGTATATTAAAGAGCTGTTGTCACTTGCTTGCTTGTACCTCTCGTTATTCCCGAACTACTTCATTGGCGACGAAGGTGGGATAGAGGCTACAAGAAGCCAACCAGTGAGACCACGAGCTTCAGCTAGGCGACGAGGCGAGCCACAGGAGGCATACCAATCATGTCTGCCTACGTTCCGCCCAAGCCTTTCGATCCGACCCGTGAAAAATGGGTCTCGTACCTAACGAGGTTTGAATGCTCGCTAGAAGCCAGCGACATGCAGGGCCTCTCGGCTAATCGAAAGAGAGCCCTATTCCTAAGCCACTGCGGACCGGACGTGTTCGAGATGGCCGAGTCACTGTGTGAGCCAACGCCGGTTCAAACAGTCTCCTGGGACACCCTGATGGCAACTCTCCGGGCTCACTACGCTCCCGTCCCCTCCAAGTTCGTGCAGCGATACCAACTGAGGCAGCGCGTTCAACGAGAGGGAGAGCCGGTCAGCGCGTACATGGCCAGCCTGAGAAAAGCCGCAACCCATTGCGACTACAGAGATTTGGACGATGCGTTGCTTGAGCAACTGATCTGTGGTGTTCGGGACATTAGGCTGCAACGGCGTCTGCTCGCCAAGCCAGATTTGACGCTTGCCGGAGCCCTAGACGAGGCCAGGGCTCACGAAGCCTCCACAAAGGCCGCTGAAACGCTGCAGCATCCGCTGACCAGCAAAGACAGCCCCAAGTCTGCCCCGGTGCACAGAGAAGACGCCGGATCCAGCTCGGAGTCCGAGTCGGATGAGGACGTCTTCCGAACGGAGCACCAGAGAAAAGACACTGGCAGCCCCCGGCGAAGCTGTCCCAGCTGTGGCGGGCACCATGATAGACTGTCCTGCAAATACAGAGAGGCTATTTGCAGGCGCTGCGAGAAGAAAGGGCACTTGGCGCGAGTCTGCAGAGCTATTCTGCCCAGAAGACACAAACCACGTGAGCGCCGCAGCCAACCGGAATCAGCGCGCCAGAAGCAGCCAACGAGAGAAGGCAGCGCAAAAAAACGGCGCGAATTTGAACCGCGAGATGGCCGCAGCATACACATCGACCAGGCCAGCACGGCAATCGAAGACAAGGTCAGCACGGTGGTCGAGATCAACGGAAAGCCGTGCTCAATGGAGATCGACACCGGATCAGCTCTCTCCATAATGTCGTGGACGACCCTAAAGACCCTCCTGCCGTCATTCCGGAAGGATCAACTCTCCAAACAGAGACTACGCATCCTAGACTACCAGGGGAACCGAGTCCCCCTCGAAGGCGTGGGCACGTTCCGGGTCACCTACGGAGACTACGAAAGAGACCTGCCGCTGACCATCATCACGAAGCAGCTTCCTAGCCTCCTGGGCATGGGGTGGTTCCGAGCCCTTGGCATGGGCTTCACCGGCGTCCACCTGATGTCCAGATCAACCCTGAAAGACAGCCTCCTGTCCGAGTTCCAAGACGTCTTCGGGGACACATTGGGCAAGTATGTGGGGACCCCTATTTCACTAAACTTAGACCCCAACGTAGCCCAAGTAAGACTGAAGGCCAGACGAGTACCGTTCGCATTGAAACCGAAGATTGATGCGGAACTAGACAAGCTGATTAAGCAAGGGGTGTTGGTTCCCGTTGACCATGCTAAGTGGGAGACCCCCATAGTGACCCCAGTTAAATCCGACGGCTCAATAAGAATTTGCGCCGACTACAAGTGCACGATCAACAAGGCTTTGCAGCCGAGCGCCTATCCGGTGCCGATCGTGCACCATCTACTACACTCCCTGGGGCCCGGAAAAATTTTTGCCAAATTAGACCTGGCCCAAGCCTACCAACAGTTACCAGTCGACGACGCCACGGCAGAGGCACAAACGATCGTAACTCATAGGGGTGCATTTAAATGCACCAGGCTCCAGTTTGGGGTGAGCGTTGCACCCGGCTTATTTCAAAGCACCATGGAGCGCCTACTGCAAGGACTCCCAGGAGTGGTGCCCTATTTCGATGACGTCTTAGTCAGCGCTCAGGACGAAAACCAGCTGGGGGACAGGGTACGGAACGTCCTGTCTAGGTTCAGAGAACCGGGACTAAGACTCAAAAGGAACAAGTGTAGGATAGCTGTTCCCTCTGTGAAATTCTTGGGGTACAGGGTGGACGGCACAGGCATCCACCCTACCGAGAGCAAGGTGAGAGCTATTAAGAGCGCACCAGCCCCCAAATCCAAAGCAGAGCTCCAAGCCTTCCTTGGACTGCTCAATTTTTACTCCATGTTCCTAAAAGATAAAGCCATGGTTGCAGATCCCCTTCACAAGCTTTTGGGAAAGAACGTACCATGGGTCTGGGGGAAACCGCAAGCAGCCGCTTTTGAGGCAGTGAAAAGACTCCTATCCGAGGACAGCTTCCTGATACAATACAATGCAGAGCTGCCGCTCGTCTTAGTCTGTGACGCCTCCCCCGTAGGAGTTGGTGCCGTCCTAGGCCATAGACTGCCGAACGGCCTAGAGGCGCCCATTGCTTTCTATTCCCGAACTCTGTCCAGCACAGAACGAAACTATAGCCAATTGGACAGAGAGGCTCTGGCTGCGATTGCGGGGGTTAAGAAGTTCCACGAATACCTCTATGGCCGAAAATTCGAACTTGTGACTGACCATAGACCGTTGCTAGGACTGCTAGCAGGCGACAGGCCAACCCCCGCTGCCCTCTCCCCCCGTTTGACTAGATGGGCGATTTTTTTGGCGGCCTACTTGTATCAGCTCGTCCATCGACCTGGGCGGACCCTGGGTCATGCGGATGCCCTTAGCCGTTGCCCCCTTCCCGACCTGCTGGACAACCCAACACCGGAAGCCTCCGTCCTTTTGTTGGACACGTTAACTTTGGGCCCCATCTCCTCCGGCGAGGTGGCGAAAGCATCAAATAGAGACCCAGTTATCCGGACTGTTATGGGTTGGGTTTTGAAAGGGTGGCCGGACAAGGTGGTCGGGGAGGAGTACCAAGGGTTTGCCAACAAACGAAATGAACTGTTTATGCAAGGGGGGTGCTTACTGTGGGGTGACAGAGTGGTAATTCCAACGAAACTACGGGATAGGGTTTTGGAGTTACTGCACGAAGGGCACCCGGGCATCGTTAGGATGAAGTGTTTAGCCCGCAGCTATGTCTGGTGGCCCAACATGGACCAGGTCATTTCCGAGTGGGTGGGGAAGTGCAGACCCTGCCAGGAGTCTCGCCCCGATCCCCCAGTAGCGCCCATCTGAGAGTGGGAGAAACCAAAAGGCCCATGGGGGAGGATCCACATTGATTTTGCCGGCCCGTTCCATGGCCAAACATTTTTAATAGTTGTAGATGCCTACTCAAAATGGCTAGAAATTATATTAATGCCATCTACAACGGCCGAAGCCGTTATCAAGGTCCTAAGGAAGTTGTTTGCTACCCACGGCCTGCCGGATACCTTGGTATCGGACAACGGGCCTCAATTTACAGCAACCCTTTTTGAAAGTTACTTGGCCGGCCTGGGAATCCGCCATGCCCTATCAGCTCCATTTCACCCAGCTTCCAACGGATTGGCCGAACGTTTTGTCAGGACAGCTAAGGAAGCACTGTCCAGATTAGACAATGGGGACTGGCAGGCCAGGATAGATCAATTCCTAGCGTTTCAGCATGCATCACCATGCACAGCAACAGGGAGAAGCCCAGCAGAGCTACTCATGGGGAGGAAGCTTCGGTGCGTGTTAGGCAGGCTTCACCCTAACTACTCACACGAAAACTTTAAGGGAGAGACCTGTGGTCTAAGGCAGTTTCAGGTCGGGTCCCCGGTGTTCGCTCGCAATTATGCCAGCGGTCCTCTATGGGTTGCAGGAACCATAGTGGGAATAACAGGCCCAAAATCGTACACGGTGGACGTTGGGGTAGATAGACTCTGGAAGCGCCACATAGACCAACTTAGGAAAAGGGTGGTAGGCGAGGCGAATATTAACTTAGACATCTCCGAGCCTAACTCTGACCACTTCTCCAAAACAGCTAACTCAAGCCCGGGGTCGCGAGAATACTTAGCTGACAAGCCCTGGTTCCAGCGCCGCCCCAGCGAGTCGCCACTCCCAGCCGGGGATAACCACGCCCCGGACAAAATCCAGGAGGTTCCATTGGCGGAGCCGGGAGAGACAAAGAGTCCCTCCGACCAGCTCGACGCCCCACCAGACTCTGAACTGCGCAGGTCAACTAGGGCGAGAACTTGTCCTAAGCACCTGCGAGATTTTGTCTGTACATATGTTAATTTTTGAGTATTAGTGCCTTCTGGGAAGGGAGGGGTGTTATGTATTGATACTTTTAAGCGGGAGATTCAAACCTGCATACGTTTCTGATTGGCTGACAGTCCCTCCTGGATTGTATATAAGGAGGACTGCAGCCCCTGAGTTTTTGCTGAAGTCTCACTGTATATTAAAGAGCTGTTGTCACTTGCTTGCTTGTACCTCTCGTTATTCCCAAACTACTTCACAGATTGTTGGGGGCGACTCTGTAAACTGCATAGAGAGGGCTGTAAAAACACTATGAAGCGGTATATAAGTCTAAGTGCTGTTGCTATTCTGCTCTACTTTATTGGGGCCTCACCTGGACTACCATACCCAGTTTTGTGCACTGCAGTTCAGAAAGATCAGTGACAAACTGGAAGCGTTTGGAGGGCTGGGAACAAAGTCTTATAGGAATGGTTAAAGAAACTCTTTATGTTTAACCTACAGAAGAGGCAAGTGATTTGGAAGGTTAGCACTATTCAGATATCTGAAGAATTGCAACACAGAAGAGGAATTGAATTTATTCTTTATGGGCCTTGAAAGCAGAGTCACAAGCAGTAGCTTAAACCCACGAGGAAGTAGATTAGAAGTCAGAGAGCTGCCACATGAAATTGTGAGTTCTTAAAAAGCATCCAATTGCTGTTCCCAATCAATCTTGTTAATTATCAAAACGTAGGCATTTTTGGAAATAATGATGATGCTGGTGGCTGGTCTGGACTGCCTGTTGGTCAAAAAAAAAAAGTCAAGATAATGGTCACAATAGTGTAATTGAAGCTCTACTTGTTTTTCATATGCATCATGAGAACAATGATATAGGAGTGGTGCGGTGGCCTAGAGGTGGAGCTCTCGCCTCACAATCAGGAGGCTGTGAGTTTGATCCAAGGCAGAGGCAGATATTTCTCTCTCTGGGCACACTGAGAATATATCTGCTGAATATAATTCCGCATCGGCGACAGGAAAGGTATCCAGACATTAAAACACTGCTAGCTCCATTCAGTTGCCCAGATTCCACCCCACAAGGGATGATGGGGTCGTTAAAAGACAATAATGATGACGACGACAATGATACAGGTCCCTTTTTATGTATTCAGAGCATACCTATTTTTATTTAATTCTTTTAAAAAAAACAGAATCTTTAAAAAAACAAATGGAGACTGGGACCTAGCTGACCAAGTAGCCCATAGACCAGGGGTGAAATATAGCAGGTTCTGACAGGTTCTGGAGAACTGGTAGCGGAAATTTTGAGCAGTTTGGAGAACCGGTAGTGGAAATTTTGAGTCGTTTGGAGAACCAGCAAATACTACCTCTGGCTGGCCCCAGAGTGGGGTGGGAATGGGATTTTGCAGTATCCTTTCCCTGGAGTGGGGTGGGAATGGAGATTTTGCAGTATCCTTCCCCCAGAAGTGGGGAGGGAATGGGATTTTGCAATATCCTTTCCCTGGAGTGGGATGGGAATGGAGATTTTGCAGTATCCTTCCCCTGCCACACCCACCAAGCCACACCATGCCCACCAAGCCACGCCCACAGAACCGGTAATAAAAAAATTTTGGATTTCACCCCTGCCATAGACGCTCTATGATCCTAACTGTCACGAGTGTTTCCAGGATTGCTGTGGCTATCTGCCTACTCACAAACAGTATGGTTTTAATCAAGCCATCTACTGTTGCCAATTACCTGCAAGCCTTCCCCGCCCTGGATAATTGCAGGTTGACTCCTTACATAAGCAAGGACCTTTCGCTTGCTACTGGGGCCTAGTCTTCTAGGCCTAAATGCACAGCTCCTGCAGGAAGCTTGGGCAATGCCGCTGATGGGAGAAGAATGCAGATAAGGACTCCAGACGTCATTACAGAGAGACTCCCACGGATGCTTGCCTTTTGCTGTTTTGTAGCACGCAAGCTATCATCGGGACTGCTGTTGCTGGACCTTCTTCCTCCCACAAGCTTCAAACAATGTTTGCTGTTTGAACTGTTTTTACTTCAGGTGACTTTCAGCTGTGAGGCTCGTGCTGCCCTCGTTATGATTGCCTTGATGATGTATCGACGCCGAAGCTGCTTACCTTCATGCTAGCTTTATTCTTTTGTGAACTGTTTTCGGTATTGTGGAGAGGGATCTAGGGAGATAGCCTTGCCTCACATACCCAGACAAGACTTTGTTTTTTAATGTGTTTTCATAAAGACATAGTGCTTTTTAAATGTTTTAAAGTAAATTATATTTTTACACAAGACGCCTCTGTTAGAATCATTTCAGTCTCAGTGTGTTTACTCATGAGCTGGTTCACGGTCCGGGGTACCCCTCAACCCCATTTCGTCACAGTTGGTAGCAGAGGATGGTTTAACGACTCTACGCTCATGTGGTAACGCGCTAGACTGGAATGTCTGCAGTTGAATAGATGTTGACTAGGGCAGCAGCAGCAGCAAAAAGTATGAAGTCACAAACTGAACTGTCCGGGGCTCAGGCCAAAAATGTTTTGGCTGAAAAACCCCAAACTCTAATTGATTTAGAGAATAGTGGAGCTGTAAGTTTTGGAGCAGAGGCCTCAACTTCTGAAGGGCCTAAGATAGTGAATAAGCCATCATCACCTAAAGAAGTAGAGACTGGAAGAACGCCACTTCAGGTCTTGAAAACAAATACAGAGGTGGATGATGAGTTTAGGAAGGCAATCCTTCAGTTTTTAGGTTTGCCCACAGTAAGTCAGAACCCGACTGCTGATTCTAGCGGATTATTAAAGAATCCAGCTGCGAAAGGAAAGAAGATCGAAGTCCTAGAAAACACCGGATTGGTAAGAAACTTTCAATCTTTTCCTAAAACCCCCACCTCAGACCATAAGTGGAGAATGGGGGATAACAGACTGCCTGATTCGGATGTTCCTGCTTCTTTGTTAAACCAGCATGGCCAAGTTGATATTGTGCCACCTGCTGTAGAAGCCATCATAGATCAGGCCATAAAGACTTTAGCTCCCTTGATGACATCAGTGACTTCTGCTAAAAATTTAAGAGACTCTCATGTTGAGCGTAAGGTTGCAAGTGCGATAGAAACTTTGGCAACCATTTTAGGCGATGGTTTGCAGGCACCATCGGCTCAACAAATAGGAGCTGCACATACCAAAGCACCCCTGATGTCTGCGACTAATTCAGCGCACGCCACGAGTGGGATATATCCATCCGTGATGACATCGACATCCAGGACGGTTCCGGAGGCTGCCTCAACTGAAGATAGGAATTTGGGAGCGCGTCCAAAAATTCCTAGAGATGTGCACCAGAGAGGACCCTCAAGTTTTTGTGATCAAACCAGGATGAGCTTTGCATCCGCACAACCTGAAGTTTTAATCCCTCCCATTGGGGAGGAACGATTGTCAGAATGCCAGATAGAAGACACTGTGCTGTGTGCTTCTATTCCAATGCCTTATTGCCCGTTCCAGGATGGACCACATTTTGAACACCAATTAATGTCTGTTTCCATGTTTAATAATGTACAGGTCCTTCCTCCTAATTTTAAAAGTTTAAGTGTGGGTGGAGGAAATTTTAAGGAATGGGTTAAAAGTATTCAAGTAACTTTAATGAAAGAGAATGTTTTATCGTTGTTGTTAAAACCCCCACCTAGACCATGGTCCTTAGAAGTTGATCTTTTACATCATAAGGCCTTTTGTATTTTATTGATGTCCATTGACCCTGCACTATATCCCAGTATACCTAGTAACCTGACCGTAACAGAAGTTTGGGTGAAACTGCATAAGCTATTTTGTTCAAAAAGCTCCCATGTTACAAACAGAGTTTATAGGGAGTTCTATTCCGCAAGGTTAAAGGCGGGAGTAGATATTAATGAACACTTATGTGAGTTAAACAGGTTAAGGCAGGAATTGATGTTGATGGGGGAAACAGTGTCTGAACAAACCCTCATTACTGTTATACTCAATTCCCTTGACCCTAGCTGGGATAATTTTATATCGCAATTGGATAATGTTAGTTGTAATAACTTATCTTTAGAAGTGTTATCTGGTAGATTGATTGCAGAAGATAACTTGCGAAAATGCAGGGTGGCTTTTCACAAAAAGGAAAAACCTTTAAGAAGGCCCGATAGTTCAGATAGAGCATATGCTATCGGGGAATGCTTCAATTGTGGTTCAACAGAACATTATAGAAGGGATTGCCCACAAAATGTGAATGCTAGGGCATGCTCAAAGGTACCTTCTGATAATAAATGTAAAAGGAGGTCATTGCCTCCTGGTAGAAAGCTAAGTATAGATGTTCCTAACCACAGAAGGAGTAAAAAGCCAAATAGAGGCAACAGAGGGAACAATCCCAGGTTTAATGATAGCTCTGTAGGTATAGTGGAAACTACTGAGTCAGAGCTTACAAGGAAACAGCGAGAGCAACTATGGTTAATGGACAGTGGAGCCAGTAACCATGTTGTCAGTGACCGAAGGTTGTTTGTTAATATGAGAAGGCATCAATCCATGGTCAAAGTTGCAAACGGTAAAAAGGTCAATGTTGTTGGCATTGGAGATGTTTATATTCCTGGGATAGGAAAGATTCATGGAGCATTGTACGTACCAGAGATAGATCACAATTTGCTAAGCCTAATGAGGATATGTGAGAACCCTAGAATGGAGATTCCGTTCTCAGGAGGAACAGCTGTGATCAAAAACAACAAATGTGTGATTGGGGAGGTTTTGAAGATAGGTGGCTTGCCTTATTATTCCCCCAATACGAATGCTGAGTCCTGCAGTGATAGCAATTATACTATCTCAATTGGTAGTAACAATGAATCACAGTTAGAACTAGGTGATGAGGATCAAGACTTTCACCAGAGGAAGCCTTGTAAAGACAAATGTAAAGTTAATAAAAAGTTTTTAAATTTTAACTTAGAGTCAGATAATAGGAAACCTGAAAATGCTAATGCAATTTCTATAGGAGAGCCATTGCACAATGAATGTGCTCACTTGATGCATCGCAGGCTAGGTCATGTGAGTTTTCCTATAGTGAAAAAGGTAACCGAACACTCAAGGGGAACCAAGATCAATGACTGTAACACATTCCTAGACTGTTCAATTTGTAGGAGTGCAAAGTTGAAGGTAAAATCTGCGCCCAAGAAGTCTCAGAGGTACTCTGAACACCCGTTTCAGCTCGTCCACATGGATTTGGTGGGTCCATTCGCACCTTCCGTGGGTAAGAGACGGTACTTTCTTACCATAGTAGACGACCATAGCAGATTTGGATTTGTTTTTCCCCTAATGTCCAAGAGTGAAACGTTGACTAAGTTTAAGGAATTTTGTAACTTAGTCCAGAACCAGCATAAGGTCAGAGTTAAGAAAATCTTAACTGACAGGGGTACTGAATTTAATTCCAGGCAGTTCTCCAGCTGGTTGAGGAGTAAGGGCATAGTCCACTTACGCACCGCGCCCTACTCTAAGTTTCAAAATGGCGTTGCAGAACAGCGCAGCGACATATTACAAACAATGATGCGGTGCGCCCTAGAGGATTCCGGACTAGACTTCGCATATTGGGTAGAAGCAATTAGATACGCGAACTACACCTTGAACCGAGTGTGGTCTAGCATGGTGCAGAAGACCCCATACGAGGTGCTATACGGCCATAAGCCTAGCTTGGCACACCTCCACGTTTTCGGAGCGATGGCCGATGTTCATGTCCCGAAGGAGCTCAGGAGAAAGGGAGACCCAATCTCTGTTAAACTGAGATTTGTTGGTTATGAGCAGGGCTCCAAGGCATTTAGGTTTGCCTACCCTAACGGGAAACTAATGATATCGAGGTCTGCCACCTTTCACGAAGGGGCCAATTGGAGTAAGATCCATGCCAATGAGATTCTTACTCAGAACCCTTCCCGTAGTTGTCATAGGCGAGCGGAGGATGTATCGGAGAACCTACCCGAGGATAGGGATACATCTGGTTCTGGGAAGCATGCATCCCAGGCACCCTTGAAAGGGGTATTGAAGCGTAAGATGGGGGTAGCCAGGAAGGATAGGCACCCAGCTTCTGAGACGCATAGTGATAGTCACGAGGTAGATGACTCATCGGACAACTCTGTCAGTGACTCTCCTAAAGGCAGACCAGTTAGGGTTACCAGGGGCAATAAGCCTAAGAGGTACAACGACTTTGTTACCTCAGTCAACCAGGTTTTGGCCACCCCTCAGAGATATGAGGATGTGTTGGCCTTACCTGACCATGAACGACAGAAATGGCTGGCTGCCATGGATACGGAATTAGACAGCCTGAGAAGGCTGGACGTATTCACGCCAACAAGATTGCCCAAAGACAAGAGGGTGATCGGCACCAGGTGGCTTTTCAAGCAAAAGCCCATTGAAGGTGGGGGTTTTGTCTATAAAGCGAGACTAGTAGCGCAGGGATTCTCGCAGAGATTCCCTGACGATTATGAGGACACCTTCTCGCCCACGGTGCGCCCTGAGAGCGTGAGAACAGCTCTCACCATCGCTACCATGCGAGGCGAACATGTGTATCAGTTCGATATTCAGACCGCGTACCTGCACGCCCAGTTAGACAAAGAGCTGTACGTGAGGATTCCTCAGGGAGTAAGCCATCGGGAAGATGATGTGTGGTTGTTGAATAAGAGCCTATACGGCTTAAAACAATCTGGTAAACGATGGTACGAGTGTCTCACAAAAAGCCTGAGAGAGATGGGCTTTTTACCATCGTCAGCTGACGAGTGTGTTTTTGTCAAGGAAGATCAGGACGTTAGGGAAACAGTACTGTTGTACGTTGATGACATACTATATATTTGCAGATCAGAGAACAGGCATAAGAAGTTCTCTGAGGACCTAAGTAAGAGTTTCGCTCTAAAACCACTAGGTCACATTAGCAAATTTTTAGGGGTGCAATTCGTAAAAACCGAGAAGGGGTTTCGGCTTTCTCAGGAAGATAAGATTCAGGAATTGCTTAAAAAGTGTAGCATGGTAGAGGCGAAGCCATGTGATACCCCTATGGCAACAGATTTCCTTAAGAATATGTACACTGAGAGCACGGAGTTTGAGGATAAGACCCTTTACAAGTCCGTGATTGGGTCGTTGTTGTACATTGCAAATTGGACTAGACCGGACATCAGTCTAAGTGTAAATGTGTTATCTAGACATTCTGAACATCCTACACAGTACCATTGGAGCGGAATCAAACGACTCCTGAGATATTTAAAAGGTACTGTGAACTATTCATTGTTATTGGAACCAGAAGCAACTAGAGAATTAAGATTGAGTTGTTTTTCGGATGCCGATTGGGCAGGGGATGTTAGATCTAGAAAAAGTACCTCGGGGTACATTGTATACCTAAATAGTAGCCCCGTGTATTGGTACTCTGGGAAGCAGAAGTTAATTGCAACCTCCACAGCGGAAGCTGAGTATGTGAGTTTGTCCAAAGCTTCCAATAACCTAGTTTGGTTTGACGATCTTCTCGTAAGCTTATGGAGGCAGCCCATGCAACCTATAAAAGTCTATGAGGATAACATGGCTGCCATTAACATATCGGAAGCCGATGCTGTAGGCCAGAGATCGCGCCATATTGATATTAAAATCAAACATGTGAGGCAATTGGTGAAAACAGGTTTCATTAAGACTGTGTATTGTGAAACCAAGGAACAGGTAGCGGACGTGTTTACCAAACCGCTGCCCCGTGACCAACACCTCTATCTCCTGGGTAAAATGTCAATGGCTATGTGAATGTACTTCCCATTGATGTATATATGTACCCAATGTAGAATGTATGTTTGTTAACGAGTCAAATAGCCGCAGAGAAGGGGATTGTCACGAGTGTTTCCAGGATTGCTGTGGCTATCTGCCTACTCACAAACAGTATGGTTTTAATCAAGCCATCTACTGTTGCCAATTACCTGCAAGCCTTCCCCGCCCTGGATAATTGCAGGTTGACTCCTTACATAAGCAAGGACCTTTCGCTTGCTACTGGGGCCTAGTCTTCTAGGCCTAAATGCACAGCTCCTGCAGGAAGCTTGGGCAATGCCGCTGATGGGAGAAGAATGCAGATAAGGACTCCAGACGTCATTACAGAGAGACTCCCACGGATGCTTGCCTTTTGCTGTTTTGTAGCACGCAAGCTATCATCGGGACTGCTGTTGCTGGACCTTCTTCCTCCCACAAGCTTCAAACAATGTTTGCTGTTTGAACTGTTTTTACTTCAGGTGACTTTCAGCTGTGAGGCTCGTGCTGCCCTCGTTATGATTGCCTTGATGATGTATCGACGCCGAAGCTGCTTACCTTCATGCTAGCTTTATTCTTTTGTGAACTGTTTTCGGTATTGTGGAGAGGGATCTAGGGAGATAGCCTTGCCTCACATACCCAGACAAGACTTTGTTTTTTAATGTGTTTTCATAAAGACATAGTGCTTTTTAAATGTTTTAAAGTAAATTATATTTTTACACAAGACGCCTCTGTTAGAATCATTTCAGTCTCAGTGTGTTTACTCATGAGCTGGTTCACGGTCCGGGGTACCCCTCAACCCCATTTCGTCACACTAACCATCCCAGAGAAAAATGAGGGGAAATAGTATTGGTTAAAATGAGAAGGTTTTTTAGGTTTGATTTTGCAAGTTTTACTGAAGGTTTATTCATGCCGGTGATTCTGGATCTGAATCTGGATTCAGGCCAGGTGGATCTGGATCTGGGAGGTCTTTACCTGCCCTACTCGGAAAATGAGATGTTGAGATGGGGCAAACAAGAAGGCAAAATTCATGAACAGTGACATAGAATGAGGAAGATCACAAGTATTCCAATTAGCCTTTTAGGTGGGAAAAAGAGAAACTAACATGAGCATGCATTCATGTGGAAGAGACAAATGATGTTCTTTTTCTTTTAGTATTAGACTGTCAACTGAACATAAAATCTTAAAAATTGGAGGACTGTATTAGAAAAACACTAGAAGAGTAAGTGGAATCAGTACGACTGGCAAGATGCATAGAGAACTGCTGTACTTTTATGAGAGAAGGAGGCAGGGTCCAAGCAAAATTCGAGCATCTCAGTTTCCTCAGTTAAGAGCATTGAGTGCTTCTAAGCATCCTAATTCTGGCATTTCGTCTGCCAAAAAAAAAAGCATGAAAGTCAGTCACGTATTCTTCCACCCTGTAAAACATGAAATGTTCCTTTCCAAACTGGGGCAGGAAATCAAAAAGAAAGCTTTTTGAAAAAGTAAGACTGGAAGATCCACCCACAGCACTTTTTCCTCAAGGGCATCCTCCAGCTGTTGTCTACGCAAGAGCTAAGAAATAAGAGAAGGTGGGCCCACCTCCAAGATACAACCTGATGCTATAATAGGAAGGGAGAAAAAAACCTTTCACTTTCAGAAAAGGGCTGCATTCTCAAAATATATCTCAGCTCATTGAAGAGAATGAAATGTATTCTCCCTTCCTCCTTCGTTTCACTTTCTTCTTCTTTTATTTCATCTCGGAAAGCAGAATTGGCTAAACCGCTCTACTTTATTATAAACCCATGGCCACACTGCATAGCTGCAAAATTGGATGCCAACTTCCTATCCTCTGGTTGAACTGCCCTGGTGACACAGTAGTTAAATTTCAGAACTGCAGGTAATCTCTGCCCACAGCCTGGAGTTCGATCCTGTTGGGGCTCAAGATTGATTCAGCCTTCCATTCTTCCGAGGTCAATAAAATGAGGACCCAGATTGTTGGGGGCAATATGCTGACTCTGTAAACCGCTCGGAGAGGGTGGTAAAGCTACCGTGGCTCAGTGGTTAGAGTGCAGTACTGCAGGCTACATCTGCTGATCACCAGCTGCCAGCAGTTTGGCAGTTTGAATCTCACCAGGCTCAAGGTTGACTCAGCCTTCCATCTTTCCGTGGTCGGTAAAATGAGAACCCAGATTGTTGGGGGCAATATGCTGACTCTGTAAATCACTTAGAGAGGGCTGTAGAGCACTATGAAGCAGTATATAAGTCTAAGTCAGGGGTCTGCAACCTTAAACACTCAAAGAGCCATTTGGACCTGTTTCCCACAGAAAAGAAAACACCGGGAGCCACAAAACCCCTCCTGTGCCTGACTATTTCTTGAGCGGCCACAAAACTAGCATATGTAGTTGAATTAAACCTTCTGTTTTCTTCTGAAACTTTTCTTTGATTTATCCATGGTTGGCCTACTGATGGTTGAAAAGCTCAATAAATCATGTGCCGGGCAAGTGTTGCACATTAGCAGTTGTGTCGCATATTTTGAGTGACAAGGAGCCGTAGCAGAGGGGTGAAAGAGCCACATGCGGCTCCAGAGCCGCAGGTTGCTGACCCCTGGTCTAAGTGCTATTGCTATTGCTAAAGCACCATGAAGCAGTATGTAAGTCTAAGTGCTATTGCTAAAGTACTGTGAAATGGTATATAAGTCTAAGGGCTATTGCTATGGCTAGGAAGAGGCAGGACCCAAACACTTAAAAGGCAAATTTGGGGATAAACTCCTTGCATTCTACAAAGGCTGCTTCATTCATATAGCCTTCAATGCAGAGTCAATGACATTCTTTTGCAGTCGAACGATTCTTTGATTTGCCAGAAACATGACGTGCAATCTTCTAGTCAGGGCTCCTGCTGCGTCTGCTCGCACAGCAAGTTCTGGGTGGCGCATGGTCTTGTCAAATCTGATTAGACAGAAGCTACATTATCTTCCTTCTTGACGATGTGTGGACCACTATACAGGGGGCGTATTGGTAATGCTATTAATTTAGAAGGCAAGAAGAAGCTCAGCTGGCAGTAACCAAATGTCTGCTATAACTTATGGTTACTGTGAAGATCCCACAAGACTAGGAATGAAGAGAAGAATGGGTAAAAAAAAAAAAAAGCTTTTCTGAAAATCCAGCAAGCAGCTTCTGGTTTTTGTTTTTCTTTTTCTAATGGATTGTGCTTCCAGAAGGACAGACAAGTTACTCGAAGCATACTAATTTGTAGTCTGCTGTTTATAATTATCATTTTCCATTTACGTACTTTGCATCTATTTATAAAATGCATTTGGATATCATGGCATGGCAGCTCCAGCTATATTGCCTATATAGCATCTGATCTTGCCATTATGTGCATGCCATCCTGCCAAATCTAGCTCCAATTAACTCTCCTTGAAATCAAAGGGATTTCCTGGGGTCATTATGATTTACAACAACTTGGAAGATACAGGATTAGGATGTCCAATATTTATTTTTGTAATTAGCGGGTCAGGAAATGTTTGGAAGAAGAGGCTACTGGACTCTAGTAATTCCTGAAGCTCTGACTAACCTGGATGTCAATCCACTCTCACAGTTGTTATAATGCTCTGTGTGTTAGCCTCCTGCAATCTACACTGACAAGCTTGCGTTACGCAACACCACCATTCAAACCAGGTTTGAGCTGAACTGGATCACCTTCTGCTGGCCGTAGTCTGCACTGAACAGCCTTGCAGGAATAAAGGCCGCAGCAGAACAGACCACAATGCAGAATTTATGGAACCAGACCAGAGGTGGGTTCTACTTACTTTTATTACCGGTTCGCAACGGGAGTGTGTGCAAGCAGGACTTCTTCTGCACATGCACAGATCATCCATTATGACGTCTGGGCAGGTGGGCGGAGCCTTCCATCGCTTTTACTACCAGTTCGCAAGAACCGGACAGAACCGGGAGCAACCCACCACTGGACCAGACCACTACACAGTAAAGACAGCTTTTCCTGGGTAGCAGCACCTGTAATCACAAGGAACTTGTTCTGACAGACAAAGGTTATCCAATCTCTTCTTAAAAACTTCCAGTTAAAATGCTTCCAGTTGGAGCATTTACAACTTCTGGAGGCAAGTTGTTCCACTGATTAATTGTTCTAACTGTCAGAAAATTTCTCCTTAGTTCTAAGTTGCCTCTCTCCTTCATTAGTTTCCACCCATTGCTTCTTGTCCTGCCTTCAGGTGCTTTGGAGAATAGCTTGACTCTCTCTTCTTTGTGGCAGCCCCTGAGATATTGGAACACTGCTATCATGTCTCCCCTAGTCCTTCTTTTCATCAGACTAGACATACCCAATTCCTGCAACCGTTCTTCATATGTTTTAGCCTCCAGTCCCCTAATCATCTTTGTTGCTCTTCTCTGCACTCTTTCTAGAGTCTCAACGTCTATTTTTACATCGTGGATGCAGTATTTCAAGTGTGGCCTTACTAAGGCATTATAAAGTGGTATTAACACTTCACGTGATCTTGATTCTATCCTTCTGTTTATGCAGCCCAGAACTGTGTTATCATAAGTCACTTTTTCAGTGCTGTCGTAACTTCGAACGGTCGCTAAGCAAACTGTTGTAAATTGAGGACTACTTTATTTCTTTTTTTGGGGAGTTTTCCCCTGTAATTTCTGTCACAGATGCCAAGAAAATTAAACAGTTAGTATGTCCTTCCCCATGCATTTCTCCTCCTTTCCAATTGTCCATGTCTTTCTTTGCCTGCTCAGATATCTGCTAACTCTACTTAAGATGAACTCTTGACCGCTCCTTTGTACGTAAACTATGTATAGAATAGATACATGCACAATCCGGACTTTTTAAGAAATGGTTGCCGCTGGAAAAGGAAAGGGAGAAGATTCCCTTAGTGTGCTAATTTCCCAAAGAAAAAGCTGCCTTTGGAGGAGATTTTTGTGATTTGCACAAACTAGGAATACTGCCGTTTATCTAAACTAATGACTGAACTGTACAATCTCAAAACCAAGTTGTGGAGCCCTTGTAGGGAAACATTCCTTGTTTGTGCAGATGGCAAGGCACATTTTTCTCATAATGCACTAATTTTATATTTGCAAGGAGACGGGATTGTCTTGTATTACAGTGCAATGTTCCAAGATATGTTAATCTATATCTATATCTATATCTATATCTATATCTATATCTATATCTATATCTATATCTATATCTATATATCTGTATATCTATATATATCTATATCTATATATATCTATATCTATATCTATATCTATATCTATATCTATATATCTATATATCTATATATCTATATATCTATATCTATATCTATATCTATATCTATATCTATCTATCTATCTATCTATCTATCTATCTATCTATCTATCTATCTATCTATCTATCTATCTATAAGCCAAATACCATTCACTCATCATGAAATCTCCAGGACTGTAAAGCCTACAAACTTGAAATTTGGCACATATGTTCTTCTTGGCTTCTAGGTTGTCGCTAAGAAAGGATTTTCCGAAATGACCATCAGATCATTAGTATTTCATATACAGTATTATATCCACACGCTCTGATGCTAAGGAGTTAGATATTCTACTCCCCCTCCCCACCTAAAAAGAACTCTGTTCCAACTGCCAGTTGTCTTATATTAATACACTCTGCTGCTACCCCTTCGTTAAACCGGATGTGGGCATGGCCAGCACGTGACTCATCTGGCCTGCAGGCTGGGACATTCCACTCTCCCTCCCCCTCTGTTCCAACTGGCAGTTGTCTTATATTAACACGCTCTGATGCTACAGTGTTACACATTCTACATTAAGTTTCAAGCTTTAAGTGCCAATTTATCACACCCAATCACATAGTTTCGTAGCGAAGCATGGGCATCCAGCTAGTGCTCCATAATATTAGAAATAGAATTGGACTATCTGGGGAGATGCAATTGTCCATCCAAGCAACTAGGCATTAGGGAGAAGAGTACAAGATCTGCCAAGATGTCAGGCATGGCATCACAATGAAACCCCCACTCTTTGGTATGCACATCGAGGGGAAGGGCTAATTGCAGTACAGCACCCATCACCTTGCAGAGTTTGACACAAACACACTGACACACAAATCTCCCTGTCAAGCAGGATCCTCTGATACTATAGAGGGGAAAGTCATATATCTCCAAAACTATACATCCGGTATAAGAGGGGTGTCAAACTCGATTTCATTGAAGGCCGTATCATGATTATGTTCGACCTCGGAGGGCCAGGGGGTGTGGTCAGCTCGACATCACTCATATTGGGGGTACCTGTGATGGCCAAGTGCTAAGGCAGGACTTCCCTCAGACTGTCCCTCACTCTCATTATAATCTCTTTCCTTCTTTCTTTCTTTCTTTCTTTCCTTCCTTCCTTCCTTCCTTCCTTCCTTCCTTCCTTCCTTCCTTCCTTCCTTCCTTTCCTTTCCTTTCCTTTCCTTTCCTTTCCTTTCCTTTCCTTTCCTTTCCTTCTTTCGCCTTATTTATTTATTTATTTATTGGTTCGATTTATATGCCGGCCTTCTCCAGAGACTCAGGGCGGTTTACAATGCGTTAAGCAATAGCCTGCATACTTTTGTATATACCTGCTTAGTAGGGCTTTCGGGGGGCCTAAGCGGTTTTCTTTTTTATACAAAGTCAGCTTATTGTCCCCACAATCCAGGTCCTCATTTTACCTACCTCAAAAGGATGGAAGGCTGAGTCAACCTTGAGCCTGGTGAGATTTGAACTTGCAATAATTGCAGGCAGCTGCTGCTACTTAACAGCACTTTAGTCTGCTGCACCACCAAGGCTCTTTCCCTCTTCTTTTTTTAAAAAAATATTTTTATTGAACATATTTCATCATTTTATATCACATTTACAATCCTTACAGCGCTCCAGCATCAATAATACTCATACATGTATGACAATTACATTCCTTATTCTTCCTTTAACTATATACATTATCTTTGAGTTTTAGTATACCTCTTAAATGGAGAAGACAGGTAGTACTGGACTAAAGTAAGAAAATGGTTAGAGGAATTATGAGTCAATGAATTGAGTTAAAACCTGAATTATTTCTACTAGGGATAATAAGAGGAAACTACAGTAAGAAAATTAAATATGTTATACAGAATTGCACATACCAACTCCGGCCAGAATTGCTTATGCGCAAAACTGGAAACAGGACAGCAAGCCCTCCAATGGAATGGTGATCAGACAGGTGTTAGATTGTGTGGAGATGGACAGGCTAACATTGGAATTAAAAGAAAGAGGGGAAACGGAATACTATTTGATCTGGGACACATGGTACAAATGGTTAGAGAATAGAAGTAAAGATTAAATATAAAGGTAATTTAAAAGGTATACTTTCCTTCCCTCCTCATTCTCCTTTCTTCTTCCTTCCCCTCTTTCCTTATTTTTTCTTCCTTGCTCTCTTCCCATCTTTTTCTTTCCCTTTCCTCTTTCCCTTTCTTCTTTCCTGTCCTTTCTTGCATGCATACATTTCTCCTTTTGTTTTATTTATTTATTAGTCATATTTCTATGCCACTATGAGGATTCTGGGTGGCTTACACCAAAGACAGTATACTAATTAGCATATTGCCCCCTAACAATCTGGGTCCTCATTTTACCCACCTCGGAAGGATGGAAGGCTGAGTCAACCTTGAGCCGGTGAGATTTGATCCGCTGATCTGCTGAACTAGCAGTCAGCTGAAGTAGCTGCAGAACTGCACTCTAACCACTGCGCCACCTCGGCTTTTGTTTTTAGTTTGTTTTCCTAGCCTTCTGCCAGTGAAAACAGAGCCCGGGTAGTCCGCACGTGGTCCCCTGCACCTCATTTCAGCCACAATGGCCTCCTGCAGCCTTCTACCAGCAAAAACAGAGCTCGGGAGGCCACGTGCACCTCCCTAAGCTACGTTTTCTCTGGCAGAGGCACCGCAAGCCAATCCTTTGCTGTTTCCAGGCCGGCCCCATGGGCCAGATCTAAGCTACCCATGGGGTGGATCTGGCCCACGGTCCTTGAGTTTGACACCCCTGCTGTATAAGGTTGTTTTCCTTAAAAAAAAGAAAAAAAGCTTTCACATCTCCTCATCTATTTTCAAAAATCTTCCAAACATTGCGAAATGAAAAGTTAGAACAAATGATATTTGTGGTTAAAAGAAGGCTAGAGTGATTCCTCCAACTCCTGGAAATCTAATTGTACCACTAGGAAGGCCAGCAAATATGGCCAGCTGCTGGGTACCAGATGGCTATCATTAGCAAATGATGTTGGAGTGCCATCTCTCAGAAACACATTAAGGCACGCTCCACAAATTCTATGCATGGCCTGATCATTCAAGTGTTCAAGCAAGCCCTCTGAACTACTGGCCAGTTGGGAGCGCTTAACTGGTCTTGCCCTACCCACTCACCCCCCTTTTTTTTCTGTCTCTTTTGTTGACAGTTAAAGATAGGAACATAAACACTGTGAAATTTGTCCAGTATCTCTTCTTTTACCTTCACCTTTGCCTCTCCATTCAGAACCAATGATCTCACATCCCCAAATCCTTCGTGTTTATTCCATTCCCATTCAGTTCAAAAATCAGAGTCTGGGAGACAGAATTCCTGCGTGGTGGATCAAGAGATGCTGTTTGTCCCATGAGTGAAATGGCGGAGAGCCAGCCAGTCTTAAAACTATCACTGGAAATACATAGTTTACTTCTGTAGTCAAAAAACTCGCTAAGAAGGAAGAACCAGGAGGATGAAATGGCCTTTCTAATTTAGTAGGATTGCACTCCGAATATATAAATCACTTTTTGACATTTCTTTTCTGATGACACCTTTCCCAGGATGCTAGTTTTTGTTGTATATTACTTCAGTGTCTGTCCATGAATATTTATAAAACTTTGATTTCCAATTTTCCCTACATAGCTATTCTTCGTATGACCCAGAGGACTTTACCTATTGTACCTTAGCAGTCTCAGAATGGCCATTTGTAAGAAGAGGAAAGTAGAGATATTTGCAACAATATTTGCCAGCAACTACCTGTAAACAATGTTTTCAACTTGTTTATGCAAACGCTTTCATTTACTTAGGCTCTATTATTTACTAAACAGCCCAGCAAAATTGCTACTTGAATCCAGATGTACCAGTGGTAACTCAAAAATTATTCCGTCAGATCTAAGACATTCTTATTCTTCCATGAACAAATAGAATTATAATATGAAGACATTTTAAGTGCTTAGTACCACATTAATTTAAAATGAATTAATAATTCCGCCTACCATGTAAGCTCGGTTTTTTCTTTTTATTTCTTCATATATTATATATTGTGTTCTTTATGATGTGAAAACCTAAATGATGTAAATTAATTTCATCCACCTTTTTTAAAAAAATATAACAGTTTTCATTAGCATGGCAGTTTAGCAAATGTAACATTAATTGTTAATGTGCAATTGTTTTAATGAAATTCTAATTGGCGCAAATTTCATTTTAACAAAAGCAGGTTTTGCACTCACAAAGCACTGAAGTTGCTTAGTCAGGTATCAAAAATTGGATTTTGCTGGCTTAGTTGCAGCTAGCAATTATTTGTCTACAACCCAAAGCATATTTGTTAGATAGTAACTGAACCCCATGTTCATGTCTATCTAAAAGTAAAGGTAAAGGTTCCCCTCGCACATATGTGCTAGTCGTTCCCAACTCTAGGGGGCGGTGCTCATCTCTGTTTCAAAGCCGAAGAGCTATCTGAAGACGTCTCTATGATCATTTGGCCGGCATGATCAAGGTATCTCCCCTGCGAGGTAAGTATTTTCATAACAGAGATGTTATTATTCACGATTAATGTCAGTATTATTTTAAATTTATTGTATGTCTATTGCTGGTCGATGATTGTAATAAAGTTTTATTCTATTCTATTCTATGTGGCTGGTATGACTAAACCCCAAAGGTGCATGGAACGCTGTTACCTTCCCACCAAAGGTGGTCCCTATTTTTATACTTGCATTTTTTACATGCTTTCGAACTGCTAGGTTGGCAGAAGCTGGGACAAGGAACGGAAGCTCACCCCGTTATGTGGCACTAGGGATTCAAACCGCTGAACTGGCGACCTTTCGATCAACAAGCTCAGCATCTTAGCCACTGAGCCACTGCATCCCTCTCATGTCTATCTATGTCTTTTTTAAAGAAAGGAAACAAAACTGATGTGGATTTCAGTTTTACAAGTTGCCACAAGTTGCTAAATGGGTCCCACCAAACATGATGAATGAACTACTGGGATAATCAGGAAAGATAATCAGCACATTTAAATCTCCAGTCTTGCTTTTTATAAAGAGCTGCATTTTCAAACAACGGGGAGGCAAAAAGAGCCGAGGTGGCGCAGTGGTTAGAGTGCAGTACTGCAGCTACTTCAGCTGACTGCTAGTTCAGCAGATGAGCAGATCAAATCTCACCGGCTCAAGGTTGACTCAGCCTTCCATCCTTCCGAGGTGAGTAAAATGAGGACCCAGATTGTTGGGGGCAATATGCTATTTAGTGTACTGTCTTTGGTGTAAGCCGCCCAGAGTCCTCGGAGAGTGGGGGGCATAGAAATATGAATAATAAATAAATAATAATAATAAATAAATAAACATGCATACCTTTCTATTTGATTGAATTAAGGTAGTCCTCATTTATTGAATGCCTCACTTGATGACGGTTCGCAGGTACAATAGCGATGAAAAAATAACTTTGCACCCTGTCCTTGCATTTAGGATCTTTGCAGGTCTCTAAAGCAAAGCAAAGCAAAACTGAGGGAAGTTTGTTAGCACAGACCTGCCTTCAGTTAGCAAAAACTTTAGAAAAACAACTAGGAAGAAAGAGTAACTAGTTCATTGTTGCTCCCTATATCAGTGTTTTTCATTACTCAGAACAGGTCCCTCCTGACCTCATCATTGGTGTCTCCTGCTGCTTGGAGACTCCAGCAAAGCAAATGCTGCACTACTTTAGCTCCTCAATCCCACTTCCTCTTGATACGTTTTCCTAGGAAGGTGTTGATGAAAGCATGGGAGGAAATAGAGAGAAATTGCAAGCCGTACAACTTCCAGTAGGCCGTGCCCAAGAAAGACTGGACAATTAATCCCACTCCCTAGAGTGAATGGAAAGTGCAACCAGAAGAAAAAGTAACTAATAACTTGAGCTTCACCGGCTCAAGGTTGACTCAGCCTTCCATTCTTCCAAGGTGGGTAAAATAAGGTGGCAAAAGAGTGACGCTTTTGATGCTTAGGAATCTTGTGGAGAAGCAGGCAATAGCATCTGGTGAAGATGGCAGCAGGAATCCAAGTGTAGCATTGTGAGCAGTGTTGGGATTCAAATTTTTTATACTACTGGTTCTGTGGGCGTGGCTTGGTGGGTGTGGCATGACATGGCTTGGTGGGCGTGGCTTGGTGGGAGTGGCAGGGGAAGGATACTGTAAAATTTCCATTCCCTCTCTACTCCAGGGGAAGGTTACTGCAAAATTCCCATTTCCTTCTGATCAGCTGGGACTCGGGAGGCTGAGAATAGATGGGGGCGGGACCAGTCAGAATTTTTACTACCAATTCTCCGAACTACTCAAAATTTCCACTATCAGTTCTCCAGAACTGGTCAGAACCTGCTGAATACCACTTCTGATTGTGAGGCTTAGTGCCAGAGGCTAGGAGGTGTGTGCAAAGTTATTTTCAAATCTTAAACACTCATATATTAAGTAAATTCTAGTTGAGATGGCTAGATGCATAGGAATGCTGATAATGACACCAAGCTACCAATAAAGGAGAATATTTGTAGCTCAGGGTTGAAATCAGGGTTTCTTGGTGCTCTCTGAGGTTGCTTGTTTTCTTGCAGATGTTTCATCACCCAAACTAGGTGACATCATCAGTGCTAGTAAGGGGTGTGGTTGGCTGTCGGTTTATATTCTAGTGGCTTGCCCTGTCAGTGTTGGTGGGGGTGGTCTTAGAGGTTCTTTGGTTGGATTGTTTAATGTTGGCTTCTTTGGCAGTTTCTTAATTAGGGTATTGTTTATTTGATTGGTCTGATGTTAATCTTTGAGTTAATCTATGCTGATCTGGGTGCTGACTGCTGGTGGAGAGGTGCGTGGGTCTTTTTGTTCCCTTTTTGATTGGTTGATTGCCTCTTTTGCATAGTCCAGGGGTCTGCAACTTTAAACACTCAAAGTGCCATTTGGACCATTTCCCACAGAAAAGAAAACACCGGGAGCCACAAAACCCGTCCCATGCCTGAGCTGCCACAAGACTAGCATATGTGCCAGCAGATGTCACACATTGGTGGTTGTGACACATATTTTGAGTGCCAGGAAGCCACAGCAGAGGGGTGAAAGAGCCACATGTGGCTCCAGAGCCGCAGGTTGCTGACCTCTGGCATAGTCTATACATGTTGTTAATGTCTATATGTCTATTGATGGCTAATAGGATTGTAGAAATTCCCTGGCATTTGGGGACTTGGCTTGGTGTAGGATGGTCATATTTTCCCATTTGAAACTATGGTTAACTCTGTCTATATGTTGTGAAATTAAAGAGTTTTCATCATGTCTTCTGACTGCTAGTTGGTGTTCATGGTTGCAAACATGCCAGTCTTCTGCCTGTTTGTCCTACATAGTGGTTGTTGCAATCATTACATTGTACGTTGATGACTTTTGTTTTTCCTTCTGGAGTTGCTGGGTCTTTTGATTTGCTTAGGATGTTTTGAAGGGCTTTAGTTGGCTTGTGTGCCATGCTGATTCCGTATGGTTGTAGTAGTCTGTTGGTGGTTTCTGAGAAATTCTTGATGTATGGCAGTGTAATTCTTTTTAGGGTTTGTGTTGGTTCTGCTGTATTGGGTTGAGTGGTCAGGGACTTTTTGATAAAGTTATGTGAGTATCCATTTTGTTGGAATGTGTTGTATAGATGCTCCATTTCCTTTTTCTGATGTTCTAGGTTGCTGCAATGCATTTGGGCTCACTTAAATAAAGTCCTTACACAGCTTCTCTTGTGGGAGGTTGGGTTGTTGTTTTGGTAGTGGAGCACCCAGTTAGTATGGTGTGTTATTCTGTACACTTGTGTTTCTGGTTTGCCATTGTGGTCTCTGCTGATCAGGATGTCTACTAATATCCAGGAAGAGTAGCAAGCTGTTGTTTTCCTCTTCTCTAGTAAACTGGCTTCCTTTTAAAATATTATTGATGATTCTGTGACTGTTCTCTAATTGGTTCTTTTTTATTATGGTGAGGGTGTCATCTGTATATCTGATCCATATTTTGTATTGTGGAAGTGCTACGGCTTCTAGACAATGCATGACGAATCCCTACCAACACTAACAGGGCAAGCCACTAGATTATAAACCACACTCCTTACTAGCACTGATGATGTTACCTAGTTTGGGTAATGGGTCACCACCTTTAAAGCACTCCATGGCATAGGACCAGGATATCTACGGGACCGCCATCTGCCACCAACAGCCTCCCACTGAGCAGTTCGCTCCCACAGACGGGGACTCCTCAGGGTGCCATCAGCCAAGTTATGTCGGCTCGCGACACCCAGGAGGAGAGCCTTCTCTGTGGGAGCTCCTGCCATCTGGAATGAATTGCCCCCGGATATTCGTAACATCTCTGACCTCTGGGTTTTTCGCTGTGCCCTCAAGACCCTACTGTTCCGACAGGCAGGGCTGTCAAATTGAATGATTTTAAATTGGGTTTTAATTTTGGGTTTTAAAATTGGGCCAAAATTATTTAATGATTTTAATTAATTTTAACTAGGATATTGTATATTTGTATATTTGTATTTTAATTCTGGCTGTACACCGCCTTGAGTCCTTTGGGAGAATGGGCGGTATATAAATATTATTATTATTATTATTATTATTATTATTGTTGTTGTTGTTGTTGTTGTTATTATTATTATTATTATTATTATTATTATTATTATTATTATTATTATTATACATCTTCAAGAAATCAAACAAGCTCAGAAAGCACCAAGGACCCCTCACATCCAGCTACGCTGGAGCAAACAATGCCTGATAAAATACTGTCATCCTATCTAAAATCCCATGGCCATCTTTGCTTTCTGGTCATGTACCTCTCATGTATGATGCATCCTTATTAAGGTAAAAAAAGTCAGCTTCAGATATCATAACCCCTTTGGGTACCAGAGCAGAGAGCAACATTGATGGCCTCTGCAGTACAGCCAATAAATTCATAGTCAATAAACACTTCTGGTTTGATTTGTGGCTTTCTTTGTGCCATTTCACCATTTCATTACCAGGCCTTATGATCTCCATAAAATCTCTTCCTCTTTTTCTAGTTTTCCACTATTCATTCTACCCTATAGCATGATATACATCTAGAAAGAAGCTCATAGTTGCAAAAATCTAGTGTTATTTTGGTGGAATAGATATTAGGGACGTCTGTCTAATTCCAATCTGGAAAACAAGAAATAATCCAGACTCTGTGAGTGGTAACCATTTCATAATTCGTCTTCCTCTAAACCAGCATTTCTACTCCAGAAATCAGGAAAATACAGTTCTGGGAAGGAGTACAAGCATATGGATGCCTCCCACGTGGCACTTGCATTAACTCATATAGTTATGGCAATGTAGATAGCAATCATCCACAGTGAAGACTCTTTCAAAACGCTGAGCATACTTTTGATAAAATGAATGTTGCTTGGATACAACAATTTGAAAGTAAGATTCTGCCCTTTGACTCTGAGTTAGGCAATACAATTTTTCATGCATTTAGAAATTATAATCTAATTAAGTCTTGAATGGTAGAGAGCTTTCAGAATGCATTCAATTTCTATTTTTTCCCTCCTACACTGATAAAACAGTGGCAAAGTTTAATTCCAAGCAATATCTTTGGGCTCCATAGATTTAGTTTCTTATCCTGCACTAAGAGCCTTACATTGTATTCCACTGACAAGGGTTTTTTTTTTCTACTTTAACACAATAACAGAGTTCACACCTCATCCAACAGTGAGTCTTAATTAAACTATTCAATGATCTGTAGCATATGCCTTAAGCAAAGGTTCCACAGAGTATTTAACATTTCAGATTGGAGAAAGTAGTTATTAACCAATGATAAAATAAACACCCCAGAACAATGGTAAGCTAATGAGTTCCTGTTGAAAAGATCAGTAAACAGTAACAACTGTTTAAAATCCTGAAATCACAAAAGGTTGTAATAGCAAGAGAATTAAGAAGCAAAACCGGGCACCTGATCTACTAAATTATCATATGTAGCCTCTTCTTTAATACAGGACTCTTATATTTCTTGAAACGTCTTCAAGTAAAGAGTATGTTTGTTTTTTAATCTTGTGTACCCCAACTTCCTTATGTTGGGATATATACTTTTTACCGTATTTTTCGGAGTATAAGACACACCTTTTCCCCCCAAAAAAGAGGGGTGAAAATCTGGGTGCATCTTATACTCTGAATGTAGCTCTGCCCAGCTTCTCAAACGGAGGTTTCAGAGGCTGAAAAAAGCATCATAAACAAAGCTTCAGAACAGAAGTCCCCAAACAGAGCTTCAGAGGCTTTTTTTCTAAAGCTCTGTTTTGGAGGCTTTCAGAGGCAGAAAAAAAAGCGAGGCACAGAGCTCACACCCAAGGAACCTGTTGCTAAAATTCACCTCTGGGAACAGCTGATTGGGGGTATTCCAGGAGGCCGATCCACCTGCCAATCAGCTTTTTTCTTATTTTCCTCCCCAAAAACTAAGGTGTGTCTTATACTCTGGTGCGTCTTATATTCCGAAAAATACGGTGGTTTTTTTTTAATTTTTTTTTAAAAAAATACTAATTGTTTTTATCTTATCCTCCTTATGCTGGTCTATGACTATAATAAAGATTTGATTTGATATTTTCTGCCTTTTTGCTTGCTTATCCATATTCCTGAATATTGAGGGTTGCACGGTGCAGGATTTGAACACATTTATATGCATATTGAATTATGCACATTGATATAAGCTAAACTATAGATTTTTCTCCTTTTTTTCAGAGATACTCCTTTTTAGCCTGGGGAACTTTCATCCACACTCAGAAATGTGTACTCATGCTTGTAGAATTTAAGCTTGGTTTCCTAGTCTTACTGTAAGGCTAATAAAATAACTCCTCCAGGCTTTACGGGAACCAGATCTAATTAGGAAGATATCAGCTGGAATCTTAAATATTTATCTAGTTTGTCTGCATTCTAATAAGATGAAAAGCATGCCCTATAATGTTGGATTACATCATTTATAAACTAATGCCAGGCAGTCATTTTTCCAATATGATGTAATATTCTGCTCTAGGTTTTGGTATAACAAATGCATTTTGGAGGTAAACTAATCTTTGTTTTCATGGTACAATAATTGTCACTGGCAGGGTTTATGTGTGTCTCACATAAAAACCAGGCAGAGCTTTGATCTCTCCCGGTCACCCTCTTGGCTTTTGATTCTCAGCTCCCACAAATAACCCTGAATGCTGCTTAATACAGATGACACCTAAAACATTCCCAATCATCCCTGCTCTATATAAAATATGGGCAGGGTCTCGGAGTTGAGATAATTGTATAAACCAGCCAAGACTAAGGGTAAGGCCTGTGGTGAAATCCAATTTTTTTTACTACCGGTTCTGTGGGCGTGGTGTGGTGTGGCCTGGTGGGGTGGCAGGGAAAGGATACTGCGAAATCTCCATTCCCACCCCACTCCTGGGGAAGGATACTGAAAAATTCCCATTCCCTCCCCACCCCTGGGGGAAGAATATTGCAAAATCCCCATTCCCACCCTACTCTGGGGCCAACCAGAGGTGGTATTTGCCAGTTCTCCGAACTACTCAAAATTTCCACTATCAGTTCTCCAGAACCTGTCAGGACCTGCTGGATTTCACCCCTGGGTAAGACTAGGGTAACTATTTTGCTAAAGGCTTATATCAAATTACTTTTTACAAAAGATGTTCCATTCAGTAAATGACTGTAAAGAATTGGAGAAATTTATATTGAAATGTATTTCAAATCAGGCCTTTCAACTTCTTGAAAATCTTGTGTGTGAAAATCTCCTTCCAGCTAGGAAGTCTTGCCTGCCCTGAACTAATTTGCTAAATGATCCACCCCATTGTTCAATATAGCTAGGTTATGGCTCTTTCATTCCCAACAAGATTTCATATTAGATGCCTTAGAGAATCAAGAGCTAGCAACTTGATAGCCGTTCTTCTTTTTAGCTTTCTTTTCTCTTATTTTTCACCCCTAATTGCCTATGAATTAATAATAGTAGTAGTCTATTGACTGATTAGTCTTACAAGCATATCAAAGGAAATAAAACAAAAGTAAAATATAAGTTCTAATGCCAGGATACGACTGATAAAAAGAAAATGCAATAATAAAATACATATTCAAAGAATCAACATTCAGATAAATACATCACCTTTATATGAGACCCTGATCGATATAGCACGATATTCTTAAGTGAACTGCCTTGACTATAAATTTAGCAGTTCTGCTTAGGAGAAAATAGGTCAGTCTGCAATTCAGGTCCCAGTGGCCTGTTCTATCAAGCAAGGATGTTAAGGATGCTACCTACGAGACCGTCTTTTGTCACCAATAGCCTCCCACCGACCAGTTCGTTCTCACAGGGAGAGACTACTTAGGGTATCATCAGTCAAATTATGCCGACTGGCGACTCCCAGGGGGAGGGCCTTCTCTGTGAGGGCTCCAACCCTTTGGAAGGAACTGCCCCCTGAGATACGAAATATCCCTGATCTCCGTGTTTTCCGCCGTGCCCTCAAAACCCTGATGTTCCAACAAGCGAGGCTAAACATATGAACATGTGAATGTTTTTAAAATGTTATCTAATTTTAGGTTCTATTTAATTGGGCCAAACTATGTTATAATAATAATTTTAATTAGCAATTTTATGATGTTTTGTGTATCTATATTTTTCTTGACTGTACACCGCCTTGAGTCCTACAGGAGAAAGGCGGTATAGAATATAATAATAAATAAATAAATAAATAAATAAATAAATAAATAAATAAATAAATAAATAAATAAACAAATAAATACGCTTAAAATGGGCATAGATTTGACAGTCAAAAACACATAAGCAATATCTTTGATGGCCATGACATCACATATGCACATCCCCTCATGATTATGGCAGAGAATGAAAGCACCCATATTTAGCGCTGGAATCCAACAAGATTCAAATATTGCTCTAGAACAGACCTTTCTTAAGAATTACGGTACATCAAACTCATTAACAGGCATTTTTGAATTGGAAAATCTCACATGAGTGTTGAATTCTATTGCTGAAAATCCATATGACTAATCTATAAACCAAACAGTTATGAGAGGTTTGAAATAGGATGTGGAATTTATCACTTATTTTATTGCAAATGGCAGCTACTGTGCTCCGGTGTTCTTCATACTTGCTTTTTTGACCCATTATTTAATTATAGCAATACAATCCGTTTGCAATTGGTCTTTCACATTTTAAAGACGTAGCTTCAGATACTTACGATTTCCACTAAAATCATCCCTGAGGTATAATAATTTCTTGTTCAAATGAAACTTGAATTTGATTCACTGCTCTTTTGAAGTTAGAGCGGCATCAATAGCAGCAAATATAGAAAGGAGGAGTTAATGAACATCCTCCCAGGATTCTCCATACTCAATAATCCAATAGAATGCTTTTACTGAGTAGCCAATGTAGGAACCTGTTATTTGAACTCCATGCAACACTATAGGCAGGGCTGGTGTCTTAATAAAAGCACTATGCTCTGATGCCAGCATTTCCCAGCTTCTCTGAAAAAAGTAGTTTGCCTTGACTAGATAGAAAACAAAAGGTCCATTTAAGCCCAATATCCACTTGGGATGGTGGAGAAGATTGGGGCTACCATGTCTGAATTGCAAACCTCCTGACAACCACTAGAGGACAAGAAAACATTGAAAACATTTTCTGTAACTCTTTGCTGCCATCTAGTGATCTGGAATTTTGCAGCCTAGATATTGTAGCCGTAGAAAAAAATAAGAAGGTCAAAGCAGTGCTCTCAGTCCAGCCTGCTAAAAGGATGTTGCATTTACAGAAAGAAAAGTAGGTGACTAAGAAGCAACAAAAACTGACAGCTCTCATCTTACTAGAAGAGCTCTTTACTCACTAAGACTACCTACTTCTAGGCTGATTGAAGCCTTTCTGTTGGAGGACCACTTACCAGTCCAGCTGTCATGTTTAAAGAAAGGGGGATCCTGTTCTGAAAGATCAGCATGCAGTCTAAAGAGAAGCTCATCTTCCAAAGATTTGGAAGTAGTTCTGGTGTTATTTATATTACATGCATATTTACTTTACAGTGTAAGAGCAGTTGCAACTATCGTGGTTGGCAAGACTTTCTGACAACTGTTCAATATATCTTTGTTTGTTTTTTGTGATGAAAGATGAAACTATCTAAACAGATATGCTTTGTTTGAAAGTTGATTTCATTCTCCGGCACTGATTGTATGAACTGTTTCTTTAATGAATAAAAGGTAAAGGTAAAGGATCCCCTCGCACATATGTGCTAGTCGTTCCCGACTCTAGGGGGCGGTGCTCATCTCCATTTCAAAGCCAAAAAGCCAGCACTGTCTGAAGAAGTCTCTGTGGTCATGTGGCCGGCATGACTAAGCTCCAAAGGCGCCCGGAACACTGTTACCTTCCCACCAAAGGTGGTCCCTATTTTTCTATTTGCATTTTTTAAGTGCTTTCGAACTGCTAGGTTGGCAGAAGCTGGGACAAGTAACAGGAGCTCACCCTGTTACACGGCACTAGGGATTCGAACCGCTGAACTGCCGACCTTTCAATCGACAAGCTCAGCATCTTAGCCACTGAGCCAATACTAGATAAATAAATAAGGTAAATCTCCCCACTGCTTTTGATATGTTAGCAGACAACAATTGTTGAGCACGGTTGGAAAATTATATTCCCAAACACTTGTTCCAGGAGGATTCATATCAGGGAAGATATAGACCAGTGATGGCTAACCTTTTTCTCGTTGTGTGCCAAAAGTGCGCAAATGTGCATATGACAGCTTGCATTATGCTGGCATCCGTAATGCAATGCGGCCCACCCTGCGCATGTGCGCACAACCTCCCCGCTCCAACTGTTCCCATTCCCCCCACCCTCTTGTATGTGCATGTGAAACCCCCCCCATCCCTGTTTTGGGCATAGTAGATCCCTGCAGCCTCTTGGACCCAAAAACAGACCGGGGGGGGGCATGCCATACACCCTCATGCCCCATTTTGCACCTTGCAGTCTCCTTGGTCTAAAAGTGGGCTGCAGGGGGTGTGCTGCCCCGCTGTATTCCCCCTGCCCCCACACATGGATGCATGACACCCACGCATGCACACGCATCGCCCGCATGCGCCCCCCGCGCATCCCGAAAATCAGCTGGCCAGCAGGAGGCACGCACCTATACACGATGGAGCTAAGTGACGGCTCATGTGCCCGCAGAAAGGGCTCTGCATGCCAGTTGTTGCACACGTGCCATAGGTTCTCCATCATGGATATAGACTATCTGGATAAAAAAAATTATTCTTGGAAACTCTTAACATTCCTAAGGGAAGATCCTCTAAGGCCCTCAACTAAAAATGCAGAAAACTTCCCTTTCATGCTAAATTGTCAACTGATTTACTGCAGAACTTTAGAAATATAGGAAAGAAACTGTGTATGTTCAGCTAATGGCTAGGGGAAAAGAGTTCACTGAGAAACAAAACTTCTGAGTAATGATCTGCTTTTGAGTAAGCTCTTCCTCATAGTAAGAACCTTTTAAAGGTTCTTTCCATCTGACCTTTAACTTCTGAGAGTTTAGATTTAAAAGCTTCCATTTATAAAATATCTGATTCTACAAACTAGCAAGATTCGCCTTGCTCTAAAGCAGGAACATTCACGGATACCATTTCATGCATTTGGTGATACAGAACCTCTGACATACTCGTTCATAATGTCAAATCTCTACCAGGTCCAAAGTACCGCCACATCGTTTCTCTGGTAATACTCACAGGAAACCAGGGTTTGAAAAAAAAAAAACACAAGAAAACAAGAAAGGGCCTTGTACAAACCAACCTGAAATTTTTTTACCTCATTTTGTCTTCATTCTTAAATAACTTGTTTCATGGTTTTCAAGAATACATTTTGAGAAAACCTATAGTTTCAGTTTCAGTTTATTTACTGGATTTATATACCGCCCTACTCTCAAAAGACTCAGGGCGGTGAATAGCCAAGATAAAACACATACAAAATTTAAAAAACAATTTAAAACGTATTAAATAAATTTGGCCCATACTAATTAAAATACCCCTGTTTTTAAAAACAAATTAAAATTAAACAATTAAAAAGAGTTAAGACAGCCCAGCTTGTTGAAATAAGAAAGTCTTGAGGGCGCGGCAGAAGGTGCCTAAATCCGGGATCCTCCGTATCTCCAGGGGGAATTCGTTCCATAGGACAGGTGCCCCCACAGAGAAGGCTCTTCCCCTGGGGGCCGCCAGTTGACACTGTTTAGCCGACGGCACTCTGAGGAGCCCCTCTCCGTGTTGAGAACAACATAGCAGTAAAAGTCAATAATTTTGCTGGCCATGAAAGGCATATAAGGAAAGCATAGAAAGCCACCTAATGCAGATAACAAAATGTATTTTATGATTCAGGATGTCTTTTATCTACATTATAATTAGAATTATAATGGTGAAATTATTATTATAGGGGTGAAATTCAGCAGGTTCTAACAGGTTCTGGGGAACCAGTAGTGGAAATTTTGAGTAGTTCGGAGAACCAGCAAATACCACCTCTGGCTGGCCCCAGAGTGGGGTGAGAATGGAAATTTTGCAATATCCTTCCCCTGCCAAGCCCGCCAAGCCACACCCACAGAACTGGTAGGGAAAAATTTTGAATTTCACCCCTGATTTGGAAGGTCTTGATTGTGTTCCAGTCTAACCCGCTGATTTTATACCATTCTTGACAAAGAGCTATCCAGTTTATATATGTATGTATATATGTATGTATGTATGTATGTATGTATGTATATGTATAAAAATTATAATATATAATATATCTATATATCTATATCTATATCTATATCTATATCTATATCTATATCTATATCTATATCTATCTATCTATCTATATATCTATATATCTATATATCTATATATCTATATATATATAGAGAGAGAGAGAGAGAGATTTGTAGTTTCAAGTGGTAAGCCGTTCCATTGCTTAACAGCTCACAGCCACGAAGTTCCTTCTTAGCTTAAGTTTGGATCTTTCATGATAAAGTTCCACCCATTGGTTCTTGTTTTACTCTCAGGTTCTGCTCTCTCTTCCTTGTGATCTCCTTTCATACATTCATATATTGGAAGGCTGCTAGCATCTAGGTTTTGCTGCCTAAGTGGCTCAAAATTTTTTTAAAAAAATTGTTAGACAGGCTCCACTGTTCAAGTTCATCAATAATCTTTTGAATTTTGAGTCTGGCTTCAAGGGTTCTAACAATACAAGTACAGAGAGAAGTACCCAATTTTGTGTCAACCACAAATTTTATGAGTATGCCTTCCATTCCCTCAACTACGTCACTTGTGAAGAAGTTCATAAGAATTACTTTTTATAAGATTGGTGGCCCTACAAATTAAATAGACTATAGATATCAGGCAGGCAGGCAGTTTCCTTTGAGAGAAAACTGTTGAGGAAAATAATGGATCTTATCTTCTCAACAATTACAGCTACAAAAGATTCTAGAAGCAGTAGATCATCTAGATCCTTCCTAGTTCAGGATTTAGGCCCACACATAGGATTAAAAAAAAGATAGGAAAGCAGACAGACAGATAGACACTGAAGGGAACTGGGCCAGGACAGAACCCTGAGGTTCCACACTGCATATCTGCATACACAGACCCACTGCATATCTGCATACACAGACCCATACATAGACACATATTGGCTATGACCTGAATTCATTATAAGTCTATCTCTGAAGTCACCCAATCTTCTTCCTTCAGTTCTGCTTTTAGCTGCATACCATAACTCATTGACTTTTCCAGTGGTTCCACCGACCCTGACGTCATCAGGAAGCTTCTGCATATGCGCAGAAGCGTGTGCGCGCACACAGCCCCATTGAAGACAAGTAGTAAAGGTAAGTAGAACCCACCCCTGGTCCATATCATCTATATTCTCTGCAAAATGTCTCTCATTGTACTTCGGTCCTGGATTTCCATTCCCATCTACCAAGATCTTGTACAGTTATTTTGTCCTCTCTCCTTAACAGATTATAAGTGGAACACCATGTTTTCTAGGATTCTTGAAAAAGTATCTATGAATGATGCGGGACAATTGCACAATAAAATTTTCCTCTCAAAGTAGTGGTGGGTTTCTACCAGTTCGCCCCAGTTTGGGCGAACTGGTAGTGGCGGTGGTGGGAAGCTCTGCCCACCCGCACGTCATCACAGATGCTCTGCGCATGCGCAGAAGCACGGCAAGCGAAGCACACGCGCACTCACAGTTCCAAACCCGTATCAAAGTGTCACGAGTGTTTCCAGGATTGCTGTGGCTATCTGCCTACTCACAAACAGTATGGTTTTAATCAAGCCATCTACTGTTGCCAATTACCTGCAAGCCTTCCCCGCCCTGGATAATTGCAGGTTGACTCCTTACATAAGCAAGGACCTTTCGCTTGCTACTGGGGCCTAGTCTTCTAGGCCTAAATGCACAGCTCCTGCAGGAAGCTTGGGCAATGCCGCTGATGGGAGAAGAATGCAGATAAGGACTCCAGACGTCATTACAGAGAGACTCCCACGGATGCTTGCCTTTTGCTGTTTTGTAGCACGCAAGCTATCATCGGGACTGCTGTTGCTGGACCTTCTTCCTCCCACAAGCTTCAAACAATGTTTGCTGTTTGAACTGTTTTTACTTCAGGTGACTTTCAGCTGTGAGGCTCGTGCTGCCCTCGTTATGATTGCCTTGATGATGTATCGACGCCGAAGCTGCTTACCTTTATGCTAGCTTTATTCTTTTGTGAACTGTTTTCGGTATTGTGGAGAGGGATCTAGGGAGATAGCCTTGCCTCACATACCCAGATAAGACTTTGTTTTTAATGTGCTTTCTTAAAGACATAGTGCTTTTTAAATGTTTTAAAGTAAATTATATTTTTACACAAGACGCCTCTGTCAGAATCATTTCAGTCTCAGTGTGTTTACTCAAGAGCTGGTTCACGGTCCGGGGTACCCCTCAACCCCATTTCGTCACAGTTGGTAGCAGAGGATGGTTTAACGAACCTACGCTCATGTGGTAACGCGCTAGACTGGAATGTCTGCAGTTGAATAGATGTTGACTAGGGCAGCAGCAGCAGTAAAAAGTATGAAGTCACAAACTGGACTGTCTGGGGCTCAGGCCAAAAATGTTTTGGCTGAAAAACCCCAAACTCTAATTGATTTAGAGAATAGTGGAGCTGTAAGTTTTGGAGCAGAGGCCTCAACTTCTGAAGGGCCTAAGATAGTGAATAAGCCATCATCACCTAAAGAAGTAGAGACTGGAAGAACGCCACTTCAGGTCTTGAAAACAAATACAGAGGTGGATGATGAGTTTAGGAAGGCAATCCTTCAGTTTTTAGGTTTGCCCACAGTAAGTCAGAACCCGACTGCTGATTCTAGCGGATTATTAAAGAATCCAGCTGCGAAAGGAAAGAAGATCGAAGTCCTACAAAACACCGGATCGGTAAGAGACTTTCAATCTTTTCCTAAAACCCCCACCTCAGACCATAAGTGGAGAATGGGGGATAACAGACTGCCTGATTCGAATGTTCCTGCTTCTTTGTTAAACCAGCATGGCCAAGTTGATATTGCGCCACCTGCTGTTGAAGCCATCATAGATCAGGCCATAAAGACTTTAGCTCCCTTGATGACATCAGTGACTTCTGCTAAAAATTTAAGAGACTCTCATGTTGAGCGTAAGGTTGCAAGTGTGATAGAAACTTTGGCAACCATTTTAGGCGATGGTTTGCAGGCACCATCGGCTCAACAAATAGGAGCTGCACATACCAAAGCACCCCTGATGTCTGCGACTAATTCAGCGCACGCCACGAGTGGGATATATCCATCCGTGATGACATCGACATCCAGGACGGTTCCGGAGGCTGCCTCAACTGAAGATAGGAATTTGGGAGCGCGTCCAAAAATTCCTAGAGATGTGCACCAGAGAGGACCCTCAAGTTTTTGTGATCAAACCAGGATGAGCTTTGCATCCGCACAACCTGAAGTTTTAATCCCTCCCATTGGGGAGGAACGATTGTCAGAATGCCAGATAGAAGACACTGTGCTGTGTGCTTCTATTCCAATGCCTTATTGCCCGTTCCAGGATGGACCACATTTTGAACATCAATTAATGTCTGTTTCCATGTTTAATAATGTACAGGTCCTTCCTCCTAATTTTAAAAGTTTAAGTGTGGGTGGAGGAAATTTTAAGGAATGGGTTAAAAGTATTCAAGTAATTTTAATGAAAGAGAATGTTTTATCGTTGTTGTTAAAACCCCCACTTAGACCATGGTCCTTAGAAGTTGATCTTTTACATCGTAAGGCCTTTTGTATTTTATTGATGTCCATTGACCCTGCACTATATCCCAGTATACCTAGTAACCTGACCGTAACAGAAGTTTGGGTGAAACTGCATAAGCTATTTTGTTCAAAAAGCTCCCATGTTACAAACAGAGTTTATAGGGAGTTCTATTCCGCAAGGTTGAAGGCGGGAGTAGATATTAATGAACACTTATGTGAGTTAAACAGGTTAAGGCAAGAATTGATGTTGAGGGGGGAAACAGTGTCTGAACAAACCCTCATTACTGTTATACTCAATTCCCTTGACCCTAGCTGGGATAATTTTATATCGCAATTGGATAATGTTAGTTGTAATAACTTATCTTTAGAAGTGTTATCTGGCAGATTGATTGCAGAAGATAACTTGCGAAAATGCAGGGCAGCTTTTCATAAAAAGGAAAAACCTTTAAGAAGGCCCGATAGTTCAGATAGAGCATATACTATCGGGGAATGCTTCAATTGTGGTTCAAGGGAACATTATAGAAGGGATTGCCCACAAAATGTAAATGCTAGGGCAAGTGTAAAGACACCTTCTGATAATAAATGTAAAAGGAGGTCACTTCCTCCAGGCAGAAAGCCAAGTGGAGACGTTCCTAACCACAGAAGGGGTAAAAAGCCGAATGAAGGCAACAAAGGGAACAAACCCAGGTTTAATGATGGCTCTGTAGGTATAGTGGAAACTACTGAGTCAGAGCTTACAAGGGAACAGCGAGAGCAACTATGGTTAATGGACAGTGGAGCCAGTAACCATGTTGTCAGTGACCGAAGGTTGTTTGTTAATATGAGAAGGCATCAATCCATGGTCAAAGTTGCAAACGGTAAAAAGGTCAATGTTGTTGGCATTGGAGATGTTTATATTCCTGGGATAGGAAAGATTCATGGAGCATTGTATGTACCAGAGATAGATCATAATTTGCTAAGCCTAATGAGGATATGTGAGAACCCCAGAATGGAGATTCTGTTCTCAGGAGGAACAGCTGTGATCAAAAACAACAAATGTGTGATTGGGGAGGTTTTGAAGATAGGTGGCTTGCCTTATTATTCCCCCAATACGAATGCTGAGACCTGCAGTGATAGCAATTATACTATCTCAATTGGTAGTAACAATGAATCACAGTTAGAACTAGGTGATGAGGATCAAGACTTTCACCAGAGGAAGCCTTGTAAAGACAAATGTAAAGTTAATAAAAAGTTTTTAAATTTTAACTTAGAGTCAGATAATAGGAAACCTGAAAATGCTAATGCAATTTCTATAGGAGAGCCATTGCACAATGAATGTGCTCACTTGATGCATCGCAGGCTAGGTCATGTGAGTTTTCCTATAGTGAAAAAGGTAACCGAACACTCAAGGGGAACCAAGATCAATGACTGTAACACATTCCTAGACTGTTCAATTTGTAGGAGTGCAAAGTTGAAGGTAAAATCTGCGCCCAAGAAGTCTCAGAGGTACTCTGAACACCCGTTTCAGCTCGTCCACATGGATTTGGTGGGTCCATTCGCACCTTCCGTGGGTAAGAGACGGTACTTTCTTACCATAGTAGACGACCATAGCAGATTTGGATTTGTTTTTCCCCTAATGTCCAAGAGTGAAACGTTGACTAAGTTTAAGGAATTTTGTAACTTAGTCCAGAACCAGCATAAGGTCAGAGTTAAGAAAATCTTAACTGACAGGGGTACTGAATTTAATTCCAGGCAGTTCTCCAGCTGGTTGAGGAGTAAGGGCATAGTCCACTTACGCACCGCGCCTTACTCTGCGTTTCAAAATGGCGTCGCAGAACGACGCAATGGCGTGTTACAAACTATGATGCGGTGCGCCCTAGAGGATTCCAGATTAAACTTCGCGTATTGGGTAGAAGCAGTTAGATACGCGAATTACACCTTGAACCGAGTATGGTCTAGCGTAGTGCAGAAGACCCCATACGAGGTGCTATACGGCCATAAGCCTAGCTTGGCACACCTCCACGTTTTTGGAGCGATGGCCGATGTTCATGTCCCGAAGGAGCTCAGGAGAAAGGGAGACCCAATCTCTGTTAAACTGAGATTTGTTGGTTATGAGCAGGGCTCTAAGGCATTTAGGTTTGCCTACCCTAACGGGAAACTAATGATATCGAGGTCTGCCACCTTTCACGAAGGGGCCAATTGGAGTAAGATCCATGCCAATGAGATTCTTACTCAGAACCCTTCCCGTAGTTGTCATAGGCGAGCGGAGGATGTATCGGAGAACCTACCCGAGGATAGGGATACATCTGGTTCTGGGAAGCATGCATCCCAGGCACCCTTGAAAGGGGTATTGAAGCGTAAGATGGGGGTAGCCAGGAAGGATAGGCACCCAGCTTCTGAGACGCATAGTGATAGTCACGAGGTAGATGACTCATCGGACAACTCTGATGTCAGTGACTCTCCTAAAGGCAGACCAGTTAGGGTTACCAGGGGCAATAAGCCTAAGAGGTACAACGACTTTGTTACCTCAGTCAACCAGGTTTTGGCCACCCCTCAGAGATATGAGGATGTGTTGGCCTTACCTGACCATGAACGACAGAAATGGCTGGCTGCCATGGATACGGAATTAGACAGCCTGAGAAGGCTGGACGTATTCACGCCAACAAGATTGCCCAAAGACAAGAGGGTGATCGGCACCAGGTGGCTTTTCAAGCAAAAGCCCATTGAAGGTGGGGGTTTTGTCTATAAAGCGAGACTAGTAGCGCAGGGATTCTCGCAGAGATTCCCTGACGATTATGAGGACACCTTCTCGCCCACGGTGCGCCCTGAGAGCGTGAGAACAGCTCTCACCATCGCTACCATGCGAGGCGAACATGTGTATCAGTTCGACATTCAGACCGCGTACCTGCACGCCCAGTTAGACAAAGAGCTGTACGTGAGGATTCCTCAGGGAGTAAGCCATCGGGAAGATGATGTGTGGTTGTTGAATAAGAGCCTATACGGCTTAAAACAATCTGGTAAACGATGGTACGAGTGTCTCACAAAAAGCCTGAGAGAAATGGGCTTTTTACCATCGTCAGCTGACGAGTGTGTTTTTGTCAAGGAAGATCAGGACATTAGGGAAACAGTACTGTTGTACGTTGATGACATACTATATATTTGCAGATCAGAGAACAGGCATAAGAAGTTCTCTGAGGACCTAAGTAAGAGTTTCGCTCTAAAACCACTAGGTCACATTAGCAAATTTTTAGGGGTGCAATTCGTAAAAACCGAGAAGGGGTTTCGGCTTTCTCAGGAAGATAAGATTCAGGAATTGCTTAAAAAGTGTAGCATGGTAGAGGCGAAGCCATGTGATACCCCTATGGCAACAGATTTCCTTAAGAATATGTACACTGAGAGCACGGAGTTTGAGGATAAGACCCTTTACAAGTCCGTGATTGGGTCGTTGTTGTACATTGCAAATTGGACTAGACCGGACATCAGTCTAAGTGTAAATGTGTTATCTAGACATTCTGAACATCCTACACAGTACCATTGGAGCGGAATCAAACGACTCCTGAGATATTTAAAAGGTACTGTGAGCTATTCATTGTTATTGGAACCAGAAGCAACTAGAGAATTAAGATTGAGTTGTTTTTCGGATGCCGATTGGGCAGGGGATGTTAGATCTAGAAAAAGTACCTCGGGGTACATTGTATACCTAAATAGTAGCCCCGTGTATTGGTACTCTGGGAAGCAGAAGTTAATTGCAACCTCCACAGCGGAAGCTGAGTATGTGAGTTTGTCCAAAGCTTCCAATAACCTAGTTTGGTTTGACGATCTTCTGGTAAGCTTATGGAGGCAGCCCATGCAACCTATAAAAGTCTATGAGGATAACATGGCTGCCATTAACATATCGGAAGCCGATGCTGTAGGCCAGAGATCGCGCCATATTGATATTAAAATCAAACATGTGAGGCAATTGGTGAAAACAGGTTTCATTAAGACTGTGTATTGTGAAACCAAGGAACAGGTAGCGGACGTGTTTACCAAACCGCTGCCCCGTGACCAACACCTCTATCTCCTGGGTAAAATGTCAATGGCTATGTGAATGTACTTCCCATTGATGTATATATGTACCCAATGTAGAATGTATGTTTGTTAACGAGTCAAATAGCCGCAGAGAAGGGGATTGTCACGAGTGTTTCCAGGATTGCTGTGGCTATCTGCCTACTCACAAACAGTATGGTTTTAATCAAGCCATCTACTGTTGCCAATTACCTGCAAGCCTTCCCCGCCCTGGATAATTGCAGGTTGACTCCTTACATAAGCAAGGACCTTTCGCTTGCTACTGGGGCCTAGTCTTCTAGGCCTAAATGCACAGCTCCTGCAGGAAGCTTGGGCAATGCCGCTGATGGGAGAAGAATGCAGATAAGGACTCCAGACGTCATTACAGAGAGACTCCCACGGATGCTTGCCTTTTGCTGTTTTGTAGCACGCAAGCTATCATCGGGACTGCTGTTGCTGGACCTTCTTCCTCCCACAAGCTTCAAACAATGTTTGCTGTTTGAACTGTTTTTACTTCAGGTGACTTTCAGCTGTGAGGCTCGTGCTGCCCTCGTTATGATTGCCTTGATGATGTATCGACGCCGAAGCTGCTTACCTTTATGCTAGCTTTATTCTTTTGTGAACTGTTTTCGGTATTGTGGAGAGGGATCTAGGGAGATAGCCTTGCCTCACATACCCAGATAAGACTTTGTTTTTAATGTGCTTTCTTAAAGACATAGTGCTTTTTAAATGTTTTAAAGTAAATTATATTTTTACACAAGACGCCTCTGTCAGAATCATTTCAGTCTCAGTGTGTTTACTCAAGAGCTGGTTCACGGTCCGGGGTACCCCTCAACCCCATTTCGTCACACAAAGATAAGTGGAACCCATTACTGTCTCAAAGTACCCTGTCTTTATTCCAAGCTGCTGGAAACCATTGATCTTATGATATATTTCATTGCCCACTTGTGAAACATTAGTGAAGAATTACTCTTGAAAGGAGTTCCTTCATAAAAATGAAAATATTTCCTAATATTATGGATCACAGTTAGAAAAAAAGAAACGTGAATGGAAGTTATCTGTGATAATGGGAAAATATAGAACAAATCGAAATTGTGCCAGTTAGAACTTAACCTGTCATTGATTGCTACCCACATTCATGTTGCGTGTCTAAACTCATGGAGAGATGAAACTGTAGCGATTGTTGTACATGGGAAGAGACCAGTGGTGAAATGTAAAATTGGTTACTACCGATTATGTGGGCATGGCTTGGGGGGGTGGGGGGAATGTGACTGGGTGGGCGTGGCCAACTTTTTTTAAAAAAAACTTTCAAAAGCATTTTTTCTACAACCTCTTCGGCAGAAGAGATTGCAGAAAAAAATGCTTTTAAAAGCCTCTGACGATCAGGCAACTCAGCTGGGATCATCAGAGGCTTTTAAAAGCATTTTTTTCTGCAACCTCTTTGGCTGAAGAGCTTGTAGAAAAAAAAATGCTTTTAAAATACTGTGCAATCATCAGAGACTTTTTTTTTTACTTTTTACTTTTAAAACCATTTTTTCGGCCAAAAACGTGGTAGAAAAAATGCTTTTAAAAGTTAAAAAACCCCAGCCTCTGATGATCGCATGGCTCAGCTGGGCATGGGGGGGGGGGAGCGCAAGGAGTTTTGCTACCAGTTCTCCGAACCACCATCGGGTGATCCGGTCCGAACCGGGAGCATTTCACCCCTGGAAGAGACACAACTCTTGCTTTTCCATGTCTTTCAGATTGAAGGTGTCTCTTCAATCATCTCTCCAGTATCATCATTAACCCCTGAAGAAATCACAAAGGAATGCTACAGCTTTGTTAGTATTAAGCAGAACATTATGTTTCCCCAGCTATTTCATTCCCGATGCCTTATTTTGAAAAACTGGAAGTAGGTCTCTTAGAAGGACCTTTTGACTCATGAGAAATTGTTAAAAACTGTTGATTATTTGAGATCAATTTCCTTAATTTTTGCAGAATTACATTTTCTCAGCTTCTCTTTGCCATATCCATTTCTTTAGCACCCAGTTGCCAAGTGGTTTTGTGGACCAATATATCAGGAATGCAGAATAATCTAAAATGCCAATAGAAATCTTCCTTCTTTTACATCATGCCATATGTGTTTTTCTTCTTCTGAAGAAATATCTCATTTTTGTCTCCCAGAAGACAGAATAATCCAAGAGATATTTCCTTCTTCCTTAGTGGCAATTTTTTCAAGTAGTCCAGAAAGTCAGAGTACTATTCAGATAAAATGAGATGTCTTTTGTTTGTGAACAGAATAGAATAGAATAGAATAGAATAGAATAGAATAGAATAGAATAGAATAGAATAGAATAGAATAGAATAGAATTCTTTATTGGCCAAGTGTCATTGGACACACAAGGAATTTGTCTTTGGTGTTTATGCTCTCAGTATACATGAGGAGAATAAAATACATTCATCAAGAATAAAAAGATACAACACTTAGTGATAGTCAAGATTACTAATAAGCTATCAAATCGTACTAGGAAACAAATAAAAACAATATAAATTGAAAGATACAAGCAACATGGTTATAGTAATAAGTGGGAAAAGATAGATACTAGTAAGGAAGAGAAGAATAATAGTAATACATTCTTAGTAAATTATTTAACAGTGCTGTGGGAATTAGTTGTTAAGTGGAGTGATGGCATTTGGGGAAAAACTGTTCTTGTGTCTAGTTGCCTTGGTGTGCAGTGCCCTATAGCGTTGTTTTGAGGGTAGAAGTTGAAACAATTTATGTCCAGGATGTGAGGGGTCTGTAGATATTTTCACAGCCCTCTTTTTGACTCCTGCATATATTATATTATATTATATTATATTATAATATATATATATATATATATATATATATATATATATATATATATATATATACATACATATATATATATATATATATATATATATATATATATATATATATATGTAGGTCTTTGGTTATTCGGGTCTTCTCCCACGTAAAATTGGAAGTGTCTTGGCGACGTTTCGACGAAGTCTCATTCGTCATCTTCAGGCTGGTGTTCTCGGCTTCGTGCTTCCAGGAGCCTCCTGGAAGCACGAAGCCGAGAACACCAGCCTGAAGATGACGAATGAGACTTCGTCGAAACGTCGCCAAGACACTTCCAATTTTACGTGGGAGAAGACCCGAATAACCAAAGACCTACATACAAACACCCGCGAAAACCTGAGAAAACAAATATATATATATATATATATATATATATAAATTTTCTTATATATATATTTTAGATGCATATATATATTTTAGATGCATATATTGTCTTCCATTAGTTCAAGGCAGCTTCAATATGGAACTCAATGTTTTTTGTGAACATGGTCCCAAACAGAATGAATAGAAATGACAAATTCGTAACGTTTAAAGAGGTTTCTAGAGCTCCAAAGCTCCTCTTCTGAATGATTTATATATACCACCACTCCTGTTATCCTCGTTTGTTGGAAAACTGTCTAGATTCTAGAGTTCTTTAAAGCAGCGATATCTTTGCTGGGATTGTGCAGTTGCCAAACAATCTTGGGAACAGAAGTGTCTATCTTAAAGAGCTGTAGCAAGGTCTACATTTGCACTCCTATGCATTATGGAGCATTTTTTGGGGAATAAAATGCAAAGTAGCATATGGTATACTGTTACAACCAATTAACTAATGATCTGTGTTTGCCCCCTGGAACAAAGAATAGTATATCTTACCCATAGGTATATCTGCAACTGATGCTTATTATTTCTGAAAAACGGTATGGGAATGATTCTCTTAAAACGCCTTCCGGTATCACCCTGAACTGTGGAGATGAGTTATTGTTATTATAATAATAGTTGCAGTTGCTCTTAATTTAATTCTGCATAATTTGGGGTATAAAGGATGAGTTAAGTATTGAAATGGTGCTTTTATCCTCTCAGTCTGCATTTATTTTGACCTAGGGAGCATAGGAATTTATAATGAATTAGTCAATGCAATGGTCTATCTAGTTCAATATTATCTACCCTGAACAGCAATTATCCTGAAGAATTTCAGATGTGATTCTTTCCAAGCCTAACTAGAATTCTGAAATTAAAATATTTTGCCTTTAAATTGCTACTCCAGCACTTATCTTTGGCCAGTTCTAAGACTGTTATGTGATTCCTGGATCGGCTGTATGTTTGAAAGTTGCAATTCAAAGACTAGAGTCCTTTTTTCCAGAGGTGCAGAGTGAATATTTTTCTACAATTGGATGCCTTTTCAAATGCAAGAATAAAAGGTGAAGAAATCTCCTGGGGTTACTTTCCATCATTTTTGCTATTTTGGTAAATGCAAATTAATTCTGTTCTTCTTCACATCTTCTTCTTCTTCTTCTTCTTCTTATTATTATTATTATTCTTATTCTTATTATTATTATTATTGACAGATTGATTTCATAGAAATCCAAAACTTTCTGCAAATATCCATTTAAAAATAAATAAATAATTTTTTTTAGGAAACGTATGAAAGATTTTGTGTACAATTCCTAATTTATTCTTTAATTCATATGCAATTTTTTTTCTAGGATGAATGGACATGACAGATGGATGGAAGGACAGATGGACAGAGCGAGCTAGCTAGCTAGACAGATGGACAGACCAACATTGAGCATGGTGGCTCATGTGGTTAGCACCCTAGGCTGGCAATCAGTAAGCCCACCCTCGAGACCCAAGTGCTGCTGAGTGATAGGATGAGCACCTGTCATTTACTCCAGCTCCTATCTTCCTAGCAGTTCGAAAATGAGCAATCAAGAATAGATAAATAGGTACCACTTCAATGGGCAATTAATAAGGATGTGAAAGAAGCCTCCTGGGCAACGGTGATATCAATCCGATGTCAGTCCTTTCAATCTGGAAGCACATCAGTACTTCCAACACAAAAGCAGGAGATAGATGATAGATAGATAGATGCAATGGTGGGATTCAAGTAATTTAACAACCGGTTCTCTGCCTTAATGATTTCTTCCAACAACCAGTTTGCCAAACTGCTCAGAAAGTTAACAACCGGTTCTCCCGAAGTGGTGCGAACTGGCTCAATCCCGCCACTGGATAGATAGATAGATGATAGATAGATAGATAGATAGATAGATAGATAGATAGATAGATAGATAAAAATATATGATATATATACATATGCTAGAGAGCTATATTGAATCATTTAAAGAAATATGAAAACCAAGGGATTATTTTTTCTGTTTCTCCCGTCAGATCACATCAAAATGCACACCAAATAAAAACCTCCTTTTCTGGTATTTTAGAGGGACTCCAAAAGGAATAATTAGGAATCCTAGGAGATTTAGAATGATCACAGAGATAAGCTTGATCTTTAGTTCCTCTCATTTTAACACTTAAAATCTAAATTTTACCGAGGGGATAATAACATTTTACCATAGAATTGTTGGGGGGGGGGAGTCTGTCTCACTGGGATCTGCCTCAGATTAAAAAGAAAGATACACTGGAGGGTACATATTATGCACGATAGTTCTTATTTCTCCCACGCAAAGGAAATACCTTTTCTTTCAAACATTTTAAACAACAACAACAAAGGCTGATGGTATCAAGAGGCAATCTATTCTTCAGCTAAATTCCTTATGAGTTAACTAGGTAACATGAAAACTGGCGCTCTTAAATGTTTCATGATTCACATCTCTTTAGCTACAATAAAAAATTACCTTTAGCTGTCACCTACAGCGGAATACTTCGTAATACAAGAATTTTGAAATTGCCAGTTGTACTTTGTATTAGAACCCGGCAATTAAAGGAATAATCTTCTTCCATCCCCACCCCCCACCACTACCACTGCCTCTCTCGTATACAGAATAATAAACTGTTTTGGAGTAAGGAAAGGTAGCAAGAAAAGGCAGCTGAACTAGTTATAGGAACATGAAACTTTTTTTTAATTTACCATTACCGTTATCTTTTCTGTAGGCATAGCTTCCCTTTCTGTAGGCAGACCTGGGGATAACCTGCCCATGAGGAATCATTGATCTATGGGAAAAATTTATTAAGGGCTACTGATGCAGATCTGATATTGGGTGGAGTCAAAAAGTGGGAGCAGTTTGTAGGGCCACACAATTGGCTCAATTTCTGTCCCTCTAACTCATACATCACATATCCGTGTTTTCCCAAAAATAAGACCCAGTCTTATTTTCTTTTGGGCTCTGAAATAAGCACTAGGGCTTATTTTTGGGGGATGTCTTATTTTCTTTCCATCTATGGGAGGCCCACTTCTTCAGCTTGCTTGGCATGGGGCAGGAGGCTCTATAGTGCACCAGTACTACTGCTGTGAGGCAGAGGGTGACCCCAAAACCAGCCAGGCCACCCACACCACCTCGCCACCGCGGCTCCAGCAACCTGTCCAGCAGGGCCCTGCATGGCCGCCAGCACACTTCTTCTGCTTGCTCACAACTGGAATGGAGCAGGAAGCCAAGTGACACACCACCCATGAGGCAATTGTCGAGGTGTGGATGGCCTGACTGCTGGGGCCCTGCAGGTAAGCAGGTAAGCAGGTGGGGTAGCTCCACCTCCCCTCACTTCACCTCATGTTGGTGGCACCATGAGCAACCAGACAAAATGGGCGGCTGGCCATCTGTGCAGGCCCTTAAGTAGGGCTTATTTTGGGGGTAGGTCTTATATTAGGTGCATGTGTAAAACATGCTAGGGCTTATTTTCAAAATAGGTTTTATTTTGGGGAAAACAGGGTATTTACTACTTGAATGATGTATTAAGGCACTTTGTCTATGTGTTCAAGCAGCAACAGTCAAAGAAAGAGCCATCTAATCAGTACCTGATGTACACTTCCTCCTTCAGATTCCGGACAGCATGTAATAGCATGCAAGCAAAGAACAGATTGAGCAATACTGGAGCAGCATAATAACCCTGTTCCCTTTGGAAATAACAAAAGCTGCTAGTGTTGCATCAAGCAGTTTTGATGAGCCTGGGTTTTCACTCCGAGTATAGTTGTTGCAATCTATAAACCGCATTCACTTTTCAGAACAGTTTCTACAAGTGGTAAATTGCAAGAATGTTTTTCATTAATTACATCTTGTCAACACTAGGCTTGGCCAAGTTCTTGTAACCTGCTGATATTGAACGACTTTCTGACAGTCCTTGTTTATTTTATATAAGACAGGTAATGTTTAGTAGATTTATGGGGAAAAGCGTAGCATGACTATCTATCATTCTCTGGTGTCTATCATTACTAGGACAACAATAGTGACTTACCTTAAAAATGCAACTATTTAGTAAGGCAGTACAGAGAATCAGATCACAAGAGCAAAATATGGTTAAAAGTAGTCATATGTTCTGGCTGCTTTAAGCATATTTTCTTCAGCCCTTTCCACAGAACTCTTAAAGTCCATTAATGAAGCAGCTCCAAGTGAACCAAAGATCACCATCAAAGGGAATGCAAGCCAAATTCTGAAACCAAGAGATCGCACAAGGCCACTGATTTACAATATCTCTCGAGAAACAGAAGTAATAAACTGGATTTTGCCAGAAAAGAAAATCCAGACATTCAGCCACCAGACATCCAAGTCTGGGTGATGTCAGGCTTATTGGAGATATAGCATCTGTGGAAAACTCTATTCCCACGGGCCATTTGTTTAATAATTCATGAAATTGTGGGGAGTCACTGATTTCAACAGAACAGAAGAAACTGTTTATCTGATACGTGTATCTTCCAATGCAAAGTCACATACTGGATTGCCTAATACAATGAGGGCAAACCTTTTCAGCACTGAATGCCCAAACCGGAACGTGTATGCATGTACACACACTGGAGCACTGGAAACCTGAAGACCAACTGGCCAGCACACACATGCCTATTTTTGGGGCCATTTTTGGGCCGTTTTAGGCTGTGTTTTAGGCTGTTTTCAGGTCGTTTTTTAGGGTGGTTTCAGGCTGGTTTTTGGGCCTGAAAGCAGCTTGAAAAATGGCATGTGGGTGCCGGAAACCAGAAGAGCAGCTGGTGATGGCATGCGTGCCCACAGAGAGGGCTCTGTGTGCCAACTCTGGCACTCGTGCCATAGGTTTGCCATCACGGGCCTAATACCTTCTTCAACCAGAAAAGATATGGGAGAACTCCTGCAATGGATGAGGACTTTTCTAGAACACTTCCCCCCCCCCTCACAGATGAATTGGCAGATATTTCTCCATATCTTTTAGAGCTGGAGAAAGTGTGACTAGGGTTCTATCAAATCTGCCAAGTACCCAAAGGACAATAAAAAACACATGACTGGCAAAGTATAACAGAATGTAATTGACTTGGCATAGAGAAAGGGGAGGTAGAGATTTGGGGGAAGGGCTCCTTCAAAAACCTGATGCACAGACCAGAGGTTCTGCTTCTCTGATCTAGAACCTCATTCCAGACTTTTTCTCAACCATTTGGGGACATGCTAGACACTGAATAAGGATAAGCCGCCCCCGGGTTTTTTTTTGTTTTTTTTTTTTGTCAATTCATTATTGCTTTCAACATTATTGCAAATAAAGTTTCATCTGTTCATAAAATAGCAAGCCTTTTGAGTGACTGTTGCATTACAATATAGTCATTCAATTTCTCAAATGAAATGATTTTTTTAAAGAACTTTCTCAGAATTTGCAAACATGAAACAAAGATTTCAAATTACCTTCCTCAAAAGAACAATTTATAGTTGTTTCATCTAAAGCAGGGGTTTCAAACTGGAGGCCCATGGGTCGTCTGCTTCATGTGCAGGCCACGCCCACCCCAGCTCCGTGAAGGGGGAAAACATGACAAAATGTCACGTGACAGCAATGTGATGCCACGAGTTTGAGACCCGTGATCTAAACTTTTTTTTCCCCTTTTGACAATTCATTAGAAATAATATTATCTGGTTAATAATGAGTCAATTTCTTTTGCATCTGAAATATTAGCTGGGACTAATCACTATTTCTATGATTCTCTGGAATGTATAGAGACACAAAAAGAAGAATGATGCCCTACAGTTGCATTGTTTATAAAAAGGAATTTATTTGATGCTTCTCAAATGTATGGTGGTGATTGAAAAGCTTCTTTAAAGGTTTTTATTACATTAGCAACCATGGCAATGTAGTCCTCGACCTGATTTGAAAAGCATTTGATGACAATTTAATGTTTGAAATTCAATGAATAATTTAGTTTGTGGTTCCTAAATGCCATCTTCCTTGCCACTTGATTAAAACTACATGGCAAAGATTATCCCAGCAAGATCAAAGCCAGTTGTTTGACAATATAAAAAGTGACATCATAGGCCAACATCTTTTATAAAAGCAATATTTTGTCAGCCTTTTGGGGAAAATATCATTTGAAAAAAGGAAAATGCTCTTCATCCAGACAATGATCTAATGTCTTGTCATCTTTGCAAAGTGTTACATATTGTTTCATCTTATCAATTTATTTGGCAAAGATCTGAGGCCTTACTTTTATGTTTGGGGTGCTGACTGGGTGTCAGGCATCTACAATAATAAAAAGTAAAAACAATTTTGAATCCAGCTCATCTAACAGTGACCAAGGTTCCAGGCCCAATTGTTTTGGTAAGTGGAGGATTACATGTATGACATTTTGCATACCCCAGATAGGCCTCAGACTGAAAGGCTGTATACTCTGGTTGATATAGTGAGGTAAAAGTGTATGTCAGTAGTGCTTAAGAGTTTTACAAATATTAAACTCTACATTTAACATTGACATAACTTGGCTTAAATGTCACAGAAGACACTTGTCAAGGTCATCATAGAAAAAATGTATAATAAACCCCATGTACATGCATCCTTAAACCATTTGTGCTGATACACAGAAAATCATCATGTTATCTCTGAGGACTACAGTCATGTAAATGCATTATACATCATTCCCAGCATAAATATTTATTATAATTATTTCACACATTATCTTGGTCTGAAATTTCATCAGTTTAAATAAGGGAGTTCTTATATCACTTTTTGTGCTTGTAGTAACACTAAGGTTGTTTGCAGCCCAAATGCAAACAGTGCCAGGTACATTCTTCATTGATATTTCCCGTTGCCAAAGAAGCTGGCTTTTGTCCACTCTTCAGCTCTATGTAGGTGGTCGGAACATATGTCCAAAATTAAGAGCCAGCTTTCCTTGGCAGCACTTGGAACGTCTACCCAATGTCATTATTTAAGTCTAGCTTTCATGTGTTTAGTAATAAAATCACAGGGTCTTCACCATTGCAACCACTTACCTAACATTAGGAAACTATAGAAAACAACTATGGTCATTAAGCTACAGCAGAAGGGGTCTATTTGGCTCTGTTCCCTCTACAGCGGGTGTCAGCAATCTGTGGCTCCGGAGCCGCATGCGGCTCTTTGGGCCCTCTGATGTGACTCCCTGTTGGGTGATCCCACCACTGGCTGGCCCCACCCATCGCCCTCCCAGTCACTCCTCACCTGGCCTGAGAAAGTAAGGGCGACAGCGGGTGATGGAGAAGCAGCCAGGCCAGAGACAGAGAGATACAGAGAGAGGGGGAGAAAGAGAGATATGCCAAAAGGGTTTTGTAGTTTTTTTAACAACCGGTTCTCTACCCTAATGATTGGCTGGGTAGGTGTGGCTAGGGGGGGTCATGTGACTGGTGGAAGTAAATGACTTTGAGTTGGCCACACCCACTCAGGTTTTGTGGCTCCCGGTATTTTCTTTTCTGTGGGAAAGAGGTCCAAATGGCTCTTTGAGTGTTTAAGGTTGCAGACCCCTGCTCTACACTGTTATCTAACTGGCTACTAACCCAGTTAAAGCTTCTCCACAGAGATTCTAGTATACAATAACTTGTGTGTATCTGTATGCCTGCATGCCTTCTGGATATTCCTGATGTCTGGCAAATGCTTGGACAAATCCCTGCACTTTTCTTGGCAAGATTTGCAGAAGTGGTTTCCACTGTCATCTTCTTCCTAGGGCTGAGAAGGAGTGACTGGCCCAGTCATCCAGTTAGCTTTATGCCTAAAATAGGACTAGAACTTCTAGTTTCTATCCTGGTGCATTAAAACCACTGCGCTAAACTTGCTGTCTGCCAGACATTTACTGAGTCCAAAAATAAATAATCATAATGTATTTATCAAATATTATGTCCCAGGAAAGTATCAACAAGGCTTTAGTACATCATCACCCCCTAAATGAGTGAACTCTCTGAATTCAGTTTCATGCATTTGGTTTTTAAAACTGCACTAAGTTAAACTGGAGTAAACCTGCAGTTCATGCAACCTTTGGAACTTCATATCATAGCAACCAGTGTAGAGTATTTGCTGGAGAACATCTAGGTCAAAGTAGTAGACAGAGGAAGTAAAGGAATTTCATATACTGGCCATGGAAGTTTGGAATGAACTTTGGGAAAATGTGTGATATCAAGTGTTCTTGTTGATATTCAAATGCTTTTATAAACCCTAATCAAAAAATATTTTAAGCAATTATCTGGCGGCTATGTAGAGTATAGTCTGCACTGGAAAATGTGGGCAAGCACCAAAAGGTAGAAAACATGCATTTTCTGTATCTCCATCTTGCTATCTACTCCTTGTCCGTAATTTTGCATCCCAAAGCTAGGTAGCCCTGATTTGTACTATGTTCTTTGTCTTCTACTTGATGCTTAATTCTATTATTAATGCACTGTCCAGTGACTACTATTTTATATGTTGGTACCATAGACTTTGGAAATGTCATAGTTAAAACTGAATATGTATTTCTTCTTCCTGTTCCGTAGTATGATCTGGCTGAAATGTGGGGATTGGTGTGTTTCAAAAGGACTACATACAGTTACATTTTCAGGTAAAAAACCATCAATAGAGCCAGTACAGGAGGAAAAAACTCCCTTAAGAGATACCTGACCACTAGTGAGTCTTTGGATGCATTCAGGTATTATTCTTTATAACAGTAGAGAAATAGATAAAGCTAAGCAAACTCAGGACATGGTTTACCTTGAATTGTCTGCATGTTTTCCCCTTTTTAGGGTAGACCAACTGTTGAGTTTCCCTAGTGATGATAAAGGAGAATATTTGTAGTTTGGGATTAAAATGAAGGATCCTTGGTTCTCTCTGAGTTTGGTTGTTTTTCCCCAGACATTTCATCATTGGTGGTCCCTCCCTTAAGTTCTAACTAGATCAAATCCCCGCTTAGCTTTATCATGGTCAACCAGGGTCTCTGCAGGTTATGATAAAAATGTACATTAAAAACAAGAAGATTTTAAATCACACCACCATGGCCACTATTTTGACTTGTATTACCAAATCCTGCAGATATATCTTACTAGGTGCTATTTTCCACAGGGACCATTTTGATGTGGAACAGCTTATTAATCGTTCAGATATTAGTTGGGATCTCTTTCTTTCTCTGGACCAGGTTTTCCTATCAATGAGTCATGATAAACTTAGTTTGATAATGGACAGCTGGATTTTAATTTTATAAGCATATGGCACAGAATTCAGTAGAATAATAGAATTGGAAGGGACGTTGAAGGGCTTCTGGTCCTCATCCTTGCTCAAGCAGGAGATCCTATACCATGTCAGACAAATGGCTGTCCAATCTCTTCTTAAAATCCTCCAAAAATCCATTCCACTGATTAATTGTTCTCGCTGTTAGGAAATTTCTCTTTATTTCTAGGTTAGATCTCTCCTTCATACATTTTCGTCCATTGCTTCTTGTCCTGCCTTCAAGTGTTTTGGAGAATAGTTTACTTCCTGTTCTTCCAATATCTTCCAAATATTGGAATCCTGTTATCATGTCACCCATAGTTCTTCCCTTCATTGCACTAGACATACTCAGTTACTGCAACTGTTCTTCATATGTTTTACCCTTCAATCCTTAATCATTTTTGTTACTCTTCTCAGTACTCTTTCTAAAGCAATCAAAACTGGATGCAGTATTCCAAGTGTGGTCTTACCAAGGCATTATAAACTGGTAAAAACACTTCACGTGATCTTGGTGGAGCAATGAATTCAAATTCAAGGTAAGGCTTTACTAGAGTAAAGGTGATTATATATGAATGCATCAAATTCTGAACACCTAGTGAAACATGAATTTTGGTGATCATGCTGTAGCACACTATCTTAGAGAAGACACAGCTGCTTGAAGAATGGTCGAGAGAGGTAATGTGACACCTCCATGTGCTCCAAAGTACATTTTGACCTTTGAATCCAAACAACTGTATAGCCCAAATACTTAACTATTTTCTGTAGAGATTCTCAGTCATCCAGGTCATGGTTGTCCCAAAGGTGCCTTTTCAGGAGGCAACTGGACTTTCTTGTTTTTTCTTTTGAAGATGTTTCGCTTCTCATCCAAGAAGCTTCTTCAGCTCTGACAGGATAGTGGGGAATGGAAGGATTTATATTCCTTGCAGACAGCTGATCATCTGCATCCTTTTAGCAGGCCATTGAAGCACTTGGTGGTTTATCTTTGTCCTCATGGTCACCTGAGTATGAATGGTGTGGGAGTAGGAATGGATTTCCAAAGGAAAAATTGCAGACTACAGGAACCAGGAGGATTACTCAGGTGACCTTGAGGACACAGATAAATCTCCAAGTGGCCTCAACAACTCTGTAAAAGGATGCAAATGACCAGCTGTCTGCAAGGAATATGAATCCTTCCATTCCCCACTATCCTGTCAGAGCTGAAGAAGCTTCTTGGATGAGAAGTGAAATGTCTTCAAAAGAAAAAAACCAGAAAGTCCAGTTGCTTCCTGAAATAGCACCTTTGAGTTAACTATGATTATGGGAGCGACACGGCGCACTCATGTAACACCGCTCCTGCGCGAGCTGCACTGGCTTTCGGTGGTCTTCTGGGTGCAATTCAAGGTGCTGGTTACCATCTTTAAAGCACTCCATGGCTTAAGACCTGGGTACTTACGAGATCGCCTTCTGCCACCAATAGCCTCCCACTGGCCAATTCGCTCCCACAGAGAGGGACTCCTCAGGGTGCCATCGGTCAAACAATGTCTATTGACCCCCTGGGAGTCACCTGTGGGGGCACCTGCCCTCTGGAATAATTTGCCCTCGGAGATTCATATGATCCCTGACCTACGTACCTTTCACTGTGCCCTTAAAACTTTACTGTTTCAACAGGCTGGGCTGGCTTAATAACGAATTTTAATGGGTGTTTTAGTTTTTAATCTGGGCCATATTATTTAATGTTTTAAATTGTTTTTAAATTTTATGGATATACGTATTTTATTGTGGCTGTGCACCACTCTGAGTCCCTCAGGAGAAGGGCGGTATAAAAATTTAAATAATAAATAAGTAATAAATACATATTTTCTCTTACAGATCAGCTCCAGCACTGATCACCCCTCCTGATCTAAGCACTTTCTTCCCACTTATTCAGAAGGATATGGTGACTACTTATTCAGTGGACTGATGAAAATTGCTCCTTTTATTATGCTTCCTTCTGAGACCTCTCTTTCAACCTCACTGTATTTTTGGAAAAAGAATGGCTGGAAAAATACTCTTTCCATACAGTCTTCTCGCAGAGAAAAGAGTTCCTCCTCTTGTTTTTGTCATAATCCATGATGTTTGATGTTGCATTATGTATGCAGTTTTGCCAGTTTTTATTAATGTATGTATAATTTCCTCCTCCTGTGCAAAGAGGTCTGCCTGCTCTTCCTTTAAATTTTTTAGGAGCTTTGAGAGCTGTCTGCTGAAGAGAACACCGGATGCTCTGGGTCTCTTCAGGGAAAGGAAATGGGGGGAAGATAGCTCTCCCACTAGGACCATTGCCAGTTAAGAGTAGGGAAAAGAGGAATATTTAACTGGTGTGAATCTCAGAGGACTGGAACAAGAAAGTGGGAGTAAGCATGAAGGAGCAAAATGGCAGAGATTATCCTTTAACAACCACTTTGTTCTTATTTGTTGTTGTTGTTAGTTGTGAAGTCATGTCCGACCCATCGCGACCCCATGGACAATGTTCCTCCAGGCCTTCCTGTCCTCTACCATCCTCTGGAGTCCATTTAAGCTCACCTGGACTGCTTAAATGACTCCATCCACCATCTCGTTCCCTCTGTCATCCCCTTCTCCTTTTGCCCTCAATCTTTCCCAGCATTAGGCTCTTCTCCAGTGAGTCCTTCCTTCTTTGTTCTTATAATGTTCCTCAAATCATATCCAAGAATTATAGCCATACTAGACACACAGACTTGCTATTCTTGAAAAAGATTTTAAACTGTTTTAATATATGCCTAAAGACGTCCTGCTACTGGTTTCATTGCAGTTGATGAGAAGTTTCATCCATTTTTATAGGTGAGGATTTCTAACATTTGGTGGATGATCTCTAACATTAGAGAGAGTGCTAGCAACTTTTTAAAAATTTATTTAACGTTTTAAGGAATTTGCTCTTACCCCAATCTTAGGTTGCTTGGTTGTTCTCCAGAATGTCATATTATTATACCAATTGCTGCAAAATATAGAGATTAAGCTATATTAACTATTGCCTGGAATCAAGATCACGCTGTAAGATGTCTGGACAAAAAGGTTCAGTTGTTAATTACTTTTTTAGGCTCAATTCAGGAAATTTTTCTTTTTTTAAAATAAAATACTAAATAATTTACAGATTTGCAATCTAAAGGGTTTTCTTTGCTAATATTCTGCCAGGAAATTAAGATCTGTAGGAGAAATTCTTTTGAAAATGGGTAGGTATCGTATGTAGATTGACTCCTTCTTCCTCATTGCTTTTCAAATCACCTGGGTGTGCTCTCAATTTGTTGGAGTTGAGAAGGGAGGGGAGAGGAGTTGTAGCTAGATAGCAGTGATGCAAAGAGCTTTGTTGGAAGCTCTTTAGAAATTGGGTTTTCCTTTGCAAATAAGCTTCATTGTCCTGTTCTACTATGGTACATTTAAAGAGATAGGGCTGTGATGGCAAACCTAAAGGCTATTGCTTAATGCATTGCAAGCTGTCCTGAGTTTCCGGAGAAGGGCAGCATATAAATCAAATTAAAAAAAAAAAAAACCTGTGGCACGCGTGCCCGAACTGGCACGTGGAGCCATGTCACCTGGCATGCATGGCGTCGCTTGTTCCTCTTCCAGCTTTCCTGGCACGAATGCACCAGTGATGATCAGCTGGTCTTTGTGTGTGAGACAGTGCTGGAAACCAGAAGAACTGGTCTTCCATTTTCTGGCGTGAGCATGCACGCCGGCCAGCTGATTGGTGCGTACGCATGTGCGGCAGTAACCAGAAGACTTGCTGGCCAGCGCACATGCACACGCCAGAAACCAGAACTACCTTATCCGGCGCACACATGCCCCCTGGGCAGCTCCTCTTCCTGGTCGCGGCCCTGACGAAAGGGCGCGTGCAATGTGCTCGCCATCACTGAGATAAGTTGAGGAACAAAGGCCTCTCTGACCAGTGAAGAGAAACTGGAATGCGAGGGAGGGAGGTTATCACACAACTTTAGCCAGGTGCGATAAGATCGGAGAAACTCCATGAAAATTAAAATGCAAAGGTCTAAACTCTCCCCTTGGTTACTATTATGTTCGTCCATCTTTCTATCATCCCTTTCCCCCCTTTTTCAATAGCCAAGAGCATCAATTTCTCTGTGTTTATCCACCTGTTTCTTCCTTCTGGTTTCATTCCAAATAGCCCCTCCTCTGTCCTATTTGGACCTTCAAAGATGAAAGAAGGAGGAAGTTTCCTGCCCAACTTTTCCCTGTACCTTCCATTTACCTAGACATTTTCTGAATGCATTTCCCTAGAAAAGATTTATTCTTATGCATAAAAAATGGAAGGACACTTTGAGTCCCACAATGGACAAATATCTGCAAAAGTTGATGGAGTTAGCAGAGATGGCTGATTGAAGAAAAAAAAAACACAATTAATTTTGTTTCTACTTGGAAACCGCTTTTGGACTTTGTGCTTGAGGAGGGGGGGGGGAAATGAAGCTTTGATTAGATAGGTTTCTTGTTATAGACCTAGCTAATATGTGTTATCACAGAAAAGCGAAAAGTGGAGGTTTTATGTTTACCTTATTCTACTGCACCAAAAGGAACTGGAAGTCAATGCTTTTCTCTTCCCCTTTATCCTATACTTTTTCCTCTTCCCCTTTTCTTTCTCCCTTTTCCAATATTTTCACCTTTTTATTATTTCTACATATTATATTTTGATAAACTGATAAAAAATATGAACAAGAAAAGACTTATCCTCTTTCTTTGCCTGCAGCTTCCTCTTAAATATACATTCAGGGGTGAGTCAACTTGGGCTGCCATTTCCCCTTCAACATTTCTAACCAGCTTGAAAGCTGCAGTATCTGCTGTTCACCCAGAATTGTCACTGCTCTACATCTGAGCGAGTTTTCTTCTGCATTGTGAGGGAGAGAGTCAGCAGGTGACATATGAGTCACTGAAATGTCAGTATTAAATACAGTACTAAATACATCAGATTTCCAGTGACTGACCTCAGAATGTTTGCATATCATGTTAGACAGCTGGAAATAAATGGCAGGGAGTATGCAGAGTAAGCCACACATATATATACACACACACATCCTTATGCAGATGACAAAACTTAATTAGCTTATCTGTCTTTTGGAGGTATATTCAGGGGTAGTCATTTAGCTGAACTTTACTTTGCAACCTGTTCTGTCCTTCTGCATACTTCAGTGAAATTTGCATAAACAATACAACTATAATTATCCATGTTTCCCACCAGATTAGGGGAGAAAATGACTAATTAATCTTATTTACATGAGGATGAGGTTAATTACATAGACATACTAATGCTTGCCACCCTGCTATATTGTAATATGTCATATAAATGATGATGGTGTAAAATATGAATTTAACAAGCCTTCAGTAAAGAGACTATAAGAATGTGCAGATATGTTTGCCTCACTAGAGCCTGCAGTTTTCAATATTTGGCAATGGGGAAAATCGATATCTTCCCTACACACTGGTCCAAAGGTGAGCACAGAAGATGGGCAACCTCCCCCCAAAAAAACCAGTTAGTTTATGTGCACTGCATGTAAAAAGTGGGCAGAGTTTTAACTGTACTGCTATGAATGCTATTTGACCCTTTTTTACCATACTTTGTGGACACCCCTACTTTTTTCCATAAAAATGAGTAGTTAATCCTAATTTCCCTACCTACAAAAAAAAAAAAAAAGCCAAACAGTGAGCTTATGGACAAATCTGTGGGCAATATTCTATCTAGGCCATAGAAGCAAATGTGCAAGACATGAAGTCTTCTCAGTAACTGTCAGGCCTGCCCCAGTCAGGTCCCTTAGGAAAGAGAGACCCTCGACTCCATTTAGGTGAAATGATAGCAATAGCACTTAGACTTATATACTGCTTCACAGTGCTTTACAGCCCTCTCTAAGCAGTTTACAGAGTCAGCATATTGCTCCCAACAGTCTGGGTCCTCATTTTACCAAGCTCGGAAAAATGGAAGGCTGAGTCAACCTTGAGCCTGGTGAGATTTGAACTGCCAAATTGCAAGTAGCCAGCAGTTAGCAGATATAGCCTGCAGTACTGCATTCTAACCACTGCACCACCTCTACTACTCCACTAACCACTGCGGCTCATGATAGATTATTTTATTAAAGATTGCTGGTTGCAGTAAAGTCAGGCTAGAACTAAAATTCCCAAGCAATAGGTTACAGATTTCTCCCTTCATCCCAGCCTTCCCATTTTAATGAGTTCATCTTCACCCAATAAGGAGTCGCATAGTGTTTTGAGAATCACTGAGATGTTTGGGGCAATCCACATTCCATTCTCAGGGTGTGTGACCTTGAAGACTGACACAAACAGTTCGTGCTTCCCTGGTCTTCATCAAGTTGTCATCCCACCTCCCTATTTCTCATCTCATCTCCATACATGTTTATTGTCAATTTGTCTCCCTCGCTCCCTCCACCCTAGCTTTTGATGGCAGGATGCCAGCAAGGCATCAAGATGAAAATGGCAGAACTGACAGTAACAGTATGGCCGCCCTGGGCAACTTTGGACTAGAGAAGAGAGAATTTTGAGGAAAAGAATTACAAACACCTGCATTGCTTTATATTTATAAACTCCTGAAAACTATATTTAGAAAAAAAAAAGAGAAGTGACATATTTTTATTCCAGTTAAAATATAAATTATACATAAGATATACAACAACGAATGTTTATTTTTGATCACCGACCAGCATAAAATACAAACAAGGAAAATTATATTCAGTTCAATAATTCTAAACCTGTAAGCAATGAAGAATAACTAAAAAATAGAGTTGCTAATACAAGACAATAATATTCAAACACTAAAATAGCTTTATAAAATTTCTCGTTGGTTCTAAGAGTAAACTGAAAAGGGGTTTCTGAAGGCCACAAAATGATATAAGAAGAAGTGAAGATTAGACAGAAAAGATATAAAAGAGCAAATATCCATGCCCAGTACCCTTAATTATCTGTTTGCAAATTTTAGTTGTGCCCTGGCAAAATCTAGCTATGTTGTATGTAACAGGTGGTTCTTTCTCTGAGAGAAGAAAATCAAAAAGAAAATTTTCATGATGACCTTATAACACGTGTCAATAAAAGAAAGAGGAAAGTTTATCAACTACACTGGTAACAGAGACAATGTATAAACACGTGTGGTGATCTCAACAGCCTTCATGCTGGACAAGCTTTTCCCCACATGTGGACTTTGGTAAATCTCCCATTCAGAACTGAAGCAGGTCAAATATCACGCCAGAAAGTCTGTTTGTTGAGCAGGAGAGACTACATTCGTCAGGTATCTGCCCAGTTCCCACCTAGAATAAGTTGTTTGTGCTTAAGTTTGGATAGAATTTGACTGACCTCATTCTGGAATTCTATATCTAGGACCTTTTCCCTAATGATTCTTTTAGCCTGAGTGTATTCAAAAGGAAGCAGTTGCTTAAGTGGCAAGCCATAATGGGCAAGGTTCCTCAGAACTGCCTGTTGCCATGGAGATCGAAACTGATCTGTCAGGACAAATGGAGTCTACCTTGATGATGGGGAAAAGTGGCATTTGACCCAATACGTGAGTATTGACAGCCATGGTCTCAGCTTCTCACTTTTTGGTGACCTGCTTTCCTTCTGAGCATCACATTCGATACACATCTGGCCTCTTGAAAAGGGGTTTGCAAAAAAAATTATTTGGATAGCTTCAAATGGTTGACAGGGAGGGAATGCTGAGCACCATACAACATTTGGCCCAAGGGGTTTCTCTGTAAAAAGTTTCAGAGCTGCTCGTGAGGTATTTCTTACTCTGTGTCCTCTCTCAAAGCTTTTAATAGCTACTGGATTCCCTTGTGCAGAGTCGGTGTAACAGTGAGATGGGCGGCATATAAATTTAATAAACAAAATAAATCTTTCAGGCACCTCTAAGGTAAAGCACTATCCCTGAGGATTTGAAGCTTTTAACTTACTCAATTTCCTTTGAAACAATGTAATGAAAAGAAGGACTAGGGGAGACATGATAGCAGTGTTCCAATATCTCAGCGGCTGCCACAAAGAAAAGAGAGTCAAGCTATTCTCCAAAGCACGTGAGGGTAGGACAAGAAGCAATGGGTGGAAACTAATCAAGGAGAGAAGCAACTTAGAACTCAGGAGAAATTTCCTGACAATTAGAACAATTAATCAGTGGAACAACTTGCCTGCAGAAGTTGTAAATGCTCCAACACTAGAAGTTTTTAAGAAGATGTTGGATAACCATTTGTCTGAAGTGGTGTAGGGTTTCCTGCCTAAGCAGGGGCTTAGACTAGAAAACCTCCAAGGTCTCTTCCAACTCTGTTATTCTATTTTAATATAAATAGGAATATCTATAACAATTGGTTAATCAATTTCTTCTCTGATACAGTATTATTGTTAGTATTGGGATGAGTTACTGCTCTTCCTCCCTCCCTCCCCTTTTTCTTCCCATTGCTCTGATCCTCCTTCAGCCTGAAGGCCAGCAGAAAATCCCTAGATTTTCTATTTTTATTTGTTTGGCTTGTCCACAGATCAGTGGACTCAGGTTTATCCTGCACAACAGCTCAGAAACCAGGGGTGTTCCAATCTCTCTCTATGTGTGTGTGTGAGAGAGAGAGAGACAGACAGACAGACAGACAGACAGAGACAGACAGACAGACAGAGACAGACAGACAGAGACAGAGACACACACAGAGAGAGAGACTACAACAGCTGCTTTCGTCTTCCAAGGAGAGATCTCTCTCCCATCCATCCATCCATGCATGCATCCATCCAGCTTAAGCAAAGGATTAAGGAAGAGGTGGCACTTCTCAGAAAACATGTTGTTCAACAGCCCTTCAACTTTGACAGTACCACTGTGTGAGCTCTTCTTAAACCTTCAGTAAGAATTGTGTGTGCTAATCCTACTCAATCTCATTGAAAAATGCCTTTACAAAACAAAACTACAAAACTTTAAAAAGCTGTACCTTACACGGAAGCTGCTTACATGCACAGTGGCAGACAACACATATGAGGGAGATAGGCATTTTAGAAATATAATAAACAAATAATACATACATACATACATACATACCAATCTCTATTTCTATCCCAGAAGTATTGCAAGTTATCTTTAACACAGGAAAATCCTGGCATGTCTGAAGATCGTATGAAAAACCTTTCAAGAGAGATGGTGAAAGTTTCCATTAACATGCTCACTGAAGCTTTCAACAAAACCACAAAAGTAGAGGTTGGACTATAGCTTGCTATTAAAAATTCAGACATCTATTTGAGTACCCCATAAAAAGAGGTCTAACTTAATATATATACACTGAGGGTTAGGAGAGCAATTGCTATGGAAGCAGACCAACCATAGTTTGTTATGAATAAATTCCACTTGAAAGCTTTGATGTACTTGCAATTAATATGCATCCCATTGTTTTCAGTAGGATTTAATTCTCATGACTGAATCCTGGTTATGCTCCTATAATTTTGTCTGTTTTAATGTTGTCGTTGGACTCTTTACCAATCAGAACCTCTTTACACAGCCAATATTATTTCATACTTATGGCCAATTACATTAATAATGAAAGTTATCCATTCATCTAAGTATAAAATAGCTTTGGGATGTGTACTTTTAATGAATATTGATACAGAAGAACTAGCATGTTTTTCACATAGCATCCTTACAGAATAGAATATAATTCTTTATTGGCCAAGTGTGATTGGACACATAAGGAATTTGTCCTTGGTGAATATGCTCTCAGTGTACATAAGAAGACAAGATACGCTCGTCAAGAATCACAAGGCACAACACCCAGTGACAGTCATACGGTACAATAAGCAATCAAATCATACTAGGAAATAATCAATATCAATATAAATCACAAGGATACAAGCAACAAAGTTACAGTCATGCAGCCACAAGTGGGAGGAGATGGGCAACAGTAACGATGAGAAGACCAATAGCAATAGTAATGCTGTTACTATATTAGTATATTAGCTATTACTAATGCTATTACAGGGGGAGAGCTTTCTCTGTGGGCGCACCCACCCTCTGGAACCAACTTCCTTTGGAGCTCCGGATGGCCCCCGACCTTCGCTCGTTCCGCCACAATTTGAAGACCTGGTTGTTCCGTAGCCTGGACTGATGGGGGGTTTCTTAATGAATTTTAAATTGTTTTAAATTGGAATTTTAATTTTACATTGTCTTTTAATGAGGAACTGTGCATTTTTACCGTTGTGAGCCGCCCTAAGTCCTTGGAGATAGGGCAGCCTAATGTGAATAGTTTGACAGTGTTGAGGGGATTATTTGTTTAGCAAAGTGATGGCATTCGGGGAAAAACTGTTCTTGGTGTGCAGTGCTCTATAGTGTCGTTTTGAGAGTAGGAGGTGAAATAAATTATGTCCAGGATGTGAGGAGCCTGTAAATATTTTCACAGCCCTCTTCTTGACTCGTGCAGTATACAAGTCCTCAATGGAAGGCAGGTTGGTAGTGATTGTTTTTTCTGCGATTCTAACTATCCTCTGAAGTCTGTGTCTGTCTTATTGGGTTGCAGAACCAAACCAGACAGTTATAGAGGTGCAGATGACAGACTCAGTAATGACAGTAATTCCTCTAGAACTGTATTAGCAGCTCCTTGGACAATATGCAATGTATAATTCTTTTGCCACATGAAGAATATGATTTCTGTATAACCAAATCATCACAACAGCTCATAACTCCAGTTTGAATTAAAGTAAAAGAAGCAATTAAAAAAGAAACAATTAAAACTGTAATTAAAATCACACATGGACCCACAGAACAGCAGAGTTAGAATAACAAAGTTGGAAGGGACTTTGAAGGTCTCCTAGTCCAACTCTCTGCTCAGGCAGGAAACCCTACACCACTTCAGACAAATGGTTGCCCAATCTCTTCTTAAAAACTTCCAGTGTTGGAGCATTCACAACTTCTGGAGGCAAGTTGTTCCACTGATTAATTATTCTAACCTACAGGAAATGTCTCCTTAGTTCTAGGTTGCTTCTTTTCTGTTATTAAGTATATGAGCCATCCAGAGTCACATAGGTGAGATAGACAGACAATTACATAAATTGAATTAAATAAATAAATATATCTCATAAGTCTCATCTGCAATTCTTATGATTTCTTTATATGTTCTTAACAAGAATGGAAAGCTCTCAGCAGACAGACCAGAAGCTATTTAGGGCTTTGAAGATTCGGATCAATACTTTAAGCATGAAAACTAACTGATAACCTATGCATTAATTTTAGCATGAAAATAATAGTGGTCTGATATAAGATATGGATAATCTACCTCTCTTTGCACTTATGCCTAGTTTACCTACCAGGAAGCACAGTGATAGGTCTTTGGAGCAGTAATGATTGCCTGCTGCTGTTGAACCCACCACTTTCCTTCTCTTTGGAGAAAAAAGTTGTGAATCTAATACCACATCTGTCTAACCCAGGGGTCGGCAACCTTAAACACTCAAAGAGCCACAAAGGTCCTAACTGGAAGCCCCCTGTACAATTCTGGAGCTGACCGGAAGTCCGGTTCCCCCACCATAGAGTATCCTCCTAGCATGGTATCCTTTTTTCCTATGCTGACCGGAAGTCTGGTTCCCCCCACCATAGAGTCTCCTCCTAGTGTGGCATCCTTTTTCCTCTACCTATCCTAACTGAAAGACCTATCAATTGTGGAACCAACCAGCGACAAGGAGCTGCAGCAGAGGGATGAAAGAGCTACATGTGGCTCCAGAGCCGTGGGTTGCTGACCCCTAGTCTAACCTCATCTGCTGCCTTTAGCATCATGAGGAACACAATTTCATTATCAATTTTGAAGTCGGGAGTACTTTCAGATCAGGAGTACCAGAAGAAGTCCTGGTGGGGCAGCAGAGTAAAGCATTATTATTAACATCAGCTGTCTGCAATTACTGCAAGTTCAAATCTCACCAGGCTCAGGGTTGACTCAGCCTTCCATCCTTTCTAAGGTAGGTAAAATGAGGACCCAGATTGTGGGGGCAATAAGCTGACTTTGTATAAATATACAAAAGTATGAAGGCTATTGCTTAACGCATTGTAAGCCGCCCTGAGTCTCCAGAGAAGGGCGGCATATAAATCAAATTAAAAAAAAAAAGCCATGGTCAAAAAAGGTCCAAGCGGCAGCCACGATGGTGGAATTGAAGCTCTGCAAAAACCACTGTTTCTAATCCACTGTGTCAGATAGCAAAATATCTCAGATTCCTTCACAAACTGCTGGCATGTAGAGTCCTCACCAGTATAGAAGCCTGCAATCACTTATTTGTATGATGCACCAAGAGAAAACATTTACACATCTTCACAGATTTGCAAACAGCCCTTTCGCCAATCCAGCGTTTTTGAATCCCTATGCTACAGAGTTTTGGATGTCATTTTCATTCTGCAAGTAGGTCAGAAATAACCCCTGCATTTCTGTGCAGATGTACGAATGCTAAATGAAATTCCATTTTAAGATATGCAATTCACTTCCAAGATATGCAATTTGCTAAAGGGACTTAGAGAGAGAGAAAGAGAAAAATTATTGAATTAGACATCTGCACACCGTTTTGTACTGTGTACCTTCCTGTCTCCTCATCCATTAGTGAAATTGACTTAAGTGGTCAGCATGGTAAATGGTCTGAATGACTTAGATGATATTAAAATTCCACTAATTAAACTAATTTTGGGATTCACCTACTTGCTTTTATCAAGGTCAACTTAACAAAAAAGTGAAGTATATTAATGTTCCACTTCCTCTTTATTGAATGGGCTCAGAAGGATTAGAAGGAAAACCAGATTTCTCAATATTTTCTTTTCAATCCTTCTAGTCTATTTAACTCAGAATATTCCTACAGTGCCTTAGATTCCACTCTACAATCCCTCAAAAGCCATCTGAAGGTAATCTATGATTATATTTACTTCTGCCTCAAAACACTGAGAACAAAGAGCAAAGAAATTCATTTAATCATTGCCCTCTCTGAGTTGAGACAGCTCCAGGAGTAATAAAAATTCTCTCCATGGGGAAGAATGAAGGAAATAAAGGAGTTTCTACCTCCCTGACCATATCCTTATTTTATGTTGTGTGCATTTGTCTGATGGCATGCAATACATTCGAGTGATTTGTTTAAGCTGGCAACTAAAATAATAATAATAATAATTCCTCTTGAAACGTGTAGTGCAGGTGAAAACTAGGAAGCAAAATTAAGAAAAAAAATCCTACACAGGTAGCCCTCAATTTACAAACTTTTGTTTAGTGACCATTTGAAGTTACAACGGGGCTGAGAAAAACTGATTTATGACCATTTTTCACATTTATGACCATTGCAGCACACACACACACCCAGACATGTGATCAAAATTTGGATGTGTTGGAAGAAAAATCCAGTTGGGTTCCAACCCGGCAGAAAGACTCTGGAAATAAAATGGAGGCTGACTGGAAAGAAGGCCTCTCTTTATTGATGAACAGAACCAACAACAGCATGTAGATCTGGGACAGCTGACAAATTGGTTAGATGAATGGATGGACCTTTATAGGTTTTTGTGACTTTGAAGTTTGAACTGTTCTTGGGATTGTGCAGTGAAGAAGCTTTTGTGTCTCTTGCTATTTCAGTGGTGGTGGGTTAATCCTATTCTGTCCTAAAGGTCATGTCCTCTCCTTCTTAATCCCATCACCTGGAGCTGAAGGAGTTTTGTTTATGAATAGATTGGCCCAATCTTTCTTAATGGGCACAAAATATCCATCTCTAAAGACTTTGGGCATCTGCTGGAGGCTGTTGGAGCTGCTTTCTGCCTTTAAGAATTCTTTTCAATTTCTCCTTTAGGGAAATATAGTATTCTGCCTCTTCATATTCCCCAAAACATTTCATTCTCTGGGAGGGGTGACTTCCCACAGATGCTTGGCAATTGACTCATATTTATGACAGTTGCAGTGTCCCAGGGTCATGTGATCTCCTTTTGTGACCTTCTGACAAGCACAGTCAATGAAGAAGTCAGACTAACTTAATAACCATTTTAAACTTAAAAGAACTGCAGTGATTCACTTAACATGTGTGGCAATAAAGGTCATAAAATGGGGCAAAACTCACTTAACAACTGTATTGTTTAGCAAAGGAAATGTTGGGCAGCCTTAAGTCAAGGACTATCTTCTTTGGAGACATAGATTTGAACTCCTGATGCCATTTTGATAACTCATGTACATGGATTCGAACGAAAATGGGCCATAGAGAGTCTCATTTTTCCCTGTTAAAAGACATTTAACAAGAAACAAGGAAAACAGGCACCACTTTTGCCAAGCTTTATCAGAAAAGTCAAGCAGCTGTGCTTCCCCAATTCCTGTCCTTTTTAATTGTTTTACATTCTCCTGTAGCCATTTTCCCCTTCTGAATGACAGCTGGATGCAGCTTAATGCAGAAGTAGCAAATAGATACTTTCTGCTTTCAAATAACAGGCACAGAAGACGTCTCAGTAAGCGTATTTTAGCAAATGATGACATCTAATGCTCCTACCAGGAGTGAAATCCAGCAGGTTCTGACAGGTTCTGGAGAACCGGTAGCAGAAATTTTGAGTAATTCGAAGAACCAGTAGTGGAAATTTTGAGTAGTTCGGAAAATCGGCAAATACCACCTCTGGCTGGCCCCAGAGGGTGGGAATTGAGATTTTGCAATATCCTTCCCCCAAGAGTGGAGAGGGAATGGAGATTTTGCAGTATCCTTCCCCTACCATACCCACCAAGCCATGCCCACCAAGCCACACCATGCCCACCAAGCCAGACCCACAGAACCAGTAATAAAAAAAATGGATTTCACCACTGGCTCCTACCCTTCCTTTTAGATTCTCTTAGACTCTTGTTTTTTAAAAAATAACGTATCTTCCAATTTTGTTAGATTCTGATGTATCTTCTTTTATTTATTTATTTATTTATCAAATTTCTACACCATCCATCTCACCTAAGTGACTCTGGGTGGTTTACAAACTGTGCTAATTGTACCACAATCTGCTTATGTTAGATTATTACCATAATAAAGGTTTGTTCTGTTTTGATTTGATCAACAGTCCATCTTCAACAACCACTGGAGTTGCCTAACTCAATTTTTGTTGTCAGCCATCATCACATTTCCAAATGTTTGCTTACCAAGTAGTTTTATTGTGCATTAAATCCACTAATTTCCTAGAACTAAATCAGTTGAGTTTTCAAATTGAGAAATTCTTCGGTAGCTTCCTCTTTCACCTATGGGGATAATGGTTAATGGACAGTGATGTGAAGGAAACTGGCAAGCATGGAGTTTTATAAACAAGCATAAGCATATTAGCAAGCTAAACCAAAGATATATAACTTTTCTGGAAAGCAGAAGTTAATTCAGTTTAAAGTTTAATTCGATTTAAATTTAAATTTTGAATTAAATTTAAATTTTAATTTCAAATTAAAATGTGATTAATATGATTGATTCTTCTACTTTTATCATTTTTGTCTTATAAAAATGAAAATAAATAAAACATGAAAATAAATAAATAAATAAAATTCAATAGGGCAACCACTAGAGATTTAACTCCATGTTAACTATTTTAATTGCCTGATATTTTTCGGCAGAGGGCAGAAGAAAAGGACCTAGGATGTCTTGGAGTTTCAAGCTGTTCCTTCCTAAGTAAAATTCAGGATCTTATTCTTTAACATTACCACTGATTAATATTTATACTCTGCTATATCCTAGCTATAATCTTATTTAACTTTTGTAGTTTTGCATTATATTCCAATATATAACATATTCTAGCCTTTTGAACGTGTTTCTTAACTTTTGAGAACTTTTTCTATTACCGTATTTTTCTGAGTATAAGATGCTCTGGACTATAAGACGCACCTACCTTTTGGGGGGAGGAAAGCAAGAAAAGAAAATCTGCCTCTTCCTCCCAGCAATTTGGCTCCTTGCAGCAAATAGCCCGTTTCAGCTTCAGCTTCAGCACAGTCTGATTAGCACAAGCAGCTGATTGTCGGTTGGATTGGCCTCTTGAAGATCAGCTGTTTCAGGCTGCAGGGATTGCCCTAGCCTATTACTGCCTCCGCGTGCCCCATTTTCCGGGGGGGGGGCGGGTGGACGGAGCTACATTTGGTGTATAAGACACACCCAAATTTTCACCCTCTCTTGGGGGGGGGGAGTGCGTCTTATGCTCCAAAAAATACAGTAGTTCATTTTAAAATTTTGGCCTCAGTCCAGAAATCTCACAGCTTGTTAGCAATCTCAAGGAAAATTTATAATTTTCCTACTCACTCCACAACAAAAATTTGTGAAAATGAAGCATTTGAAACCTGATGAATGGCATGAAATAATGGTCTGCCAATTAAGGGAGCAAAGTTAACCCATATATTCTCTGGGGGAATACTTGAGTTACCACCTAAAATTATGGGGGGAAATAATTGTAAGTCTTTCCCAGGGGGGAAAGACTTACAATGGCTCCAAAATGTGCAGCCTGTTTTCCTCAGTTTTGCTCCTATTGATCGCAGTTTTGGAAAAAAAACATGAAGAAAAGGTAAAATGAAAAATAATACCGGTAGTTTGCAGAAGAAAAATCCAGAAATAAGCAAGTTTGTATATTAACCTTGTCTGTTTATGTTGATAAGGAAAGCAACATTATGTGTTTGTCTTAGGTGAGTTACAGATATTCCTTATAACCTTTATTTAGTGCTCTTCTATGTTTGTTAGTTTCCACAAGCAAAAAATGGTTTATGTGGGGAGCTCCCTTCATTTTACCTCAAACAGTTTGAGAGGGAAGCTAAGATGAAAGAAAATGACCATCCCTAAATTGCCCAGTGAATTACTGTGGCTGAGTGTGGACTTGAATCCGGATTTCCCCAATCAGGGTCCAAACCCGTAACAAGATGGTCTACCTAAATTCTGCTATGTAAGTAGTGTTGCATTTATTTAATACACCATTTAATGTGGAGGGGGGAGGATAATGATTTCCCTGAAGACCAGAGCAGTGGTGCGTTTCAAAAATTTTTATTACTGGTTCTGTGGGTGTGGCTTGGTGGGCGTGGCTTGGTGGGTGTGGCAGGGGAAGGATACTGTAAAATCTCCATTCCCTCCCCAATCCAGGGGAAGGTTACTGCAAAATCCCCATTTCCTCCTGATCAGCTGGGACTTGGGAGGCAAAGAATAAATGGGCCGGGGCCAGTCAGAATTTTTACTACCAGTTCTCTGAACTACTCAAAATTTCTGCTACCGGTTCTCCAGAACTGGTCAGAACCTGCTAAATACCACCTCTGGACCAGAGATATTTTTTCTGTCAATAAGAAAAGACATAACCACAGACTTAACAGAGCTGCATGTGCGGACTTTGTTCCATTTTAGGTAATCAGATATTCTAAACTAAACCAGAAATAATTTAAAATATGAAGGATCAGACAGAATCATAGCAAATGCAAAGTCCTTGTGTAAAAATGTTCAAGGTATAGTTTAAGTATATCATCAATTGATATATTTAATGACCCTGAATCTATTTCAGATTTTGAAACAGAACGGACGTTGTGATCCTGAACGTCCATTTTCGGGGCGCTGCGACTCCAATCCATGGATGGGTAGTATCTCTTAGTTGCTGGGCAAAACTGAGTGTTAATTACTTCCCTTTGCTAGGCCACGCCCACCTCGACCAATTAGCTTCAGTCTTTTCTCACGAAGGCACAGGAAGAAGGCCAACCATAGAACTCCAACACAATAACCAACATATAAATACAACAGGAAGCCAAATGGGTGGATATGGATTGGAGTCGCAGCGCCCCGAAAATGGACGTTCAGGATCACAACGTCCATTTTCCATTGCGCTGCTCCTCCAATCCATGGATGGGATGTACCCAAGTTCAAATGCCCAGGGCGGGAGGCTGACTGGAGTCCTCATTCCGGGGCGTGGCTACTTGCTGCAAGACTCCACGACCAAACGAGGCATCCGACGAGGCATACTGGTCAATTTTGTAGTGCCAGATAAAGGAGGAGTCAGAAGCCCAAGAGGCAGCTCTACAGATTTCAGACACTGATGCATTCGTCGACCAAGCTGCTGACGCAGCAGCACTGTGAGTTGAATGAGCATAAATTCGCGCTGGACAAGGACGCGTTCTCACATCGTAGGCCGTGGTAATACAAGCCTTAATCCACCGGGCAATTGTAGTAGACGAAACCTTCCTCCCCATCGAGGAAGGAGTGAAAGAGACAAGGAAGGATTCAGTCCGACGAAAGGACTCTGTCCGTTTGATATAACGCCTGAGAGCCCATCTAACGTCCAAAGTATGCCACAAGGATTCAGTCTGGTTGTGAGGGTGTGGACAAAAGTTAGGCAAAACTAACTCTTGGGCGCGGTGGAATTGCGAATTTATCTTTGGTAAGAAAGATGGGTCCAAGCGCAGAACCACCCTATCGCTGTGAAATATGCAAAGGTCCTTGTGCACCGACAGAGCCGTAAGTTCGGATACACGCCTAGCCGATGTAATGGCTAAAAGAAAGGTGACTTTAAGGGTCAGAAACTTTAGGGACACAGAAGCCAAGGGTTCAAATGGCGAGGAGGTAAGCGCTTGAAGCACCAACGGAAGATCCCAGGATGGGTACCTGTGTACCACAGGCGGCGAGATGTTGGTGGCGCTGTGGAGAAAACTCTTAATCCTGGGGTTGTGAGAAAGAGTACGGTGTCTCTCGCAACAAATGACAGTAGATAAGGCCGCCACCTGACGACGAAGCGTGGCAGGAGCAAGACCCTTGGCTAAACCGTCATGTAAAAAGTCCAGGACATCCGGAACATCCGTAGAGGTTGGGTCCACATGATGGGAAACACACCAGGAGGAAAATGAACGCCAAGAAGATTCATAAATCCTAGTGGTGGATGGACGCCTGGCAGCTTGGATCACCTTAATGACGTTCGAAGACAATCTGTCCTTTTGTAGTTGGAGCCGCTCATGCGCCAGGCAGCCAATCGGAGCCACCCTGGGTCGGGGTGGAAGATGACCCCCTGGCTGAGCATCCTCTCCTCCAGAGGTAATATCCACGGAGGAGCCACAGACAGGCCCACCAGATCCGCATACCAGGGTCTGCGAGGCCACTGCGGTGCGATCAGAAGCAATTCGGCTTTCTCCAATAGCATCTTCCGAATCAGCTTTGGAATCAGCGGTAGCGGCGGGAAGGCGTAGAGAAGGCCGGAAGGCCACTGGCAGCGTAGGGCGTCGTAACCTTCTGCTCCGCCGGTCGGGTAACGGGTGTAGAACCTCGGCAACTGGGCGTTTTGGGGAGTGGCGAAGAGGTCCGCTTGAGGACGACCGAAGCAACTTACAATCCGCTCGAAGAGGGCCGGATTGAGGGACCACTCTGCTGGGTCTATGTGCTCCCTGCTGAGCCAGTCCGCCATGATGTTGTCCTGCCCCGATATGTGGTCCGCCACTAGTGAAGCAGTGTGTTGCTCTGCCCAAGCCAACAAACTCTCCGACTCCATCATCAGGGACCTGGAGCGTGTGCCCCCTTCCCGATTTATGTGCGCCTTGGTGGTGACATTGTCCGTCCGGACTAACACGTGTTGTCCCTCCAAGGCGTGCACGAAATGACGTAAGGCGAGACGAACAGCCCTCAACTCCAGCCAATTGATGCTGTTCGCCTGTTCTGCTGGAGACCACTGACCTTGAATCACTGCATCCTGCAGATGAGCCCCCCAGCCCGACAGGCTGGCATCGGTAATCAGGATCACATGGTCCGGTTCGAGAAAGACACAACCCCTCTGAAGAGCGGGGGACCTCCACCACGTGAGTGACAGGCGAGCTTGTGGGGACAAGAGAATCTGGTGAGTAGATGCTATGCGGTGTGTTCTCTGGAAGGGGAGCAACAGCCACTGAAGTGGACGTGAATGTCTGCGTGCCCACCGAACAACGTTGATGCAGGATACTAACTTCTCCAACAACTGATTCAACAGGAGCAGGGACACCTTCCTCTGGGACTGGATCCGCCTCACCACAGCTCTGATGTCGTGAATTCGATCTGGGGACAGAAACACCTGGCCCAATTGGGAATCGATTACTGCACCCAGATGTTGGAGCCGCGTCGTAGGCGTCAGATGGCTCTTTTGCCAGTTGATGGAGAAGCCGTGACTCTGGAACGCCTGGAGAACTATCTCCATGTCCGTTTGAGCCTGCGACGGTGACGTTGACATCACAAGCAGATCGTCCAGATAACAGCTGAGACGTACGGAACGGGACCTGACAGAAGCCGCGACCACGGTCACCAGTTTCGTGAAGGTCCTGGGGGCCGAGGACAGTCCGAAGGGCATCACCCGATACTGAAAATGCATGTTGTTGTACTCGAAGCGGAGGTAGCGACGATGCAGTGGGTGGATGGGGACATGCAGGTATGCTTCGCGCAGATCTACAGACTGAAGATAGTCCCCTTGTCTGATGGAAGCCAAAATAGATCTGAGGGAGTGCATCTTGAACCTGCGATATAGAATATATTGAGTGAGACGTTTCAGGTTCAAGATGCCCCTGTGCCCCCCCGATGATTTGGGCACCAGAAATAAGGTAGCGTAGAATCCAGTTCCCTCCTGGTCCCTGGGAACTGGTTCCACTGCATCTATGGAGAGGAGGTGTGAGATCTCTGCTTCCATGAGCTCCCTCTGCGCCTTGCACTGCGGAACAGGGCAGTGGCGAAAACTGGTGGGCGGCATCGTGTGGAATTCTAGTCGCAGACCCTGTTGAATGGTTGCGCGGATCCAAGCATCGGTTGTCGAAAGGTCCCATTGGTGGGAGAATTGCTGGAGACGACCCCCAATGGGACCCGGGAGCACCGAGTCACTTCCCTCTGCGTGGAGGCCGGTAGGAGGAACCTCTGAAGGGGTGTTTCGCTTGGGGCTGGTTTCTGGCTCTATCACGAAAGGGCTGTCTGTCGGATGCCCTGTCAGACATCTGTGCATAAGAGCGTTGGTAATACGAGCCACCTGATCCCAAGGGGGCTCGAAAGGACTGTCGCTGTGTGTAGGGTGTATATCTACGTTCAGCCCGCCGAAATGAAGACGGCAATACCTTGCGTTTGTCTTTATCTTCTATCAAGATTGGCTCTAGACAAGGGCCAAAAAGCGACGGGGCAGTAAATGGAGCTGATGCTAACTTCCATTTAGCTTTGGTGTCTGCACGCCAATTGCGAAGCCAGAAGAGACGTCTGTTGGTCACCGTTGCTGCCATAGCCCGCGAAGCAAATTTAGTCGCCGTCAGAGAGGCATCTGCGGAGTACTCCGTTGCCGCCACAAGTTTATTAATGTCCTGGTGCAGCCTGGTATCAGAGGGGTGCAATCTCTCCTGAAGCTGGCGGAGCCAGATCAGGGAAGCCCTGTTGAAAAATGAGGTAGCAGTGGCCGCCTTGATAGCCCAAGCAACGGCTTGATGCGCTTTACGGAACTCCATTTCCATTTTGCGGTCCTCTGCTTTAAGGCCATCCACCACGTCCGAAGTCAGTAGTGAGGAAGTGGACAAGGCCGCGACAGGGGCGTCAACTGCAGGCACGGCCAGGAGCTCCTCCAACTGTGACTCGGCAGAATCGGCAGAATAAAGACGCTTGTCCAGGCCACTCGGCGCTGTCAGGGAGCCGGGTTGGCCAAAGGCTGATGTAATAACATTTGAAAACAAGGGCGGACAGGGAATCACGTCCTGGTCTTGTTTCGAGACTTGAAATAGGGCATCGTGCGGGTGCTGAGGGTCAGAATGTTTCTCAGCTATTCCTTCTGCGATACCAAATTTGGTAGCAACCTTGGCTTTGTGCAGTAAGGATTTAAAAACAGAAAGCCGAAACAGATTTGTGAAAGAGGGTTTCTCCGGGGGAAGATCCTCATCCTCTGAGAATTCGACATCCTCTGGGCAAATTTCCCCTTCTTCAGATTCGTCAGAAGAAGATTGGACAGGGCGGTGCCTGCTGGTACTGGGAACGGCGTCGCTGACAGGTGCCGGAGCCGAAGAGGAAGAAGTAGAAGAAGGAGGCAGGCCGGTAGTTACTGGCCGGGCCACATCTTGCTGTATGCCAGCTGCTAAAATCTTGGCCAGTGCATCTGACAACATAGATTGAAGACTCACTGGTGTGTCCGGGACCTCTGGGCGGAGCCCCGCCGCAGTAGGTGTAAATGTAGCTTCCAGCAGATGTCTACGGCCCAATGAAGCTTCAGACTGTCGAGAAACATCAGGCAATGACCTCGACACTCCTTTGGAATGTTGTAAGTTAGAAGCAGTGAGACCAATTGATGCAGCAGAGGAGGATCCGGCCTGCCCATTTCCAGAAGGATCAGCCCAGTCCTCAGAAACAGAACACTGTCTGGACAGGGTCGCCTGTTGCTTTCGGGCCCTCTCAAATTGTTTCTCTAATGCTTCATGGTGTCTCTGTTCTGCCTTATTCGCAGTGGACGACTTTGAGGTCAATTTCGATCTGCGAGTCTTGGACTTTGTCTTTTTATTGCCAGACTTGTGTTGGGTGGCTGGGTAATCACATGCGCCCTCCGAGTCCGACGACAAGGCAATGTCTGCCATAGCGAAAAGGGAAGCCCGGACAAGCAGCAGCAGAAGCAGGCCAAGACCACAAGAGAGCAGCACCGAGGCTCCTGTCAAGGAAAAATGCCCACAGTGAAGTCTCAGTAAGGCAGGGCAAATTAGGCTCAGAAGCTGCTGAGCTCAAGCCCCAATGCAATCCAGTCAACCCAGCCAGGTAAGGAGGGACAAGGATGGTAATTCTTGGCCACTAAGCAGAGCCCGTCATTAAGGTGCTGGTCAACAAGGCCCCCAAATGCCACCCTGTTTCTGGCAGTCCACCGTCCGCTTGAACCTCCTCTTTCCCCCCCTTTTTTTTTTTGGTCTCCCAAAATGGCGTCCGCCACTCCAACAAGGCCCCAAAACAAAATGGCGGCCGCCACGCCGACACAGCCCCGAGACAAAATGGCGGCCATCCCTGAAGCTAAGTACCTCGTTGGGCCTGGTCCTGCAGAGAAATTGTCCAAAGGTCAAAGCCCAGCGCCCCGGTCGATGACGCTTTAACACCGCGGGAACCGGCTCCGCAGCTGTCCTTCGGCCAGTGCTTGCCTCCTGCAGCGCCCGCACACTCCGTGCGCTCACCAGCTGGCCGGGATCGTCGGAGGCCGCCCGATGACAAGGCAGGCACTCCGGAGCCGCTCTGATATCGGAGCTGGGGCGACGGCAGCACTAACGGCTCCCCGCTAGGCTAGCACGTCGCCAGCGGCAAATTGTGCACGGATCCACCCAGCCGGGTCGGAATCCGGTTAGCTGCAGCCCCGATCGGAGGGGAGATAGGCCAGGCGGCTTGGAGCCCCAAGCACGCCTAAGGCACGCAGCAGTCAATAAATCTCACACGTTGCAGCTCCTTAAGAAGGTTTAAAGGGACAAAAATAAGAAATCAAAATAATAAATCAAGAAGGGAAGTCTAAAATTCTTTTCTTTAAAGATAGAGCACTCAAATTGCCAACTTCTCACAGCAACTGAGTGAGAAAGACTGAAGCTAATTGGTTGAGGTGGGCGTGGCCTAGCAAAGGGAAGTAATTAACACTCAGTTTTGCCCAGCAACTAGGAGATACTACCCATCCATGGATTGGAGGAGCAGCGCAATGGAAAATACATGTATCATTCATTCATTCATTCATTCACTCACTCACTCACTCACTCATTCATTCATTCATTGTATATACAGGAATGAAAATCCATAGTCCTCAGATATGGTTGAACCAGTTCCTCCCGGTTCATCCTGGTTCTGCCGAGCCGGTAGTGGCGACGATATGATGTCACCGAACTAATTCTCTTTGTTCGGGAGCTGCCCACCACTGCGTTATTCTTACCTTTTATTTGGCCCCACCCCCAATCTATTTGCTGCCTCCCGAGCTACAGCTGATTGGCTAGAAGGAAAAAAACTGTTTAAACTCTTGCCGTGGGGCTTCAAAGGGCTGCCCTATCTGATCAGTGTTAAAAGGCAGTGTGGTGGTAGACCAGTGCCTCCAAAAACAAATGAGTAGACTGATGCCTCCAAAAACAAATGAGTAGACCAGTGCTTAGTAGACTGGTGTCTCCAAATACAAATGAGTAGACCAGTGCCTGGGAGACCGGTGCGTCCAAAAACAAATGAGTAGACCAGTGCATCCAAAAACAAATTGGTAGACCGGTACAGCTCTGCAAGCAGTTAAAAGCCTGGTAGACCAGTACCTCTGCTAAATCCTAAAGAATTGTCATATGACCATCAAACCATGCCACAAAATAAGCCATGCCCACAGAACCGGTAGTAAAAAAATTTAGAACACACCTCTGGGTTGAACTACAATTCCAAAAATCCTTTCTTATTACCATATTGGCTGGAGATTTATTGGAAGTTGTAGTTCAACAACTATCAAAAGAACTACAAGTAAACACCACTAATCTAAATAATGAAAAACATCCAATTGTAAAACACACAGCAGGAAAGCTATAATATAGACAAGAAAGCTTCGATCAGCCTTCCTCAGTCTGAAGCTCTGCAGATATATGAGATTTCAATTTTCACAATTCTAAAGAAACACAGTTTTGCCACTGCTGGTTGAGAATTACGAGGATCAAAACACTGTAAATTCGGTAAGCACCACCAAGTTAAAGAAGGATGTCCTAAGTAAAAGAACTTTACTCTGCCTCATGGCAAAATTGTTTTCCTCTCCATAGACATTTCCTGTTCTCTTAAAATCTACTGTCCCTCACGTTCTCTAAAAATATCCTTGCTTCACCAATGTTATTTGTCCGGTACACTTTTTTTTTTAATTAAAGACATAAAATTGGTGAGATTATGTCCTTGTAAAATTTGCAAATACATTTCATTCAGAATTAGTCCACAAAAGTTCCATGTTAATGTTGAAAACAAATATTTTATTAACAAAAAAAGTTATATGCTGTCTCTTCAGCTTTTTATTGCAAAGGTGGAAATTAATAACCCCAGACATGATATTCCTGAAAAGCAAATAATGAAGCAGAGATTCTTTTTACCATAGCAAAAATTCACATTTAAACCAATTGAAGGTGAAGTCATCTTTAAAGTAGCATGCTCCTCCTTTATCAGGAAGATTACTAGAAACTTAAGTATGCAACTTAACTTTCCATTTACTGGTTTCAGACTGAAATTAGAAATAAAAGAAAGAACAAAAACAAGTTTGAAGATGCCGCCCTGTAAAATCACCACTTGCAAAATATCTTTTCCTTACCCATAAGTTAGGGATGTCTATATAAATAAAGCTCTGTTTCATTGACCAAGTTAATAATGTTGCAATTTGGAGGATTTTTTATTATATTTGTTGTTGTTATTGTTAGTTGCGAAGTTGTGTCCGACCTATCACGACCCCATGGTGTTGAGGGTAAAACTGCCCTCTGCAAAGTGGTGCAACGGACCAGACAGCGAATAGATACGTTGCTTAGCAAAACATACTCACAGACTCTGAACGTTTAAAGAAAAATAAACAGTCTTTACTTGTAGTAAAACAAAACAAACTTGGCTTCTCAAAACAAAGATAACACTTCTTCAAATAATCACAGTTCAACACAAAAACATAGTTTGCTTACAATTCCAGTTCTCTTCAGTAACACAAAGTTCCTTTCAGCAGTTCAACCTTCTAATAGCAGGAGCAGAAGTGAATGAACTTCCTGCTTTCTTTTATGTCTGCTTAGCACAGCCAATTAGTCATCTTTGTAGCAGTTAAAGTTACAGAACATAGTTTTCTATATATTATCTACCCAAACGTAGGATAAGCATCCAGCCTTCCTCCAGGCCTTCCTGTCCTCTACCATCCTCTGGAGTCCATTTAAGGTCATGCCGATTGCTTCAGTGACTCCATCCAGCCACCTCATTCTCTGCCATCCCCTTCTTTTGCCCTCAATCTTTCCCAGCATTTGGTTCTTCTCCAGTGAGTCCTTCCTTCTCATTACTTTTTTTTAAAAAAAAATGGAAGTGAATCTACCTTATTGAGGTAGGCTTTTTAAAATGTAAATTCACCAATTTAAGTTTTTTAAAAAATATACCGTAACTAATCTATTACAGGTAGTTCTCAATTTACGACCACAATTGAGCCCAACATTTATGTTGTTCTGAGAAATTTGTTAAGTGAGTTTTGCCCCATTTTACGACTTTTCTTGCCACATTTGTTAAGCGAATCACTGCAATTGTTAAATTAGCAACACGGTTGTTAAGTGAATCTGGTTTTTCCATTGACTTTACTTGTCAGAAGGTCGCAAAAGGGGATCACATAACTGTCACAAATGTGAGTCAGTTGTCAAGCATGTGAATGTAAATCATGTAACCATAGGGATGCTGCAATAGTCATAAGTGTGAAAAATGGTCATAAGTCACTTTTTTCAGTGTCGTTGTAACTACAAAGGCTCACTAAACAAATTGTTGTAAGTCGAGGACTATCTATATTGTATTTATGGTTGCTGAGCATGTTCTTCAGACTATTATAGAAAGACTCTTCATTTTCAAAATATCTTTGCTTTTACCATGGGGATGCTGGCATTTCAAAGCATAAACAAAAACCAGAGTCGCCATGTATTCACAAATAATTGGACTTTTTTTTTAAATCTCTCACTTAAGATCTGTTGTGACCTAGGCCCAAGTAGTTATTACCAGGCACAATCAGTCCTAAACAAACATATTTTATTAGAACAGCTGAGAATTACTTCAAATTAAATCCAAATTAAGTCCAAAACAAATTCTTCATGAACAGTCCTTTGGCCTTATCGCCAACCTTTGTCTACTTTGGCACCCTGCCAAAGGCTTTTCTTGGCAAAAGTTCAGAAGCCAAAGATGCCGACAAGAAACAAATGTAGCAAGACAAGGAACAAATGTAGCAATGTTGCTTTCCTACAAAGATCCCAAGAGCCGTTGTTGCTCTTTTAAGCCTTCTGGGAGGGCCAATCATCTACGGGCCTTACCCCCGAGTCATCCTTTTTTGCTTTAGCTGCTCTTGCCTTCTGGCAGCTCTTCGCATGCGTGCACTAGGAACAGGCTCCTCCTGTTCCTCTTTCTCTCTGCTATCTGCCTCTGGAGGCTCCAGAGTCTGCGCATCACTCTCAGATGGCCCTGGCCCCATCTATGCCTCTGACGCAGAGCCCTCATCCGGACCTTCCCCTGACTCCAGGACTAGCCCATTGTCCTCCCAGCCTCCTCACTGTCCAACTCCACTACCCAGCTCTGCAGGCTGCTGGGGGACCACAACAGAATCAAGAGAAAAATTCAGTCACACTTTTATCTTCTTTAGTGTATTAAAGTGACTAAACCCAACATAGAAAACTTTCCTGAAGTGACAATACCATACAGAACACGATTTGGCAGTTGTTTTCACAGGGGTTTTTACATAAAGGACTATTTGCTTACAGATTTTTCACTGGAGAAAGATGAACGGTAGCAGATGGATGGAAATATTCAGGCAACTGTAGAGTCAAGAATGCTCTGATTTGCCCTCTTTAAGGAGGGAGGGAGGGAAGGAAGAAGAGAGGAATACGTTCTCACAGTAAGTCTCACATTCTAGAGATTCTAGAGTGGTTTCTCTGTATAAGTGAATCATTCTCAGTACATCCTAGATCATTAAAAAGTCATTTGCCTGACAAACGATATGCTCCATATGGCTTGCACAAGTTGGCCGACATCAATTATTTTAATGCATTTGGATTTATGGAAAGGTATTCCTATCTTTACCCCAAAGGAAGATAGCCTTGCATGTAAGAACAATTTCGAGTGAAAGATGGAGTAGGTAGAAAAAAACGATAAACATAGACAAAGCACCTTAAAAGTATGTCACTGAACTGCATATATTCCAGCTCAGGGATATCAAACTCTATTCCATTGAGAGCTGCATCAAGGTTGTGTTTCACTTGGGGGGGGGGGTGGCCAGTGGGCATGGCCAGCTTGATGTCATTCATGTTGGGGGTCCCTGTGGTGGCCCGAGTGTTCTACCAGCGAAAACAGAGCTCGGGCAGCCCAGGGGCCAGATCTAAGCACTCTGTGAGTTGAATCCGGCCTGCGAGCCTTGAGTTTGACCCACTTTTCTAGCTGGTAGAATGGAGGCAACGGTTGGCTTGCAACGTTTTGCTTGTATGGAGTGACTTGAGCATATTTAAGTCAAACTGAGCTTTGGGTGCATTTGTGCTATATAATGGCTCAAATGTGCACAAATTGATACTGTGTCGGTGAGATATTTGAAGTAAACCTCTGCCTCCATTACACAGAAGGAGGTATAATCTATCAATACCTCTATGGGGAGATAATGCATAGTGAATGGTAATCAGTTTTCTTGTTTTTGGTCCAATCTGTCCAGTTCAGCTTGTGTCCAGTTAACAATTCCTGCAGTATATTGTATCTCAGACATGGCCCAGATATTGATGTTGTTTGTCAATAACTGGATTGACAATTGTTGATGACAATTTGACTTATTGACAATTATTTGACTTATTATTATTTATTCACAAAATATTAAGTCACATCTGCCAGGTCTTTAACTGATACGGGCCTTCATCAACTTCTTCCCAAAAACCTAGGAGGTTGTAATGTATCCCACATTCATTTTGTGCAACTCCAAGCATCATACTTAACTAATTCTCCTACCTCCTATTTTTCCTACAACAGCCATGCTGTGAGATGGGTTGATCTGAGAGGGAGGTACTAGCTCAAATTTATCCAGGTGCAGAGGACTAAAACTCATAGGCTTCTGGTTTCTAGCCCAGCATGTTTACCACTGCACCAAACTGACTCTCACACAACGTTCACATAACATATCTTGTTCTTCACAAAATGTAAGTGGCATTTCTTCTATTCATTGAACGTTATTTGGAGAAAAAGAACCTTATCTTTCTAAAAAAAGAAAAGAAACAACTTGTTTTTCTTATTGGGTAAATATTAACGTCAGTAATGTAACTACTGACAATACAAAATTTTTCCTATTTATCGTCTGGGACTAGGTTATATGGACATTTGCTCCAAAATACTTATTCTTTACATGTTCAGGTAAATGCCCATACAGGTTTCAACAATGCTTTGATCTGTCTTCTTTCTTTTTTAATGCACATCCTAAAGGATCACGGAAGGACATAAATCCTGAAAGGAATTTTGTGGGGGGAAAATGGAATTCAGTCTTTTTTTAATAATTTCACAGTCATGAGCTCAGGGGTTAAGCTTGGGAAAAATATAATTGTAAGTCCAGGAGTGGGTTCTACTTACCTTTACTACCGGTTCACAACGGGAGCACACACGCGCTTCTGCGCATGTGCAGATCATCAATTATGACGTCCAGCCGAGTGGGCAGAGCCTCCCGCCGCTTTTACTACCGGTTCTAAAGAACCCGACAGAACCAGGAGCAACCCACCACTGTGTAAGTCTATATAACCGTAAGTCAGTGAAGATGAAGGGAGAAGAAGCTAAATTTTAAAATACTATAAATGAGAAATAATCATTGGTCAAGAACTATTTCAATAAGCAGTGAAAATCAAAAAGATGCTTTTCCAAAATCATATAAGATAGGAGGGGGAGAGTGAGACGGGGGGAGAGAGGGGGAGAGAATACATTACATTGTCTATCAGCCTCATATTAGAGTATCTAGCAGATTCTCTCATAGGATTTATTATAAATTCAACTGCTAGAGATTGATCTTTATCTTTCTATATCTACAGAAAAGACAGCCCAAGTTGTTATAAATAGTCTATGTAGAACCTATTCAGTTTTACTTGTGAATCAGTCCCTGCTATTGAGTTTGTCCAAAGCTGGCAAGCAACTAAAATGGAATTGTAATTAATGTGGATTCCCTCTGGAACACTTACACTTTTTCCATACAAATTGAGAAAGGATTGTTCATTGCAGCTCTGGCTACCACTATGAAAAAAAAGACAACAAGCAGGAGCGGAGCTGAAAGAAAAGTAGACTTTTTAACCCCCCCCCTCTTTCCCCTTCTCTTTCTCCTCTTCTTTTCTTTTGGTTTTCCTGTCTTTAAGAATGTTTTAATCTAACTGCATCCTCCATCTTTTCTATTCCTGACATGGTTCCAAATTATTACAGGAAAAAATAGCAGCCATCTTGACAAAAATGGTAGAAATTCAAACTTGCAGATGTTCTACAAAATACCATTCTTTTTCATACATTTCTCCAGAAAACTTTCAAAAAATGAGGAGAAAAGACCAAATAACCTTTTACCATACTGTGTGAAGTAAAGGTTTCCCCCCATCCAATCATGTCTGACTTAGGGTAACATTGCTCATCAAAATTTCTTAGCCAAGAGAGCCAGCATTGTCCAAAGACCTTTCTGTGATCATTTGGCCAGTCTGACTGAACTTCAAGGTACAGGGAATGCTGTTCCCTTCCCAGCAAAGTGGTACCTATTTATCTACATGCATCTGCATGCTTTCAAATTGATAGGTGGGCAGGAGCTGGGGCAAGTAATGGAAGCTCACCTCGTGGTGTGGCGCTTGGGTCTCAAACCATTCTGTCAGCTTTCTAGCTGACAAGATCAATGTCTTTAACCATTGAGTCATTGCACCCTATACTCCCTTCTGTGAATTGTTATTTAATCTTTGAGATAGGGTGACAAAGTATTAATTTCTAGATTCTCTTGCAGTGAAGCTTTTGAAGTCTTTTTAAAGTATTTTGTTCATATGTATTTATTGCTATCATCAATGCACATGGTATCACATGAGCACTGATTTTTTTTTCCTAGTGGCTTTGTTGACATGTAGGAGAATTCATCCGGGAATAGCCATTGTCATTGTTATTAGTTTCAAAGTCATGTCTGACCTATCGCAACCCCATGGACAACATTCCTCCAGGCCTTCCTGTCCTCTGCCATCTTCTGGAGTCCATTTAAGCTCACGTCTACTGCTTCAGTGACTCCATCCAGCCACCTCATTCTCTGTTGTCCCATTCTTCTTTTGCCCTCAATCTTTCCCAGCGGGATAGCCATATCCTCATATAAAAACTCAGTTTGTCTATTACTTTCAGCCACAAGATGGTTTGACTTAGGCATCCTATTATACATAACTTACTAGAAAAGAAAGGGAATACAAAAAGAGAAGAGAAAAATAAGTTCTATTGGAGAGAGAAGAGAAAGAACAGAGAAGAGATAAAAGACAAATAGAGAGCCGGCCAACAACAGCAGATACTCAACACTGCAGGAGAGAGCTAGGTTCTCATGTGCCCCACCCCTTTTCTTTTTTTAATTTGATTTATATGCCGCCCTTCTCCAGAGACTCAGGGTGGCTTACAATGTACTTAGCAATAGCCTTCATCCTTTTGTATATTTATACAAAGTCAGTTTATTGCCCCCACAACTGGCTCCTCAATTTACCTACCTTAGAAAGGATGGAAGGCTGAGTCAACCTTGAGCCTTGGCGAGATTCGAACCTGCAGTAATTGCAGGCAGCTGGTCTTAATAACCAGCTTAATAACAGGGTGCCTTAGACCACTGTACTACCAAGGCCCCTTAAACCATCTCACCACTATGTCTGAATGCCTCAATAGTCAGCCTTGAATTGTAAAAAAAATTCAACCAGGTGGAAATTGCTCTTGGCCAGTCTTACATGAAAACCTGAAGAAAACATTGATAATAGCAGACAGCAAAGAAGAGGGATGGATTATTTTTCAAATCATTGTTAAAATTAATGATTCAATTTGGATTAAGATGCTCCATATTGCTACTGAATGCAAACAAACAAAACACAACCACACACCCTGTGTTCATTGGGCTTCTATTCATTGTGAAAATAGGACGGCAAATTATATCCTTTTGAAATGGAAGCATTACAGGGGTGATTTACAAAATATGTTAATCTTTTTGATTGTCTTTTTTCAAAGAAGAAAATGTCCCATATACTTTTAAAAGCATTATCATTTTGAAACTCTAAGCCCTGAATGCGTGGTTTTTACTATTTTTTGGGAAACATTTCTGTATATGTCTAATGCCCAAATTTGGATGCAGTTGCATGCTATGGGCTTTGTAATTGTCAGAAATATTAAAGCTTTAATTGAATGCAAGCCATAATGGTAAATTGCCTTAAATTGATTCACTTCTCGCTTCCACATTGTTCTGGTTCAGATGCAATGCAAATCAGCTTCTCTATGAGTGGTGACTGGTGTGCTGAAATATTCCATTATGTAATGCTACTTGTTCTTTTCAGGAGTCTCTAATGGCAAATTTATATATATATAGAAATTATCTACCCATCCAAATATTTGGATGATTTTTAAATACAATACTTTCAGAAGTGCCCAAAATGTTTTAAATTGTAGATATTATCTTCAAACTAATGGTGGGTTGCCCCCGGTTCGGACAGGTTCAATAGAAGCGGTAGTAAAACCGGCGGGAGGCTCCACCCACTGACCCCGACATCATCAGAACATGAGACCCCGTTGCGAACCAGTAGTAAAGGTAAATAGAACCCACCCCTGCTTCAAATTCAATTCTTCCTTCTGCTCTACTCTTCTCCCTCTTTTTGTCACATTAATTAATTAGTTGTTTATCTGGTAACAGGTTGGAGAGGATCTGAGAAGTTACATACAGCCCTTCAGATTTTACAACACAGAGGGACGTTTGACAATGAATCAAATAAATAATTGTAAATTCGGGGGAGAAATATACAACCTTGACCTGTTTCCCATATGTGTTAATTATATTATACAAAGGTTTGGGTTTGTTTATGAGGGTCTGACAAGATTTTTTTGGTCAGGCTTTTATGGCTTATTTCAAACATGTTCCTCTCACCAGCTGCCAGCTAATCAGATCTTTGCTCAGTGCCTCGTAAAGTGAAATGAACACGAATATGTTTGGTCAAGGGTCCAGTTCATTGTCTTTGTTTCTGTGTATAGGTCAGAATTTCAGCTTTTCTTGAAACTCGGCTTGACTAATTGGCTCTTTCTTAATATTATCTTGTGATGAACAGAGTCTGTTTAAAGAAACTGCAAGCATTCACTTAGGAGAAGACCTTTTCATAAGCATTTCCCTCAGAGGACTTGGCTGTGGGAAGAATATCAATTCTCTTGGTTTCAGGAAGATACATGTCAAAGACTTTTTAGATAACAGCCACCATTGATACTAAAAACCCCATCCAACCCAATTCATTCATTGGTCCATAGGTACAATACAATGGTACTCTATAGAAGTCCATATCAGAATCGTAACACTAACACCTTTCTCTACCTCAGGCATGAATATACACAATTCTTAGCTTACAGTCGGATTGCTCAAAATGTTCGATGGAAGCTCAAGGTTCCACTGGAACTTAATGGGAAGACAAACCTTTTTTTAAAAAAAATGTTTATTCAAATGCATACAGGGGTGTTAATAGCAGATTTTCTAAAGTATAATAGAAAGGATGAGATTTATCAACATTCAGGTGGTATGTTGTGTGCTCATGGCCTTGCCTCTAAATTGCATTTGTTGCTTTGCTGCCTCTTAGTTAGTGATTAATTTTTAAAAATTTGATTTTGAAAAAAAAAAAATTGAAAACCCTTAAGACTTAAGAAAAAAGACAAACTTCATAGCTTGCTGTCAGGATGGGATTTGGTGCAAAAAAATTGTAAATCAAATATGTAGAACATCATACTTCTAATGATCCTGGGTGGCCCACAAATTAGAACATAGCCAATACCATAAAAGCAAAATAAGGCCAAAATCCCAGGTGCTAATACACCCAGCATAAAAACCCCACAGAAGCCACCAATTTTCCTAATCCAGAACTTGGAAAGAGAGATAGGTTTTCAGAACTCATTTAAAGGACAGGCAAGTTTGGGGCCACTCATACCCAGGAGTCGACTGCTAGGGATTCACAGGGGTTCGGGAAAACCTTTAGCTAAGATACAGTGCAGTTCAGAGATCCCCCAAATCCCCTGGCTGGCCCCTCCTACTCCACCCTGCCCCTCCCAGGAGTCCCCATGCGGCCCATTTTGGATGCAGGTAAGTGCAGGGCATGCACGGAGGCTTGGGGAGGGCAAAAAACAGGCCTACCAGAAGTTTGGGAAGGGCAGAAACAGGCCTGTTTCCGGCCTCCAGAGGGCCTCCAGAGCCTGTGGAGGCCACTTTGGCCCTCCCAGTGGCTTGAGGAAAGCCTCCGGAGCCTAGGGAGGGCAAAAATGCCCCCCCCCCACCATGGTGCAGGAGGCCGCTAGGCCACGCCCACCATGGCCATGCCCACCCAGCAACCAGGCAAAGAACCCCTTGCTAAAATTTTTGAAGCCCATCCCTGCTCTTACCTCTATGGAGAAAATGTGTAAGAGAGAAATCACACCACCCAGCTCCATCAGGTTTCAAAGATGGAACCTGGAGCATGGCTCTCAGATAGGCAGTGATAACGACTTATGACATTACTTTTACTTTACTTTACTTTTATTTGATTTGTATACTGCCCTACTCCCGAAGGACTCAGGGTGGTGAACAGCCAATACTAAAATACATACATACAAAATTTAAAAAGCAGAAATAAAATCGGATTAAACAGTTTGGCCCAGACAGATTAAAACCCCTTTAAAACATTAAAGGCTTTTTAGCCTTGAATTGCACTTACTAGTAATCAGTACTTCTTAGGGTGCAGAGGTGCTACATCACTATATTCTAAAACTACAGCTACAGCTTCTAAGTGATCTTCAAGAGCCACCCCATATACAGCACACTGCACATTACAATTTGCACTTCACGTTGCATACTGAAATATCCAAACACGAATTGTACTAAGGAATAAGGAGTCCCAGTTCAGGAAAGGACATACCATTACAGAACTAAGTCATTCTGGCATATGCTGATACCTGTTTTTTAAACAGAAGACTTAAATCCACAAAGACCTTCAGTTTGGACACTAGTTCTACCCCATTCAGAACTAAAGATGGAGACTCCATGGTTCCTGGAAAACCATCAACATACAGCATCTTAATCTTTTTCAGGATTGAGTTTATGTCTCTTCCTCCCAATCCATCCACAACAGCTTTCATACACTGGGATAAGACCTTGACAAAATTCACTTGATCAAACCAGGGTACACTCAGGGGTGGGATTCTACCGGTTTGGACAGGTTCAGGTGAATCGGTAGCTCTGACGATCAGCTGGGAGCAAACCGGTTCACCCTGACAATCAGATGGGCCCACCGGCCTGCTGACGCTATTTTCCTACCTTTATCTTCTCAGCTGGTTCGCGTGGCAGAGCAGATTGCCATGCCTCAGCTGTGTTTTTTGTCATGGTTAAATGCCTTATTCTTGAATGGGAGAAATGTATGCTCATAGAGTATCAAGGGTTAATTTATTCTTCCTTTCCTAACGTATTCATCTGTAACCACTCCTACTCCCTAATCCCACCTCATTGATATAAAAGGGGATACACGCTCCTCCTCTTTGCTTCTATCTGCAATCACTCAGTGAATATAGAATGCCTGCTGTAAATAAACAATACTTTGTTTGAATACTATAATTCTGAATTCTTTATTGAGTCCGATCCTCGAATTACGGCAACAATTTGGTAGCAGAGGATGGTTGGCTGACTCAATAAAAAACAGACATGCCAAAGAAAGAAAACTTCAAAAACAAAAGAGAAAGACCCAACACCAGGGCACACAACAAAGAAATGGAAACAGATCAAGAAATGATCGATGAATCTACAACTATAATGGCAAGAGAATCTGAAAACTCCACTACAGACAACGAAGAGGTAATCGATGAACCCAACGACCAAGAAGCGAGCGAGACAGAAAACAACACTCTCAGATCAGAAATACTAAGACTGCTGAAAAGCCAAAAAGACGACAAAAATCTCATCGCGAACCTCCAAGACATCATAAAAGATAGCGGAGCAGCAAGAGAAAATCACACCAACGCACCAGAATCTAAAGATCTCAAAATGACCAGCAAAATGGCCGAATCAGAACAAATCAGAAAGCAGAGTTCAAAATGGCTGGCGTGAAAAGCTTTACACAGCGTGAAAAATAAAAAAGAAAAATTCTATTCTTCAGAAGAATCTGATACAGACACCGAAGAAGCCCCAACCGAACTACAAATCGAAACAGCTATGAAAACACTTTTTGCAACTTTTGGTCCGAATTTAAAAATATCAAAAAAATCGACGAAAACAACAAAGGCAGCCGATCAAACAGCGAAGAAAAGACAAGCAGCACAATCCAAAGGCAAAGATGCAGAAGCAAGCAAGCAAACGTCTTGGCATCTATCCACTTCAACCCGAACGACAAAAACACCAACGCCTGAACCCAGAGAGCCTTGCAAGTACTCGCCCACACCACAAACGCTTCCGGGAGCCAGAAGCCTCAACCAAGACGGCTTCGATGGAAAGAAGCAAGCCCCGATCATCACCTGGATGCCTAAAGTCGAGCCAGAGAGCGAATCATCAGAGGAAGAACACTATGAGGGAGCTACAGCGACGAGAACCTCTCCTGACAGCTTCAGGAATGAAATGAACAATGCGCACGCGCAAATACACACAGATGAATATAGAGACAATGAAGAACAGAGAGAACCATTCAGACTAATCGCAAGTATACCTACGCCATTCTGCAATTATCAGCATTTACAAGACCATGGACAGCCTCCAGTTGTAAGTAATGCAACAAATAACATTGGAAACTTGCCTAATGATTTTCCAAAATTGAGAATAGACTGTATTAATTTACAGGAATGGAGTCAACAACTCCAGGTTGTTTTCTTAAAAGAGAATTTATTATTTTTCATAACTAACCCTCCCAAAAAACCATGGACCCTAAAATTGGACTGCCTACACCACAGAGCATTCTATTTACTAATATCTAGTATATCACCTGCTATCTATCATAGTATTAAGCATAATCTAACTGTCTCAGAAATAATTCATTATATGTTTAAATTGTTTCATAGTGAAAGTGTGGCAACCACAACAAGAATGTCTAAAAATTTCTTCTCAGCCAGGATAAAACCTGGAACTACTGTAAGTGAACATTTACTATCACTAAACACAACTAGAGCAGAACTGCATTTAAGGGGAGAAATAATATCTGATCAGACAATGAAAAGCGTTATCATTAATTCATTAGACTCAGCATGGGATAATTACATATCACATTTAGACACAATTAATTTAGGATATCTATCTATAGAGAGTTTATCAAATAGATTAATAGCTGAAGATAATTTGAGAAGAAGCCGCTACAGCGCATACAAAGAACACAGACAGACCAAAAGGGTAGTATTTCAAGACAGGTATCAAGAATCAATTGAGTGTTATAATTGTGGATCCAAAGAACATTATAGAAGAGACTGTCCAAAACCTCTTAGAGAAAGACAAAAACATGACACTAGAAACAGATACCATAACAGACAATCATCTATTGACAGATACAGACATAGAAACTCACCAAACTTTAGAGAACATAGAGGGGGCAGAGATAACTCAAGAGATAGAAAATCTGGATCATTGTATGGATTAGATAAGTACACTATAACCAAAAACCAAGACTCAAAGGATAATGCCTGGCTCATTGATTCCGGGGCAACAAATCACACAACACACGATAAGAAAATATTATCTTCCTTCATAGAAGATAAATTTGTAATTAAAGTAGCTAATCAAGAGGAAGTCCAAGTCATTGGAAGAGGAAATGTAGATTTACCCGGTCTAGGGAAAATAGAGGGGGTTTTATTAATACCCAAAATACCTCATAACATTCTTAGTGCAATTAAGCTAAGCAGGGACTCTAACATAAATATAATATTCTCAAAGGGAAAAGTAACTCTAGAGAAAAACAAAACAAACTTAGGTAATGTGATTACCAAAGGAGATTTACCATATTTAGTCACAGAGGAAAGATGGCTACACAACATTGATTCAAACATGGAAAATGACACTAGCATAGAAAATGAAAATAACATTGACAGTGACAATGAGGAACACGAACCAGAACATAACGATGAAACCACATCTGTCAACAATACACATACTAACAAAAGACCAATAATTGGAAAACCAATTCATGATGAATGTGCACATATATTACATAGAAAATTAGGACATGCTAGTTTTCCTGTAATACAAAAAATGATTGAACATGCTGAAGGTGTTAAAATAAAAGATTGTAAAAATTACTTGGAATGTTCAGTATGTAAGTCCTCAAAACTCAGAACCAAACCCAGACCAAAAAAAGCAACAAGATCATCAAATCATATTTTTAACCTGGTACATATGGATCTAGTTGGTCCATTAACTCCATCAATTACATACAAAAAACGATACTTTCTTACTATTGTAGACGATTATAGTCATTATGGCTTTGTCTACACTTTAAAACACAAAGATGAAACATTTCAAAAGTTTAAAGAATTTTATAAACGTGTAGAAACACAACACAACATAAAAATAAAACAGATCATGACAGTCAGAGGATCTGAATTCATGTCAAAGGAATTCTCCCAATGGCTAAAAGCCAAAGGGATACTACATTTCACCTCTAGTCCTTTCTCTGCATTTCAAAATGGAGTAGCGGAATGAAAAAACTCGACACTACAAACCATGATTAGATGTACATTAGAAGATGCTGGTTTAGGCAAACATTTCTGGTCAGAAGCACTATTATATTCCAATTATACTCTTAACAGACTTTGGTCTAGTGTCATAAATAAAACACCATATGAATTGATGTATAGTAAAAAACCCAAGATAGCCTACATGCATGTATTTGGAGTTACAGCGGATGTACATATACTGAAACAATTGAGACGTAAGGGAGATAATGTATCTAGAAGGCTCAGGTTCATGGGCTATGAAACAGGCACAAAGGGATATAGATTTATTGACAATAATAACAAATTCATAGTTTCTAGGACAGCTGTATTTCACGAACAGGCCAATTGGTCTAAGATACATCTTAATGAGATAATTCCAACAACAAGACCAGACATTAAAACTCAAGATAAAACAGAAAGAGAAGGACATAACTACAGTGCACAAAAGGTCAACAACAAAACATGGATGGGAAATTGTCCCAAAATCAAAACAGATTCATTAACACAAAAGGAAGCAAGATATTTACACAATAACGACAGCAGACCAGAAAGAACAATTAGATGTAACAGGAACCAAGTACCAAATAGATATAAGGATTACATAATGCATATAAATAATGATACATCAACACCCAATACATATGAGGAAGTATTAAAACTCCCCACAGAAGAAAGAAAGAAATGGGAATTAGCCATGGCCAAAGAAATGGACAGTTTGCGAGAACTCAAAGTATTCACCCCAACACCAGCTCCAAAAGACAAAACAATTATTGGCACTAGGTGGATATTCAAAATTAAAAATCTAGAAGAGGGCAACACGTTATATAAAGCAAGACTAGTTGCACAGGGCTATGCTCAAAAGTATCCTGAGGATTATACCGACACATATACTCCCACGGTAAGGACTGAAAGTGTTAAGACAGCTTTAGTAATAGCCTCAGCCCTTAATCTTGAAGTCTTTCAATACGACATACAAACTGCATACCTACATGCAAAACTTGATAAGGAAATATATGTAAGAGCTCCTCATAGTCAAAACACAAATAGAAACGAAACTTGGTTACTAAACAAAAGTTTGTATGGATTAAAGCAATCCGGCAAACGTTGGTATGAATGCTTGGTCAACGTACTCAAAACTATGAACTTCAACGCCACAACTGCAGACAATTGTTTCTTTGTTAGGAGAGATGGTGATTCACTAGAATTTGTGTTAATTTATGTGGATGACATTTTGTATATTGGCAAACATAAAGATAAGAGAGATACATTTGTAACAAAATTAGGAGAACATTTTTCATTAAAATCATTGGGAAAAGTAAATAAATATCTTGGAGTTCAAATTAGTAAAACTAAAAAAGGATTTAGATTGTCTCAGAAGGATAAAATTATTGAACTCTTGAACAAATACAATATGAATGATGCAAAGCCTTGTGATACCCAATGCAAGCTGATTTTCTAAAAAATATGAATGAATCATCTCCTGAGTTTAATGATAATACACTTTACAGATCAGTTATTGGTTCTCTTTTATATATTTCTAATTGGACCAGACCCGATATTGCTCTACCCCTTAATTTATTATCCAGATATGTCAGTAAGCCTTTAATTTATCATTGGGAAGCCATTAAAAGAGTGCTAAGGTATTTGAAACACAGCCTAGACTTTTGCTTACTGTTAGAACCCAACAATGTTAAAGAGCCTATTCTTACTTGTTACGCTGATGCTGACTGGGCAGGCGACACTAAAAGCAGGAAGAGTACTTCCGGCTATGTATTCTTTCTTAACAATTGTCCAGTCTACTGGTATACTGGAAAACAAGATTTAGTAGCTACGTCAACGACTGAGGCAGAGTATATTTGCTTGTCAAAAGCTTCTAATAATCTCATATGGTTCAATGATCTATTATCAGATGTTTGGAAGAGTCCTTCATTACCATTTATTATACATGAAGATAACAAAGCTGCAATAGAGATATCTAGAGCAGATGCTATTGGTCAAAGATCTAGACATATAGATATCAAATACAAGCATGTAAGGCAATTATCTCAAAATGGATTCATTAGAGCTATTCATTGTGAAACCACAGAACAAATAGCTGATATATTGACTAAGCCTTTACAATCAAAACAACATAAATATTTAACTTCAAAATTACAAGTTTTATATTGTTCTGAATCTGAATGTAACTACTGTTGTATGTCGAATCAGCATTTAGAGGGGGAATTGTCATGGTTAAATGCCTTATTCTTGAATGGGAGAAATGTATGCTCATAGAGTATCAAGGGTTAATTTATTCTTCCTTTCCTAATGTATTCATCTGTAACCACTCCTACTCCCTAATCCCGCCTCATTGATATAAAAGGGGATACACGCTCCTCCTCTTTGCTTCTATCTGCAATCACTCAGTGAATATAGAATGCCTGCTGTAAATAAACAATACTTTGTTTGAATACTATAATTCTGAATTCTTTATTGAGTCCGATCCTCGAATTACGGCAACATTTTTCCTCTGAAGAAACACGGAAGATTTCTTCAAAATGCGCACACACACGCAGCATGCTTCAGGCGCGCAATCACAGAACCAGTTGTTAAACCGGGAGGATCCCACCACTGGGTACACTCCGTTCTGCAGAACCACTACTAGACTCAAGGATGCATTTACCACCACATGGAGCCAACAACATATCACTTTCTGGATCTAATGTTCAGGTGTTTGGGTTAGTAGTACCAAGTATTCATTTTCTTACAAGATCAAATGCTCTTTCCAGATAAACAACAAGAGCCTCGGTAAAACTGAAGTGACCCCTCCAGTCTGAATTTAACTTTGAGTGGATCCAACTGACTGACACAATAAAATTCTAGATTCCTAAATTCATCCCTTCCCAAGAGACGGTCACCTTCATCAAGGCCCCTGGCTGACTACTTGTAGATAAAATAAAAGTAGTAAGAAAACAATTTTTTTTACCATGAGATTTTTTTTCCCCCTCCTGCAGACAAATGCAGGTCTACAACATAGTATTTTTAAGATGTGCTATTTAATTCCATCTCCAGCTATAAAAGAGGGAACTGATAAAATTTAGCTTTTACTGCTGGCGGAGAGGGGTTCCTGATGCCATTAGCAGTAGAAACACAGATGTTTTTTTTTACTATTTTACTTGCAGGAAAGGAGAAGCTTCTGGCTTCTACTTTCCATTCAACCAACTGCACCACTGCCCACAATCCAAGAGTAGGTGGTGATTTGATGCCCAGCTAGCTGCACTAACTGTTGTGGCTGGGTGCTCCTAATGTAATGGCTTCTGAGACCACAATGGTGCAGATTGATTTCTTGCTGTTTGCAACTTAGCACAACTTAGTGGATGCTTTGTTAATATAGTCTTTAGTTGGATAAGCATCACCTTATTGGAAATAAAAAGGAGAAGGGAAGATATCGGAAAGGAGATAACGTAAAATAAATGTTTGCAAGGAAATATATTAACACGTATCCAAAATATTCCTGAGGTTGGTGCTTGAGTAAAAGAAAATAAAGATTGGCTGCTGGTATAAAAGCTTAGGTTAATTTAAGTCTGGCTATAGCTAAGGGCCTGTTATGCGTTCTCCTTGATTATTGAAGCAAGGAAGGGGACAACCTGAATTACACAGGTCAGAGTTAGAACCAAAAGAGAATTGAACTCAGAGAGAAAGAAGTGATTTAAGTCCCAGGTCTAACCAATAGGAAGCATGCTCTGCAGAGACAGGCCAATTAAGTCTTTTAGACAAGGAAAGGAGACATGAAGTACAGAGTCTGTCTCCTAATCATCCCTACATCACTTGCTCCTACAAGTTTTATTGGGGTAGAAAACTGGTACAGCTCAAAGTGAATTTCAACAGGCAGAAGAGGAACAGATGCTGCATCAGACCAAAGCTAATCAGGCACATGGGCCATTCTGATCACACAAACATAAAATCTATCTCTTTCCATTCTTCTCGTTAGAATTCTAGTGTTTTATCACTTTTGCCGTTCTTTTGATCTAGGGTTTTCCCTGAATATACAAAGAATCCTTGACAAATATGAAACATAGAAAGGTTATGTCAAATGCTGTGAGAGTTTAGAAGAGTAATTGGGATTATTATTTGCTAGGGTTTATTTATTGAGAGAAGTTTTCAGGAGAACAGGAAAAGCTCTGTCCTTGGAATAAAATAAAAATGATTTGTTAATTTATACCATTCTTTGCCTCTTCCTTCTTCTGGTTTATAGAAGAGAAAAAGAAAAGAAGAAAATGTACTGAAATTTTATTATGCAAGAATTTAAGGTGAATAGATCATTTATTTGAAGCTGTGGCTTACATATTACATACAGAACAAAAGAAAGAATGAAAAGCAATACGTAGTTTGTAACACTAAGACTATTCAAAACACAAGCACACACGCAAACACATAACATTATATATATAATACATTCACAAATACATACACACACGTATGTGTGTCTATAATACATGCATAGTTTTACTGCCCTTTTGTCACTGAGAAGATCACCTCAATCCACGTTTCTCCTCAATTTATGATGTAGGATTACATAGTAAAGCCATGCCAGGACCAAGCTAGAATTAGATTCTAGATAGGGGTTCACGTGATGGAATGTTTCTCTATGCCTACTAAATAATAAATAATCCTTGTTAGATGTAGAGCAGAGCTAAAGCATAAGAAAAAGAGAAGTAAGGGAGAGAGAAGGTGTGTATCTTCATACATTAAGGAGAAAAGGTTGACAAATAGTTTTGTGTCAGTTGAGTATGAAATGCTGGCTGGGGAATTCTGGGGGCTGAAGTCCAGACTTATAAAAGTTGCCAAGATTAAGGAACACTGGTGTAGAGGAATTTAGTTCTACCCTTGAGAATGAAATGGGAAGACACAATGAAAGTAGGGAAACTAGAAAACATGAGAGATACAGAACGGCCCCACCTTAAACTTTAAAAGGAGGCAGTGAAAATTTTGGATAAAATTTCAAGTTTCTATTAATATATCCTATACCTATAAATATCCGAACATCTATTCTCATGGTATATGTTTCTTAATCTCACCTAGCATTAAGGATTGGTCTCTCTCTGTCTCCCTCCCTCCCTCCCTCCTTCTCCCTCTCTGTCTAAAGAAGAAACTTTGCATGCCCAATAAGCAATTTTTTTACTAATTGCTGCTATTACTTGCCAGCTTTAAGCAGGCAAAATAGAAGAAATGGGTCAAAGTAGAGGCAACATCAAAAAAGATTAGTTAGTGATGGGAGTAATTCCTGTGCTATGCTTTAAGACATACATGCAAATATTCTTTAATAGAATATTTTTGAATAGATTGACTTCACTACATGGAAATGTTTTTTTATAGCTGGTTGCTTTTTCTAGGATCAGTTAACTCAAGTCTTCCTAACCTTTTAGGAAGTGGGGCATCTTTAGCTTTTGGAGAAAACGTAGAAACAAAATTATTGCTTGGGCAGGCTTTGGAAAACAACTTCCATCATTGGTTATACAGTAAGTACAGACCTACTAGAATACTCCTAGCCAGATTGGTGTGTGTGTGTGTGTGTGTGTGTGTGTGTGTGTGTGTGTGTGTGTGTGAGAGAGAGAGAGAGAGAGAGAGAGAGAGAGAGAGAGAGAGAGAGAGAGAGAGAGAGAGAGAGAGAGAGGGAAGGAGAGAGAGTATGTGTGTTTGAGAGAGAGGGAGGGAGAGGAAGGGAGAGAGAGAAAGGGAGAGAGAGGGAGAGAGCGAGGGAGAGGGGAGAGAGAGAGGGAGAGGGAGAGAGAGAGGATGAGAGAGAGGGAGAGGGAGAGAGGGGGGGTGAGGGAGTGTGTGAGAGAGAGAGGGAGGGGGAGAGAGAGGGAGAGAGGGAGAGGGAGAGAGAGGGAGAGAGAGGATGAGAGGGAGAGGGAGAGAGGGAGAGAGTGTGTAAGAGAGAGAGGGAGGGAGAGAGAGAGGGAGAGAGAGAGAGAGGGAGAGAGGGAGAGAGAGAGGATGCAGGAGAGAGAGAGAGGGAGAGAGAAAGGGAGAGAGAAAGGGAGAGAGAGGGAGGGAGAGAGAGAGGGAGAGGGAGAGAGAGAGGGAGAGGAAGACAGGGAGAGAGAGAGGATGCAGGAGAGGGAGAGAGAGGGAGGGAGAGAGGGAGGGAGCGAAGGAGAAGGAGAGGGAGAGAGAAAGAGAGAGAGAGAGACGTAGTAATGTTTCTGTAGGCTGCCTAACGTGGACAATTGTTCCTTTCTGGTCTGGCTTGAGTAGTTGAATTTAGGAATTACAGTGGAACCTGGAACAGCCCATAGCTTCTTTTTTGTGCCATAAAATATTTCTCGGTCTATCCTGCTATTTCCTTAAATTTTTGTCCTAGTTCATTTTAATCAGATTTCTTGGTTTACATTTTACATCATCTTGGTCTGACTTAATGTGAAGTAGATGACTTGCTGCTTCCTAGTTTTTTCTGTCGTTCTGGTTCCCTGCACGGAACAGATGATGCCATTTTATGGGTGACAATAAAGGTTTAGATTGCTCCTCAGTTTTCAGAGCAAAGAAAACACCTGAGCATCAATTCTCCTCTTTTCCCCCATCAGTTCTTTTTCACATTGATGGAAGACTTATCTTCTGAACTATTCTTCTTTTTAATGCTATTTTGAAAATGGAGCAAGTTCAATTTATTGTAAAACATATGAAAAGAAAGCAATCTGGGTAGGCCCCAACAAATAGAAGCAAATGGAAGAAACAAGAAAATGATGTTTTTTACTGGAAAATCATTGACTATAATTTCCATTTTAGTTTGCACCTAGCACACTCCCAGTCAATTTCCATTTCAGAGTAGACTAAGCTCTTATGCCACTCAGTTCAATAACAAAAATAAAGATAGCTTGATGTTTATTTGTAAAAAACAACAGAAACAACAAAAATATTTAACTGTCCAAATGGGATATAAGATGTGAACAAGAACCAATGATTTATATTGTCTACACCAGGGGTGAAATGATACCGGTTTGCTCAGGTTCGGGCAAACCGGTAGTGATAAAAACTACCAGTTTGGGTGAACTGGTAGTTAACTACCGGTTCAGTTGAATCAGTAGTTTAAAAAAGCTACTGGTTCCTTTGAGCTGGTATTTCTGACGATCAGCTGTGCAGCGGGGTTTAGCTTTGCTAAAAAGCAGGATTTCCTGCTTTCTAGCAAAGCTAAATTGCATGCCACAACTGATTCCCCCCCCCTCGCTGTTCTACTTACCTTCCCAAGTCTTCTTTTGGAACGTACTGCACATGCGCACATGCACAGCATGCACCAAAAGGAGGCTTAGGAAGGTAAGTAGAACAGAGGGGAGGGGGAATCAGCTGTGCAGCGGGATTTAGCTTTGCTAGAAAGCAGGATTTCCCCCTCGCTTCTACTTACCTTCCCAAGCAGGGGTGGGTTTAAAATTTTTTTTACTAATGGTTTTGTGGGTGTGGCTTGGTGGGCGTGGCTTGGTGGGTGTAGCAAGCGAAGGATACTACAAAATCCCCATTTCCTCCCGATCAGCTGGGACTTGGGAGGCAGAGAATAGATGGAGGCGGGGCCAGTCAGAATTTTTACTACCAGTTCTCCAGAACTGGTCAGAACCTGCTGAAACCCACCTCTGTTCCCAAGCCTCCTTTTGGTGTGCACTGCACAGCACATGTTTGGCACGTGGCGCACATGCGCAACCAGCGAACCGATAGCACACTGGTTTGGATTTCACCACTGGTCTATACATATTTCATGTAAGTATGTTGAAAGGTACAGAACTTTTCAGAACCACTGGAAACAATCCTTTGGGTAGGGAGCACAGACAATCCTAATATTTATTTAATCCTAATATTTAATATTTTATACATAACGGCAGGAGAATAGAAATCGGAAATCAGAAAGACTGTGATCCCGGCATTATTTTGTACCATACAGGGACATCCCATTGTTTTAATATGCTCTTGTAAACAAATATAGACTAGAGTTTATTGACTAGAAATTAGAAATTACCCACCTTTTTTAAAAAAAAAAATTCACAAATTAAAAGTTCTGCAAATTGTTTTATTGCCATATGTGTTTTACTATAGTATTGGGTTCTTATTATTACCTCTGCTACTACTCACTGATTTATATGACCTGGATAGTGTTTGTAGAAAGGAATTATAAAGTTACAAATGATATATAAATTGCATATCTCTCTCCCCAAGCAAGCATTTAATTTCTCCAAAGTAAATATGTCCTCAAATGTTCCAACTGAGGAACACCACCAACAGAAAAGAAAATAATGGGAAGGGTACATTTCAGCGTACTTTCAATATCACGGACGTACACACACTCAACATGTAGTCAATGGAACTGCATCTATATGGAGGGAAGTATGCAGTGGAGTACCCCAGGGCTCAGTTTTAGGCCCAGTGCATCTTCATCAATGACTTGGACGAGGGGATAGATGGGGAACTCATCAAATTTGCAGATGACACCAAGCTGGCAGGAATAACCAACACTCCAGAAGATAGGCTCAAGATACAGAAGGATCTTGACAGACTTGAACATTGGGCACTATATAACAAAATGAAATTCAACAGTGAAAAAAAGCAAAGTTCTACATTTAGGGAAGAAAAACAAAATGCACAGGTACCGTATATGTGGTACCTTGCTCAATAGTAATATTGAGAGGGATGTGAGAGGGATCTTGGAGTCCTAGTGGACAACCATTTAGATATGAGCCAGCAGGGTGCAGCAGCTGGCAAAAAAGCCAACACAGTTCTGGGCTGCATAAACAGAGGGATAGAATCAAGATCACGTGAAGTGTTAATGCCACTTTATAATGCCTTGGTAAAGCCACACTTGGAATATTGAATTCAGTTTTGGTCGCCACAATCGTAAAAAAGATGTTGAGACTGTAGAAAGAGTACAGAGAAGAACAATGAAGATGATTAGGGGACTGGAGGCTAAAACATATGATTAGGGGACTGGAGGCTAAAACATATGAAGAACGGTTGCAGGAACTGGGTATGTCTAGTTTAATGAAGAGAAGGACTAGGGGAGACATGATAGCAGTGTTCCAATATCTCAGGGGCTGCCACAAAGAAGAGGGAGTCAAAGCTATTCTTCAAACCTGAGGGTAGAACAAGAAGCAATGGGTGGAAACTAATCAAGGAGAGAAGCAATTTAGAACTAAGGAGAAATTTCCTGACTGTTAGAACAATTAATAAGTGGAACAACTTGCCTGCAGAAGTTGTGAATGCTCCAACACTGGAAGTTTTTAAGATGTTGGATAACCATTTGTCTGAAGTTGTGTAGGGTTTCCTGCCTGGGCAGGGGGTTGGACTAGAAGACCTCCAAGGTCCCTTCCAACTCTGTTATTCTATTCTATTCTATTCTATTCTATTCTATTCTATTCTATTCTATTCTATTCTATTCTATTCTATTCTATTCTATTCTATTCTATTCTATTCTATTCTATTAATTCAAACAAGCACCATTTGCTAACCTGATGGTCAGGAATGTCCTATCCTAACTTTTCTTCATTTTATGCTGGTGAATATACCTTGGTTCATTTCCAGCATAAAATTTCCAGTAGTCTAAACGGCTTGTTTCAATCACTCCAATAAGAATTTTGAACTCTGTTTTGTAAAAAGGCCTGTTTCAGCCTAGAAATATAGCTTGCACCATTGCAGCATTCTTGTTTGAGCTCCAGACAACTGTTTTGAATTTGAAATGCTTTGTTTGTCCTTCATTCGCACAACATGCCCATCTGAAATATGGTTGGGCTATTACTCACAACCAGACAGCATGATTATAAAGCGGTGTATTATGCACACCCAAGCAATTGGGTTAATTAATAAATCATGATTCAATTAACTATGGATTATCCTGCGTGAATAACGACTGTTTCGATTCCTTACCCTTTGGGTCATTTTCTGTTCACCTCAAACGCAAAGTAGGTAGCAGCAATTGCAAGGAATAAATTGTATATTTTTTTATCTTTCTGAGAGAAGAGGGGGAGGAAGTGACATCACAGGCAATGAAGTTATGAGACTCACAATGTCACATGGAAGATTCAGCCGAAGTTTGTTCTTTTTGGAGTGTCCCTTTCAATTCTGCCCATTTCCACCCCTCCCATTTTTTTTTATAAAAAGTCAGTACATTTGCTTCATTTTGTCAGCCTGTTTATTATTATTCAATACTAAAATATAACATTTAACGTATGTTTCCAATATCCCAACATACGAATATTCATATCCATACCATTTTCACTAAACATCCCACTTTTCTCAGAGATTTTACATATCTCTCCATAATAAATACTGTATTTTTTAAAACTGTAGAAATGCTTCTAACGTACTTGTTTTTTGTACATAATTTTCCCTAAGGTAGTGCCTTTTTGAATTCACCTTTCCCCAAACTAAAGATGATTATGGAGGATTGAAGTCAAAGTATTCTGACCTCCAGGTTTTATTCTTGAAGTTTATTGATATTAGAAGACACCACTCCCACTGTGAAAAAGCCTCTTCCAGTAAGGTCAACATGCCATGTTGCAAAGCTGGACTGCTTCCAACAAGATGCTTTGATCTTGAAACATTTTCTACATCTCTAACAAAAGTCTGCTTTTTGGGCTCTTTTTTTGGAGGGGAGACGGGTTTGATGCACATTTCTATTTGCTGCTGCTAACATAAGCCACTTAATTAGAGGGAGAGAGGCAGAGAGGCATTATTAGTGGATCACCCCAATTCACTCTCTCCACTGAATCCTGTGGCAGATTTATTTTATGTTCAGGCACACAGATTTATTTGATCAATGATCAGAACAATAAAAAATAGCATCATAAAAAAAACGATTTAAAACTGTATGTAAAATTCTAATGACATTGCATGTAACATAACTCACCTGGACAAAAAATATTTATTCTTCATTAGGCATAGATCTAATTCAGTAATAATTTGTTTTGTGTGCTCTAATATCCGTGACAAAAAAAAATATTAGCTATATTATTATATGTAATGCTAGGCTTGTTGCCTGATAAGAGAAAGGCTTCTCTAATTCACCTGGCAAATGTTCCAACAAGGGAGGTAAGAGATTGATAGTTGCGTTGATAATATGAGCAGTATATAACACCACATCTTGGGTGGCTTCTGTTCAGATTCTGTTGGATCTGAATGTCAGGAACAAATTATTGTGGAAAAAGGAATTTGGGCTAATTACCCAGGGGTGGGCTTCAAAAATTTTAGCAAGGGGTTCTCTGCCTGGTTGCTGGGTGGGCGTGGCCTAGTCGGCCTCATGCACCACGGAAGGGGGGAGTGTTTTTGCCCTCCCCTGGCTCCAGAGGCTTTCCTTGAGCTTCTGAGAGGGCAAAAATGGCCTCTCCAGGCTCTGGAGGCGCTCTGGAGGCCAGAAATGGCCAGTTTCCAGCCTTCCCGAACTTCTGGTAGGCCCGTTTTTTGACTTCCCCGAGTCTCTGCATGCACCCTACACTTACCTGAATCCAAAACAGGCCACGTGGGGACTCCTGGGAGGGGAGGGCGGTGGGATTTGGGGGTTCTCCGAACTGCACAGAATCCTAGCTAGAGGTTCTCCCAAACCCCTGCGAACCCCCAGTAGCCCACCCCTGAATCTACCACTGAGAACTGTTTTAAGTAGAACATCATGGCTGGCTCAGGAACACTCTTGAGTAGGAGCTAGGTATGTCTAGCCTGTCAAAGAGAAGAATAGAGTGGAGTGGGGGAGACATGATGACTGTCTTGCAATATTTGAGGGGCTTTCCCAGAGAAGACTTATTCTCCAAAGTACCTGAGGGCAGGACAAGAAGCAATGGATGGAAGATCATTAAAGACATGTCCAACCTAGAAGTAAGGAGAAATTTCCTGACAGTGAGAACAATTAATCAATGGAACAGCTTGCCTCCCACAGTTGTGGGTCTCCAACACTGGAGGTTTTTAAGAGTAGTGTGGACAACCATTTGACCCATGCCTTGACAGGGGTTTGGACTAGAAGACCTCTGAGGTTCCTTTCAACCCTATGATTCTATGTTTTAAGTGTGATTAAATAACTACTTGGATGCTATCTAAATGCTCCTTAATATAATGTGAAATTAAACATAAGTTCATTCTGCTGCAACATAGAACATACAAGGGCCAGGGCTCTTCAACAGAACTTTGAGGTATCCCATTGCATGCCTCCCTCTATGTAGATACAATTCCATTAAAGATTACATGCTGGGTGTCACTGGTCAGCCAGTTGTGAATCCTTCTATCCCACATTTTCTATCTTACCTTACATTGTTCTATCTTACCAAGATAGAACAATGTCTTTTGTTGAATATCAAATAATTTGTTCTTAAACAAATTTGTTGACCATAATTTGTTTATGGTCTAAGGCAGGGGTGTCAAACTCGCATTGTCACGGCATTGTTACATGATGCATCGTGACTTTTGTCCACTTTGCTAAATTAGGCATGGGCATGCCCAGCGAATGATGCATCCAGCCTGCGGGCCGCGAGTTTGATACCCCTGGTCTAAGGACAAGAGCTGGCTGGATAAGAAAATCAGGTTTACTCAAGTTGAGCCATAAAAAACAGAGGAATCCATATATAGATGGATGGATGGATGGATGGATGGATGGATGGATGGATAGATAGATAGATAGATAGATAGATAGATAGATGGATATAGATAGATATAGATAGAGAGATATATAGAGATCGATCAATCGATCAATCGATCTAGATAGGTAGATAGATAGAGAGAGAGAGAGAGAGATTGATAGATATAGATATATATCTATATCTATAGAGATATAGAGATATAGAGATTGATCAAATCGAGAGAGAGAGAGAGAGAGAGAGAGAGAGAGAGAGAGAGAGAGAGAGAGAGAGAGAGAGAGAGAGAGAGATCATACATACATACATACACATACATACATTTGAGTTCCTAATTAGGAGTAACAATGTCTTGGCTTTTACTTTCAAAGATCCTCCTTCCAGCATTACTGATGCATTTCATACTCATTTAGTACATGGAAAATTGCTTGTTGGAACCTATTTTGGATAGTTTCTGTTCCTAGACCAAGAAGCAGACAGGAAGGAAAGGAAAGAATATTACACAGGGGCTCACAACTCCTACTTTGATAATATATTCTTCCTGGAAATACTTAAGGATGCATAAAGACAAATATGTTGTCTCAGTCATTACTACAAACAGACAGTCGTACTTTTTGTTTTGTTTTTTTCTCTCTCTCTCTCATTTTTTCTTATACAACTGTACTGTTCCCAATTTACACCCGGAAGCTTTAAGAAGTAGACAAAAAAGAAAGAAAAAGAAAGAAAGAAAGAAAGAAAGAAAGAAAGAAAGAAAGAAAGAAAGAAAGAAAGAAAGAAAGAAAGAAAGAAAGAAATTACAATTTGGTAAAAATAATTTGTAACTGCTTTGTACAATTTATGCAGTTGTTACTAGCAATATTTTTTTGAAAAAAAATAAGAATAAGAATAGCGGATATTCTTTTTCTTTCAGCCAGCCAAAGAATCCAGACAATATGAAAATAACTAGATCTCCTTTGCAATGTCTTTTTTGTTTCTCCTCCTTCTAGCTCTGAAGCTGTAAACTGGCCTGTGCAGAGAACCAGGAAAAATGTCCAGCACAGGTGCTGGTCAACACTTGGACTGTTCCTCCTCCTTCTAATGTATCTTTCTTTGGCCAAGAGACAACATGCCAATTCAACTCTCTTCTTGCCCAAAGCTTTGCAGAACTGTTGGTGCTGGCTGGCCTTTTGCACTCTAAGAATCCTTATTTCACATATGAGCCTGGCTATTTTCCTTTTAGCTGTGAGCTCCTACAATGAGACTGAGTGCTTCCAGATGCCTTGGCATATATTTGATCACAACTCAGAGTTACTTAGCACAAGCTCATCAGGGTTCCAACTACTCCTTCTTTTTAATCACAGAAAATTGGATTTCCAATTAATAAGCTTGGTGGGGCACAGAGTGACTTCAATAAAAATACCAAGGAGACTTTGAGCAGCCTGTGGTAGTTTCTCTTTCAGTTTGTATGGGAACTGTACAGTGGTGGGATTAATTTTTTTTTACTACCAGTTCTGTGGGTGTGGCTTGGTGGGCGTGGCTTTTTGGGCATGTCAGGGAAAGGATACTGTAAAATCTCCACTCCCCTCCCCACCCCAGGTGAAGGTTACTGCAAAATCCCCATTTCCTCCTGATCAGCTGGGACTCGGGAGGCAGAGAATAGATGGGGGTGGGGCCAGTCAGAGGTGGCATTTACCGGTTCTCCGAACTACTCAAAATTTCCGCTACCGGTTCTCCAGAACTGGTCAGAATACCACCTCTGGTACCGTAATATGCTGAACCAGAGATTCTAGTGCTGTGAAGGCTAGACATGCCTTTGAAGCTCTAGTATCTGTGACTAGGGCTTTTTCACTGAAAAAGAAATTTGCTAAAAGTGAGGTCATAATATGGTGCTATTCTTCGGAAGGAGAGCAAAAGTGTGCGAGCACGGTCCAAATCTGTCTCAAATGTTGGAAATAATCAAAATAGTCTAAAGCGTTTGATTTAAGTTTTTTATTCAGTTCAAAACATTTGATGTTGCCCAGGCATTCATGTCAATTTGGAAAATCAGATCAATTCAGAAAAAGTGCCTCTGCCAGTACACAAAAAACTTATACATCTGCTAAATCAGTCCAGATCTTTCTAAATCAATTCAGAAGGGTGATTTGGAGATTCAGTTCAGAAAGCCAATTGGATTAGGAAATTAGATTGAACTGCTGTTGAATCAAATCTTTGAACCGAATAGTCACACAGTCCTATTTTCCAGAGGGCACATTAAATCTCTCAATCCATACCACATCACAATTCGACAGTAGTCCCCTTATCACTGCCCTTTTAATAAGTTAATGTTACTTTTCAATGCTTTCTTTGGTGATACCGTGTTTCCCCAAAAATAAGCCCGGGTCTTATATTAATTTTTGCTCCAAAAGACACATTAGGGGTTATTTTCTGGTTAGGTCTTATTTTTGGGGAAATGCAGTACTAAATGCATCCATCTGGGTGACAATCTTAACTGGGGCTTATTTTGGGGGTAGGGCTTATATTACAAGCATCCTGAAAAATCATGCTAGGACTTATTTACCAGTTGGGTCCTATTTTTGGGGAAACAGGGTAATAGGACAGTCTGTAATGATCTGGGAAGCTCTATATGTCCCTAGCCACTTAGGCAACAAAACAATGTTACTTCCTGCATTGTGCTTATTATTATTATTTATTATTATTATTTATTCAATTTATATACTGCCCTTCTCCTATTGGACTCAGGGTGATGCACAGCCAAGGATAAAAAACATACCAATACAAAATTTAAAATCAATTAAAAGAATTATACAGCTTTGGCCCACAATTTAAAACATTCCAATTAAAACCCAATTTACACTTAAAAAGCTAAAAAGAGCTAAAAACAGGGGGGGTTCACGCCAGCCCTGCTTGATGGAAAAGAAAAGTTTTTAGGGCACGGCGAAAGGCCCGGAGATCTGATATCCTTCATATCTCCGGGGGCAAATCGTTCCAGAGGGCAGGTGCTGTTACAGAGAAGGCCCTCCCCCTGGGGGTCGCCAGCCGACATTGCCTGGCTGACGGCACTCTGAGGAGTCTTTCTCTGTGGAAGCGTACTGGTCGGTGGGAGGCTATCGGCGGCAGAAGGCGGTCTCGCAAATACATGCGCAGCTTAGGAAGAATGGCAAATTTTCTGAGCAAAGAGGGAATCCATCCTCTCTCCTCCTTAGTCCTTCCACCGACAGGAGTTCTGTTTCATTGATCCATGTTGATGATATAGTGCCACATATGATTTACTCTACAATCCTGTAATACCACCTCGGTCATTACAATTAGGATAATGCAGTGAAGGAGAAAATAGAAGCAGAGGAATAGAGATACAGGAGGAGGAAAAGGTAAAGATTCATGATTATAACTTTGCTGAAGCAACTACCTTGGCTCTGTACCATTTCATGGCTTTGGTTTTGACCCAGAAGGACCAGAACCTCTGACAGATGACTTCAACATTGCAGAGTAACAGAGTTGGAAGGGAAGTTGAGGTCTTCTAGTTAAATCCTCTGCTCAAGGGACCATATACCATTCTGGAGAAATGACTGTCCAATCTCCTCTTAAAAACCTCCAGTGATAGAGCACCCAACAACTTCTGTAGGCAAGTCATTTCATTGACTTGCCTACATTTCTCCTTAGTTTTAGGTTCAATCTGTCCTTCATAGGTTTCCATCCATCACTTCTTGTCCTGTCCTCAGGTGCTTTGAAGAATAGGTTGGCCCCATTCTCTATGACAGTCCCTCAAATATTGGAAGGCTATCATGCCAACCCCTAGTCCTTCTCTTTGTAAGACTAGACTTACCCAGTTCCTGCAACCATTCATTATGCTTTAGCCTCCAACTCTAATCATCTGTGCTGCTCTTCTCTGTGTTGTTGTTTCTAGAGTCTCAACATCTTTTTTTATACTATGGTGACCAAAACTGGATGCAATATTTCAAGTGCAATCCTTTACCAACACTTTACAAACCAGTACTAGCATTTCATGATACTATTGGTATCCCTCTGTTAATGCAGCCTAGGATTTCTCTCCATGTAGATACAGTTGCATTGAGAACTATATGTTGTTTGAAGTTGACCCACCAGTTATGAATCCATCTGGTGGTGATGTTGCTTATCCCACATTTTTCTAGGCTGTGGTCTACTTTGACAAATGCCTTACTGAAGTCCAAGTATACTCTGTCCACAGTATTCCTTTGGTCCACTAATGCACGATGGTCAGTTTGTCAAAGAAGGCAATAAGGTTTGTCTGGCATGATCTGTTTTTGACAAACCCATATTGGCTTCTAGTAATAGTTTTGCTTGTTTCTAGATGTTTGAAGAGCTGTTGCTTGATTATCTTTTCCAGGATCTTTTCGGGTATTGATATCAGGCTGATTGGTCTGTAGTTTCCTGAATCTATTTTTGCAGACTTGGTTCATCACTTTGTCCCTGGTCAAATGTCAAGTACTCACTAAATATCATTTTTCCCTATCTCTCTGGAAAAAACCTTCACTGTACCTGGACTCTGGAATGCTCTTCCTATTATAGGGTATGTACAGTGGTGAAATCCAAACTTTTTTTTACTACTGATTCTGTGGGCGTGGCTTGGTGGGTGTGGCATGGCTTGGTGGGTGTGGCTTGGTGGACATGGCCGGGGAAGGATACTGCAAAATCTCCATTCCCACCCCACTCCAGGGGAAGGATACTGCAAAATCCCCATTCCCTCCCAACTCCTGGGGGAAGGATATTGAAAAATCTCCATTCCCACCCCACTCTGGGGCCAGCTAGAGGTGGTATTTGCCGGTTCTTCAAACTACTCAAAAGTTCTGCTAGCAGTTCTTCAGAACCTGTCAGAACCTGCTGGATTTCACCCCTGGGTAAGTATGATGATGTTTTAGGGTCTCCAAGTGATGACACCTCCTTTCCTATGCCCTCCATGGATGAGTACTAGATCAATGGCCTTGGGGAGTTTATTTCCTTTTAAAAAGATAGTTTTCCTCCATCTTTTAAATGCATATGCTTTTTTGCTGAATTAATTAAGGTAAGTTAATAATTAGATAGTAAACTGCTTCGAAAGGGGAGTGTAGGACTAAATTAAATGATAAACACCAACTTAAATAATCCACCAGAAATAAATAAAAACACCTGAAGGGAGTTTGGGGAGATATTTGGGTTAATTAGAAATGTTGCATTTGTTCATATTTTATTTCTTTTTCCTCTTCCCCCATGACAGTCCCCCCCCCTTTTTTTTTTTGCAAATTAATGTATCCAAATATATTCTGCTCAAAATATAGCCAAATAGAGCCTTGCATGATGACTTACATGCCGGCAGTAGACATTTCATTTTGTCCATGTCATAAGGAAAAGCAACACCATTAATTTCCAAAGGGGGATTGAAGAAGTGACTCAAGGAAGTGAGCCAAGTTACGTGCGGTATATAGGGTTTGAAGGATGTTGTGGGGGATGCGCATCTCCTGGGGCTACTTCGTTAATTACATATAAGGCAATCGACTGATTAGGAAAAAAAAGTTGACCCCTCTTCCTGTGTTTTTAACTTTAGTCACTGTGCTGAAATAAGTTACTGTATTCCAACATACGCATAAGCCTCATTACAGATACCACTTAACTTCTGAAAATTAAGTCAGTGTCTTAATTTGGGGGGAGCAGAATTGTGGGGGGAAGAAATGTTCCTTTTCTTTAAACTTCAGTACCCACTCCTACAGAAAAGAAGGAGGAGATTTGATATAGATCTTGTATTATTTTGTATGGTGGTAAATCAATAAGGACAGTTTCTCTTGCTTAATTTTACTGTGCCAGCCGCTATTAAAGGCACAAAAGAAGGAAAAGAAGGACGGCAGCCTTGATTCCTTCAGTCTTTCTTTTAAGGGGAGAGAAGCCAAAATCTTAACATGAATCAGGCATTAGTCAAAGAAAGCCTCCCACCTACAAAAATCCAATCTGTCTTGCAATGGGAGCATGGTTCTAAGAATATAGAGGTGAAGGCAGGTATTTTTTTCTCTCTAATATTCTTTAATGAGGTATTGCTTTCATTCAGGCTCCCTTTTTCTTTCAGGTAAATTTCATAGCTTAAAAAGGCACCCTTCCATTAGCATTTTCTTTCTTTCTATCAGAAATGGGATTGCTGACCATCATTGCTTACCTGTATTCTAATTTCAAATCTGAAATTAGAGTGATCAAGATCTGAACTGTGGGCATTCAGCCACAGGGTGGCAGCAAAAAGCTACACAACACTCAGGCTCTTTGCTGCCCTCTAATGTTTGGGTGAAGGTTTGCACCTTAAATCTGGTAGCCCAAGCAACAGTTCCATCAGCAGCTGAAAGGAGGCTGAGAGGATAGGGGAATCAATCAACCCTGAGACCTGGGATCCTTTCTGTCCCCACCCAAAAGGCAAACCTGAGATCATTGTGTCCTCTTGGTTTTCTTCAGGTATGTGAGGAAGCCCTTAGAAAAGGGAAAATTACAGCTGTCCTTTCTCATTTTTTTTTAGCCCTTCAGCTGGACAGGATCATCCTTCATGACTGTACAAGTGTCTCCTTTCCATTGAGCTGGACTACCGTTGACCTCATGGATGTTCCTATTAAGTTTTCTGGACTTTTGTAGAGGAAAATTTGCTCCTCGCTTCTTCTGAGACGTCTTTTGACTTCCAGTGTAGCCCTCAGCCGAAATTACTCAGCTCCCACAATACTTGAAGAGCCTGGGCTGAAACAGGGTTGGGAACTTCGAAGTAAATGGGAGCTAGTCTCTCTCCTGCTCTGGATGACCCCCAGCCCTTTTTCTTTGCTTATGGAGCATCTCCTCTTGGACAGTACTCTGATGGGGAAGGCATCCTGTTGGGTTGGCCATTCAAAGGGGGTTGGGCACTGTCTGGCTTGGTGGGCGTGATGTGGCTTGGTGGGTGTGGCAGGGGAAGGATATTGCAAAATCTCCATTCCCACCCCATTCCAGGGGCCAGCCAGAGGTGGCATTTGCCGGTTCTCCGAACTACTCAAAATTTCCACTACTGGTTCTCCAGAACCTGTCAGAACCTGCTAGATTTCACCCCTAGGGCTGGGTAAGGGGGGCTTTTCAAACCAACCATGCCCGCCACATCTGGTTTGGCCCAGTGGCTACCCAAAGATAGTCACAGAAAACAAGCGGGCAAGGAGATGCAGCCACACTGCTTTTTTCTTTTTCCATCACCCTGTTGGTGGGCAGACGACAGAGGCGGCTCTGCTAGAAGGAGAAAAAAACAAAGTTGCCCCTCTACTATTCCCACCTTTAAAACAAGCCTGGTGGTTTTAAGCCACCCTTCAAGCAGGTCCAAGCTGCCCTTTTCCCCCCCCAGATGTGCCGAATCTGGAAAGCACCAGGTTGGAGGTACCCCGATGATACCCCCCCCCCCCCGCAAACCTTTCCGAGGCTAGAGTTGGCTTCTTGGCTCTTTGGCCGAAGACAACGTCCAATGTTCATTCCCGGGAGGTGGGGGGGGGGCGGGAGAAAGAGACATTCTTCCCAGCTCCGCGTACCGCCCCCCCTCTTAACCACCTCGACCCCTCTATTCCATTTGGGGAAGGGGGAAGAGATTGGGAGGGAGAGGGAGGGAGGGAGAGAGAGGGAGGGAGAGAGGGAGAGAGAGGGAGGGAGGGAGAGGGGGAAGAGTGGGAGAGAGAGAGGGAGGGAAGGAGAGGGGGGAGAGAGAGAGGGAAGGAGGGAGAGAGGGAGGGAGGGAGAGGGGGAAGAGTGGGAGAGAGAGAGGAAAGGAGGGAGAGGGGGAAGAGAGGGGGGGATGGAGGGGGAGAGGGAGGGAGGGAGGGAGGGAGAGAGAGAGAATCCGGCCCGGGTTTTCCTTCCCGCCCTTCTTTCTGTAAGCCGGCTCTGCAATTTGGAACACGTTTCGCTCGCGCTGCCGTATGCGCGTCCGCAGCTTGCTTGGCTGCTCCGGGTAGCCTTGCGCGTCGGCTTCCCTCTGATCTCCAGCGAGGCGCTCTCTCTCTCTCTCTCTCTCTCTCTCTCTCTCTCTCTCTCTCTCTCTCTCTCTCTCTCTCTCTTAACCCCCCCTTGATGTCTGCCTCTCACCCGGGCGAAACGCGTCGCGCGCCGCGTCCAGCCAATCCTCGTTTTCCCGCGCGGCGCTTCCTCCCGCTGCCTTCAACCTGAGCGCGGCTTCGCTGCTCCCTCGACCGAGGGCACCCAGGGCCCCGCGCAACCCGGTGGTGGTGGCGGGGTGTGTGTGTGTGTGTGTGGAGAGACTTGAACCACCCGCCGGCCGAGGAGCCCCGGGAGGAGTGGCGTGGCGAAAGGGAAGCGTGGAAGCGGCTCTTCGCGCCCTGCGGCTCGGGCTCCTTTCCCCGTAGCCGTAGCGGCTGCTCAAAGTTTGCGGGGCTCGCTCGAGGAGGTCTGCGTGGCGCCTAGACACGCGCGGGTGGGGTCTCGGGGAAGGCACTTCGCGCTGGAGGGCTCCGCTCGGCGCCTTTTGGAAGAAGAAGAAGAGGAGGAGGAGGAGGAAGAGGAAGAAGGAGAAGAAGAAGAAGAGGAACCGTTCTTGGGGATTTATTTTTCCAGTGGATTTGGCGTCTCTCCCTGTTTTTGCAAAGCGAGCGGGTCGGGTCTTTTGGGGGGAGCCGGGTTTTTCTCGCGGAAAGAAATTTGGGGAGCACCATGGTGGCCGGGATGGGGGCGCTGCTTTGGGCTCCCCTCGGGCTGTTGCTGTCACTTCGGACCGGAGCCGCTGACGTGAAAGCGCGGAGCTGCGGCGAGGTGCGGGAGGCGTACAAAACGAAAGGCTTCAGCTTGGTGAACATCCCCTATCAGGAAATCGCAGGTAAGGCACCTGGGGAGGCGGCGCGGACGGGGCGTGGGGCGACACGGATCTTCTCTTTTGGGATGGGGGGGCGGCGGCTTGGGCGGCGTGGGGGGGGCAGGGTTCCCTTTGGGCTTTGCCCACCTTCTGGGTTGGACTTTTCCCTGGATCTCGCCTTCCTCCCTAGAAAGAGACCAGCGGTGCCTTTTCCCCTCCGAGCCGCGCTCGGGCTCAGTTGAAGCCATGAATTGCTTCATTGTGCAATGAATAGAGAATCCTTTTGAAAATTTCTAAAGCGACTTTCAGGGGATGAACAAATTGGGAGAGGGGAGAGAAAGAGAGAGAGGGAGGGAGGGAGGAGAGGCTTGGCAACAACTTTCTTTCCTTCCTTCTTTCCTTTCCTTCTTTCCTTCCTTCCTACCTTCCTTCTTTCTAAAACTAAAACTTGGGAGGTGGGGTGGGGAAGTCCCTGCTGGGAAGAAGGAAAGAAAAGAAGGAAGAAAACAAGGAAGGAAAGAAAGAAAGAAGGAAGGAAAGAAGAAGGAAAGAAGGAAGAAAGGAAGGCAAGAAGGAAGAAGGAAAGAAGGAAGGAAGAAAAGAAAAAAGGAAGGAAAAGAAGGAAGGAAGGCAGGCAAGAAGGAAAGAAGAAAAGAAAGAAAGAAGGAAAGAAGAAAGAAATATTTCTTTCATTCTTCTTTCGCCTGCCTGCCTGCCTTCTTGCCTTCCTTCCTTTCCCTTCTTCCCTTCTTCCCAACAGGGACCCCCCCTACCCAAAGTTTTTAGTTGGCTTCAAAGAATTCAACAGCTGGAATGCAAGTAGTTGGTCTCTTCCACAATCTTGGATAACATTGTCCACGAGTCTAGCATTAATTCATAAGCTTCCAGGATACTATGGAAAAATATGAATTAAAATTCTTCAACTTGAAACTGGAGGAACCTTACAGGGTTTTAACTTTTTAACTGTTCACAACCAGTAACAATTGTCCTTTGCCAGTAGGGTGTGCTCTTTATCATACAGGAGTCCTATTGCCTCTGTTTGGCAAAACACCTGTAAAAGATGCAGTGCTTCCTACACCTGAGAGAGATTGAAAACACCGGAACGTTAGAAAGTAAAACAAAATAGGGTAGATAAGTTATTGTGAAAAGCATGCCTTTAAATAGCGTCTTTGTATATGTATGTATGGCCATTGAAATTTCCCTTTTCTTTTTGCACAATTATGGCACAATGTGTGAGGTTTCTTGGCTTGGGCTTCTGTCTTTTTCATTGTAAGCCAAGCTGCATTCTTCCTATGGATAGGGACAACCTTTAAGCCACCTTGGCAACAAGAAACAATAGGATTTGTAGTCCCGTTATGCTGTAGTAGTCCCATTATGCCTGGGAGCTGTTGTAGTGCTATCATTGTTGTCTCTTCCAGACTTAGTTGAATTAATGCATGACTAAGGGGAAAAAGTTGTATGTGTGAGTGAAAGGGTACTAGAATTAATGGGTGAAACGTGCTGTCCATAATTTTCAAAACTGAATGAAGCCCCTCATTGATATACACCGAGTGTATGCCAGCTTCCAATGAGTCTCCTGTAGAGATGAATAGTGTACTGTAATAATGATTTTTTTAAAAAATAGATGTATTAGTCATTTTTAAAGTCCCTTTAAAATAGAAACAAACATATGAAATTAAAATGAGTTTTATCCTTCTACCTTGCCCTGTTCCAGTTTGATCAATTTCATTTGAAGTGGCTTGGCTAAAGTTGTGAACTGGATAGATCACAAGATAGATAGATAGATAGATAGATAGATAGATAGATAGATAGATGATAGATAGAAAGATAATATATTGTTTACTATTTACAATGGAGCAGGGATTAAAAACGCTCTTCTTGAAGATATAGAATAGTTTAGGGAAGATTTTTCTTAATATACTTAATTAGTTTTCTTTCTCTTCCTTGTGGTGCTAACATTTTCCAAGGTCTTCTCTAATTATTTTGTTAAAATATAGAGTAATTGTACCCATATTTGCTGGTGGCCTCTCATAATTTAAGACGTCTGTACATTTATTGAGATACACTTCCTATTATGAACAATCAAAACAATCCATGCAGTTCTCAGAAAACGTTACAATTATGTGTGGTATACTTGTTATGTCCTATTCATAACAGGGGAGAAAAATCTCTGGTTTGTGTATTTAGGGTTGCAGACTAATATTGAATTGCACAACTTTTTCTCAGGCAATGGAAGGAAGCTGTAAGATTTCACAGAAACTGAGGCTGTTTCAAAATTGTTGTTTTGTGTACGAGTAGAAACATGGCAGTCATAAATTGTGAGTGAGTGCTGATCTGGTCTGACTTGGCATGTGGAGCTGACTTTCAGGTCATTGGTTCAGCCTGTAGCTATGTTTATAGATTAAAGTCTGGGTTGACATAATATAAAGCTCTAGCTGGCATAAGCTGAAATGGTTGGAGGAATAATTCTTTAGCTTCTTTAAGAATAGTTTGAAACCACATCCTTCCAAGGTTTTTTTTTATAAACTATTGACTAATTTGTTTATTCAGTTCTTAATTGCATTTATATCCTTATAAATTATATCCTTATATGTTGGGTTGCAAAAGAAAGTACTTTGTGGTTGAGTATGTCTTCTTGGTCCAAGTCCAACATTTTAATAGTTATAAGGGAGAATGTAAATAGCATTGTATGGCGATGGGAGGGGGGCGATGGATTCATTTTTCCTACTCATGAAGTTTCACTGTTTCTCTGGAGGTCCAAATAACATCAAGGGGAGTGGAGCTGTGTTTTTAGGTTGCCCTACCCTTTCTAATGAATTTCACATAGATAACCTTCCAATGCAGTGCCCCCCGCCCCCCATAAACCAGGGACCAGTTCCACGGAGAGAGGTTTTTCCATGGACCAGAGTGGGGGGCTTGGTTTCATGTACTGCCTGCATCCCACATATGGGGTTCGCTTGTTTTTGCGGCCCGGTTTATGTTCTAATATAATCACTTGTGCAGAAATTCAGTTGTCTCCCATGCTGCACGTACAACCACTGTTCTGTGGCTCCCTGTCCTGGCTTAGAGTCACAGCATCAGAAAATGTGGTAGTCTGGACCATTTTAGGCAAAAACCCGAAGTATATTTGTATGGAGTAAAATTATGTCCCTTTTGAGAATGGCTGGGAGAGAAACATTACAAGCAGAAATAGTTTGCTTATATACCAAATTGGGATTCTGGAACCGAGGTGGAAAGATGACCAACAAAAATCAGAGCTTCAACTTTGCAGTAATGTTAAAATTCTTGTGTTCTGTTTTCCTTCTTTCTCTCTCTCTTTCCACCCCACGATTAACTTGCTAATGATTTATAGCAGATATTTCTTTAGGCTGAATCTAAAAGTGTTCTTCAGTCAGGTTTTCCCTACAATACAGTAGTGGCCAAAATTGTGGAACCCTTTTGGGAAAAGTGTATTTTTTAAAACTAGCTAATAGCGCCAGGTTTTTTTTTGGAGTAGTATCATAAAATTATATATCAATGGAAAGATAATTTAATCAAGAATGTAACGCAATAACTTTTATGACGGATTTGCTATTAGAATAGCAGTTACAGTAAAAAGAAGAAAAGTGAAACACGTAGAAAAAATGAGATATACAAAAAATTATCACCATGTCAGTTAATACTTAGTTGGGTAACCTTTAGCATGAATTACGGCCTTACAACCTCTTCCCATGGAGTGAACCAAGTCTTTTAGTTCTGCAGCTGTTATAATGTGAAACCAGGATTGAAGGATTGATTCTATTAACTGGGTTGTATTGCTAGATCACTTCTGACTAACAAGTTTCTTTAGTCGGCTCCATAGATTTTCAATTGGGTTAAGGTCTGGGCTATTCCCAGGCCATTCCAGCAGTGGAATATGATTACCTTGAAACTCCAAAAAAAAGTTATTAGCCGTCAAACCTCAAAAATACCGTTTTCCCAAAAGGTTTCCACAATTTTGGTCACTACTGTAATTGTTCTTTTAAGTCAGTGATAGACAATGTCCTCTTCAGACTATGCTCCTTGTTTTTTTATTTTATTTTATTTTCAAAAACATTCCTGCTAAATTAGCTTGGATGCCTATTCCCATTTTTATCCAATAAACTTCAGATCCCCTCTCAGCTCCTCTGGTTTAGAAATGTCTCCTATCACAAAGCCTGGGAAATCTTCCGTAATTGATGTTGAAGTATTCACAAAGTAGCGGAAATAAGTGGTGGGAAGACTAATAATCAGCCTTTGGTTTAAATACCGACATTAATCAGTGTTAAATCCGATATTGCTTTTCAACATTGTCTTAAGATTTCAACACCATCAGCTCCCCTCTGTGGTGCATTGAATATGAATATTGCTGCTAACCCAAGTGGATTCTTTTCTTTTTATCCAGCTTCATTGGCTTTTGGGTTCTGTGGGTTTAACTCCAGTTGATGCAAGTTAATGGAAACATTTCAGTTTGATTATATCTATTTGAGGGAGAGGTTGGGTTGTTTTAAGGGAATATAATTAGCAGTATGGTCTTTTGTGCCTAGCACTGAGTGCTTTGATTAGAGGAAAACTAGCTTGGAAAAAGACACTTGGGCATTAAATGTTGCGATTATTATTTTGCCACCACCTGCGATAATTCTTTGGTGACCGCCCACAGCCAATCTAACAAGTTAATGAAGATATGATCTGTGCATCTGTTTTTGTTACTCCTTAACAAGGTTATATATAAATCAATTAATTCAGGTGTTCATGTGCAACTGTAATGATGCTTCAGGTTTTGCAGAATCTGAAATGAATAGAATATAAACAAATAACTGGCTATAACTTGATTTTCTCTTAATGTAGTGGGTGGGTGTGGGTGCACATGATTATATCTTAAGGTGCACATGCTTAGATTTTCAAAAAGTATTCCTAAAATGGGATACCTATTTAAAACAGATTTGTTATTCATCACATAATATAAGAGGAAGGAATTGAAAAGAATTTTACTTTTGTTAGAAAGTTACTGGGTTTTTTTTTTGGGGGGGGAGACTTAAAAAGGGATAATCTAGACCTTCTGTACCTCCTTGAAATATCATGTCTTAACTGTTTTCTAAAAAAACCACATGGCTTATATGGACTTCAGAAATCAAACTTGATTTAAGCGGGTCTTAATTTTTATTCTCTAAAAAGTGAATGGAAGACAGACTTAAAGGAGGATAAAAACCAATTTGTGCTTTCATTTAACTGGAATCAAAACACATAGAGATGAATCATAATGAATCTTATATTTCTCGTAAAGAAACATGTATAAAATGTTTAAAAACTCAAGTTACTCAAACATTGGCATCCCTTTTGATTGTATATCCAAGATTTCTCAAGATTTTTTTTTTATTCTAGATGATGATACAGCACAGTGTCATGTATAACAGTTTATGATTTAGTATTGGTAGTACTTTTTGCCTTCTCAGAATATTATTTAGAAACCACAGCCATTATCTAGCAGAATGCTTACTGCTTTGCTGTTATATTAAACTGATGTTAAACTGTTAAATGTAACTTTTTATGCGCCAGCTAGCAAATTTTGAAACAGAACACATACATCTAAATCTGTTCAGGGATTTCAGCATGAAGAATGTGCTGGGTTGCAAATTCCTTTAGAGTTCTGGATGGCTAAGCAACATTTTCATTCTGGAGAAATTCTGCTTCATAACACAACATTCTACAAGAGATTTTCAAATTCTCTCTCTCTTTCTATCTATCGCTGTCCTCTGAACTGCGTATGAGTCATGCAGCAAGATAGCAATTCTAAAAATAAAAACAATCCTACAAAACGGGACAAATTCAGTGTTCAAGCCAAACCAAAGTCCAGACCCAAACCCTGTAGAAGATTTGTGGCAGCTTCTGAAGTGAGCATCTCATGGTAGAAAACCTTCAAATATTATTCAAATGAAGCAGTTTGCCATGGAGAAATGCACAAATTCCTGCACAGAGCATAAGACACTAATTACCAATTATGGGTAATTGTTTGGGCACAGATATTGCAGTTAAAAGTGGTGTGACCAGTCATGTAAAGAAACAATTACATTTTTACACTGGCACATTGCATGTTGGATGAGTTTATGACATTAAGTGAAAGAAGCATCAGACCAGTGGTGAAATCCAAATTTTTTTACAACCCATTTTGTGGACGTGGCGTGCTGTGGCTTGGTGGGCGTGGCTTGGTGGCAGGGGAAGGATACTGCAAAATCCCCATTCCCTCCCCACTCCTGGGGAAAGGATATTGCAAAATCTCCATTCCCACCTCACTCCGGGGCCAGCCAGAGGTGATATTTGCCAGTTCTCCAAATTACTCAAAATTTCTGCTATCGGTTCTCCAAAACCTGTCAGAACCTGCTGGATTTCACCCCTGCATCAGACTTAATCACTCAGAGTCCATTGAGATACTAGTGTGGCCTTTATGAAGGTTTGACAACATTCAGTGGCAAGGATACACTAACATCTGAAGAGTCCAAAAGAGGAAGGAAGGTATTTTTCCAGAAGTGTAACATAGAAAGTAGCTGTTCTCTGTGTTACTGGCCCATAGAAATTAGCTTCAAAATGAAATTATAGTGACAATATTTGTTTTTGGTAAAGTAATATTGATCAGCTTGCTTAAAGGTTATGTGTGCAATAAATTGTAATTCTGTTGCAGAAAACAAGCACAGACTTGAAATGATCATTTCAAAACTTAACATTTGGTTAAGGTATCTTGGAATGAGAGTTGCTATCAAGTAGCAGAAACTTTTGTGAGATGTAGAGGAGTATTATAAATAAAATCAAAAAGGAGAAATCAAAATCTAAGGGAATTTTTGGGGTGGAATACATGCTTTTGTATCTTTAGGCAGGTCTAAACATCGGTGGAGATTCTCAGACATCCAGTTCTTTGTTGTCCCAAAGGTGCTTTTCCAACAGGCAATTGGATTTTCTTGGTTTTTTTCTTTGAAGATGTTTTGTTTCTCTTCCAAGAGGTTTCTTCAAATCTGACTAGATGATGGGGAATGGAAGGATTTGTATTCCTTGCCGACAGCTGGTCATTTGCATTTGTTTTAGAGAGTTGTTGAGGCCACTTGGAGGTTTGTCTATGTACTCAGGATCACCTGAGTAGTGCAAATGAGTGTGGAACCTTCTTGGCTGCAGGATGTTTTCTGCCATGTGTCCCTTCACTGTTGGAAATAGTCACAGGCTGCTGGAGATGAGTCTGCATCTCAAATTGAAGCGCAAATGGTTTCTGTAGTCTGCAATTTTTCTAGAAATCTGTTCATACTCCCACACCATTTGAAGGGTGTTCACCCCAAAGTTCATAGCTAAAAGTCTGTGGAGATTCTCAGTCATTCAGGTCATGGTTGCCCCAAAGTTACTATTTCAGGAGGCAACTGGAGTTTCTTGTGTTTTCTTTGAAGACGTTTCCCTCAGGGATGGGTTCTAAAATTTTTCACTACCGGTTCTGTGGGCGTGGCTTATTTTGTGGGTGTGGCTTGGTTGGGGGTAATGTGACTGTGTGGGCGTGGCCAACTTTTTTTTTTTTTTACTTTTAAAAGCATTTTTTCTACAACCTTAAGAGGTTGCAGAAAACAATGCTTTGAAAAGCCTCTGCTGATCAGGCAACTCAGCTGGGATCGTCAGAGTCTTTTCAAAGAATTTTTTTTACCACCTCTTCGGCTGAAGAGGTTACAGAAAACAATGCTTTGAAAAGCCTCTGCCAATCAGGCAACTCAGCTGGGATCGTCAGAGGCTTTTCAAAGCATTTTTTTTACCACCTCTTCGGCTGAAGAGGTTGCAGAAAAAATGCTTTGAAAAGCATCTGACGTTCCCAGCTGAGCCGCGGGATCATCAGAGGCTTTTCAAAGCATTGTTTTCTGCAAAGAGGTTGTAGAAAAAATGCTTTTAAAAGTAAAAAAAAAAAGCCTCTCATGAGGTGGGTGGGGTAAGCGAGCAGTGACCGGGCTGGGGACCGGTTCGGAGGCATGGCCAGCCAATGTTATTACCGGTTCTCGGAACTACTACAAATTTTTACTACCGGTTCTTGCGAACCGGGAGCAACCCATCACTGGTTCCACTTCTCAACTAAGAAGCTTCTTCAGCTCCCAGTAGGTCTGAAGAACCATCTGAGTTTAAAACTTCAGACAGCACTTTCTGTTTTAAACAATTCATTTAATTTATTGCTATAAATTCTCTGCACAGCTCTATGCTAAATGAGATGGAGTTGTAGTTTCATTTGGTGTAAGGCAACATCCTTCAGAATAAGTACTGAATCAGAAGTTCATGAGTAACCTTAATCTCTTGCTAATCTCTATAAAATATTTTATTTTATGGATTATAATTATTGATTCCAGATGTTATTCAGCTGTGGGAAGCTACATAAGCAGCAAAGGGCTTTCCATATTTTCTAATACTTCCACTCAATCTGGGTCCACCATGAGGTGTTTAGGATGAGCCAATCTTTTGTGTATTGACAGCGTGCATGTATTTCACAGTGTTGTTTTTTGTCAAACAGGGCAAGTGACAGCACAGTCAAGTGGAAGTTCGAGCATCTTACATTTTATTGATGGACAATTCATTTTAACATTGATACTAAGAGATGGATCTCAACCAGCTTTAAAAAAAGACATGAATCATTTATTTCATATATTGATAGTTTTTGGCAGGTCAGTCTGTCCAAGAAACAGTTCTGTATCTTAAAAAATGTTAGACAATTTCATAAGGCTAGTTCATTACCATTCCAGCTAAGAATATTTCTATGTATCTGTCAATAAATCATGTTCATAATAAATTATAATTGAAAACTAGGAATACATAAAGCTGAAGTTTTCCCTTAATGGAAAGCATTCCAGTGGGACTCCATAGAACATATTTATTTCAGTTAATCTGCTCCTGTTTCTTTACTTTTCTCTTCACAAAACTGTTTTTGAAGGTTGGAAAACTCTGTTTGATATTATTTAAATTGATTTAAAAGATCATAATTTAATAGTGTGGACTGCTTTTGAATTGGATTCAATGTCATCTCTAAGGCAGTTATATATATATGTATATATACACATATACACATACATATACATACATACATACATACATATATATATATATATATATATATATATATATGTATGTATGTATGTATGTATATAGGAAGTGAGTGTGGCTGGATTGTGGAACATTTAAATTTCTGCTTAATGAATTATTAGTGTATGTGGAATTTTAGAGAATAAATAAATCTTGTTGGGATGTATCAGATGTATTTTTCTTGCAAATTTAGACAGCAGGGCCAATAGTGATAGATGCTGAGAAATGTACATAGGGAGATAAAATAATGATTGTAAGCAATTGTGGGAAAGCAGGTGAAAATCTGGTTGAAACATTACCTCAGAAATGGCAACCCAACTCCAATTAAAAGATCTGGAAAAAGGAAAGAGCCTCAAAAAGATTCTGACTATAAGTGGCACATTCTTATCACAGTTTCTTCCATCTGTATTTATCCCAGCCTAGCATTAAATATCTGTTCCTTAAATCTGCATAGTTCTTGCTTCCTTAGACTTGGTAGCTATATGGACATTGAGAAAATGACACATATGTGTGACTAGGATCAGTGATAGTTTAGAGCAGTGATGGTTAACCTTTTTGGTGCCGAATGTCCAAAGCACACATGCATGCACGCATGTTTGAATCCCCCAAATGCAATGCGAGTGCCCCCACGTGCATGCATGTGCATCCCCTGTGCATGCACGCAAATCCCCCCGTGCTTGCACGCACATCCCATGCCATAGGTTTGCCATCACAGACTTAGAGAGTGTCTAATAAGGAGCAAACATCACTATAGTGGGGATCGGGTGGGAGTATGTAAATATACATTAAAACATTAAAGCAGTTTAAATTCAACAATTATTTTCTAAATGAGTTTATACTGTAAAAGGAATCAATATGATGATTCAAAAATATACAGTGTATAGAGGGTGATCTCTCTCTCTCTCTCTCTCCCTCCCTCTCAATTCTAAGTGAAATTTGTTTCTTAAAATCTATTGCCTTTTGTATTGGTGACCCATTATTTGTTACTGATGAGCTTTTTGGAAATTGCTTCTATTTCCTTGTGTGTATCTCCTTTGTTGGCGGATATACTCAGGAGAATGTTTCAGACTTCTGTTACATATTCATTAATGGAATTTTAAACCATTGTCAAAAGTGTATTTTGGCCACTGAACTCAATTACCACACGTATAAAACTTCTTCCAATTAAGAAAAATATTGACACACATAAAACATGCAGATATAAAGTATTCAAGTAATTTCTTAGGGGAATAGCAAAAATAATTATCTAATTATCTTAGCTGGGGAAATTAGTAATTCAATTCAAAACTTTAAAAGAACAAACTGCAAAGTCAAAAAGAGGAAAAAGCAACATGTACCCTCACTTCTTGGGGACTGGAAGTGAGATCAGCCTCTCATTTGGAAGCTGAAATTCTTCCTGGAGGTGGGAGAGATAGTTTAAAAAGTTATATTTCTAAAAAGTCCCATTGTGCAAGTCGAGGGTTCCTGCATAGGAGTGGAAGACTGAATCCAGTTCACAAAATAAAGAAAACAAGGAAAAGGGCTAAAGACCACAGCAGTGAGAAAGCTCTCAGGTGTTTTTGTTTGACCTGCCTGTCATGTTCCTCTTGCTATTCCATGCCTTTGCGCTCTAGTTCTTTAAAGACCTCCTCTTGTTTCTATCTCTGCAATTCTTATTCACTCATCCTGGAGAAAATTAGAGGATTTTGGCTGGTCTAAAGTGATCCAAAACAGATACGTTTTTCGGTGATCTGTATGCAAGACTTCCATGAAAGCAATGCTGTGGGAATTTCTTCTATAATTCTAAGAATCGTTCTAGATTGTGAGGGAGAACAGTTAGGGATATTAATAGAATGGAATGGAATAGAATAGAATAATAGAATTCTTTATTGACCAAGTGTGATTGGACACACAAGGATTTTGTCTTAGGTGTATATTCAATAGTCTGCTTAACTAAAATTTGGAGGTTGTATGAAAGGAATAGGTAAATGAACGTCAAATTGACGGGGCATCTGTCACCAATGCCCACCTAACCCTGGCAGATCTCTTCTTGGGCTCTCCATCTTCCCACCTTCTCTGCCTTTGTTCTAAGGGTGGGGCATTTAAGGTGTGACTATTCCCCCCCACCCACCGCAATACAGACTTATATAAAATAGTCTGCTTTTCCCTTTTAACCAGAATTACTAGGTTCCAAATGGATATGGAGTATACTGCTACTACCAAGCACACCACTGGAACTTCAAATGGATAAATGATTTTTATTTTAATAATGGCAATGAAATGAGGTTATAAAAAATTAGTTTACCTGCTTCAAATGACACGAGGCTAAGTTGTCCATGTGGCTAGCAATCATGAATCCATGCCAACAAAGTTATAGACCAAGATGGGAACAGATCTGCCATTAGGCAAAGAAGCATTAAAAGGAAATAAAGATTCCCTCATAAATCTCTTTATATTTTACATACTAGTAGTATTCCAGTATTTGGGGGGCTGCCACAAAGAAGAGGGGATCAACTTACTTTCCAAAGCACCAGAAGGCAAGACAAGAAACAATGGATGGAAATTAATGAAGGAGAGAAGCAACCTGGAATTAAGGAGAAACTTCAGAACAATTAACCAGTGGAACAGTTAATTGTAGGTGCTTTATCACTGGAGGTTTTTAAGAAAAGACTGAAAAGTCTTTAAGAAAAGTCACCTGTCTGAAATGGCATAGAGTCTCCTGCTTGAGCAGGGGGTTGGACTAGAAGACCTCCAGGGTGTCTTCCAGTTCTATTCTGATTGATTGATTGATTTTTCTCAGGATTTGGGGGGGGTGTTTGATCAGAACTAAGTCAGAAGAATGCACTTCTTTGCAGAGCTTTAAAACACTTCAGATTCAAACAAGAAAATATACTTCAGAGCATTTGGAGGCAAACCTATATCATCTTCAACTCCTTTGGTCAAACAAATATTTCCTTAAATGAAGATGATGCAACAAGGCAGTCACTTAATTGAGGCCATTGGGTTTGCTAACAGGTCTTAAGAGAGCACCTTCTCTTAAGAAGCATGTGCTGAAGCATCTTTTTGCATTCAAACAGCACCAACACAGTTGTATTCTACACTCCATTTCTGTCTTTTTGATTTTCCAACCCCCGTCAGACACTTTTGTTCCCACAAACTGGACAGGTAATGGTTAATCTTAGAATCAAGAAGCCAAAAACCCTGAATAATGATAATTATTGGCAGGAATATTAAGAATAGCCAAGTTTTTGTTCAATAAAGATTTGCTGATGTCTGTTTTCAAACACTGCTGCAGGCAATTGCCTTAAAAAAATAATAAAGGGGGAAAAAGTGATTACCGCACAAGAATTCCAACCCATTTAAGACAACAATATTTGTCTCCCTGTTTCTCATTTGAACAGAACACTGACTATAGCTGCAGAATACTGAAGTGTTCCCAATTGGTTTTACTTGCCAAAAAAAAAGGGGGGGGGGACTACCTGAAATGATGATTTTCTGGGGAAGGGGACAAAATTACATGACCTGAAAGTATTTGACTTTTTAGTTGGGAAACCCATTCTTGACCTTGAGTATTGATAAAACTAATATGATAAAACTGATTATCCAGATGTTTTGTTGCAGAGATGCTTATCCCACTTAGATACTCGGCAAAACATTTAATTAAGATTCCAGTTCATTCTTTACTCCAGAAAAAAAGTAACTTATCTGCAGAAATGAAACTAATAGAGTGAGACTGCTTATGCAGAGCACTGTTTCTTAACTAGGATTGGTTTTCTATTTTTTGATTATGGTTGAGATAGGATTATTTTTAAAGCATCCCAAGCCTGACATTTAAATCTATTTTTACAACATTATCAGAAAGGAGTTACTCTGAATCATTACATCAGAAGAAATTCGTCAGGAGGAGCAAAGATATTCAATGTTTCCTAGATTAAGTAAGATAAGTATTTGCCTGGAAAGAAATCCCATTGAACTTGACACAACTTATTTCTGAACAGGAATGTATAAGTGACTGTAGAAACTCCCTTTGCTTTAGAAGTCCAAGTCAGATTTCCCTGTAATAAAATTCATGCACATAATATCCCCTTTCAAATAAGACCATACTCAGAAGCATTCTGCATAAGCTACTAAAATAATAAATAGAAAGTAGATAGCAATAATCTGCGTATCACAGCCACTTCTTCAGTGAAAGCACATTCATATCTTGGAAAGGAATAGAAAGGATTTTGCTCAGTGTCCTTATACTGACTTTACTTTTCATTTAGTTGTAAAGTGGCTATGCCCACCAGAGTTAACTCACTAACTGTGCCCAGGGGTGGGCTTCAAACATTTTAGCAAGGGGTTCTCTGCCAGGTTGCTGGGTGGATGTGGCCATGGTGGGTGTGGCCTAGTTGGTCTCCTGCACCACGGGGGGGGGGGGCTTTTTGCCCTTCCCAGGCTCCGGAGGCTTTCCTTGAGCCTCCAGGAGGACAAAACATCCTCCCCAGGCTCCGGAGGACCTCTAGAGGCCAGATTTCTGGCCTTCCTGAACTTCCTGTAGGCCCGTTTTTCACCCTCCCCAAGTCTCCACTCCTGCACTTATCTGCATCCAAAACAGGCCGCATGGGGACTCCTGAAAGGGGCGGGACGGGGTGGGGTGGGCAGGGCTAGTCAGGAGTGGGATTTGGGGATTCTCCGAACTGCACAGAATCTTAACCAGAGATTCTCTCGACCCCTGCGAACCCCCAGCAGCCCACCCCTGACTGTGACACTAACTAAGTAATAGCTTTTACCTTGGAATGTGATTGTAGGGCATGTCTAATTTTTCAGCTTTCAATTTCCAAACCATAGGGGTGCTCAAAAATTGTGACACATTTTGGGGTTTGTAGAGATATTTGAGTTACTTTAATATAATTTAGATGTATTTGGTAACTACATAAACATCATAACTTTTTAACATTTTGTTTGTTTCATCATACCAACCAGATCATTTTGTAGAATATAGAGTTTCCTGTTCATGTCTTTCAGTTTTTCTTAGTATTTTACCAGTTCTGGTAGCAGAAGAGTGCCAATGAAACTCTGATGTGCTAAGAAACCCCTTTTGATTGCTCAAGAAGCCATTGGATGAGTCTGTGATGACATGTTCAATGTTTTTCAGGTATGCACAATGAGTTTAATGTGCCTCCCAGTGTCAGGTGTTCTTTATCTTTTTTTATAAAAAGTTTTTTATTTTTATTTTTCATAAAACATATATAAATGTACAATCTCTTTAACCATTCTTATCACACATATTATTTTTTGGTTTCCATATTAGTTCATTCTTCATCCTAAAACTTTAAAATACATTCAGAGTTGCTTTTCTACCATTCCATATCTCCCTTCTTCCACAACAATCATTCCTCTCCTTCTCCCCTCTTACCCTCCCCTCCCTTCTTCTTTGCTTTTCAACTTTCTTCTTTCCTCCTCTCCTTCCCCTTCTTTCCTTCCCCTTCCTTTCCCCCACTCCTCTACTCTTCCTCTCTTTCTAACCCTCTCTCCTGCTCTTATTTCCCCTCCCTTTCTTCCTCTCCTTTTTCCTTTCTTCTCTCTCACTCTCTCTTCCTCCCTTCTCCTATCTCCTTCCTACCTGTCCCTCTGCTCCTCTCCCCTTTCCCTCTCCGTTGTTGTGTCCATTTTCAGTTCAATATTTTATCAAGATGGTATTCGAGCAACCCCGAACTTATATTTACCCACATTTTCCTTTCAATTTCTTTTCTATTTTGCTAGTTACACATATATAATCCTTAAAGGTGTTCTTTATCTTTTTTAAAAAACCTTGCTGGGTGTGACTTCAAACACTGTCTCATATTCACCAGGTTTTGATATTTGAATAATATTACTAACAATTGCAATTGTTTGGAGCTAAAATTTCCTCTGTTTTTCCCCATATGAATGAGGTTATGATGTTTACACAAAATGTTTGCCCTAGCTATTGACATGATTAAAAGTGTCATACAAACCCAGCCGTGTTGCAGTTTCAGTGGTAAGTTTAGCGTAACATGAGTAATGAAGTGTGATCCAGCTGTAATTGGGTGTACGAGAACTATATCTGCCATTTTTCTTCAGGTCAAGTTGTCTTCACACATAAGTCCTGAGCACCGGCAGTAAAATCCTATCAGTAATTCACTCCTTTTAAAATAGGACGTTTTGGCTGTAATTTTCATTACATTGTTGAAAATTTTGAGTATTGTCACCCAACAATATTCCTCAAGAGTGTTTTGAATTTTTTTCAAAGAAATATCATAAAAAAAGTAAACTATGTTTTCCATGGGAAAAATTGATTGGCATTATTTACAAGTATGTTGAGATTTCCAAACTGTCATATCTTGGCCACATATCTCTGGCAACCTCTATTAAATTGAATCAAAAGTCATGAAGCTAAAATAAATAATCTTAATTATTATTGCAGTAGCAAAATGAATGGCAGTTTGTCTTCTGATAGTGCAGACAAACCGCTATTCATTTTAGCTCTATCTGAAGTTACAAAGTTATTTATCGTTCGTTTGATGTATTTAACAAGAAACATTTCTCATGGCTGTCTTAGCAAATTTTATCTTCCTGCTCAGTCTCTTGAAAATTTATTTTTATCTTGCCTTTATTATTTTTAAGGTGGAGAATGTACATTGTACTCCTTCCTCGTCCTCTCTTTCCCATAACATAATTGGAAGGGATCCTGGAGGTTTTCTAGTCCAACCCCCTGCTCAAGCAGGAAATCCTATACCATTTCAGACAAATGGTTGTCCAGTCTCTTTTTGAAAGCCTCCAGTGCAGGGGTGAAATCCAGCAGGTTCTGACAGGTTCTGGAGAACCGGTAGCGGAGATTTTGAGTAGTTCGGAGAACTACTGGCTGGCAGAGTGGGGTGGGAATGGAGATTTTGCAATATCCTTCCCCCAGGAGTGGGGAGGGAATGGGGAGATTTTGCAGTATCCTTCCCCCAGGAGTGGGGAGGGAATGGGGATTTTGCAGTATCCTTCCCCTGCCATGCGCATCAAGCCATGCCCTCTAAGCCATACCATGCCCACTAAGCCAGGCCCACGGAACCAGTAGTAAAAAAATATAGGATTTCATCACTGCTCCAGTGATGGAGCCCTCACAACTCTTGGAGGCAAGTCATTCCACTGATTAATTGTTCTAGCTGTCGGGAAATTTCTCCTTAGTTCTAGGTTGTTTCTCTTCTTGATTGTGAGATCGGTTGGGCTGAGAGAGAGTGACTGCACAAAGTCAGCCGGCTGGCTTTTATGTCTTAGGCAGGACAGTCTCCTGGTTCATATGCTGATGGCCTAATCACTAGAGCAGTGATGGCGAACCTTTGCACGCACACGTCTGGGCCACAACCCAGAAGAGGAGCTGCCCAGGGGGCATGCGCACCCCTGAAAATGAACTTCCGGTTTCAAGTACTGAACTTCCGGTTTTAGCCAGCTATTCTTCTGGTTTTCTGGCACACATGCGCACGCAACAATCAGCTGGCTGGCGCGCATGCTCACACAGGAAAATGGAAGACCAGCTCTTCTAGTTTCCAGCACTGCTGCATGCAAAAAGGCCAGCTGATCATTGCACGTGCAGGCGCACCAGAAACCCGGAAGAGGAATGGGCGACTCTGCATGTGCTAGGTGACCTGGCTCTGTGTGCCACTTTGGGCAAGCATGCCATAGGTTCGCCATCACGGCACTAGAGCAAACTACCTCTTAAATGTTTTTAATAGGAAGTGTTAGATATGCGCATGAAAGCTCTAAGTCAGCCAGAAAGGTAAAAAAAATTACTGTATTTTTCAGAGTATAAGACGCACCTTTTCCCCCCCAAAAGAGGCTGAAAATTTGGGTGCGTCTTATACTCCGAATGTAGCTTTTTCCAACCTTTTTTTCAGCCCTAATGAGGTGCTAACAAGGTGCTAGCGACTGAAGCATCTCCATGCTTTGCTTTGACTCTCAAATGTTCTTTAGAAGCTTTTTTTCAGCCCTAACTAGGCACTAGCAGAGTGAAGCGATCTCCCCCGCCATGCTTTGCCTGCTTTTCTCATTGCTGTTTCCTCTCAGCTGTGCCTTAGAAGCTGTTTTTTATCCCCAAGCAGGGGATAAAAAAACCAGCAAATTAATGTGCTGAAACTGACCAGACTAAGGACGCTAGCCAGATGAATACCTGGTAGGCAGATTTTTTCTCCCTATTTTCCTCCCCAAAAACTAAGCTGCGTCTTATACTCTGGTGCGTCTTATACTCTGAAAAATACAGTATATAGGATTTGTGTTGTGAGGTGTGTGCATTGTTTCTGCTTTCATTTAATTGTAATGGCTAAAGGAGATTCTTTACTTCTTTATAAAAACTGAATGCTTCCATCCAGTGCTTTCTATCCACCACTCCAATTGTGTATTTTATACACCTGTGCATTTTTCTTCTAAGCAAAACAAAACATCCTAAGTATTGATAAGAATACAACTTTGTTCCCTGATAAATTCTCACATGTCCAAACCCTTTTACAACTACTTTCCATCTGATTTCATCTTAAGGTATCTTGTACTATTCTAGAGATTGATGGTGTTTAAAGATCAAATAGGACATGTACTGTGCTAACAAGGCTGGGTCATTCTCTACAATAAACATTAATTTCATTTATATTACCAATTGGCTTTCAATTTTGATTGTACAGTTACCTGCAAATGGCAACTCTTGTGGCAAGTAATCAGCAAGAAAAGCATTTCTGGACAATTTTGTTTTTCAAATTACCATCTGCTGTTTTGTAGAATGACACTAGAATCACTCAGCTCTTGGCTAGTTTATTTAAATCATTATTTTTTGGTTAACTAAATAGAGTACAATAATCTGACATTCTGTTTTGTAGCATAAATATTCATGTAATTAAATTACATATTCCTATTGAAAAAACAAGCTGTGAATTTAAAACTATGTTATAGCACTAGAAGATTGGTGTTTGTTTTTCTAGTGCAGCAAAGTTTAACTTCCACTGAAATATTAGACTTCAGACTATTGTTACTACCGGTACTTTCTTCAGTAGTTTTTCCATTTTAATAAGGTGTTCTTATGCTAGTCTTAAACCAGACGCTGAAGTTTTATTCTTCCCCTTGGCACATGAGTAGAACGTTGGCCTGTTCTTTAGAGTAGACTAGTTAGTATCTGCTAGTGTTCTATGCTTCTCTGTGTGTAATTGGCTTGAGGTAATGATACTTTTGCACCATCTGCTCCAATGTAGTGTCCTCCAGATATGCTGAACTTCAGTCATCTCCAGAAAGTACTGCCCTGTTAAATGGGAATTCTGGGAAATGAAGTTTATCTGGATGGCATTAGATTGGAGAATCACAATTCCAACAAGCAGCAACACAAACATTATTTATTACGCATTCTTTCACTGGGTTGCAATGCAACCATGATCAAAATTAACAATATTTAAAATAATACAAAAACAACAAAATGCCATGATGTATGCCATGATATACTTAAATTATAGTGAAAACAAAATTTTCAGAATCTTCTTATCCAGAAGAAGATTAGATCTCGGAATGATGAATGATGTTCTCAGAATGACTAGGAGGAATTATCAATATTGGGGTACGGGATTGTTCAGCAACTGAAAACTGCAAATCTTTTGAATCCATATCTAGGAGTTTAAAAGGGGTGGACTTGAATAAATATGCATTGTAGACTTGACTTCATTAAATTTTCTTTCTCTATGTAATTTTCTTTTTGGTAAAAAAAAGAGAGGCTTTTTTATATTACATATTTTCCCCATAAACCCCCCAGCCAGAAATTCCCATTAATTTTAATCTCTTTGACAAAGTCTGAAATTTCTGAGTGACTCTTAAAGAAATGCATCCAAAGAAGCTGTATGAGCTTTTAGAGAAAAAATCCCTTGGACAAAGAATCTTTCTGGTTTGATTAGGCGTATTCGCTACCTGGGTATTAATGATAAATATGCATGCATTGACAAGATATAGCAAAGAAGCCTATGGAGAATCTCTATGGAGATTCTCAGTCATCCAGGTCATGGTTTTCCCAAAGGTGCTTTTTCAAGAAGCAACTGGACTTCCTGGTTTTTCTCTGAAGACGTTTTGCTTGTCTTCCAAGAAGCTGAAGAAGTCCAATTGCTTCATGAAAAAACGCCTTTGGGACAAAGAAGCAGTTTTAAATGTAAACATTATTATTCTATAGTGTTTCACACTGACAGGAGTCACAGGACCAACCATATCTGTATTAGAATTTTCACAGAGTGGATCTTAATAGTATATGATCACATTGAATTTGCCCAAGGAATCCGTGAATGCAACTGCATGGGTTAGTCCTAGTGTTAGTGCCTAACTGCTGCATCTTTGCATAGGACAAAAAATACCTGATAGTAAATATCTACAGATTGGGGAACTGAGGGCACTGCAGTATTATTTTATTTCACATGTCCCTTTCACAGAGAGAAAATAGCTAATGTTTTGTTACCCGGAGGATAATTTGAAGGTGTTTATGCTTTTGATAGATTTCTGTGTTACAAGTAATAACAATGTTATCTGGCAATAACTAGACAACTCAGTAGATTAGCATTCTTTTAGCCATAGGTAAAACACTCTCTTTTTATAATGAAGGTAGAGGCATCTAAAAGGCATCTGAATTTCAGGATGAAACTGTCATAGTTATATAGTTCCACAATCTCCATGGGAATTGTGTTCTTAGTAGCTAACACATGTCTAGAGAATTAATGTCCCTCTTGATTTTGTTCAACTACCATTCCTATCAGCCTTAATCAGTCATTGTCAGTGATCAGCAATGGTGGAAGATACAGATCAACACAATCTGGATCACTGCAAATTTTCCTCTTCTCCCAGCTATATTAAAACAGCATACTGCTATCTTATTTAAGAGGCCTTAAAAATCTGTATGTTGTTTTGTAACGAAGGGGAGATTGTGTTGATGTTAGCGTTTATCCAAGTGAGGATTCGTTGCTTCATATATAATGATCACAAATTGTTCCATATTATCCCGGAAGAACTATATGGAAATGAGATGTATCTTATCAGGTGTGTTAATATACTTTGTCCAATAACATCTGACTTAGAGCTTCGATAATTTATTTAAAAACACCATTTTGTATTTCAGGATTAGTTTAAATTGTCCTTCTCACAAGGAATGGGTTTTTTAAATTATTATTATTGCATGGCCTGCTGCTTTTTTTTTGGAGAAAATTTGGTATAGTTAAGGCAGTAGACTAGAATCTAGGAGACTGGGAATTCTAGTTCCACTTTAGGCATGAAAGCCGGCTGAATAATTTTGGGCCAGTTACTCACTCTGAACCCACTCCATCTCACAGGATTGTTGTTGTGAGTGGGAACAGGCAAAGGAAGGAATGTTATGTATGTTTACTACCTTGAGTTACTTATGATTGTAATAAATGTGGCAAAAATATCTAATAAAATAAAGTACATTTAAAGATATGCCCATATTTGTTGTGTCAAAACCCATTGTAGAGAAAAAGATAATCTAAACATAATTGCAAAGTAAATAAAGAGGTGATCTGCACAGCAGTGTAATTTTTTTCTTAATTCAAGTAGCCAGTAGCAGCTGTGGTCTTTGCACAGATATATCTGGTATATCAGTTTTATGCTTTCCTGAACTGGGAAGCCCTACTCATGATGCTTGTATTTATTTATTTAACAAATGTATGTAACAACCCAAATGTGATTTTCTTTGATGTCTGACCATAAAAATATTATAAATTATTAAGTAAAAGCAGAGAACAAACAAAAGATAAAAATTCAAAATAGTGGGAGAGACAACCATCACTTAACATTATACAACCATCATGCGATCTCGCCATGAGACCTTCAAGGTTGATGGGAAAACCATGTTTTGAGGGCTTTTCGAAACGCAAGGTTGATCTCACCTCAGAGCAAATGATTTTCCAAGGGGCAGGACCAGTGGTGAAATCCATTTTTTTTTTACTACCAGTTCTGTGGGTGCGGCTTGGTGGGCCTGGCAGGGGAAGGATACTGCAAAATCTCCATTCCCTCCCTACTCCTGGGGGAAGGATATTGCAAAATCTCCATTCCCACCCTACTCCAGGGGAAGGATACTGCAAAATCCCCATTCCCTCCCCACTCCTGGGGAAAGGATATTGCAAAATCTCCATTTCCACCCCAATCTGGGGCCAGCCAGAGGTGGTATTTGCCAGTTCTCCAAACTGCTCAAAATTTCCACTACTGGTTCTCCAGAACCTGTCAGAACCTGCTGGATTTCAACTCTGGGCATGACCCGCAGCAGAAAAGGCACACTACCTAGGCCCCACAGATGTACCTTCCTAGCAGATGGGACCTACATCACACCATCCTGCTTGACCTAATGGGATGGGTACATGGAAGAGGCAATCCTACCAATAACCTGGTTCCATGCCATGGATGGGGTTTAAAACAGCAACTTGAACAATTCCACCAGGATCTTTGCATGGCCACTTATCTCCAGTTTTATCCACCTGCTCAATAAGTTTTTAAAAAAGTTGACTTGCTTTAAATTCTGTTTATTAAACAGTATCATCATATGAAACTCAGGAGAATGTCCTCTCCTCACTTTATTTGCCCTCTGGAATAGCATTCTCCCCAAGGTCCATCTAATGTTGATTCTGCTGTCTTCAGATACCTTTAGATACCTGATGTAGTGGGCTAAGATGTTGTGTTAGCCCAATGTTGAATTAGAGATTATAGTTCAATGTGATGTTTTCCCCCCAGCAGGATCATTTTTAGTTATGCCCATTGTTGGTATCAGTGGTGGGTGGCCCCCGGTTTGGACTGGTTCGCAAGAACCGATAGTAAAACCAGTGGGAGGCCCCGCCCACTTCCCCGGATGTTGTCATCGGCAATCTGTGCATGCGCAGAAGTTTCTGTGATGTGCGAGCGAAGTGAGCACGCATGCATGATCCGGTTGTGAACCGGTAGTAAAGGTAAGTGGAACCCACCCCTGGTTTATATTATTTGTTGTTTAATCTTTGTAAGCCACCCACAACACATGTACGAACATTTTATATCATAAATAAAGCCATATTACAGCACTGTACCCACAACTCTTTGTGCATTAAAAATGAATGAAGTTTAGAATGGAAGATAATATTTTAAAAAAAGTATTTCTACAAAATGTAGAATTTTGGAGGCTTCCTGAATAACACTCTGCCTCCTATAATTTGCTTCCATGTTTCACTGTTTTTTTTTAAAGGTTAGCAAAACAAAAACAAGTGTTTGGTAGTTGACAGTACACCCCCTCATGTGTTGCAGAGGCTCAGAGGCTCCAATTTAGAAAAGTGTAGAGAGGATTTTCCCACATGTGCTTAATTTTAGCATAGACGTACCAGGCACAATTAAATCTTGAAATAACAAACCTGTTGGGTATGTCTTTCATGTAAAGCTGAAGTTGAATTTATTATAATAGCTTGCATCTCTTTGCAGACCTTTCCTGAAAACATAAGAGATATTTTAAATATCTGTTAGAAAGCATGTATTAAGGGAAGGGTCTGTAGGAAGTTAGCACCCACCCCTCTCCTAGAAAAATGAAATATTCTAGGAAATATTAAAAAGGCAGAATATTATACCTCCCTGGATGAGAAATGGAGAAACATGTTTTAGGCAGGAAGCAGACTCACTCTTAATAGCCCCCACCAACCTCAATAGCCCACAGCTGATGTCAGCACTTAAGAGATAAAGAGATAGCTAGGTCTATTCATAAGCAAATGCCCTCACCCAAGATCCAACAAAGGTAGGATTAGCCCTCTACTCATCACCACATGGCACCTGGGGAGATTGCATCACCCAGCAAGTCTCAACCAAGCCTGGGGCTCAAAAACAACCTACTAAGTTACCCCTGCATGGCCCCATGGGAGTCTGACAACCAATCAGAATGCAAGCTCAAATTAAAAGCCCAACAAAGGATATAAATCTCTCTGTCTCTCTCTGTCTCTGTCTCTGTCTCTCCCTCTCCCTCTCCCCCTCCCTCTCCCTCTCCCTCCCATGTGCTTTTTTGCCCAGGACCTCAAAACCATGTGGTTCTATCCACCATTAAGCCATCTTTTCAAGCAATCTCCATGTTCCCAGTGTCTTTCTCCCTACTTGGAACTAAACCCAGATGGACATTTCTTCCAACAGATCAGGGGTGAAATCCAGCAGGTTCTGACAGGTTTTGGAGAACCGGTAGCGGAAATTTTGAGCAATTCGGAGAACCGGTAGTGGAAATTTTGAGTAGTTCAGAGAACTGGCAAATACCACCTCTGGCTGGCCCCAGAGTGGGGTGGGAATGGAGATTTTGCAATATCCCCCTGGAGTGGGATGGGAATGGAAATTTTGCAGTATTCTTCCCCTGCCATGCCCACCAAGCCACGCCCACCAAGCTACGCCACGCCCACCAAGCCATACCCACAGAACCTGTAGTAAAAAAAAAACTGGATTTCACCACTGCAACAGATCCATTGCATATTCTTTGCTTTTCATACTTTCTTTTAAAAATGCATTATGAAATGCAGATTCCATTTATAATAATCAGTTTAAATTATTTTGCATCTTTTTTCTTGAGCATTCTATGTAACTGGTTAGAAGCCATTCTTTCCTAGGTTGGTAGCAACTGAAAAAGCAACTGGCTGTTTACTTCTGACTATGCTAAAACCAACATTTGCAGGAGTTTCCAGCTTATGTACTTCTTCGGTAATTATGCATATAACATTTAACATTAAGGATATGAAAGTGACTCTGTGCAGAGACTGTTTCCTGCAAAGAACAGTTATTTTAACAGACAGGAGAATACATGTTTCAGATGTTGTGATTCATTCTAGAGAAAAAAATTATGCAGTTTTATTCTCAATGTGGATTGAAATATGATTGTTCTGTGTTAAAGTAAACGGAGGTAAGAGTGTGAAAGAGCCAAGGACATTTCTGGTACCTGAGAAGGAAGCATGGGAGAGAGAGAAGGAAAGGCACTGGGAAGATTTGGGTTAGGCAGGATGATGGGATATGTCATGCTTGGAACTGTTGAGGAAAGAAAAGGATTTAAGTTGCTCGCCGGTCTTGGACCAATTGGCCCCTAAATTCATTCTGTGATCCCTCTGGATTTTATTTCAGCCAGAACATGTAACAGGATTAGGTTTTGCTTTTGCAAACTCTGTCCAACACAAAATAGCACATAAGGTATTTAGGAAACCCAATAGTTTGTTCCGGATTGTTAACAAAGCATAGTCTCCCAATTTTGCACACTCTTTCTTAACAATCAAAGCCTGACTTGGCTGGAATTGTTGTAGTTTTAACCAGAATAGAGACGTATTTATTATTTCAGACAATTTTCAAAGATATCCAACCTCATAAACAGCAATTCTGAGCAGCTAACAACATTAAAATAAGCCAATAAAAAAACAACCAGTCACAGTGGCATACATACAGCGGAGGACAGCAACTTCACAACCATAGCAGTTATCCCTTGGGTCCCCTTAATATTCAGCCAACTCAGAGCTAACTAGGCAAGCTGACTTTCAAACTACACTTTATCTTTCATACAAAATTCATAATCAGAAATAGAAAAATACAAAAACCAAAATACGTAGTGTAGGAAGTTAGCACCCACCCATTTCCTAGAAGAATGAAATATTTTAAGAAATATTAAAAAGGCAGAAAATTATGTTTCCCTGGATGAGAAATGGAGAAGCATGTTTTAAAGACGAAGCAGCTCCCATCTTCCTTCCCCCACCCTTTGTCAATAGGCCAGAGGCAGAAACTCAATCTTTGTCAATATACCATCATCTGCAACACAATAGGACCCATCTAGCAATAGAAACTCACCACATGGAACCTAGGAAGATTACATCAACCAGCAAGGCTAGCTAAGACCCCCACCCCCTGGGAGTCTGACAACCAATCAGGATACTCTTTTGGGGCTCCAGGAAGTTTAAAGCCAGAGAGAACATAAAACCCAGGGACTCGCTGTATCTCGCCCCTTTTCTGTTCAGGAATTCAAACCATGTGATCCTGTCCACCATTCAACCATCTTTCCAAGCAGTCTCCATGTTTCCAGAGTCTTTTTCCCCACTTGGAGCTGAACCCAGAAGGATATTTCTTCCTACAGTAGTACATATTCTCAACGATGTTAATTCACTACTTGCAGCCAAATGTCGCAGCCAGCCTTTTTTTGGACTTTCTTCCAATTGAACCCCTTAAAGAAACAAGCAGTCTAATCAAAGAAGGGACCATATGGGTCCAAAAAGTGCTTTAAAGGAATGGGGGGAGTAGGAGGTACCAGGGGTACAATCCTCATTTACAAGAAAGGGATAAAACCTGAGTTTAATAAGCACTTATGCAACCCCCCCTCCCCGTTATGTAACAGTAAAACAATTAAAAGCCAAGGAAACATTCTAATTGGCACAGAAAAGGAATATTTTTTTCCATTGATCTTTCTGCTACATCATCGAAAATACCCTCTTCCCTCACCCCTAGTGTTTTCATCCAAGCAGGTGTGGTTGTTCTTAATTCTCACCCTGGACAGGGGAATTGAAATTCTTCCAGTAAAATACCATAATATTTATTATGTGCCCGAGGCAGAGGAGGCATTCGTCATTAACATCAGCAACCCGATTTTGTGCAGCACACGTACTATTGTCGTCAGTAATCTCCTCCTTCAAGCAATGTAAAGCAATTCTTTATTGCCTTTAAAGATATCTGAATAGTCTCATTTGGAAGAAAACGCATCCTCAGCAATTACTATAATCCTAAACATAAAAGAGGCAAATGAAGCCAAACATTTAGCCGGCTCCTCCCTGTTTGGCAAGTCTTCCTCTGCAGAGTCTGCTGTGCGTTGTGGTGAATCTGGCTTTCCTGAGCCAATTCTCCTGCGATACTCAGTTGGAAGATATTAATAGCACCTGACTGTTATTTGTTTCACGCAGCCTTTGGGGAGGAGGGCTTGTAGATGCTTTGTATGCCCAGAAGGAGGCCTCCCTGTGCTGGTTGGCCCTGAAGGAAGAACTGCATCCCCAGCTCATTTTACTCTCTTTATTGCAGAATTGATTTTCACGGCTCCTGACAGAAGCTGTTTGCAGTACGGGCAAAGGAAATGGCTCCGACTCCAGACACAAACAGCAAATTGCTGCACTGGTTTTTCCAGAGCCTTACAAGGGCTGTTACCTTAAGATTTTAATAGCCTTTTAACAGGTTTCCTGTTGAGCAGCAGATGTAAAGGAGAGGGACAGCTGGGCAGTTGGGTTCCCCACCTCCTTTGGAAGCAAACGGCTTGCAATTACTGGATTAAACAATGGTCCTGTTCTGTAAACAACTGCACTTGAAATACGTTTTGTAATTATTGAAGTATAAAAAGTCTACATACTTCACATATTAAAGGGCATGCACGATGTGCTTATTTTTGTTTTGGTTTTGCAAAGTTTATAAATGCAGCAACTTCTGAACACTGTCTTCCTTCCTGCTGTAAAAAGTATGATCTCAAAGAAAAGAGGAGAGGAAGAGAAGCAAACAGAAATGACAGTTCCTTAAAATGAAGCTTTTCATTTGTTTATTTTTAAATGCACGCTCTGCCTTTAAAGCGGGGTGATTATTTTCTGTGAAAGAGGCTTATATAAACATTTAGACAATGATATCTAAAATATTAAATCTAAAACATTAACATAAAGTAAATAAAAATCTATGCTCACATGAGTAGAAATTGAATAAGCAAAAGCAAGAACATAAAATGGTTATGAACTGGCAGAAACTAAACAGCAGTGATAGGACCGACTTAAATTCCATCCAGCAGCTCCAATCAAACAATAATTTGGGAGTTAGCTTTAGTTGGGTTGCACTTTTGGAATCATTGGTAGACTTATTCTGAAAAAACTGGCTCTTACTTACATAACTGCAGTTTTTGTCTTTGGGATGCAATTCCCCACCCCACAAAAAGATGAGATAAATGCTTATACATGTGCTTAAGGTAAAGGTAAAGGTTCTCCTCGCACATATGTGCTAGTCATTCCCGACTCTAGGGGGCGGTGCTCATCTCTGTTTCAAAACTGAAGAGCCAGCACTGTCTGAAGACTTCTCCGTGGTCATGTGGCAGGCATGACTAAACTCCAAAGGCACAAGGAACGCTGTTACCTTCCCACAAAAAGTGGTCCCTATTTTTCTACTTGCATTTTTTACTTGCTTTTGAACTTCTAGGTTGGCAGAAGCTGGGGCAAGTAACGGAAGCTCACCCCATTACGCAACACTAGAGAGTCGAACCGCTGAAGTGCTGACCTTTTGATTGACAAGCTCAGCATCTTAGCCACTGAACCATCGTGTCCCTCATATATGTGCTTATATATATGCAAAAGATGAGATAAATGCTTATACATATGCTTTCTCAGAAGCAACCTGTATTCCATGGAATTATTTGCTTGTAAGAAAGCTGTTGCCTCCTTTTAACAATTCATAGCTATTTGACTTGAGTAGGAATCTTTATAATGGCAGTAAAATCTACTTGAGAAACTAAAAGAATCTAGTTCTTATCCCAGTATTTGGATATATAAAGATTTGAACTATGGTCATTTTGCACCGGGACTAGTCAAAATAATTGGTATTTTACCTCTCTAAAAAATCTACTGTACACTTAATATAGACTGTTGATATGTGTTCTCTGTTAATATTTGAGTCACATTTTTCCTCATAAAAGTATAGGAAGAGGACTTTTGAGCAATTAGTCACATTTTTTTAAAAAAAATCTGTTTATGGGAAAAAATTTGAGGCTTCTGTTTTTCATTACTAATACTATGTATTTATTGTCAACTCTGAAGCGAACCTGGCTGAAGCCATCTTGTGCTGCCTCATAGTTGCCACGATGCCTGAGAGGGGAAAGGGAGCGGGGAAGTAGATAGACTGGCTAACAGTCAACACAAAAAGTTTTCCTGTGGGAACCAAGATCATCGTAATAAGTGGCTGTCAGCTGTATACATTGGACAATGTGACTGGTGATACATGGGAAGGGGGAAATTTTACTCTTTTAATTAAGTGAAAACCATGGGAACTTTTAGAGTTGGTTTCACCGGCTGTGCCAATGTGATGCATCCAATAAACATGTTTTCTGAGGAATCTACCTGCCTCAGAGTTCTGCTTTCAATGGGTGCATTACTCAGAATGCTGACATCTATATTGTAGGTATATATATCCTTATATTAATTAGTTTGATATATTGAAAATTAACAAATAGGCCAACTGGAAAATATATTTTGGATTCACAGTGTGTCTATGATGTTATAACCAGAACTATTTTGCATATGCCGGATATTTTTGAGCCAATTCTACAGATTCTTACTGTTGATGAAGGGACTGGAGGCTAAAGCATACAATGAACGTTGTGGGAACTAGGTATGTCTAGTCTAAAGAAGAGAAACACTAGGGTTGACATGGTAGCAGTCTTCCAATACTTGAGGGGCTGTCACAGAGAAGAAGGAGTCAACCTGTTCTCCAAAGCACCACAAGACGAGACAGGAAATAATGGATGGAAGCTTATCAAAGAGATACCCAATCTAGATTTAAGAAGATATTGCCTGTCAATGAGAACAATTAATCAGTGGAATGGTTCATCTCCAGACGTTGTGGGTGCTCCATCAGTGGAGGTTTTTAAGAAGAGATTAGACAGCCATTTGTCTGGAATGGTGTAGGGTCTCCTGTTTGAACAGGGGATTGGACTAGAAGACCTCCAAAGGTCCCTTCCAACTCTGTTCTTCTGTAGTCTGTGTTCTATATGTTGAATATGCAAATAGGAGTGAGTCTTACATCAGCCTTCACTCATTGGTTCATTTTCCTGCCGGCGGGAAAATGAACAAGCGTCAGTGGCTGACAGGCTGGACAGCTCCCGGTAAAAGGAGCTGCAGCTTCGGGCAGTTCTAAGTTCATAGTTAGTTTGTTGTTGTTCCCTGTTGCCTGCAATAAATGGTTGTTTTACGTCACTACGATTGTCCTGCCTCTCTTTTTGTGTCCGGACTTAACATTATACATGTCCCTGTCTTCCAGTGGAGAATAGTCAGGTACATTGGAGGGAGATCTGTTAGGGATGATGATGGCATTTACACTAGCATCCACTACACGAACATATCACTTTGTTTTATTTTTATTTTATTATTTTGAATTAATTAATTAATCAATTAAAATTTATCTGGGCACCCAGCTCACTCCCAGTGACTCCTGGCAGCTTACACAAAGATAAGATTTTGCCTAATGATAGGTCTCCAAATCTCCCATTATGACCTGAACTTATTTTCTTATGTTTGCATAGGTATGATTGGGAAAGATGAGAAATTGAAACTACCTTTGATAATTACCTGCTTCAGAAAGGAGAATGGTTGATTCAGTCTTTCTGACATTCCAGCCTCTCTTTTGAGTTCATTAAGCCATATAGAAAATTTCAGCAATGAAATTGGGTGATAGGGAACAATTTGATTCCAGTATTGTTGCTAACCGGTTATTTCACCCAGGAAACCAATTAATCTAGGAGCTACATCACAAAGGGAAACAGTTTTCCTTTTTTTTTTTTTTTTTTTTTGCTGAGACAATTTAAAATCAGTAAGTGACAGCTTTACAAATTAAAAGCACACTTCATGTTTGCTGTAGGAATAGTTAAGCTATTTTGTGCCATGTCCAAGCAAATAAAACCACGTTAGATAAATTAAGATCTTGTAGGGAACAATGCTTGCTTTTTTCATCAAGAAACACTTTTGAAATAGGATGTAAGGTATATCTGTTTCATCTTGTCACCAGAATTAGGGGATCTCTTTTAAAGTTATGTGAGGAAAGTAATTGAGTTGGTGACCTTGTCTTATGCTTCCAGTGAGAACAAACAGAATGGTGGCCTCTTTGCAGAGTGGAACTACAGGAGTGAGTGGAGAATTTGATTTTTACAGTCATATGAAATGTCTTGATCTACTCTACTCATTGATTTCCATCTTTCTTGGAATACTGGAATAATGTTATTGATTCAAAGATGAGTGCAAATATTCTAGAAAGAGTAAAACTCCAGTAGTATTACACTACTAACCAGGGCATACAAAACATTTGCTAGACCAATTCTCGAAAACAGCTCATCTGTCTGGAACCTGCATATTGGACATTAATATAATTGAGCGCGTCCAGAAATATTTCACAAGGGGAGTCCACTCCTCTGCTCCTAACAAAATACCCTATGCCACCAGGCTTGAAATTCTGGGTTTAGAAAATTTAGAACTACGCCACCTTCGGTATGACCTAAGCATAGCTCATAAAATCATCTGCTACAATGTCCTTATCTGTCAACGAGTACTTCAGCTTCAACCACAACAATACATGAGCACACAATAGATACAAACTTAAAGTGAGCAGCTTCAAACTTGATTGCAGAAAATATGACTTCAGTAACAGAATTGTTAATGCCTGGAATGCACTACCAGACTCTGTGGTCTCATCCCAAACCCCCCTAAACTTTAACCTAAAACTGTCTACTGTTGACCTCATCCCATTCCTAAGTGGTCTGTAAGGGATGTGTATAAGAGCACCAGCGTGCCTACTGTTCCTGTCCTAATGTTCCCTTTAATTGTATTTATTTTATGTATTCAATTCATGCGTATATTTATATATATTATCTAATATGTACTCGACAAAATAAAATAAAAAAATAAATAATGGCTAAATATCTACATTTTCAGGTGTTTTTTTTAAAAATACCATTACTATGGAAAATGGATGAAATTTTAAAATTGTGTAAACAATTGACAAAACAAAGTAATTGCATAAGGCTGCTATTTAAGATGAAGAGTATACTAACTGGATATGGTCCTTTGACAGATGAATAGGTCACTAAATATTGGGTACTTTAGATAAATTTCATCAAAATGGCTCCCACTCTCTACATTTGTTTTTGAATGGAATGAATGAAATCTTTGCAAGTCACCTATAGAAGAGATATGTGAAACCCATAATTTATACATATCCTTAAGAATTCTTTCTAATTTTGCTTCACTTTATTTCTTCATGGCTTAGATTTTGTTCAATCTCTGTGTCCTAATAAATTGTACTCTGCTTCTAATGCTTGGATCTGTAGGATTAGAATGCAACTGGCTATTTGAAATATTAACATTTGACTTATAAAGCAATGGAATGTGAATAGTAAACATTAGAAAGGAAACCTGAGTGTTAAGGGCTTAATGCAGACAGAATAAGTAAGAGTAAGGATGTGCAATTCAGGATTCCATCTCAGGAATGGGACATTCTGCATAGCTCTGAAAGTTTCCATTTGCCTCTGGCCTATGTCAGACCTTCTCCATATTTGGCATGGGACAGAATGATCTACCCAGAAAGAGCTAGTGAAGAAATAGAGTGATTTGGAGTTATCATAAATCTTCTGTTCCCAAATATGTGGGTTTACACATTTGCAAATAAGTATCATCCATACAGAAGGACTAATGAAAGTAACAGTGCTGGTAGCTGAAGAGAAAGAGATAATAATGTCTGGATTTATTAGTAGCTGGAGATTTCCAGAGTAGACATGTTGAATGTGTAAATGCAACAGCCACTTACATGTAAGTGTGGAAAATGATAGACTAGATTATTACTCCATACAGGAAAGCAGAAATAAAAGAAATGTCATTCTTTTCAAAGCAAGAAGAATTATTTTCCATGTATTGATCCAAAATAACCTGGTGAAATTTTGGCTCAGGATTCTAGTGTGGGAAGCTACCCCCCTCCTAGAAGAATGAAATATTTTGAGAAATATTAAAAAAGGAGGGATAATTTTCCTCCCTAAAAGAGAAATAAAAATCTTAAGGGAGACAGAAACTCAGAGCTTCAACTCCCTGCCCCACCTCCCCCAACCAGATACTGAGCTGGGCCAGCTTTAGAGATACAGATTTGGTAATCCATTACTGCCTGCAGTAAAGTCTGGCCCTAAACAAAGGTAGGGTTAGCCTTCTGCCACAATAGGAATTGCCCAACAAGCCCCTTCATTGCATCACCCAGCAAACGTCAACCAAACTTGACTCAGACAAACATGACCCCACACGGCACTGTCTGACAACAGCCAATAGAATACATGTTCTTGCACAGGAACAGGAAGTTCAAGTGCAAAGGCCAAGAGAAGCTATAAAAACCACTCACTCTCAATTCCATATGGTCAGCTGCCCAGAATCACCCTTGTGCTTGGTGGTTCTGCTTCACCATTAAGCCATCTTTACAATTAGCGTCCATGTTTCCAGTGTCTTTCTCCCAGGTTGGAATTGAACCAGATGGATATTTTTTCTAACACTAGTATATGTTAGAGTAAATGTAATAACTACAGTATATGTGTGCCTTTTATTTAAATTCCAGTGGTGTTCTGTCTCCACAGATGTAGTCTTGTTGCAAGACTGAGTCTGACTATGCATTACTTTTTGCTGCTGCTTCTGTTTTGCAGCATGGTGTTTTGGGCTTTAAATCATTTGTTGTGTCTTCATCATAGTTAAACATGGGGAGGGGGGCAAAAACCTATTTAAAAAGAGATGTGATCTGAGTGCCTCCGAGATTCTTCCCATAATTAAGGAGTCCTTCGTGGAGGTGTCTTTCTACCCCTTCAATTAGCAATGTAGAGTTTGAGTTAGCATTTTTATATGGGTGGCAGCTAGAATTTGTACATCACTTTCTCTGCGTAATGGGGTGTCTCTGTCTCTGTCTCTCTCTATCTCTCTCTATCTCTATCATCTCTATGAGCTGTTGGACAGCATTACTTGGTCTGTTGTGTGGATGTTTGGGTGGTTTAGGGGTGGGGAATTGTGGTGGGTGGGAGTGTGTTTGGGGATTGTTATGTGTGTTGGACCTGGTCTTTGGGTGTTAAGTGAATTTCATTGTATGGGTATACTGTGAATACACATACAATGACAATGAAGTTATTATTATCTCTATTTCTATCTCTATCTCATTCCCTGTCTCTCTTCTGACATTCTGGACTCTCACCTATAGCACCAACTATTCTAGGTACAGTAATGGCCAAAATTGTGGAAACCTTTTGGGAAAAGTGTATTTTCTAAAACTAGCTAATAACAGCATTTTTTTAGTAGTACCATGAAATTATATATCAATGGAAAGATAATTTAATCAAGAATGTAATGCAAAAACTTTTATGAAGGATTTGCTATTGGAATAGCAGTTAGAGTATAATGAAGAAAAGTTAAACACGTAGAAAAAATGAGATATACAAAAATTATCACCGTAGAGAAAACGAGATGTACAAAAATTGTCACATCAGTTATAGGGGTAACCCTTAGCAGGAATTACGGCTTTACAACGTCTTCCCATGGAGTGAACCAAGTCTTTTAGTTCTGCAGCTGTTATAATGTGAAAACAAGATTGAATGATTGCTTCTATTAACTGAGTTTTATTGCTGGGTCGCTTCTGACTAACAAGGTTTTTTAGTTGGCTCCATAGATTTTCAATTGGGTTAAGGTCTGGGCTATTCCCAGGCCATTCCAGCAGTGGAATATGATTATCTTGAAACTCCCCCCCCAAAAAAAGTGGTGTTATTAGCCATCAAACCTCAAAAATACACTTTTCCCAAAAGTTTTCCACAATTTTTGCCACTACTGTACAGTAAACTATATTCAAGCATATATCTCCTTTTGTCTTTCTATTATTTATTTAAATTTGTTGGTTGCCCACACCAGTAGACTATTTATTATATTTCATCTTTATGGCAATTAAACAACAGGCTACCCTTTTCTGGGTAATGATCATGTAGTCTGACTCTCTCATGTAGTCATTACTATGCTACATGAGTAAGAATTGGAGTTCTGCATTATATTTTATACTTTGGGGTAACAGTTTTCCTCTGTTACTGTGAAACAGCTCTCTTGTCTCTTCAGGAAAAAGTAAAAAAAATCTTTAACAAGTAGAGGGAGAGATGGTTACTAACCCCTACTGCTCTTGTAAACGTGCATACCCAGATTAGCAATTTATAGATACTACCCTTTCCCAACAATATTGAAATCTCAGTGGATGAAATAGAGCCGGAGAATTCTGTGAGTAGTTTGGAAAAATGCTTAGAAAATACTGTATACTGTCTGTTGTGACAATCGTTGCTGAAACATTTTGCATTTCTTATATAGACAACATTCTACTCTTTTTCTCCCACAACCTTTTGTTTATACAAATGTCTTTCACATATTTTGGCAAGGATGTGTTTATAAAAGCAATCCTGATATCCAAAATATGAACTTAATGTAAGAATTTGCGCTTGGACCAATTTGTAGCCCAGAGGGTTTAAAAAAACATTGTTGTTTTTTGTCTAAATAATGTGTGGTAGTCTCATGCTAAATACATGAAACAAATTTATTCAAACCATCTGTAATATACATGGAATAAATATTTCTCTTTTTTAAACGTTCTATTTAAAGGGGGAAAAGGCTCCAAAAAGCTATGATCTTTCAATTGCACATTCCATATGAAAAAGCAACATCTGATGACATTCAGTGATTAGATGAAAACAGTTAAATCAGGGGTGAAATGCTCCTGGTTCGGACCGGATCACCCAATCCGGTAGCGATGGAGATGGGTGGTTTGGAGAACCGGTAGCAAAAATCCCTGTCCCCCCCCTCCCCCCATGCCCAGCTGAGCCGCACAATCATCAGAGGCTTTTTTTTTTACTTTTAAAAGCATTTTTTCTACTACCTCTTCGGCCGAAAAAATGCTTTTAAAAGTTAAAAAAAAAGCCTCTGATGATCGTGCGGCTCAGCTGGGATCGTCAAAGGCTTTTAAAAGAAAAAAAAACCCCTTTTTTCTTTTAAATGCCTCTGACGATCCAAGCGGAGTTGCCTGGTCGGCAGAGGCTTTTTAAAAAACTCAGTTGGATCGTCAGAGGCATTTTAAATGCCTCTGACGATCCCAGCTGAGTTGCCTGATCGGCAGAGGCTTTTTGTCGATCAGGCAACTCAGCTGGGATTGTCAGAGCCTTTTTGAAAGCATTTTTTTACAACCTCTTTGCTGAAGAGGTTGTAGAAAAAATGGTTTTCAAAGTAAAAAAAAAATTGGCCACGCCCACCCAGTCACATTACCCCCCCACCAAGCCATTTTTGCTACCGGTTCTCCAAACCACCTGCCTCCATAGCTACCAGATCAGGCGATCCGGTCCGAACCAGGAGCATTTCACCCCTGCCCCTGGTCCTTCTCTTCACTAGATTAGCCATGCCCAGTTCCTGCAACTGTTCATCATATGTTTTAGCCTCCAGTCCTCTAGTTATATTGGTTGCTCTTCTCTACACTCTTTCTAGAGTCTCAACATCTTTTTTATAGTGTGACCAAAACTGGATGCAGTACTCTAGGTGTGGTCCTACTAGGGCTTTATAGAGTGGTATTAGTACCTCACTTGATCTTGATTATATCCCTCTGTTAATGCAATTTAGGATTGCATTGGCTGTTTTGGCTGCCACTGCACACTGTTGGCTCATATTTAATTGGTTGTTCACTAAGACTTGCCTAAGTGAGAAACTTAGAATTTGAGAAGCCTGTTTCTTGATGCGGACAATGGATTAGCACTGACATTACCTTGTTTCAAATATCTACTCAGCCATCAAGCCTTTAAATTGAGTTTAGACTAATCATTTTCTGTCCTTCTTCATAGGATGGTTTAGTGGTACAATTAGAAATGGGGATCGAATGTTGAAACCTGACTTGAGCTTCAGAGAAAAAAGGTGAAATATAAATAAAACAAAACTGTTCTCATTAAATTAATTTTTTGTTGCTTCCAGAAATGCCTGGATAAGTTCTCATAGCTTGTGTACTGAGCTCAATACTAGTCAATATCTGCAAATAGGATAATCTACCAAGGTGAGATATTCCCCGATGATAGGTCACACCAACTTTTGTTGCAATTGATAGCTTTTTTCAAATATTCGGTGCATGTGTGTATATGCGTATCAGAGGTGGGTTTCAGCAGGTTCTGACCAGTTCTGGAGAACCATTAGTGGAAATTTTGATTAGTTCGGAGAACCGGTAATAAAAATTCTGACTGGCCCCGCCCCCATCTATTCTCTGCCTCCCAAGTCCCAGCTGATCGGGAGGAAATGGAGATTTTACAGTATCCTTCCCCTGCCACACCTACCAAGCCATGCCATGCCCACCAAGCCACTCCCACAGAACCGTTAGTAAAATTTTTTTGAAACCCACCACTGATGTGTATGTGTGAATGAAGGAGAGAGAGAGAAGGGGGGGGGAAAGCACTCGGTGTGCCTTTAGTAGTAATGATGGAGTTTTATAAAGCAAGAGGGAATGGACACATTAAAAGCTCTAGCACCATGATCTGATTAGCCTCTATGTTTGAAGGGTTTCTGAGGTCCCGAAAGCCAGCAGCCAGGAACACTCTTTGAAAAAGCAGCAAGCCTTAAGCTATCATAGATGCCATGAAGCTAATGATTCCGTTTCAGAGGAAATAAGTTCATTATTTTTTAATTGAGGTGCCATTTGGGTATTTTCATGAACTACTTATCAAAATGCATAAAGGGTTCTTTGAAATCTGAAACCAGAAGTTTGTTTAAGAAACCATGGCAGCAATATAGGGAAAAAGGAACTTTTTTAAAAGGAAAAGGGTGCATTTCCTAGGTTCTGCTTGAAACCCCTAAGATCCAAATCAGTGGTGGAATTCAAATTTTTTTACTACTGGTTCTGTGGCTTGGTGGCCAAGGTATGGATTGGTGGGCATGGCTTGGTGGGCGTGGCGGGGAAGGATACTTCAAAATCTCAATTCCCACCCCACTTCAGGGGAAGGATACTGCAAAATCCCCATTCCCTCCCCACTCTGGGGCCAGCCAGAGGTGGTATTTGCCGATTCTCCGAACTACTCAAAATTTCTGCTACCGGTTCGCCAGAACCTGTCAGAACCTGCTGAATAGCACCCCTGATCCAAATGCAGTCCCATTTCCAGGACAGTGATCAACTGGGGATTGATTTTATTAGTCCACTGAAACCACTCCAAAATTAGGTAGATAGCTAATTTGGGGCAGATGAAATAAAGCCAAATATTCGTACTTAATAATTTGTTTTTTAAGAAGTTCTTTTTTTCTCGCCAGAAAGTTGTATCACATTGCTGGGTCAGGCTTTCCACCAGGCTTAGTAGCACACGTACAAATACCATATCAATAGTTATCACACCAGATACCGTTCTCACCCGCACTGCCCTATGACACCTCTTGTTGAAATACTAAAAGCATGAATAGACTTGTGAAAACTTGATTGCCAGATGCACTCTTCTTTCTGCTCTGATAATTAAACAGCCTTTTCCATCCACAGCCAGTGGAAATATTTTATGCATGACAGAGCATCTGAGTTGTTTCTTTTATTTTGCAAATTAAAACCATGTTTTTTTTTCTCTCTCTCTTTTTTATGGAATACTAAAACCGCCATGGGGTCAGGGAGACTCTGCCATTACTATACTATATTTGCAAGTGACTGTAGCTCTGCCGGAATAGCAACCATCATGCTAGTGCTAAGTCATGCGAATGGTAAAGGAGGACTATATTTCTTGGCTCTTTGAATGCATGACCCACAGTGCTGCAGTGGTTAGAGTGCAGTACTGCAGGCTACTTCTGCTGGCTGCCGGCTGCCTGCAATTTGACAGTTCAAATCTCATCAGGCTCAAGGTTGACTAGCCTTCCATCCTTCCGCGGTGGGTAAAATGAGGACCCAAATTGTTTGGGGGCAATAAATTGTAAACCGCTTAGAGAGGGCTATAAAGCACTGTGAAGCGGTATATAAGTCTAAGTGCTATTGCTATGAGAGACTGTATCTGCATAAGAATATCCACTCTGTGCATGCGGTTTCGACACTTCCTTTTGAGTGTTTTGAAATCCAAGCAAAATTTGAACTCTGTTTTAGAATGCAGACCCTCCCAAGTCAAGTTACTGAGCCCAATCTTAGAGCTACAAATTCATTTATTTATTAAGCATTAATATTAAAAATTGATAAATGTAACTGACAGTAAAGCAAAGATCCTGAGTTGGTGTCTTTAAAAAAGGATGCCATTGAAGAGCTGTAAAAACAAAAGGAAAGGGAAGGATCATCATCATCATTACCATCATCATCCTCAGTGATGGGGGTTAGCAAGCTTTCCTTAGTAGGCTATCTTCTTCAGAACAGAATCTGATTCTTGCCAGCATTGAGAAGGCAAGAAGGGCCTTGCAGCTGGTTTTGTGGTTAGGAAGTAAAATGGCGGCTGCCAGGCAACTGCATTGCTTTGCTACCTTAACAAGGTCTACATAGCATGGCAGAAGTTTCTGAATACTGCAGAAAGCTTCTGCAGTGCTGGGAAAGATCTTGTTAAATCAGCAAAATGGAGCACTTTGCCCTGTGGCCATGTGGTGGCGATCTGAACATAGCCCAACATTTTATAGGTGGGACAAAATGGCGACCTCTTCTGGAATCGTGCCATGATGAAGCAAGTCCATTCCAGTTCTATGGAAGGCCTCAGAGCTCTTCAAAAGCTAATTGTAGAGGAGGGTCTTTGACCTGGTAGGGTAGGAATCAGGCCTAATCCCAGGGGGAATCTAGTGGGAATGGGAAAAGGTTTATGGGGACCTTGGGGCAGGAAGCATTGGGGTGGGTAGCTGAGGCTCTTCATCACCTCTGAGGCAGTCTGTGCTCTACTTAATGACCCATGTGTTTGTTTAAAGATTCATTGGGTAGAGCAGGGATGCGGGTGGCAGTCATTAGGTTAGGCTCATAATGGGTAGGCTCCATTATGGTTGTAACAAAAAAACATCAGAGTTGGAAGGGAAATCTTCTAGTCCAATCCCTGCACAAGTAGGGGACCATATATCATTCTGGACAAATGGCTGTCCAATCTCTTCTTAAAAACCTCCAGTGATGGAGAACCCACAACTACTGGAAGCAAACTGTTTCATTGGCTAATTATTTTCAGTGTCAAGATTTTTTTCCCTTTGTTCTAGTTTGTTCTGTCCTTAATTAATTTTTTCCCATTGCTTCTTGTGTTGCCTTCTGGTACTTTGGAAAATAGGTTGACATCCTCTTCTTTGTGGCAGCCCCTGAGATATTGGAATACTGCTATCATGTCACCCCAGTCCTTTTTTTTTTCACTAGACTAGACAAACCCAATTCCTACAACCGTTTTTCATATGTTTTAGCCTCTAGATCCCCCTTTTTAGTGTATAACAGCCGTGGTGGTACAGTGGTTAGAATACAGCATTGCAGGCTAATTCTGCTGACTGCTGGCTGCCAACATTTTGGCAGCTCGATTCTCACAGGCTGAAAGTTGACTCAGCTTCCTTCTAAAATGAGTAAAATTTGAATTGAATTGGTTAAAGATTGCATGATAAAGTGGGCACAAAATTTTGCAGAACCAGTTATGTTGGAGACATGGGAAAAAATATGGGTCCAGAATGTCAAATTTACACAGTTGCAGAATTTGAGGGAAAATTTTTATAAAATGTTTTATAGGTGGCATTTAGATCCTAAGAAACTGTTGTGCATGTATCTTAATGTTCAACCAAAATGTTGGAGATGTGATTGTTTAGATGCTACATATTATCATATATGGTGGACTTGCAAGAAAGTGAAGGCTTTTTGGATAAAAATTTGGTGGGTTATGCAAAATGTTCTGGAGAAAAAACTCCAATTCTGTCCACAATTGTTCTTATTGGGTATAGTTAAGGGTTTTACATTGGGTGAAAAAAAGCTGATATTGTATATGGTAACAGCAGCTAGATTATTGATAGGTCAATATTGGAAAAATGATGCTACGCCCACTGTTGAAGAATGGACTTTGAAGATGGCCATCTTTGCAGAGATGGCGAAGATTTCAGCATATCTAAAAGATCGGACTCAAGAGACTTATGTATGGGAGTGGAAGAAGTGGATAGATTATGTACAGAATAAATACCAAACTAGGAAATATCAGATAGCTTTTAGCTGAATGTATTATATTTATTTATTTTATTTATTTATTTATTAAATTTATATACCGCCCTATTCCTGAGGGACTCAGGGCGGTGAACAGCGAACGATAAAAATACATGTAATACAAACGTTAAAAAAACCAATTAAAATATACTAAACACTCTGGTCCTAAATAATTCAAGACATCCCAGTTTAAAATAAAATCAAAAGCAATATAAAGGGAAAGTTAGGCCAGGCCGGCCTGCTGAAACAGGAATGTTTTGAGGGCACGGCGGAAAGTGCGCAGATCCGGAATCTTCTGTATCTCTGGGGGGAGCTCGTTCCAGATGGTGGGTGCCCTCACAGAAAAGGCTCTCCCCCTGGGGGCCGCCAGTCGACACTGTTTGGCTGATGGCACCCTGAGAAGCCCCTCTCTATGGGAGCGTACTGGGCGGTGAGAGGCTATTGGTGGCAGAAGGCAGTCTCGTAATATAGGAATAGAATAACTGAATGTTATTTACGAAGAACTGAATAGCACACAGGGGGTGGAATAGTTAGGGGTTATAGTATTATAAAATGTGATTTTGATTTGGATTTCATCTTGAGGAAGTCATGGGGGGAGGGGAGGGTTAGGGAGGGTTTGGGGGGGGGGAAACCGGGGGGAAAATGTATTTGTAAAACTTTTTAAATAAAATGAGTAAAATGAAGACCCAGATTGGGAGCAATATGCTGACTCTGTAAACCGGTTAGAGCGGGCTGTAAAGCAGTGTAAAACGGTATATAAGTCTAAGTGCTATTGCTGTTGCTATAATAAACAAAAACTGTGTTAATACATGTTTAAATTCATTAAATTGATTTGTTAACCTCTCTAGGAATTTTTGTGGTGCTGAAGATTTCCGTATACAAATATGTAAAAAAACAACAACACATAAATTTAAAGTGTCCTATAACGTCCTTTACTGAAAGTTTTATGCAGCAAGATCCTTTACCTGTCTTTTGGTAATTAATATGTCTCTTACATAGCAACATACTTTGCCAAGAATCCTGAGACAGTTAAAAATTGGCGCTCATTCACTCTCTCTCCTGTTTCTGAGTGTATGAACAATTTCCATTTGTCAGCGTCAGCCTGTGTGAAAAGTACTTGACTGGAGTGATTAATTTTATGATTCAGCAAATGATCTGTTGAAAATATTGCAGAAACACTTCTTAAACAGAGTGATCAAAACAGAAACCTTTGTTCCCAGATTAAGGTTACAGTGGAAACTTCCTCGACAAATTTGGCCAAGACAATTACTGTAAAAAATTGGAAGGCTTTAATTTCTGTAATAAATTAATGCCGTAAGGCTGTTTACTCATTAAGCTGAGAATCAGATGACTGTTTAATCCTGTATCTTCCTAAGCACTGGTGCAGAGCTAAAAGATGGAGTAAATAAAGATCACACTCGCATGAGTTCCAGACATTAATGTGAAGGATGCTTCTCTGCTCATGTTCAAGTAGTTGTGTTGTGGTACTCTCCCCAGTATTATGGCAAAAAGGGATGTCCTCACTCTCTAGGACATATTTCCAATGAATGCATTATCTCTGAACAGCCATTTGTCCACACAGTTTATGCCTCTTCTTATACCTTCAAAGGTTTCCTATAAGTAACAGTGGAAAAAATCATGACACAAATGTTCCACTAGTATTGGCATCCTTATGTTGAGTATTATCTCAAAATAAATGTGGAGGATAATTTTCCCTGTTCATGATGAGTCCAGTTTTCTTTTTTCCTATCATTATTAGGTCCTGCATATGGTCATTCATCCTTTGGTCATCACCACCCCTGACCTGATGGGTAGCCCTATACTTATGCTGTGTTACCTTGAGCTTGACTTGGAATTTCAGGATTTCTCAGAGTACTTACGTACCAGAGGTTGTGGTAGAAGATTTGGACTTGGACTCAAGAGCCATGGTGATGCAGTAGTTAGAATGCAGTATTGCAGGCTAACTCTGTCCACTGCCACGAGTTTGAGCTTGACGGCTCAAGGTTGACTCAGCCTTCCATCCTTCCATGGTTGGTAAAACGTGGACCGAGATTGTTGAGGGTCGAGACTGTAAACCACTCAGAGAGTGCTATAAAACACTGCAGAGTGGTACTGTATATAAGTCTAAGTGCTATTCCTGTTGCTACTGCTGCATGCTCTCCAGGGTTTCCATTCTATGATTCTTTGATTTTATATTCTATAAGTCTATCTTCTCCATTTTGGTTCTCTACAAATCCTTAAATTTCTCAGCCACATTTGAAGGAATCCATGTTGGGACATGCTGTTTTACAATTTCATTTAAGGTGTTCATACTGTTTAATCTGTCTGGAGATAGAGCTCTTTTGAAAAGCTATAATCACCATGGTACTCCCGATCTTAAGCAATTTGTTTTCAAACATTCTGAGAAAACACTTTGCTTTTGTATTCACTAAAAAAAAATATTTGTGCTGTGTTTAGTGAGAAGATACACTGTCTGCGTTCAGTTTCCATTAATCAAATGTAACTTCTTGAACATAGGACTCTAGCAAGGGGCAGAGCTAATGCCAAGGATGAAGGACATGGAGGTTTTAAAAGAGGAAAAAATATATCTTTTATCTCTTGTTCCTTGAACTGACAGAATTTCAGCTCCCTAAATTCCCAAGGAGAAAAAAGCCAGAGAGCTATTGAAATCTTCAAATTTTTATATGCACCCAGGGCTTTTCACCTTAATGTCAAATTTTGATTTATTTTCTGGTGTTTTTTCCAAAGCTATTCTTTATTTAAAATAATACAGTTTCATGGAAAATAATACTTTCAATATTTCAGGCACTGTTACCAGAAATAAATGAAATAATTGCCTGTTTTTAGAATGTATCCATTTAAGGGCTGAGAAATACAAAAGAGCTTGTACTCATGACTACATTGGTAAGGAATTCTCCCCTTTTAAGTGCTAGGATGCGGTGGCTCAGTGCGCTGAGCTTGTCGATCGAAAGGTTGGCAGTGCAGTGGTTTGAATCCCTAGTGCCGCGTAACGGGGTGAGCTCCCATTACTTGTCCCAGCTTCTGCCAACCTAGCTGTTCGAAAACAATTAAAAAATGCAAGTAGAAAAATAGAGACCACCTTTGGTGGGAAGGTAACAGTGTTCTGTGCGCCTTTACCGTTTAGTCGTGCCAGCCACATAACTATGGAGACGTCTTTGGACAGCGCTGGCTCTTTGGCTTTGAAACGGAGATGAGCACTGCCCCCTAGAGTCGGGAACGACTAGCACATATGTGTGAGGGGAACCTTTACCTTTACCTTAAGTGCTAGGAAGTCTCAGAATGTATGTGTATTTCTCTAGTATATCTTATCAAGAAGAAGCACATACCTTTTCAAAAGCTAGTTCCACTCCATTGTCAAGAACTGTTTTCATGCCTCAGGAAATGGCAAGTCAGTCTTCCATAAACTGTTGCCATCTAGATTTCTCTAGCTTCAACAATGATAATCCCTAGTCAATGTGACCTTTGAAACCCAACTCATCTGGAATATGTCATGACATAACTGTTTTTTTTTCCAGAAATCTAATGACAGCATTGATAGATAGATTATGTTGCATCAAAAAGCTGTTTTCATCTTAAAACAAACACATAGTTAGATTTTGTCCATAATTATCTATCTCTAACCCAGCCTTAGGGATGTGGTGGCTCAGTGGCTAAAACGCTGAGATTATCAATCAAAAGGTCGGCGTTTCAGCGGTTCGAATCCCTAGTAATTGCATAATGGGGTGAGCTCCCGTTACTTGTCCCAGCTTCTGCCAATCTAGCAGTTCGAAAGCAGGTAAAAAATGCAAGTAAAAAAATAGGGACCAATTTTGGTGGGAAGGTAACAGCATTCCATGCGCCTTTGGCATATAGTCATGCCGGCCACATGACCACGGAGACGTCTTCGGACAGCGCTGGCTCTTCGGCTTTGAAACGGAGATAAGCACTGCCCCCTTGAGTCGGGAACGACTAGCACATATGTGCGAGGGGAACCTTTACATTTAACCCGGCCTTTCAACAGTGTACCTGTAGCTACTGTAACTAAGTTCATGCATGTGCTGCTGGTTCCGCCCGTTTTCCCTTTCCTTTCACTTGTCTTTGCATTAGACCATTCTCCTGAGAGCTTCACACAATACATCTGAAGTAGGATAAATTGAGCCTGGGTTATTTTTTCTTTGATGGAGATCTCTGGATTGTTCAATGAACTTTTGTTCATTTTTTTTTTTGTCCACGGTATTCTCATGAATCTTTTTCAACAAATGGCAGTGTTAGTGCCAATTGGCCACCTCTATGAAAGTACTTGCAATTTATTAGCGAATTACCTTTGCAGATAATTAATATGCTCCTATTACTTTGAGAGAGGGAGAGCAAACCATCATAAAAAGTGAGAGGGTTATTCAACACACCTTAAATTCGTTTGCCATAGACCATGTTGTGTGGTGTGAATTACACATCATTTTGATATGTAGTCTAATTACACTATACTTACACTGTGTCTGTGCAGCCCTAAGCAAGCTGCCTTGAACTTGAACTTTACACCAAAGATAGATTAAACAATCATCTTTAGTTTACACAGAATTCACCATGTATTTGTTTCTTCTTAAGGGTCTCTTGTTTAGCTAGGCAAGGGGTTAAAGTTTACTGGCAGGGCGGGCATGACATGACTACTAACTTGGATGGTTTGAAAGGGGGCTTGGATAGCAATAGACTTATATACCACTTCACAGTGCTTTACAGCCCTCTCAAAGCAGTTTACAGAGTCACCATATTGCCCCCAACAATCCAGGTTCTCATTTTACCGACCTTAGAAGGATGGAAGGCTGAGTCAATCTTGAGCCTGGTGAGATTCGAACTGCCAAATTGCAGTCAGCTGGCAGTCAGCAGAAGTAGACTGCAGTACTGCATCTAACCACTGAGCCACCACGGATAAATTTATGGAAGAAAGACCTGCCAACAAGTGTAATCTTTAAGAATCAGTGTTACCTCCAAGTTGGGGGCAGAGGCCTCAAAATACCAGCTGCAGAGGAGGAATAGCAGGGGGAGGTCATATCTCCACATTTGCTGCTTGTTATATATACACTTGGCCATTCCTAGGAGAAGCAAATGTTGAATTAAGGTGACCCTTGGTAATGTGCACACATGAGACATCCCCTATTTGGTATGGCAAGGCATTTTTCCACACTAGGCTGGCACTGAAGGTCAATAAGCAATATGTGTTCAGTAAGCAAGAGAGTGCTGATTTCCTATCTGAGTAGAGAAATGAGAGGGAGAGGAAATAGCTATCTGAAAAACTAAAGTAAGAAGACATTTCTGGGTAGAGATTAAGTTATCTTTCATTTTTCTGGATCATTTAGCTCAGGACTATTTTAGGTAGTGATGTGAAGAGGTAAAGCAAAATGACTAGATTACTGATAGGAGATGTGGTATTTCTACTTTTTGTGCATAGGATCAATCTGATATATTTCAGTTTTCTATTTCTCATTCTTCTAAATCATTCTTGCACAAACAGGCCCTTTGATCCTTAAGCCTGCTATATAAGCAAAACGCTTGTATATCCGCCTATCCATCCTTTCATAATTTTACATTTTGTGTTGCAGCATCCTACAATCATATATTCTATTAAAGAGTTTTCAGTGCTATTTTCTCACAGACAGACGTAAACAATGAGTTTTGGACGGCGTGTCTCTGAACAGACCGAATGAAAGACTGGGGGGCCCTGATTTGAATCTCTATTTGCCTGTGAAAGTCAAGTTGCCCCCAAGTGGGTTGCCTGGACTCCATAGTGGAAAATATAAAATTGAAAATGAATACAGCAACAGAGAGGGATGAAGGAAGGAGAAGAGAGATGGAAGAGAGAAGGAAGGAGAGAGAGGGAAGGGAGGGAAGGGAGGAAGGAAGGGAAGGGAAATTAGAGTAGGAGTGAGGATAAGAGAGGGAGGAAGAGAGGAGGAGAAGGAGAAAGGAAGGGGAAGTAGGGAGGAGAAGAAGAGGAGGGGAAGAGAAAGTAAGAAGGAAAGAAAAGAAAAGTGAGAGGTGGTAGGTTTGAGGAGAAAGATTGCTGTACAATAAAAAAGATGAAATGGAAGAAAGGCAATCCCAAACAAATATAAAGATATTAAGATAAAGAATGAATTGTTTAAAGAATAAAAGAGAACAAATACGAATAAATAGCAATAATTAAAATTTAAGGGCAAATGAAGATGTTGTTTATGTAAGAAAGCATAGAAATATTGAGACATGATTTAAAAAAAGGGGGAAAAAGATTTTGGCAAAAACTGTAATTGAATAAAATGTATTTGAATTTGATTAATAAGATAAGAACGAGCTCCCCCCGGAGATACGGAGGATCCCGGATCTGCGCACCTTCCGCCGCGCCTTAAAGACCTTTTTATTTCACCAGGCGGGCCTGGCCTAATTTTCTCCCTCTTTTATAAAAGATTTTTAATTTTTTAATATTTTTTAGTATTTTATATATTCAAATTTTAAAATTGATTTTAAATTGATTGGGGTTTTAATTTGTCTGGGCCAAAACTATTTAATTTGATTTTAATTCCACTTTTAAATTTTGTATGTATGTATTTTATTGTTTGGCTGTGCACGGCCCTGAGTCCTTCGGGAGTAGGGCGGTATAGAAATCAAATCAAATCAAATAAATAAATAAATAAATAAATAAATAAATAAGATATGGCCAATGCTCTATTCAAAAAAGATGTGGGTAAATGTGTGTGTGGTGGGGAAACCAATAAAACTTGTTTTTTTAAAAAAAGTTGCCCCTAAGTGCAGCTAATCCTCGATTTACAATAGTTCATTTAATGGCCGTTCAAAGTTACAACGGCACCGAAAAAAGTGACTTATGGTCATTTTTCACACTTATGACTCTTGGTCACATGATCAAATGCTTGGCACCTGATTCATATTTATGGCGGTTGCAGAATCCCAGAGTCACGTGATCAGCTTCTGCGACCTTCTGACAAGCAAAGTCAATGAGGAAGCCAGATTCACTTAACAACCATGTTACTAACTTAACAATGATTCATTTAACAACAGTGATCAAGAAAGTCATAAAATGGGGGCAAATGTTTCACTTAGCAACATAAATTTTGGGCTCAATTGTGGTCGTACATCGAGGACTATCTGCAATCAGTAAGGTCGTACATCGAGGACTTACTGCAATCAGTAAGATTTTTATACATGTTTAACAATCAGCTTCTCCAGGGTTCATCAGTTGAGTACTGAGTATTGATCTGGGCTTGGGGGTTTTTTTTGCAGGCATTTGGCCCTGCATCCCACGCGGCTTCTTTGCACAGTGATTCTGAAGTGGGGGTTGTCTTGCAGTATTTGTAGCTCTATGTAACATTTGAACTTGGGGGAATTGGTTAATGACTGGAGGTTGCCTGTGGGAAGTGTCAGTTAAATGGTTGCTGGAATTGGTGTTGTCTTTATTTTGATTGGTCCGTTTTGTCTGCTTGCTGTTTGTGGCCTGGATCAGTGCCTGACTGGGCGGTAGATTCTATCTGGCTTCATTAATGGGTTGATGGCCCATTTATGTGTTATCCATAAGGGTTTTTGTTTCCTTTTTTTGTAAAACAAGGCCATAATAAGTTAACTTGGGTCTCACAGATACTTCCATGAGTACATTTAGTAATGTGAGAGGTAGTTCGTTATAGCCTATGGGAGAAAATGCTTTTAATGGAAACCCATCTAATTTGTACTTCCTACACTGATACACAAATGAAAATTTAATTATCCTTCAGAATTTGTACTCTTTGGAATTATGTAATTCAGTTATCTGATTTCCCTTCATGCCTTGCATAAACTTATGTATACTAGAGGCAAAAGCAGAAGAAATATGTGCACTAAAGAAAATATACATAATTGACTACTGTTAGGCTAAATGTGTTTAGTGATAGGAAAGTGGAATGGACAGATTTCATCTGTTTCTAATATGAACTTGTTTCACCCGATAGAGTGGTTGGAAGCAGCCATGTATGTTCATTTCATCTTCATTTAAGAACATTATTTCAAAAAGTACAGATTTTACAGAGGAAATAATGAGACAACTAAACTGTAGGCTAGAAGGAAAATGTGAACGGTATGAGTTATCTGTGCATTACATGATTAACTCATTTTTAATGACTGCACGATTCTCTCCTTAGGAATCCTAGATCTAAATTGGGAATGCAGGGGTCTTAAAGAGAATTTTCAGCAAATGAAGAGAGTTTCAATTTAAGAATGCCTTTGGGAAATATCAACGTTAAGTCTTATTTAAAAATTATTACCTAAATCTGCCCTTATACTTTCAAGAATTCTCTTCATTGATTGTAGTCTTTCCCAATACTGAGGTAATGATGTAACCTCAAATAGGGAAAAAAAAAAGATTGAAGTAGGTCTTACAGTTACAAATTCCTCTATGGACAATGTTTGTAGCAGTCACAGCACATTACAATGTGCTCATATCTGGAAATCTCCCAAGCATGTTTCCTGATTTATGGTGATGTCAGTGAAGCACTATAGTGGGAATAAATGTGCTGCAAGAATGCTCAGGAGCAACCTTGCAGGGATCTTGAGGCTTTCTCAAAGAACAGACAAGGTTTATACTTACTCCCCGATGGTTCTCTGACTTTAATCAGCATCTAACTTGAAAATATAGCCCATTCTTCCCTGCCTCATACATCATACAAAATAAAATGTGTCCTTCTCTGTTCATTTTTGGTCAGGATAAAATTGTTGAACATACCACTATAAGGTTCGGTGATACGCTTAAATCAACAATGAGCGAAAAGAAGAACTTAAGCGGAGGCTTGAGAAAGAATCAGTTTGTTTGATCAAAGCAAAAGGCTGGGTAGACCATTCCATGAACATACGGACAAGGTGCATGAAAGGAAGGCCACACCTTGGAGAAGGTATGGTGTCCTTTTATACCTTCAGAGACATCATCTAAGTACCCAATTCTGCCCCCGGCCCATGCCTTCCCTGTAGCTTTGCATTGGCTGTGCAGCAAGGAACAGGGGAGCTGAGTGCTTAGCAACAGAGGGGCTGGGTGCTTAGCAACACAGGTATTGCCCGATGTAACCCTGCCAAGCCATGACATAACCCACACCAGGCTCTGAGTTGTACACAAAAACAAGATAACAGAAGTGAGATCACTGGTAGAAGCAAATGGTGGAGGCAATTCCAATTCTTAGCAAAGGAATTCTTACAGAAGCAAAACAGCAAGTCAAACCAATTCTACTGACTCTACTATTATTATTATTATTATTATTATTATTATTATTATTATTATTATTATTAATTCTACCTATTCTATTATTATTATTATTATTATTATTATTATTATTATTATTATTATTATTATTTCCCTTCACCACTAAAAAAGAAGTTGTAGATAAAAATTCTCCCTACCTTCAGTGGTCGGTTGCCCCCGGTTTGGACTGGTTCGCAAGAACCGGTAGTAAAACCGGCGGGAGGCTCCGCCCACAGACCTGGATGTCATCATAGGTGATCTGTGCATGCGCAGAAGAGCGTGCACAAGCAGGCATGATGCAAACTTTAAAAAGTAGAGGAGACAGAGACAGAGAATGTACTAGGCTGGTATGAACAAAAGCGCTTCGCTGCTCTTTAACTATCTTTTGTAGGAACTCTGATTCCATGGAAAGAAATTGAGATAGGAATCATGAATGATTGGTGGCAGATGAAAAAAACCTTTTTATATTATTCTAGGCTGTTTCCTTGAACCACATTGCCAAAAAGAATAAAGTCATTTGCAAATGTTATTTGGCATCTTGAGAACACTCTTAATCAGAACACGATTCTTCTTCCAAATACATATTCAAAGCACCATTTGGGAGACAAATGCCATAGATGATCGTTGTTGTAACATTTGCATGATGCGACACCGCATTATGTTAAGATGTACTCTGAAGCCCTGACACTCGGAGTATGCCAAGGCTGAAAGGGACTTGACAGGAAACGGAGGAGTAAACGATCTTCAAGCCACCTGTTCAGGCATCCTGATTAGCTTATTCAGTAACCCTCCTTCCCTTTTCATAACCACACATGCTATCTTTTTCTTTCTATTAACACTTAATAGTCAAAGGGCTGTAAAATAGCACTGATGAGAACTATGGCAGCCTGGGAGAGCAAACTCTGATTATAGACTTCAAGCAAAATCCAGCTCCTCCTGTTATAAAAGAAGGGGCGGGGGGGGGGGGGAAGAGATTATGAAAGCGATGAAATTTGGTCCTGTTGAATGGAGATAGATTTTGAGGTCAGATTCAAGTGTCTTGGGTGAGCCATTTAAGCCTACAATGACCAATGTGAGATAGAGATGGACCATATGTGTATTTGGTAGTAATGCATGGTCCCCAGTCTATATTTACAAGTGTGTGGTATTTTGTTAGGAAACAATTGAAAAAGAAGAGACAAGTATGTTCTGGTTTTGGTAAATGCTGGCGAAATATCAAATAGTTATTGCAAACATGAAGCTTTAAATATATTAATGATGTTAACCTTTATCTTTCTGTAGCTTGGACGTTTCAGGATAGATTGCACAATACTGATAATTAACTTCATTAAAATAAATAATATTGAAGTATTAGTACAAAAGCTATGTAAACTGTATATATGTGTGTATATGTATGTGTGCATGTATATACCATGTTTTCCCGAAAATAAGACGCTGTCTTATATTGGTTTGAACCCTAAAATAAGTGCTTGGCCTTATTTTCGGAGAGATCTTATTATTTTGGGGTGAATGGAGCAAGACAGAGCTCCTCTTGCTGTCTTACCTGATTTCCAGCTCTGTCTCCCTAACCCTAACCAGAGGAAATGGTGGGGACCGGCTGTGCATGCATTTAAATATTATCGGGGAGGGCTTATTTTTGAGGAGGGTTTATTTTGGGGGGAGGGTTTATTTTCAGGGAAATGGTATATACACATATAGGTAGTCCTCGACTTACAACCACAATCGAGCTCAAACTTTGCATTGCTAAGCAAAATAGTTGTTAAGTGAGCCCACCCCATTTTATGACCTTTTTTGCCATGGTTGTTAAGCAAATCATTACATTTAAATGAATCATGCATTATTAAATGAAACTGGCTACCCCCATTGACTTTGTTTGTCAGAAGCTCCCTAGGAAGCTTGCAGATGACACTCTCAGGACCCCAGGATGCTGCAACCATCATAAATACAGGTTGTCCTCAACTTACAACAGTTCATTTAGTAACCGTTCGAAGTTACAACCTCACTGAAAAACAAAAAGCACCTTTGGGACAACCATGACCTGGATGACTGAGAATCTCCATAGATATTCACTGAAAAAAGTGATTTATGACCATTAGGACCGTTGTAGCATCCCCATGGTCCCATGATTTACATTTGGATGCTTGACAAACTGATTCACATTTATGATGGCATTGTCTCAGAGTCATGTGATCACCTCTTGCAATCTTCTGATGAACAAAGACAATGAGGAAATTCACTTAACAACCGTGTTACTAATTTAACAGCTTCACTTAACCAATGTGGCAAGAAAATGGGGCAAAGCTCACTTAACAAGTTTCTCGCTTCACAATATAAATTTTGGGCTCAGTTGTGGTCATAAGTTGAGGACTACCTGTAAATGCTGTTTGTCAAATGCCCAAATTTTGATCATGTGACATTATGGGGATGATGAGATGGTCTTATGAGAACTGGTTATAAGTTACCTTTTTTTATGAGTCCTATCTCTCCTTTTGCTAACTTTTTCATCTTAGTCCTTCTGCTTCAGCACTTCTCAAGGTCAAGTTCCGGAAGAAAATACATGCGTAGCTCAGCCTTGGGTTTCCAGATGTTTTGGGACTATAGTTCTCAGCATCCCTGATCTTTAGACATTTTGGCTGGGGTTTTATTGTAGTTAATGAAATGCATAATTATTAAACTAAAATCTCCAATCATCGTAAATTAACTGTGATGCTAAACATGATGTAAAAATACATACCAGTCTGCAATTATATTTCTTTAACGGTTGCCTTATGGATTTTTTTTTTCTCTGCAAAGTATATCAAATCCCACAGTGATGCTTTGATATTTTGGCATGTCAAACCATTATTGCATTGTTATTTATTAAAGCTACAACAGATTTGCTTTTTTTCCCTGAAGCTCTCTTAATTCAGTATAAACTGTGTTCATCTCAATAATCAGAAACCATTTAATTTTAACCTATTGAAAGCCTGCCACAAAGGAATTGCATGGGGTTGCAAATTCATGTTCAATTGGAAGATAAAGTGGAGTTAGGTATGTGAAAGAAATCTTTCCTCTGTACGTATCTATGGAAAAGGACCCAGTTTGTGGGGGCAATAAGCTGACTTTGTATAAATATACAAAAGTATGAAGGCTATTGCTTAACACATTGTAAGCCGTCCTGAGTCTCCGGAGAAGGGCGGCATATAAATCATTTTTTTAAAAAAAAATGAAAAAAAAAATGAAAAACATCTGCAAAATCTTCCAGTCTAGAGCTTGAGTGTAGCACAGATGGAAATTTTAAACAGTCTACTATGCATTCATTATCTACACAATAAAACCCTTGACCTCATTTTGAGAAATGGTTTTAAAGAATGTATTTTCCCAAAAGTTATATACAAAAATGAGCACACCAAAAAGATTTAAAATAGGAAATTCTGTTTTAAAAATCCGAATCTTGAAAACATGGAATAAATTGCCTTTAAATTTTATGGGAGTAAATAATTTTGGAAGTTGGATTGATTCATGGACAGCAGCTTCTTTTATTTATGATTGCATCACCTATGGTACAGGAATCTTAAAAACCATTGAAAGTTTTGTTGCTTTGCAGCTCTTATCCTACTTTTGTGAGTTTCTTAAGGCAGTCGGTTAGCTACTGTACAAAACATTGGCTTGATCCATCAGATTGGTTGGGCTATGGATCATCTGTATATTGGAAGCAAAATGGAGCTTTTCATTTTATTTGCACAACAGCATTGAGCTAAGACAGACCATGACTGGGATAAAATCACCCAGTAGGTAATGTTTCTAATTTTATATAATAGGGAATTTGTGATGTAAAATTTTTTTTCCAATACTTCACATTAAATACTACATTCAATTACTCCCATTTTTAAGGTAGAGTTGCTTAAAAATATTCCTTAATTTTTTAAAAGTATCTCCTCCATAGCCTTGAGAAATGTATCTGAAGAAATCATAGAAATGTTGGAAAAATGGATATTAGTTGACTTCAAATGAGTCTTCTTACTATGTGCATTGAAGGGACATGATGGCTCAGTGGTTAAGATGCTGAGCTCGTCAATCAAAAGGTCGGCAGTTCAGCGGTTCGAATCCCTAGTGTCGCGTAACGGGGTGAGCTCCCGTTTCTTGTCCCAGCTTCTGCCAACCTAGCAGTTCGAAAGCACGTGAAATGCAAGTAGAAAAATAGGGATCACCTTTGGTGGGAAGGTAACAGCATTCCGTGCGCCTTTGGCGTTTAGTCATGCCGGCCACATGACCATGGAGGTGTCTTCAGACAGCGCTGGCTCTTTGGCTTTGAAACGGAGATGAGCACCGCCTCCAGAGTTGGGAGCGACTAGCACATATGTGCAAGGGGAACCTTTACCTTTACCCTTAGGGAATGAAAGTACTGCAGTAAACCAAAATAATCACCTTTTAAAAAAAAGAATATTCTTCAGTGCGATGATGATGATGAAAACCAAAGCATAGTCTGGTTGGTATTTGGCTAAGGTATCAGACTATCAACTAAAAAAAAAAAAAAAAAACTACACCCATTCTGGAAAATAACAGTAAGACAACATGTGCATGTTGTTGTTATGACTTCATAGACATCTCAGTAAAATTTTCACAGGAGTCATGTTCATTTGATAAGTGTCAGCGTTCCAATTTATGATCTGACAATAAGTCTGTTCTGGTTTCAGTTTGAAGAAAAATAACCATAAAAAGAGAGATCCAGGAACTTTATAGTGTCCATGAGCTATTGGGATTGCAGAGAGAACAGAATTACGGCTACTTCCTCACTGTCTTTGCAATTACGATGATATTTATTGCACTTTTACCTAAATTACATCATTATACTTACATTTGCCCTTAAGCCTACAAATCATTGTACAGAGAACCTTTTCTTGCATATGTCTGATCTCATTTCTAGGTGATGCTGTTCCTCCTTTTGAGTGGTATCTAAGTGCCCAGTTTGAGCCCACAGTGGTTTAGGAAAAATAATATTTTAATGAGTCTAGTACAATCCTCAAACATTAGAATGTCCTATCAATTATTGGAGAAATAAGACAAGTAGGAGTACAAATAGTTATTATTTCTCTGAAGCATTAGAATTAAACATGTGGAACTGTGCTACATTTTAATATATTGGTCAGATGAGAAACTTCTGATTTGGACCATGCCTGGCTGATGACTTGGAATTCAACAATATCTATTGGGCCATCAAATTGCACAAGTGTGTGATAGAATTTGGTGTGTGGCTTTCCTTCTTCTTCTTTTTTTTATGCTATCTTTGTTACCTTCAACTCTCAACCTCCATTCTTTTGCTAATTACCTTTAGGCAATAAGGGTGAGAGATATGCTGACTGATTAAAGAGAACAAATGTATTCCTGTGAAACTTGATTGAGAGCGTGAAGATAATTTCATGGTTAAGCATTAATTCGTTTCCCCCCCATGGAGAATGAAAATAAAAATGCTTAGGTTGATGCCTAGACTTGGCCCAAATAGTAGCACGTTTTGCATTTGTTCAAGCTATGCGTTTCATTATTTTTTCCCCCAGAACTTGAGTAGTAAACCCTGTTAAATTCAATGGCACGTGATTTTCAAATGCACATTATTTCTTTGAGATTGCTAGGAAAGTTTGAAATTGCCAGGAAAACCAAGTTATTTTAGCAAATCTTGCATGCCATTTGTCTTGATGTCTTATTTATTTATAGCCAGGCCTAGAGGCCATAAAATAATCTGTAAAAGTAATCACAGTTCAGAGAGCTGTGTTTCTTGGTACAAGGTGAAAACAGATGGTTTCTTTTAAAGACAGTGATACCAATATATTCATATTCTATTGGTTTTTATATATGTCCCTGGAAAAGCCATCAAGATTTAGAGGTAGATAAGCCTACCCAAATAGCTTTTGCAATGACATCAGTTAAATCCTACTATTAGGAGCAGAAATTAGTGTTTTTCCCCCCTTTTTTCTTTTTTTCTCTTGCCAGATTAAAATTAGTAATGAAAACTTAGAAATTTGTCATTTGACCAAACTCATAAAAGTATTTATGCTTTGTAGAAGCTGTCAGGAAGAACAATAATTCTGTAATATTTTGTTTTGTTTAAATAGGGAGGATAACCCTAATAGTTTTTTTTTTAAAGATATAATAACTACCTACTTAACATTTGTCTCTTTATGTGAAACAGATGGAGTTTTTCAATCCTAGGCTATAATTTATTTGCATGTAATAGCTCTCGTGAATAGATTTTCAAATGCAGTGCATTTTCATAAATGTCAGGAAAACCATACTAAGAGAAAATGTGTATTATAAGATGATAATATACAATCTTCACTGAAGTTACTGGGTACCCAACTTTTTGATGATTTGGTACTTAGTAAACATTTTGTTACAATGATAAGTACCTACTTTGCTGTAGCTAGGCCTGAGAAATAAGTGATACTCTGGACTCCCATTATAGAATTAAATCAAGTTTGATATGTGACATCAGATACAGTTCCCATTTTTCTTAAGTGCATTTTCCCTAAAGCTACTAAAAAGCATTCACATAAGGGGTGACTCAGGACAAAGACAAAGTGGGAAAGAAAATAGGGGTGCTGAACCTATTTATATCAGTCTATATTAATCCAGATTCCACCTCTTCTTGCTGATTATTTTCATTGAATATGCTTGGAAAGGGATGTTGAGGGCACATTTAGGCCACTGAGTTCCATTTCCAGTTCAGTGCAGAAATCTCAATTAAGGACTTCAGTTTATCTCCACCTGGATAATTGTTTCTATTATCACATTTCTCTTTTTCCCAATTTTTAGGCAATGTTCAGTATCTTCTGGTAAGTTTATATCATTGGACAATGAAGAGATTGTGGATTGCTGTATGCTGTAACGCTTTGTCAGATGGACTGATAAGTGTTGTTACTTTCCTTCAGTTCTCTTATCAAATATGAAATGTAACCAGTTCCCTTAGTTGTCCTTTATAAGGGTTAGCTTCTGGTTTGCAAGCATTTTTATCAGGTTCTGGAATATTTACTCAGTGTCCTTTCCCAGATAGGCCAGCAGTGTTAATTTGCCTGTCACTCACGAAATATACCTTTGGTCACAGTCATTTAAAAAAAAATGCAATATGAATATGTCTGTAAGATTCAGCAAGCACACTACTCAGGTTTTCCGCAACTTCCTATTTAAAGGCAGAAGACCTTATGACAAAGATTTAAACCTTTCCCTCAATGTTGCTTTTGGTCCCAAACTTGAAAAACCATATATCATAGACCAGGTAACCTCCAAAACGTTTGAACTTTTCCTGAGGCAATAAAACCTTGGTAGACTTTTCTCATTGCTGTTCCCGCCCCCCACCATTCAGGCTCTTTTGACAAACATTCTTTCGTAATTATATTTTATTTATTTATTTATTTATTTATTAATCAAATTTCTATACCACCCTACTCCCGAAGGACTCAGGGTGGTGAACAGCCAAGATAAAATACAGATAATACAAATATTAAAAAATCCCTTAAAATTATTAAATATTTTGGCCGAAACACAGATTAAAACACCCAATTTATAAAATCACACAAATTAAAAATTTAAAAGAGGAGAGTTAGGCCAGGCCAGCCTGCCGAAATAAAAAAGTTTTGAGAGCACGACTAAACGTGCGCAGGTCCGGGATCCTCCGTATCTCTGGGGGGAGCTCGTTCCAGATGGTAGGTGCCCCCACAGAGAAGGCTCTCCCCCTGGGGGCCACCAGTTGACACTCTTTGGCCGACGGCACCCTGAGAAGCCCCTCTCTATGGGAGCGTACTGGTCGGTGAGAGGCTATTGGTAGTAGAAGGCGATCTAGTAAATACCCCAGTCCGATGCCATGGAGTGCTCTAAAGGTGGTAACCCAAACCTTGACGTGCACCCGGAAGACCACCGGGAGCCAGTGCAGCTCACGCAGGAGGGGGGGTCACATGGGAGCGCCACGTCGCCCTTGGCCTTCAAAATGGGTTGCATGGATTTACTAGATGTACCAAGAAGATCATTTATGCAAAAAGAGTTGCTGGTAATCTATAAATGGGGACATGTTTTATACAGGGGTGGGCTTCAAAAATTTTAGCAAAGGGTTCTCTGCCTGGGTTCTCTTGCTGAGTGGGTGTGGCCATTGTGGGTGTGGTCTAGTCGGCCTCCTGACCATAGGGGGGGTGTTTTTGCCCTCCCTGGGCTCTGGAGGCTTTCTTCGAGCCTCTAGCAGGGCGAAAACGGTCTCCCCAGACTCCGGAAGCCCTCTGGAGGCCGGGCCCATTTTTTGCCTTCCCAAATGTCTGGTAGGCCTGTTTTTCACCCTCCCCGAGCCTCCGACCGAATGCCCTGTACTTACCTGCATCTGAAACGGGCCCTATGGGGCCATCCAGGAGTGAAATTTGGGGGTTCTCTAAACTGCACAGAATCTTAGCTAGAGGTTCTCCCGAACCCCTGCGAACCCCCAGCAGCCCATCCCTGGTTTTACACTATGGCTCATGGAATACCTGGCTTCTTTTCATATATTTCTGTCAACTGATTAATTTCTTGTCTTATCTACTCTTTTATTCTAAGTACATTGCAACTTGAACTTTTTTTTTTTTAATTTTGATTTATATGCCGCCCTTCTCCAGAGACTCAGGGCGGCTTACAATGCGTTAAGCAATAACCTTCATACTTTTGTATATTTATACAAAGTCAGCTTATTGCCCCCACAAACTGAGTCCTCAATTTACCTACCTTAGAAAGGATGGAAGGCTGAGTCAACCTTGAGCCTGGGGAGATTCGAACTAGCAGTAATTGCAGGCAGCTGAATGATAATAACAGACTATTAATCTGCTGCGCCACCAGGCAACTTCATCTTATACCTGTGTTTTCAAGATAGCAAGCAAATATAGAAATATTACTAAAGATGTGAGGTCTTGGGTGGGGAGAACTGTTCTCTCAGTTTGACGAAAATTAAAATGTTTCAGGAATCTATTGGAATTCATTTTTAAATATTTATTTTTATTTATTTATCAAATGTATTTGCTGTCCATCTCGTGGTTTGCGCATATTACTAATAGACCAAAATGTCTTGAATTAACAGTTCTAGCTGATTCAACGTTGGTGATTTTCCACCTTTTAAAATGCGTAGTACAGAGCATTACAGATCAATGAAACTAATATTCATTAACACGTTTTTTGAACAAGTCTAAATATTTGCAATCAAAAGTAGCTGAAGGCCAGAAGCACACAGTCTGACAGGCTCTTAAATCTCCTTTGAAGTCAATGGCATTTCAGAGCTCATAAGGTGCTTGAGAAGTTTGATAGCAAAGAGCCTAACAGCAAATCTATACATTCACATTAATGCTTTTATTAAACATCCTTGCCATTTCCCTTTTGTCTGGATCAGAGTTTTCAGTAAAATGTGTAAATTTTTCAGTCACTAGTTAACTTGTTTTTGAATCCTCTTCCAAGAGGATTACATCTTGGAAATATCTTTTTGCCTATCTCGATTAGGTTCCCCCCCCTTTTTTTTCCCCCCTCTATATATTCACAATAGTAATATGAATAAGGTTGAAGTGGTCATGGAAATGCCAATTTTATCAGTAGTCAATTGTCACATTTCATCTCAGTGTGGCTGTATATCTAGGCTCTTCAGATACTCAACCCTTTGTTAACTTAATTGACAATAGACTCTCAAATAGAACTTGGGTGGGGTAGATTCCTTACTAGACAAAAACTAAACCAAATTCATTATACACAATAAGACCTACTTATTGCACTAAATAGCAATTGAAGCCTATATATGGTCAATGTTTTATGGTTCAATATTCTATGCCTTTTCCTCCCACATTTCTGAGTTGCTGAATACTTGGCTATTTTTCAATGGTCAAAATGAATATAAGTCTAGACCCTGAAAGTCCCTTGCAACTGCAAGTTCAAATCTCACCAGGTTGATTCAGCCTTCCATCCTTTCTAAGGTAGGTAAAATGAGGACCCAGTTTGTGGGGGCAATAAGCTGACTTTGTATAAAATATACAAAAGTATGAAGGCTATTGCTTAACGCATTGTAAACTGCCCTGAGTCTCCGGAGAAGGGTGGCATATAAATAAAAAAAATAAAATAAATAAATAAATAAATAAATAAATAAATAAATAAATAAACTAACTAACTAGTGGTCCAAAAAGAACTGGACAGGTTGTAGTTTCATTAAAATTGAAATGGAATGAACTAATTGTCTGGTTCACTAGAACCTTATACAGATGTGTTAAAAATGCAATACCTGTGATACCTTGCAATGGACCCAGCTAAGGCTAGTGCTTCTTATTGTTAGTCTAGGTAGCCAAAAATCAGAAGAAGTCTGGCCGGGACCGTTTCACATACTTTTCAAGTGTTATTAGACTCTCACCTTAGGACTATATTATTGGAATGTGCTCTACATGGAGCTGCCCTTGAACATCATCTGGAAGCCCTGGTTGATACAAAATGCAATGTTATGAGCAGTCATGGAGCTTCTTAGTCCTTGTGTCACTGCTAATACCAGCCTGCTTGCCAGTTGGTTTTTGGGTGCAATTCATGATGGTGGTCATTACCTGTAAAGCCCTTTGTGGTATAGTATAAGGCCTGTCTCCAACTGTTTCTGCCTACCCGGACTGTTCCAGTAGAGAGGCAGTGGTGGAATTCAGCCAGTTTGGGCGAACCGGTAGTTACGTTTCTGGCTGGCTCTGCCCCTTCCAGGAATCTCACGCACCCCATTTTGGCTCCTAGGTAAGTGCAAGGAGACCTCCTAGGCTCAAAATGGGGCACCGAGGGGTACGGCGCATCCCCCTTGCGACTCGCTTTTGTTCCCGGGGTATGTGTGCAGGAGGCCGAGTGCTGCCTGTCATACCCCCTGGCCACGCCCATCATGGCCACGCCCACCCAGCCACTCATTAGGGCAGAGAACCGGTTGTTAAATTATTTGAATCCCACCACTGTAGAGAGGGTATGCACCAGGTTATTTCTATTAAATGTTATCTTACAGGACCAAGGAAATGTATCTTCTCCATGGTAATCCCCATTCTCTGGGACAGCATCCTCCAGAGTCTTTTCTCCTGGGTTTCCAAAAAGCCCTTTAAAACTTTGCTTTGGTCTCCAGCCTGGCTTTGATGTGCTGATGTGGTTTGTTATTGATATGATTGTTTTAATCCTGGCTGATAAAATATGTAGCACTAGCACAAACTTTGTAATCAGTATGGTTGTTATGTATGAATCATTATTTTAATGTTATCCAGGGAATTTGCATTAAAATAAGGGAAGGTTACTTACAGCGGTTTTGTACATTATGAAATGTTGCAAATAAAAACAGGTACAGTTTACTGATAGATATTTAAAAACCAAATATTTCTCAGGTTTGCTCGAAGGCATGGATATTCTTAGCCAGAATTAGCACTGGTTCTTATTACTCTGTCCTTTCTCATTTCTTTTTTTATAATTAATAGATTTTTTTTTTAAAAAAAAAACCAGCCCTAAAATGCATTATTGCTCCATATCAGTTTTTAAGAGTGTTGGTGAAAGGTTACTGTTTTTTATTTGAATGCCTATTTGTTACCTAAAATTTTGATGCTAGCTTTTTGAAGTCTTTAAGAATTCATTGTTATGTTTTCCCTTATATCTGGAAATGAATATAGATTGGAACAATGGTCAAAAACAAAACAATGGTCAAAAACAGATCATGCCAGATTAATCTTATTTCATTCTTTGACAAAGTGACAAAATTAGTGGACCAGAGGAATACTGTCAATATAATTTACTTGGATTTCAGTAAGGCATTTGATAAAGTAGATCATAACCTACTACTAGATAGACATGAGCTTAAATGGACTCCAGAGGATGGTAGAGGACAGGAAGGCCTGGAGGAATGTTGTCCATGGGGTTGCGATGGGTCGGACATGACTTCACAATTAACAACAACAACAAGATAAAAGTAGAAAAATATGGGTTAGACAGCATCACCCCAGATAGATTTGTAACTGGCTGACCAACCGTACTCAACATGTAGTCCCCAATGGAACTGCATCTACATGGAGGGAAGTATGCAGTGGGGTATCTCAAGGCTCTGTTTTAGGCCCAGTACTCTTCAACATCTTTATTAATGACTTGAACAAGGGGATAAATGGGGAACTCATCAAATTTTCAGATGATATCAAACTGGCAGGAATAGCCAACACTCCAGAAGATAGGCTTAAGATACAGATGGATCTTGACAGACTCGAACATTGGGTGCTATCTAACAAAATGAAATTCAATGGTGAAAAAAGTAAGGTTCTACATTTAGGGAAGAAAAACAAAATGCACAGGTACAGTATATGTGGTACCTTGCTCAATAGTAGTAACTGTGAGAGGGATCTTGAAGTCCTAGTGGACAACCATTTAAATATGAGCCAGCAGTGGGCAGCAACTGCCAAAAAAAGCCAACACAGTTCTTGGCTGCATAAATAGAGGGATTGCATTTTTTAGGTGCTTTCAAACTGCTAGGTTGGCAGAAGCTGGGACAAGTAACGGGAGCTCACCAGGTTACGCAGCACTAGGGATTTGAACCGCTGAACTGCCGAACTTTCGATCAACAAGCTCAGCGTCTTAGCCACTGAGTCACTGCGTCCCATAGGAACTGGGTGTGTCTAGTTTAATGAAAAGGACTAGGGGAGACATGATAGCAGTGGTCCAATATCTCAGGGGCTACCAAGGGAATCAAGTTATTCTCCAAAGCATCTAGGTTAGGACAACAAGCAATGGGTGGAAACTAATTAAGGAGAGAAGCAACTTAGAACTAAGGAGAAATTTCCTGACAGTTAGAACAATTAATCAGTGGAACAACTTGCCTCCAGAGATTGTGAATGCTCCAACACTGGAAGTTTTTAAGAAGATGTTGGATAACCATTTGTCTGAAATGGTGTAGGGTTTCCTGCCTAAGCAGGGGGTTGGACTATAAGACCTCCAAAGTCCCTTCCAACTCTGTTATTCTAATTGTGATTCATTTTCATCAGACAAACATTTTATGGAAGATCCTTATTTAGATATTTTCTTCCTACCATATATATTCTCTCTCCTTCTCTCCCCGAACAGAGTCAAAATATAGATTATTACTATTATTAAAAAAAAGAGTATGGCACTTCATTTTCTGCTCCAGAAAGCTGCGGTTTGGTCGTTCTTCATGGCAATCCACAATACTTACAGAAAAATTAATCCCTAAATCATGTTGTGGTCTATTCAGGTATAAAGTGTAATATAGAGTTTATTATATCCTTTATTATTACCTGTCTACTTTGAACCTGCAAATGCTGTTGTAGTGTTTTCTTTTAGCCTTCAACTTAACATTCTCCAACAGTGTTACAGATACATTAGTTAAGGAAGCCTGATGGGCTTTCCAATTTATTATGAAATAAGCCTCCCTTAGATATTTTCCTAAGCAGGTAGATTTATATAGACATGGGATATACAGATGAATTAAAAGCAAATGCAACATTGGATAGTAGCAATTACATTTTAAACAACACAAAAAAATGTCTGTGAGGTTCTCCCATTTTATGTAAAATATTACAATTCAGTACAAAGTTTTATTTCAGTTAGCTAGATTCCCTCCCCCCACCCATCCCCCAATCCATATATGACTGTAAGTTTAGCTGTTATCAGTGTCTGGCCTCATAGGACTAAAATGCAAGTACTCCAGCCAATTCAATTGGTGTCATTCCTTTCCCAAGAATATCCTGAGAAATTTGTTTTAAGATGAAAAGAGCAAAAGCACTAACACATGTTCTCCTGAGACAAGAAAGGGTGCAGGTTAATAATGGCAAAAAGACTACTTTCTTTCACACAGAATGGAATTGCAATAAATTTGCTGATGGCATTGCCATGGCTCCTTGGATGGAGAGGAGGAATTGTAATTGGGTTCTAGGCAAGCTAATAAAGTGAGTCTTGATACAAAAGGTTCGCATACAACATCACGGAATGAGTTGCTGGAAACTATTTCTACAAACTCTAAGCATGAGTTGGGTACCAATTATTCACCTCCTAAGAACCTTGCTAAGGGACATGGTGGCTCAGTGGCTAAGATGCTGAGCTTGTTGATCGAAAGGTCGGCAGTTCAGCGGTTCGAATCCCTAGTGCCGCATAACTGGGTGAGTTCCCGTTACTTGCCCCAGCTTCTGCCAACCTAGCAGTTCGAAAGCAGGTAAAAAATGCAAGTAGAAAAATAGGGACCACCTTTGGTGGGAAGGTAGCAGTGTTCCGTGCGCCTTTGGTGTTTAGTGATGCTGGCCACATGACCACGGAGCTGTCTTCGGATAGCGCTGGCTCTTCAGCTTTGAAACAGAGATGAGCACCACCCCCTAGAGTCAGGAACGACTAGCACATATGTGCGAGGGGAACCTTTACCTTTTTAAGAACCTTGATGATTTCAATAAATATCCAGAAGTTAGAAGAGAAATGCACGGTTGCAAGGAGCAATTTATATAAAAATATTATTGCTCATAAATATGGCTTTGACAACATGTCTATTAAGGGCTGTAATGGTTTCATGATACAGACTGTTTTCCTATGTCGTTATAAAGATCTATGACCTTTCGATTCACCTTGGGACCACTTTTGTTTGTTCAAGCTGGTTGCGATATATGTTTGATTCTTAGAATGGTGGATGCTTTGATTTCCCCAACTATGTATATGTTTCAGCTTGAAATGAATTAGATTGAACAGCCTTGTGAATTAATCAGGAGTGTCTCATTAATTAAAGCTTGTTGAAAGCCATCAGAGCAGGAGAGCGATATTAGAAATATCCACGAAGAAGCCGCTGAATCCTAACTGGAAGCACGAGTGTGTTTAGCGGTCTATAAATTACCTCTGATCCAAACAGGACTGGATTCAGCACCAAATGAAATGTAGTATCAGGGTCACTGGATCAAAGGTAACAAGCAGAATTTCCTGCATATTCTGCTTGGCAGATCTTGCAAGGTTTTCCGAGTCTGTATTTGACTTAAACCTGTCAAACAAAGGACATTGCTCATCTAGATAAGAATCTTGATTGTGGATTCAGAAGTTGATTGCTGCCTATCAATACAAAGATATACTTTCTTTTTCTTTTTTTAATATCCACTGTGGTTTAATTATGGTGCTGCTTCCTCCTGTCCTTTTCGTGGTTTAACAAATGTTTTGCTCTGCGCTTCTCAATCTTTAAGCTGAGCGTCTATTGGTTTTTGATATAACTGACATTTCTCTCTTAAGAAATTATGGGTCTCAACTTAATTTCCACAGCCATAGCTAATCTTAAATGGAACTGTTTGGGAGATTCAGCTACTCACCATTGGTTCCCATCAGTGATTTTGTTGTGAAGTTGTTTATTGCTATCAGGATCTCTGTGAAACTGCTGTATAACTTCATCTGAAAATGATGGGAAGCATGCAATATTTTTTCAGTGTCCATAATGCTGACAGATACAGGCATAGCAGCAGGAGAGCAAGTCAATCTAACATTGAGTTGATTTGGAGGTGCATATAGGCATATTTTTAACTAATCGTTTAGAAGTCATTCTGTAATTATAATGTGATCTGTGATCCTATAAATTATTTGTTTTCTTAAAATATATCTTCACAAACATAACGTGAAGAAGTTCCATGCCAGCAAAACTGGAGCAACTCACTCTATTGTTTAGGCCTCCTTCATCTAACTTTTTACAGCAGATAGATAGTGCTATGTTAAGTTGTTAATATAGCCCTAGAAAATCAAGGAATATAGCTATGTTTAATTCCTGAACTCAGAAGAATCCTTAATGGCTTCAACAAACCTGGAAAGATAGAGCACTTAACTTTTTTGGGTGGAGTAGAGGATATACAAATCTGCACATATGATTTTAAGGGTATATGCAGGATATGTGATTTTTGTTTCCATATAACAAAAGAACCCTCCCTAAATTTCAGCTCATAAAAGTAAGTACGTAATTCTGTATTGTGATTATTTTTTCCCTAAGTTTTGAGTTTATCGACAAAAAAATAGTATTTGTGGGGGAGGGGGGAATCTGAAGGCACAAGGTGAAGCTTAATAATCTTGCAAATGTTTAAACTGTAATCATTTTTGGTCGTTGGTTTAGCTAGGTTTAACAGGAGATACTGTGCATCATATTGTATTGACCGCTAGGTACCGTAGTTGTTAAAGAAATCCCAGCTAGCCAATGTAGTTTGGTACCATAAATAATTATGGTACAGATGCACAATCACCGAATTTGGTGAAAATTTGGTTTTCTTAGGTGCCTTAGACATCTTTTCCTCAAATCACATTTGGCTGAATTTATCCAACACATTAAACCAAAATTAAGCAAATATCATCACTGAATGATTCATAAATACTTCTCCATTGACTTATTCTGTATTGCCACAATGCAGCTTATGCATCAAGTATTGTTTAATGTTGGATAATAGAAGACAATTGTACAATATGTGCTTCTTTTCTCTTTAAATTCTGTGGATCACAACAGAGGAAAAGAATACTCAGCAGCGCAGAATAAAAAATTGTACGGTTGATTTTATAAACCTACAAGATTTTATATCTTGTAGGTTTGATTGTTATTATTAGAATGGCTGTAATCCTTAGTGCTAATCAAAATGAGCATTGAATTTGAAATAGATTCTTGTTTTCATTGATGATGACAGAAAGTGTGAATAGGTGCATTTTTATATTTATGTAACTGGGATCGAGGTTGAAACTGCTGAGCCTGGGTTTTATATATGAATCCATTGAAAGCAGACTCAACAACTGTTCCAGTCACTCTCTTAAAACACTCAAAATTAATAATGCAAAGAAGATATTAATCAGGGATCGTATCACACTGATTTACATAAATTAATTAACGGCAGTACTTGTAGCGTAATATGGTGCACTCTATCAGTGCCTGAGAAAAGCAACAGACTTTAAAAACTTGAGAGATTATCTCTCCAAATGTATATCAAGGTCAACCACTGTACAGCACAAATTACTATAGAAGTCTCAATCAATGGAACTCATAGTATTATCAGTGACATTGAGCAAGAAAAAAGATAGAGTGAAGTAATCTATACACCCTTTCTACTTGATGTTCTTTCCATCATTCTTGGTAACCTTTTTAAGGGTTTCTTCCACTGTTTCTTTCCAAGTAGAGCTATTACAATAACCAATCACTTTGTTTAAAAAACAAATCAGAAAAAAAACGTAATGACTTTTCTTTTGTGTATATGAATTTTGAGCTGAGTGGGTTTTTTTTTTTTTAAAAAAATCTACTTAGACTAGTTTGATTTCCAAGAATATTTAATCAACATGTTAACTAATATATTAAAGAAATATCAGACAAGACTGACCAGCAGAAGGTGGATGAACATAATTACAGAATTCATTGGACAAATATAATCAAATTCATGCAGTTGGTAAGAGTCAACATTAACTAGATGCCACATAAACTCTGTTAATCATCTATGGTCCCCTTTCATTTTTTTCCTTCTTCGATCTAGTTTCTAGAGCAGGGGTCCCCAACCCTTGGGTTGTGGGCTACTACTGGCTACTACCCAGATCCTATTCGGAACTGGGCTGCACAAGAGGCAGGTCGGAGTGCACATGCAGCTCCACTTTTGCAAGCGGTGGGCTGGTGCGCACACGCATGTGCACCAACCAACTCGTGCAAGTGGATCTGCACACGTGCGCACCAGCCCACCACTCATGTGGTCCGGTTCCCCTGTCCCCCTTTTAGTCAGCCCGCCAGGCCGCAAAGGTTGGGGACCACTGTTCTAGAGAGAAACTCAGTTTGCATGACCCCCATTTCTAAAACATTTTAGCATGGAAATACAAATATGGCACTCAAATTATGTATTTAGAGCATCAAACTATAACATTCCTCTTTTTCAAATAGTTTAGGGTTATACTGGAATAGTAGTATTTGAATGGTTATATTCTTCCTATGCTATCATCAGAGTCTTTTATTTGTTTCAGTGTTGTAAGTATTCTACTTTGGTTAGTGATTCAGAGCAATTCACTGGAGAACTAACAGTAATAAGAAATATTATTCTATTATACCCGACTGGATTGACTCAATTTTGATTATTTTTTTTTAAACCAGCTTCTCCCACCACACCAATTTGATCCTGTGCTATGTTTCTGGAGAATTATCATGCTAATGGATAGACACCCTTTGTAAAATTTATTTCCCTAAGAAAGAACAAAAATAGAGTCAATATTAGGATTTAGTGAATAAGTATCTTTTCGAATCTGATATCCTCTAGAGGAGTTGGGACCACAAAATCCTAGAATTCCAAACCATTGGAGGGCTGGAAAAAGCTATTTAGATGTTTCATAGTATTCTGGGCTTGGAAGGGACTTTGGAGATCTTCTAGTCCCGTGATGGCGAACCTATAGCACGCGTGCCACAGGTGGCACGCAGAGCCATATCTGTGGGCACACGAGCGTTGCCCTAGCTCAGCTCCAGGGCACATGCACACTCCAGCCAATGATTTTCGGGCCTTCCAGGCCCACTGGAAGTCAGGAAATGGGCTGTTTCCAGCATCCGGAGGGTCTCCGGGGGGGTGAGGAAGGTCATTTTTGCCCTCTCCAGGCTCCTAGAAAGCCTTTGGAGCCTGGGGAGGGCAAAAAATGGGCCTACCGGGCTCATTGTGCCATCACATGCCAAAAGTGGGGGGAGAACGGGGGGTTGCGCGCACATGCACGGGGGACAGGGTACATTGAATTATGGGTGTGGGCACGCACGCATGTGACCCCCCCCACCCTACCCCCGCTTTTGGCACATAATGGCAAAAAGGTTAGCCATCACTGTTCTAGTCCAATCCTCTGCTAAAGGCAGGATATTTTATACTATCCTGGTCAAATGGTTGTCCAGTCAGTTTTTGAAAATCTCCAGTGATGGAGCACCCACAACTCCAGAAAAGCTATTTATTCATTCATTGGAGGAGTTAAAGGTAAGGTTTGAGAGGTGTCTTCTGGACTATTTTTTTCCCCCTCTCCTGTGTGAAGCTTTTGAAATTTGAGTAGCTCCCACAGAAACCTCAGTCCCTCTCTCCCTATATCAACCTGCTGGGGCAGTGTTGGCGAATCTTTTCAGCACTGACTGCTGAAACGGGAGTGTGTGCGTGCCGGAAACGGAAGAGCAGCAACCCAGTGTGCATGCTTGTGCCGGGAAAATGATCTTCCTGTTTCTGATATGCTTGTGTGATCAAAGAGCAGCTGGCCAGTTACCGGCATGCGCAAGGCGGTAACTGGAAGAGCAGCTGTCCGGTGTGCATGCGTCCACCGGGAAGATGATCTTCTGGCTTCTGGCATGTGCATGCGCACCAGCCAGCTGGTCTTTGCGTGCACATGCACACTGGAAATAGGAAGATCATTTTCCCGGCATGAGCATGTACACTGGGTGGCTGCTCTTCCGGTTTCCAGGCGTGGCTTGGTGGGCATGGCAGGGGAAGGATACTGCAAAATCCCCGTTCCCTCCCCACTCCTGGGGGAAAGATATTGCAAAATCTCCATTCCCACCCCACTCTGGGGCCAGCCAGAGGTGGTATTTGCTGGTTCTCTGAACTACTCAAAATTTCCGCTACCGGTTCTCCAGAACCTGTCAGAACCTGCTGGATTTCATCCCTGGTTCACCATCACAGTGCTAAGGTAAGGGCCTTATGGAATTTCTACTAGTGTCCCAACCTTTAGAAGTCTGTTTGATTTGTTCTTTTTTTTGAATTGCTGCACTGGAAATATGAATTTTAAGAGCATTAAAAAAAACAGCAACAACCACCTTAGGTTTGGGATAAGTCAATCATGAAGATGGCCACTTTAAGGGAAGTAATGCACTGCATGTGCTGATGGAAATTAAGACTTGGTGTTCACGTTTGTACTGAAGTTTGGAATGTTTATTTTGGCTTTGCCGATCTCCCTTACTGATGTATATATTGGCATAGGCTCATGTTTCAGGGTGATTTACACCACAGGAGACAGTAGGCATATGGTTTTCCTGTTTTCCATTTGATTGCTGCAATTTCTTCCCAATTCCTAGGAGATGCTGCATACTATTTACATAATTTCTGTCTCACATGCACACTTCAATGCTTTATAGGGTTGTATTTCTCTAACCCCTCCTTAGCCCTTGAATCTCATTAAGCTCCTGAAATATTATAGGAAGGAACTCTTTGTGGTTGACTAGAGCCACTGTTAAACCAGAGAAAGATGCACAGAAGAAATCTGTGTATCACTAGATGGATCAGGAACTGCTAATATAAATCAAAAATACATCTGCGTGCATACGGAAATACATCAGAGTGCATATGTATTAGCAGCTCATTTATTGGCTCACAGGAGTTGGAATTCTCCTGTATGGAATAAATTTCCTCCAAAATTGCATTTGCTCAGTGCTTGCTGAGCAAGTAGATAAGATCCATATTTTCCAGAAAGTCTATCTGGCCAAGTGATTAATATTAATGAATGGAATCACATTTATATTGTGTTTGTATATATTAATATATTTTTCAGATAACACACTTCCTTTTGTCTTTCTGTATTTTTATTTTGCTAGCCATCTTGGGCATTCAGTGAATAGAAAGGCAGAACACACAGTTTATACAGATTATTGCATACCAACGTTTCTCAAAATTGGCAGCTTTAAGACGTTATAGGCTTCAATTATTCAGCCATTTTATTCAGTAAATTTTCTTAAATAAATAAAAATCTCCCAGAATTCCCCAGCCATCTCTGGGAGTTGAAGTCCACCCATCTTAAAGTTGCCAAGTTTGAGAAATATTTGTATTTTTTTTAATTAAATGTATTTATGCCCATTTTACCACAGACAACTCTGGGTGGATTACAACACTAAAAGCAATAAAACAATAAAAATAAATATGTCTAATAACAATGACAATAATAAAAGGGGAGGGAAAGAGCAGGATGAGTGGGAGGAGGAACTTCTATTGTTTCATCAACTACCTCCAACATGATATTCTTCCGTTGTGGCCCCAAATCAATTGACTGAGCCAGGTCTTCAGGCTTTTATGGAAAGCCAGGAGGGTAGGAGCATATCTCATCTCTGCGGACAAGATTGTAGGAGCCACAGCAGGGAAGGCTTTTCTGGATCCTGCCAGCTGCAATTCTTTGACAGACATAGTTTGCAGTAAGCCGCCTCTGCCGGTATGGGTGGGACAGGCCAATCCCATTGGGATGAGACACTTCTCAGGTAACCTGGCTCTATGTCATAAAGGTAAAGGTAAAGGTTCCCTTTGCACATATTTGCTAGTCGTTCCCGACTCTAGGGGGCAGTGCTCATCTCCGTTTCAAAGCCGAAGACCCAGCACTGTCCAAAGACATCTCCGTGGTCATGTGGCCAGCATGACTAAACGCCAAAGGCGCAGGAAACGCTGTTACCTTCCCATCAAAGGTGGTCCCTATTTTTCTACTTGCATTTTTTACGTGCTTTCAAACTGCTAGGTTGGCAGAAGCTGGGACAAGTAACGCGAGCTCACCCTGTTACGCAGCACTAGGAATTCGAACCGCTGAACTGCCAACCTTTTGATTGACAAGCTCAGCATCTTAGCTACTGACTCACCGCATCCCTTCCTATGTCATACAGGGCTTTTAAAGTGATCTCCAACACCAACAGCAATTTCCAGAATGTCCAACTAACATGCTAGTTAGAAATTACAGGAATTACAGTCTTAATCCATGAATCTAAAGTAGGTGATATTAACTATAGCGATTGCCATTACTGCTTTTTTTAGGTGTTTGTTGTCTTTATTATTTTTATAAATTACTCGGCAGGGAATATACATAAAGCTACTTCCTCCCTCTATTTTTCACAATAACAACCCTGCAACCCTTTGGATCAAGAGAATCACTGGTCCAAAGTCAGCCAGGCAGCTTTTTGTGCCTAAAATGAGACTAGAACTCACAATCCACTTGTTTCTAGTCTTGTGCCTTAACCTCTAGCTCAAACTGGTTCTTATTTTATTATTCATGTTGTTTCCTATTGTTGAGGATTTTTCAAAACTCGTTTTCATCTCTTCCCTGGCAAGCTGCACTAAGATTGATGAAATTTTATTTTTTTATTAATGAACTTTATTCTCTTTTTAAAGTCTCTTTTGTATTGCCTGTTATCTTTGTCCATGGAAACAAGTGAGATACTTCCACCTCCTCTGGTAGTTAATATTTAGCAGTTCTTACTAATAATAGATAAAGTTAGTGAACATGAATGCAAATCATATTTGCATCCATGCATGCCTAATCATACCTAGGGACATTTTCAAATCATTGCAAGGTTTATCACTTATATTCCCTATTTACAAATCCTTTCCTTTAACTGTAAAGGCTTTGGCTCTTTGATTGCTTCACTTTAAAATTCTTTTGTTTTGTGCCCTTCGGACTTATTGACAAATAAGTTTGCAGAAAGATAGTTTGTTGGAATAGTGTTAATAATTTATTTATTATTATTAAATTTGTTTGCCACCCATCTCGGCAAACGGGAACAACAATACAGCTGAATCCCTAATGGTTGGACATCTGAGCCCTCCTTTTCCATTAACCATCCAAGCTTTCCCATCAGGGCACTAAAGCTTTGTAGTTCTCTCTGGCACAATGAAGTCACATTATACCGTATAGTAAGTAATTATACATTATACTGATAGACATTATATGCAGTACTATACTTAATGCAAATGAAAGGAAGAAAAAGAGAAAAAAAATTCTATAGCACAGGTGTCAAACTCACATCGTCACGTCGTCACATGACATTTCGTGACGTTTTTCTGATTTGCGGAGCTGGTGTGGGCGTGGCCTGCACATGACGTATCTGCTGCAGTGTAATGTGCCAATACTAGTGGTAGGTATCAAATTTTTTTACTACCGGTTCTGTGGGTGTGGCTCAGTGGGCATGGCATGGCTTGGTGGGCATGGCTTGGTGGGCATGGCAGGGGAAGGATACTGTAAAATCTCCATTCCCACCCCACTCTAGGGGAAGAATACTGCAAAATCTCCATTCCCACCCCACTCTAGGAGAAGGATAGTGCAAAATCCCCATTTCCTCCCAATCTGCTGGATTGAGGGAGGCAAGGAATACATGGGAGCAGGGCCAGTCAGAGGTGATATTTACCAGTTCTCCGAACTACTCAGAATTTCCGCTACTGGTTCTCCGAACTACTCAGAATTTCCGCTATCAGTTCTCCAGAACCTGCTGAAATCCACCTCTGGGCAACACTATGTATGTACAAGCACTACTATTATGGAGAGAACTCTTGTGAAATGAATATTTCTCTTCCCTTCCCTTCCTCCCCGCCCTCCCTCCCTCCCCCCCTCTCTCTTTCTGTTTCTCTCTCTTTCTCTCTCTCTCCTTCCTTTTCTCAGTTCAGTTGTGGGAAATTTGTTCATTTATAAATGAGCAAAAAGTGCAGAGTCCAAGATATTAAGGAGTTATACTTTGTCCAACTTCTTTTTAAGGAACTTTGTTGAGTTGACTTTCATGAATAATTTGAAATAAAAGGCAAGCCATGCAGAAAGTCTGTTTCCTTTGTGGACATGAATTTTGCTTTTGTATCCAATCATTTTGCCAATACATTTTCTGTTCTGTTCACTTTTGATAGTCTTCAAAAGGCAAATATTGATTTTTTTGTTTACCCTATCACCATTTTTGCTTACTTATTTTATTGCTATTTGGAACATCGTTCATTTCAGCACAGGTATGAAAATATTAAATAAAACATGTTCTTCTATTGCTTGCTAGGTTTTTGTATGACTGAAGCTAGTCTCCTATTCCTAAGAATTCAAGTGCAGGTAGTCCTTGACTTACGACTACAATTGAGCCCAAATTTTTTGTTGTTAAGTGAGACATTTGTTAAGTGAGTTTTGCCCTGTTTTATGACCTTTCTTGCCAGAGTTGTTAAGTGAATCGCCACAGTTGATAAGTTAGTAATACAGCTGTTAAATGAGTCTGGCTTCTCTCGTCAAAAGGTTGCAAAAGGTGATCACATGACCTTTGGACACCGCAACGGTCATAAGTACGAGTCAGTTGCCAAGCATCTGAATTTTGATCACATGATGATGGGGATGCTACAAAGGTTGTGAGTGTAAAAAACGATCATAAGTCACTTTTTTCAGTGCTGTTGTAACTTTGAATGATCACTAAGCGAACTGTTGAATGTTGAGGACTACCATATAAAGTATTCTGTGGAGAACAGCCATGTAAAGTATTATCGCTGCACTTGTTAAACTTAATTCCATCTTTATATTGATGTTAAGGGAAACACGTTCCAGGACAGTGAGTTCCACAATAGGAAAATGCTAATAGTTGTACATCCACAGCAGAGGTGGGTTGCAGCAGGTTCTGACCAGTTCTGGACAACCGATAGCGGAAACTTTGAGTAGTTCAGAGAACCGGTAGTAAAAATTCTGACTGGCCCCACCCCCATCTATTCTCTGCCTTTCGAGTCCCAGCTGATCAGGAGGAAATGAGGATTTTGCAGTAACCTTCCCCTGGATTGGGGAGGGAATGGAGATTTTACAGTATCCTTCCCATTCCACGCCCACCAAGCCCCGCCCACCAAGCCATGACACACCCACCAGGCCACACCCACAGAACTGGTAGTAAAAAAATTTGAAACCCACCACTGATCCACAGGGCAACCTGAGTATGTGACTATGCCAAAGAAGCTGTACATTAGAATCATAAAATCTACACGGTCCCAGCATAGTAAAGAATCCTCAGTAGTTCATATATGTAATGTGTTTCTGAACTTCTCCTTGGCTTGTATCTTTCATTTGTCCATTTAGTAGAATGCTGCATTTCCAAATCTTGTTCCCTCATGTCCCCAGATTTACCTCAGACATCTGAAAACTCTTCTGGGTCAAATGTGAAAGAAGTTAACAAGGCGTCCACTGTGTGATTGGAAATATTTTCATGTAACATTGGTCGTAGCTCCATATACCTCTCAAGTTTCCTAAAGTTTGCCAATTTTTGTGTTGTTGTGTTTCCATAAAAATAATTTCTGAAAGAGGAATTGCTGTATAATTTCCTAAGTCTACGATTCATTTTTCACAGATCAACTGTTTAAATGTATTGTTATTACAATAAAAGAAGCTGTGAATACCCAGAAGACCATTATATATTAATTTATTTACATTTTAAGAGTATAAATGTTTCCTGTGAGTCAGAATTTACAAGAAGGTGATCTGATTCTAATAAGCCACAGCTGGAGATTTTATCATGAGTTGGCTGTCTACCAGGGGGGCAATTTTTCAAGTGTTGGAATTATCAACAGGGGATATTTGTCTGAACTCTTCAAGTATTGGTCAGGGTAAATGTAGTTCAGAGTTTATCTTTTTCAGTCCTAGACAGGCAACCAACATGCCAAAGCAAAGGGCAGAATCACTGTTACCATTGTAGTTAAGACTGGGGGGAATTTGGTTTGAGTTCTCCCTCAGCCATGAAGCTCACTTGAGTGGCAATATCCAGTCATATTGTCTCAACCCAACTCACCTTAATGGGGGCTATGCAGGAAATAATGGAGAAGAATAATGGAACGGTTACTTGGCCACTTCAAGGGAAGTTGAGGATGTCATAAGAATTTAAACACAATATTTTGAAAATTTCTCCAAAAGTAATTCTTACTGAACTGGATGCATTTCACCCTCATATTCAGTAAGAATTTAAGGGAAAGGACTTCCGGTTTGCTGCTGGCCGCCGCCAGACGTTCCTCTGGGATTGTCAGCTTCCATTGCCTGTCAGAGCCGCCGTCACAGCGGATGGCGGCTCGAAAAAACTCCGTTTCCAAGAGGAAACGGAGATAGAGCCGGCAGGGGTGGGTAGAACTCTCTGCAGAGTCCCAAAAGTTTTTTTTTACTTTTGGGACGGAGCGGATGAGAAGCCCCATATCCCCTGCCGCTGCTCCGGGCTTTGGGAGACCTCTGCTTAAGCAGAGCCAGGCGTCAAGAGCAAGCCTGCAAATTTAACAGAATAACTAAAGAAAAGACGAGCTGGACCCTTAATACTGAATCGCAAGTATTTTACCTTTCAAAAAATTATCTAAGAGAAAAGAGGAGAGGAAAGAGGGAAAAAGAACCTTTTAAAATGGTGTCTGCCGTGGCTGGAGAAGGATTGAAAGGGAAAGTCCTTCCGTTTCTTATTACTACAATGTAGCGGAATAAATATCACTGGCTACATTTGTAGATAAAACCTCGCTCCTGTGTCTTCTCTTGCTGTTGATTGAAAAGAAGTATTTTTTTTTCTTTCCTAAGGGAAAGTCCTTCTGTTTTCTATTTTTTCTCTCTTTTTTTGCTAAATCTTGTCTGTGTGGGAAATGGCATCGGGACTTACACAGCTGGACAAACGGGGGGGGGGAACTTCCCCCATTAAGAAACTGCACCAACAAATTCTAACTCTCCAGTGTCAGAAACCTGATTTTAATATATTAGAATTTCTCCTTGAAGAGATTGTAAGAAGGGATGAGATTGTGAACCAGCAATTTGAAAAATTTAAGCAGGAAATTAAAGAAATTGGTGAATTGGTGAAATCAAAGTTTGACTTTTTGAATCAAAAGATTTTAAAATCAGCTAATGGTTTATCAGACTTTCTGATTCGGGTGGATGCAAAGACTAAATTATTAGAGTCTAAAATGAAGGAAACTGAGGAGAATTTGGATGACCTGACTCAAAAAATTAAAAAGGATTTGGTAAACATTCAGGATAACAGTTCAGAAGACAAACCTAAAATGGAGGTTGACCAAAAGATTGGTAATGAAGAAAATGTGCAACAGAGAATTGAAAGAGAAGTTTTAATGATTCAATATAATTTTACAGAGTATGCAATTAGATTGAGAGGTTTGCAGGAAAATAATAGAGATGACCTAAGGAAAATATCTTCTGAAATTCTGGCTGGGATTTTAAAGGTTCAACCTGATGAAGTGTATTGCAGGATTGATAGAATTTACAGAATAAACTCCTGGTTGGCAAAGCAAAGGCAATTGCCTAGAGATGTGGTGATCTATTTTACAGATAAAGAAATTAGGAATAATATTGTGCAAAACTCTTTTAATTCTACTTTGCAATTTCATGGAAGAAGGATTTGGATTTTTAAAGAGCTCCCGACCAAAATGCTGATGGAGAGGAAGAAATTTGGCTTTCTAGTGTCTGAGTTAAAAAAAAGAAATATCCTATTCAGGTGGGACACCCCAGTTGGTTTAATATTGAGATATCAAGGAGTAAGATATCAATTGAACACTGTTGAAAAAGCGGAAGACTTTTATCAAAAAATTTTAAAAATAAATTTAACACCTTTAGGCATGATACAGGATAAGCAAAAGGAGTTGGAAACAAAAGGAAAATATCAAATTACAGAGACTGTTGCAGATAAATTGTCTTTGGATTCCCTGGATACCCCAGCTGGTCTGTCTATAAATAAGAGAGTAGTGTCATCCGACACCAAGCTGATGAACCATCAAGTCACAGACAAGTGCGCAAATCAATCAGTTGACATACAAGTGACAGAGAAGAAAAATGAGATGATAAAACTAACCCAACAAGAACAACCCATAAAGCAGAATGAAAATCAACCAGTTGACATACAATTGGTAGGCAAGAAACGAGGATGGAAATTCAACCCGCAAAAGAAAAAGAAAAGAAATAGATCTCATAGAAAAAGCAGTTTCTAAACCATGCAACAGTGAAGCCAGGGACTTTAAAAAACGAATGAATATTTGAAAAGATAGTGGAGGCGAACAATTGTTTAATACTATCCTGAGGATTGTGGCAGATCACTGCAATGCCGTGATTTTGGGATGTGAAAAGAGCCTCACTTTGTTGGATTTGAATCATTTACTCTGGATTTTTTTTTTTTGGTAAATATAATTATTTTGAGTTATAAGGCAGGAGAGTTATGTCGGGGCATGCAGAAGATCTGGATGTTACTCAGTAGGATGATGGGAATTAACAATCCTGATGAATACTACAACTATAACTATATGGATATAATTATAATGTCACTCGGGTGGTTGTCTTTACTTTTATACAGATGCGAGGATATTTACTACTGATGGGGGCAGAAGATGATTGAAGATTTTGAATAAACTGTTGCACCAGCATGTTATTTTACCCTATTATGGGTGATGGATTTAACAATCCAGTGGAAAGACACCAAAGAAGATATTATATGGATTATAAATTTAAAGTTATTGTCTTTTTTCTTCTTACAAAATGGAATGCATATATAGATATGTGTATATCTTAGTAAAGTGGGCAGTGGATTATATTTAGAATTGTATTGCATGATTTTGTAGGAACTGAAGGGTTGAAATAGGTTAGTTTATTGATTGATTAGTTTATGAAAAAGGATCTTTAAGTCATATATTTAGGGGAGTGGAGGATTTAACAATCCAGTGGAAAGACACCAAAGAAGATATTACATGGATTATAAATTTAAAGTTATTGTCTTTTTTCTTTTTACAAAATGGAATGCATATATAGATATGTGTATATCTTAGTAAAATGGGCAGTGGATTATATTTAGAATTGTAGGATTTCAAGTTATATATTTAGGGGAGTGGAGGAATTGGATAGAATTGAATAAATGTTAAATTTGGATGTAGGGAGAAGGTCGCTTTAAAATGTTATATTAATATATATAAAAGATTAAATGTTAAATTGTAATAATATACTACAAGTTTAGGGGAGGAGAAAAAGGGCAGATTATCGTAAAAATGGGAGTTATAAGAATAATATGCTAAGGGTCAGTATTCTGAGGAGGGAGTAAGGGAAAGGAAAGATATTATGTATGTAATTAGTTATGAAATAGCCTATTGTTGTGCAGAAGTCACAGGGGGGGACGGGTGGAGAGGGGGGGTTAGGGAAGAGGTGGGGGGAAAAATGGGGAAAACTTGTACTTGAAAACTTTTTCAATAAAAAAAAAAAGAATTTAAGGGAAATACAGCATTCAGCAACTCAACCCAAACATAACTGTGAGTAAATTTCATTGCAATAGTTTTGCCAATGTTCCAACAGAAACTAATGTTTCATCTTCATGAACAATTCAATTAGCGAATAATAGCTTTCATCTTGTTTTCAAAAAAAGCTTTGCTTGCTTTTAGCTACAGAATCCAGTCAAAAAGCAGTTATCCAGTAATGAACTGACTACTATTGATTCTTCAAGTGAGGGTTTTTTTTTTTTTATTTTCAGTAGTACAAAACTGTATTCTTGAAGCTAGTATAAATTTGTGTCACAGCTTTATCACCGGGTTAGAATAACCAAAATCAGAGTCTCTTGGAATCGTATGGTACCAAATAAAATGTAATGAATAAATAAAGACATCAGTTTTTAATAGCCCTTCTCCTGCCCCCGACCTTTTAAAAAACTACATCTAAACCAATCTAAGATATCTTTTGGGGCTTTTTTCTCATTTTGTAAAAAAACATCTTAAAAACATTTAACAATAAAAATAAATCAATATAATCCCCCCCCAAACAACCACCTGCAAAAATTCTGCCCTGCTCTTTTCTGTCATATCAAGAGGTTGTTATCTTTTTCCGCAGTAATTGTCACCTCACAAAATAATAAACTTCCAAAACAAGAACAACAAGCCTGCTTTACATTTTATGTTGGGAGGTTTAGTATCATCTTAGTTGTGGTCATGATAACTTTATTGAGATAACTGAATTCATGCTCCTTAGCTCTGACTGCAGTTTGACTGCAACATCTGTTGTCTCACTGATTGTCGGATTTACTTTGGTTGACATAGCTAAACAGGCATCTTCCTCATTCACGTCTCATGTGTGTCCTCCTGAAACTGCAGATTTCCCAGATAGAAGGGTATTCTTTGGTCAAGGGCCCATGACAGCTGCATTCCTCTACTAGAACCTCCAAACAAGGTCTTGTGGATATAGTGTTTCCCTTTTCAGCATGATGGTTTTCTTGGAGGGCTTCTTGTCACCTTAAAAAGCAGTAATTTGATGTCTAATCAAATAGGTTGGACATTGATTCTGTCTCAAAACAAATTAGAAAGGCAGCACCAGGACGTTCTTAACTCTACCAATTCTTATAATGCTGATTATTGATTTTGAAAAACTTTTTTTTTCTGACTGTACAATTATCACAATATGATTCTCTTCAGAAAACATAACCAGGTCAGTTACAAACCTTAGTTCTTCATTATGCCACAGACTAAACTTAGTTTCAGTCTTCGTTAAAAGTTTAATATGCTTTGTGTGGATTCATGCATTGTATGGACCTGACTCCGTAGTTGCAGAAGCTAAAAAATAATCAGTGGTGGGTTTCAAATTTTTTTACTACTGGTTCTGTGGGCGTGGCTTGGTGGGCGTGGCATGGCTTGGTGGGCAAGGCTTGGTGGGCGTGGCATGGCTTGGTGGGCAAGGCTTGGTGGGTGTGGCAGGGGAAGGATACTGTAAAATCTTTATTCCCAGCCCACTCCAGGGAAAGGTTACTGCAAAATCCCCATTTCCTCCCAATCAGCTGGGACTTGGGAGGCAGAGAATAGATGGGGATGGGGCCAATCAGAATTTTTGCTACCGGTTCTCCAAAGTACTCAAAATTTCCACTACCACTTCTCCAGAACTGGTCAGAACCTGCTGAAACCCACCTCTGTAAATAATGTAAGGCCTAGTTGGATTAGATGCCACCAGGAAATTCCTGAGCTTTTAGACTAGATTAGGAAGTGTAGAAAATATCTCAGAAGAAGGCAGTATCAAATCTCCTTCCAACTGGTGTCAATAAAAGTGATTTCTTCATCTAATGGGAACCAAGCTCAGCCTGGAGGCTTCTATTTTTTTTTTTTTTAATGGTACTAGTACCAAAAATGGCTTAATTAAAAAACCATTTTAAGGATATTGTGTGAAATGAATTTATATATTTGGCATCTTACTTTTCTTATTACCGTTAGTGTTCTTTCATGGCTTTCCTCCAGAAGCTCAAGGGAACATTGATGGTACTTTCTCCTCCATTTTTTCTCACATATCCTGCACGATAGAATAAGCTAAGAGATAAGCATGGCTCAGGTTAATCCAATGAATTTCCATTGCTGAGGAAACCAGAGCACCACAGTAGTTCCTTCTGCTTTGGAAGCTGTCATCTGAATATGTAAGACTGATGAATATTGGCAGCAAAGTATTGTGCAAGCAGGAATCTTTCAAGAAGACACTCCTGGTTGGAAGACATCTTGAAATGAAATATATAATAGTTGAGAGCCAAAAAGGAGGAGTCTTTGTCCAGTAACACTTAGTTGTTGTTTTTTTACTGGAAATCACATTATGTACAACTGGAACTTTTTTGGAGAAAGATACGGTACCAGATGATACGATATGAGATGGAGCTGAGCAAGAATCCATAATGTGTAGACATTTCAAAAGCAATATATACTAGATGCTCAGCAGATCCATTCTTTATACGTGCTAAAAGTCTGAGTTTTAAAATACTTTAAATGGACATTAAATTCCTTAAATGCAGGGGTAAAATGCTCCCGGTTTGGATTGGTTCAGCCAAACTGGTAGTGATGGTGTCCGGTGAGTTGGAGAACTGGTACCGATGGCGGTGCAAGGCTCCACCCACCCGCTTGGTCGTCATTACTTCCTAGTTTTAACTAGGGAGTAACCTGTTTTTTACCCTCTGCGAATGCACAGAAGGGTTTGTGCATGTGCAGAGGGTCCGTGCATGCACATGACATGCGTGGCATGTGCACTTCCGAACAGGTTGGGAAGGTAAGTAGATTTCACCCCTGCTTAAATGGGTATTTTATTAAAGGCATTACTGGGCAGCAATACAATTATTTCTATGACAATCAAAATGTTTCTTTCCCTTATCTGTCCTTTTATAGGACTAGAAAATTTGAAGAAAGCTATGCCTGATTTGAGAATATATTTAAGGAATAATGCTATCAATAGTTCATAATTTCTACCTACTGGTTTTAAATCTTATTTAGGGATAATTATACCAACGAGTAGCTCATGCCGTTATTTTTCAATTGCTTTAAAAATAAGCTTCAATGTAAGTTTCCTTACTAAAGTAAACTTTTCTCCATGTTTTTATTCCAGAATTTTGCTGATCAATCTTCTTTAATCTTTATTTTTAAGGATAGGGAAAGACAATGGTTAATATTTGTCTGGCACAGGGAGAGCTGATTTCCCCCCCTTAAATCTCCATTTTATTTTACCATCTTCTTGAGGTTCTATTTGCTGTTCAGGCTTCATCCTGTAATAAATTTGCCTGTAGTTTTAAGTACATCCAAACAAGGTAAGAAATACAGTATTTCTGTATTTAACTTTCCACTACACATGTTTGATGGAGCACCAAACAGTTGATAGTATGATAATTTTTCTATATTCTTTTAAAATTTCACGTATTTAAAATTTTAAACTTCTTTCCAAGTGTCAAAGAAGGGGTACATTTTATATTAGGCAAAAGCTAAAGGCCAACATTTTGTTGGTGGCTCAAGCTGAAATTTTCCTTTATATGCTGCAGACCTCCCCAATCTGCCCTGAACAGCACATCAAAGGAAAAGATATTCTCTAGCATATAATTGTTATTTTATGACAACAGGAGTCCACTATGCTATGGCCAATGTATCTGTACATTGTATCTGTAATAATCAAAGTGTCCAAATTATAAGTGAACATTTACGGTGACCAACTTTTTTACAATGAGAAGGACACAAATAAATTGAAGAAAAAAAAATCATGAATAAAAGAAACATTTTATTCATTGCAACAATAATACAGAATACACTGCTCTGCCCCCAACTGCAATACAAAATTCTCCGCTGCAAATATTGCAGAAAACAATGTTATCCTTCTTTGATATGAGGAATGGAAATTCCTTATTCAATTTATCGTTGAAATGGCATTTCCTCTTTTTTGATTTTTCCATCCCTAAATGAAATTTAAAATTAAAAATAAAATATAGAGCTTCACGAACGATGCAAGCACATTCATTATGAATAAATAAAATTAATTATTAAAACTGAAACAATAACATAAGCGAATAAACTTGCAAATAAAATTATACATATTTGGAAATTATTCCAGGGAGGATTTTTCATCAGGTTCGTCTGATTCGCCAGTTGCGTCCCTTTCTGGATCGGGACTCGTTACGCACGGTCACTCATGCCCTTGTCACCTCCCGCCTGGACTATTGCAATGCTCTCTACATGGGCTTCCCTTGAGGAACACCCGGAGGCTCCAACTGGTGCAGAGTGCGGCCGCGCGGGTGGTAATGGGAGCGACATGGCGTTCCCATGTAACACCTCTCCTGCGCGAGCTGCACTAGCTCCCGGTGGTCTTCCGGGTGCGCTTCAAGGTTTTGGTTACCACCTTTAAAGCGCTCCATGGCTTAGGACCTGGGAACTTGCGGGACTGCCTACTACCACCAATAGCCTCCCACCGGCCGGTACGCTCCCATAGAGATGGGCTCCTCCGGGTGCCGTCGGCCAAACAATGTGGACTGGCGGCCCCCAGGGGGAGACCCTTCTCTGTGGGGGCACCTACTATCTGGAATGAGCTCCCCCCAGAGATACGGAGGATCCCGGATCTGCGCACCTTCCGCCGTGCTTTAAAGACCTTATTATTTCAGCAGGCGGGCCTGGCCTAATTTTCTCCCTCTTTTATAAAAGATTTTTAATTTTTAAATATCTTTTAGTATTTTATACATTCAATTTTAAAATTGGTTTTAAACAGTTTGGGGTTTTAAACTTGTCGGGGCCAAAATTATTTAATTTGATTTTATTCTACTTTTAAATTTTGTATGTATGTGTTTTATTGTTTGGCTGTGCACCTCCCTGAGTCCTTCAGGAGTAGGGCGGTATAGAAATCAAATCAAATCAAATCAAATCAAATCAATCAAATAGATAATGAATTAATAAAATGTGAATTATTGTGCTCACCTGTGTATGATTGAATATTTACTGAGAAAGAAGTGAGTCTAATGCGTGCATGTGTGCCGTGTCGTGTTTCGGTAGGTAAACAAGGCCACTTGTGCGCAGTGCACTCTTGCACGTGGCACACTCTTTCAAAACAATGAGCACATGCGTTTCATAATTGCGTCTCACCACACTGTATTGAGCCTTAACAAATCGTCATGTCAAATACAAATATGTCACATCACACGCAATGGATCGGATCAAATCGATCGAATACGGAGATTTACAGATTAGTCTTCAAATATCGAAAAGGAGGACATGTAGGAGGACACTTTTCAAGAGAGGACAGAACTTAAAAAAGAAGGATTGTCCTCTGTAAAGGAGGACAATTGGTCACCTTAGTTTAGTGGCAGGTAATAAGCAGCAGCAACATGTTCATGTTAAGAAACAGCAACAAAACAAGCTGTTTTGAACCTCATACATACCTCATTCTCCCAGTTCTTTGACTTGTTGCTTTTTGGGAAATAGTATGATGAAATTTTCTGAATCCTTATTTGTAGGTAATTTAGTATACCTTTGCCTAATTTATCCATGTGTCTTGTTTATCATTTTTTCTAAATACTGCTACACCGAAAGTTTTGAAAAAGTATAGGGATTGTAAAACTTGGTTCTGATTCACATTGATGTTTGAGAAGAGCAAACTGAGTGGATTTGCTGAATTTTCTTCAGCATTCATTCAAACTGTTTCTACCTAGAATTACTTTGGTGGTGTGGGTAGAGTGTAGGACTCAAACTGGAGAAATCCAGTGTCAATGTCCCCCATTCAACAATGGAACTTAAAATATGGTACCAGTCTTTGCTACCAAACTGATGTCACAGCATTGTAGTTTCCTCAAAATTGGGAATGGATGATACTGAAGAAGAGAACTAAAGAGTATACAATGTGTATAGTACACTACTTTCTTTTTTTTAGGAAAAAAAATTAATAGCAGGATTGTTCAAATTTCATCTGAGAGCATTTGTTCAAGGGGTATAGCAGAATAAATGTTGAAGGAATTTTCTTCATTTAAATATACCATTTTTTAATTGCCTTACAATATTCTAACTTCTACACAGGCATGCTACTAAAATTATAAAAAAAGTATTCCTTCCATTTATAAAATAATTTAAAAGACTAGGTTACTCTCTTCTTCAATAGGGTGGATATTTAAACTGACTTTGGACTACCCCTTTTTGAAGGGGATTCTAGATTTTGGTAGAGGATTTGTCCTTTGAGATGTTCCAACATTTGTCAAGATAAATCACTAATCTTGCTCAAGGATCAGTAAGTCTTCAGTGTATATATTGTGAAAACTATTCATAAATACTTGTTTGAATAGATTTTAGACTGTCTTCTTAAACTGCTTGCTGAGCTGTGTTGAATTTTCTTTTCTTCCTCCAGTTTATTAAATGTCCTTTTTTCAATAAGGAGAGAATAAAGCCCAAATAAAATTCTCAATTTCATTGTAAGGTTGTTTTTTTTTTTAAAGCTATGGAAATATGAACCAACATTTAAGCCCATAGGTTGCCAACTTGAGAAGGAGGGGGTTGCATCTTGACCTGATTCTATAACAGCTAAACTGTAATAATTTAGCTTCAGAGGTTGTTTGGGTAAGGCCTATTTAGAGCTTGGATGGAGACTTTCAGTGAATACCAAGCTGTCAGCCAGACTGGAAAATGGAAAAACAGCACTTGAAGAAAGCAGTAATAAACCACTTCATGTTGCTGCTAAGAACATAGTATGAATGTTTTCGTGAGTCAAAGTTGGCCTAAAGGAAGCCTTATTATTTATTTATTTGTTAAATTTAGTAGCCACTATTTCGTTGTGGGGCTACTCTAGGTGGTTTACAATATTAAAAAGAAAGATGAAAAGTTGTATAAACAGAAGTAAAATAATAGAACAATACAGTAAACAATGTCAAAGGAACACAACAAGAATAAGTACATCAATATGATAAAAAGATGAATGGGTGGAGAGCAGAGAGCAAGGGAGGGAGGTGGAGTCTGCCATCAATCCAGTAACCAACCCCAGCATGGAACTTCCTCTGTGTGTGTGTGTGTGTGTGTGTATCGGAACTGGGAGGCTTCTCTAGTTGGGCCGGTGTTTTGATTGGGCCACGTGGTGGACACGTGGGTGCTGGGCAGGGACTTGAACTTTCCTTTGGGTGGGGAAAACCTGGAAACTCCTGAAGGATTTTTAACTTTGATTCCCCCCACCCCAATATATGCTCTTTTGCTTTTAACCTACAATTCAAAGTTGGAAAAGTTGGTGAAGAGAGAAAAATATAAAATCATTAATGGGAAGATGTATAAATACATTTTTATTGTATTAAGCACTAGTGGTGACAATTCTTGCCTTAGGAAATCTTTTTCATAAGTCCATTGTGGCAGATTTGTTTTCCTGATTTATTAAATTTAAGATTTGGGTTGCAATCGGAGAGATCTGGAGATGTTCCATACCTGTTTGTCATACATAGGTTACTCATCACTTGATGACCTTGTGTTGAAAAATCAGCCTGCTTGAGTGATAAATTGTGTATGATGCTACACTTTTTCCTATGCAAGGACCAAATAAATAGATTGAAAGAGAGGCACATTTGTGTAACTGTTCACTGATGTAACTGTCCAGGTAAGTGACTAAGGTGGAATTTAATTTAACTGGAGCTTGCAAGATGACCTTCACCCATTCTTATTCCCAAATCATAATTGAAATTTCATCGGCCCCACAATCTTGAATGGATAAAACAGCCTGTTCTAAAGATGATCCAAAATTATGAATATGAACAAGTTTCAAGAATCACAATTTAAATAAAGGTACCTTAGCAATAGCCAAAAATAGATACAAATTGACATCTGCATTTCCTTGTATATACAGATAAAATAAAATTTGGCTTATAGGCCATCAATTAACACAAAGATGAAGACGTGAAAGGAATGGATCCAAACTATAACTCATTCTATATTGAGGCATGCTACCAAGAGGTTTATATTACCAGGAATTCTTTTTGTATAATTTATGACATCTTGTGTTTTTCCCTGAATAACTTCTTCTGGAATCCTTGTGATTTCAAACTATAGCACTGTGTATCTTTACCACATGGCCCGCTGCAGTACTCACAGAAAAATGTAGCATGAGCACAGCATATGGCAAGATTTTAATCAAGGAGAGAAAATTCTAGGTCACTAGAATTACAAGTGAAATTTGAGAGAATTTGCAATGACACTAATTCCATATAGAATGTATTCCTTATTGTCGAACTCAACAAATTACTTGTGTGACAAGCCATCAGTAGCTTTCAGCCAATGGTGTGAATGTTTTCAATTAAAAACTTGTTTGTAGTTAAGATGTATGCTTTATTAAAATGCTATGGTAGCAGGGGTGGGTTCTAAATTTTTTTACTACCGGTTCTGTGGGCGTGACTTATTTTGTGGGCGTGGCTTGATGGTCATTTAGGATTTAGCAGAGGTACTGGTCTACCAGGCTTTTAACTGCATGCAGAGCTGTACCGGTCTACTCATTTGTTTTTGCAGGCACTGGTCTACCCATTTATTTTTGCAGGCACCGGTATACTCATTTGTTTTTGGAGGCACTGGTCTACCCATTTATTTTTGCAGGCACCGGTATACTCATTTGTTTTTGGAGGCACTGGTCTACCCATTTATTTTTGCAGGCACCGATCTACTCATTTATTTTTGCAGGCACTGATCTACCCATTTGTTTTTGCAGGCACTGGTCTACTCATTTGTTTTCTTTTAACACTGATCAGCTGTAGGATGGCCTTTTGAAGCACCACGGCAAGAGTTTAAACAGGTTTTTTTCCCTCTAGCCAATCAGCTGGGACTCAGGAGGCAGCAATAGATTGGGGGTGGGGCCAAATAAAAGGTAAGAATACTGCAGACGGGGGCGGGGGGGCAGAACCGGTTGGGTGATGTCATATTGTCACTGCTACCGGCTCGGCGGAACCGGGCAGAACTGGGAAGAACCCACCACTGTATGGTAGTCAATCTGCAGAAACCGATTCACAGAAATCAACATAATTAATGTTCAGTAAATGTGTACAATTTTAAAAAATCTCAAATTCACTTATGCAAGTTAAAGATATTTTTTTATATTATTTCAAAAAAATCCAGATGAGGAAAATTCACATCCATCTCTCACCTAAAACCCCACTTCCTATTTGCAGTTCTTCTAATTTTTGCTACCATGAGCTAGTGTTGCCAGTCAGATTCCATGCGAAACGAAGCGGTAAATTGCATTATGTTTTATATTATCTCTGTGTATCACTAAACAGTGTTGCCTCAAATTGAGGAGCTATGTAGAACATTTCTTAGTACAAAACCTATCCGTTTTGATGAATTTGTCCTAGAAAATAATGGCATTCTGCTTCTGTCTTTAGGCTGAAGAGCAAGATGTAAAGAGTTTGGATTTTTATTATATTTTAAGGTTTTCTTTAAAAAAAACAACAACAAAGCAAAACTGCCTACTGAGTAAAAAGCATTGGGGCTGGAAATTAGAAGTTTTCAGACTTTGTGTCCCGGGGAAAAATGACTTGTTCTGATTAGGGGAAGAAATAGATATTACTAACCTTGAATTGAAGCTCAGACTTCCTGTTTGCCTGTACAGCAATGGCTTTTTTCTTTTTTTCTTTTTTTTTTTTTTTTACTGAAGCTGAAATTCTGTCTTTGCTACGATCAATTTCCATTTTGTTGGAGACATCATGAGAGGCAGGATTTTGTCCCTTGATCAGGGATCACAAAGGTGAAGGAAAAAAAATCAAAGATAGTGCTGACATTTTCAAAATTAAAAAGGAGAAAACCGGAAGCTTTGAGAGCAAAGTTCTTCCTGACAATGATATACTTACTGGACTGTATGCTTAGCAAATCATAAGGCAGAGATTTTGGTTTTCTTTCTGGTGCATCAGCTAATGACAGTACATTTTTTTGCCACCAAGTTTAAGTGACAGAATGGATATCTAGCATTCTTCACCAAGATCCTTGCTTCTACTTCTATAATTCCAGAGTTAGTATTTACTAATACTATGTTAGTTTCCACAAAAACCAGATGTGGTGTTAAAGATTTCTGTGAACCAAAATCAGGGGTGGGATGCTGGGGGTTCACAGTGGTTCGGGAGAACCTCTAGCTAAGATTTTGTGCAGTTCGGAGAACCCCCAAATCCCACTCCTGGCTGGCCCCTCCCACCCCACCCCGCCCCTCCCAGGAGTCCACACGTGGCCCGTTTTGGATACAAGTAAGTGCAGGGCACGCATGGAGGGTCAGGGAGGGCAAAAAACAGGCCTACCAGAAGTTTGGAAAGGTTGGAAATGGGCTCATATCTGGCCTCCAGAGGGCCTCCAGAGTCTGGGGAGGCTGTTTTCGCCCTCCTGGAGGCTCGAAGAAAGCCTCTGGAGCCCGGGGAGGGCAAAAATGCCCCCCTCCCCACCATGGTGCAGAAGGCTGGCTAGGCCACACCCACCATGGCCACACCCACCGAGCAACTGGGCAGAGAACCTTGCTAAAATTTTTGAAGCCCACCCCTGGCTTAAATCACTCCTTAACACTTAGTGTCTCTTCATGTTTCTTCTTATGCTTGACTTTGCTTCTGGACAGGTGTTCTTCATAGCAACAAGCTTTTCTGCCACCTATCTCAGCTCTTGATGACACAAACTCTTTCTTGGCTTCCTTGGCTTTCTCCTTAAGGGCATAGTAAGCCCTACCTGCTGCTTGGATTTTCTTTTCTGCATAAGAGGTATGTTTATTATATGTGAACAGTAGAGAAATGCAGATACTTCCCACTTTAATCAGAGGAGATTAGCTGGCATTGTGAAAGCTGTGACTACAATTGACTTACATCTGAATAATAGGAAATAGTGCAGTTTGTTTTCAGGTGAGCCAATTTTCTTGTCTTTCATTTGAATACATCTAGACGACCATTTTGCTGTGCAGAAAATACTAAAAATGTGCATTTCCTAAATACTCTCTGAGTAATGTCTGATCACTATATTTTATTTGGAGGATCATTGATCATTTTTACAGATAATTATATGATTGATACATGGTTTTTGTTTTTTGTTTTTTGTATTACTATTCTCTTGAATTTTCTGTCCCTCGTCTACCTATTTGCTCAGAGTTTAGGATTCTGTGATATTATATCCATGAGATTTCTCTTTTTCAGAAAGGTAATGCTTTCCTTAGAGAGAAGAACTCCCAGCAACAATATTTTACATCTGTTTTCAAAATCATAAAATCAGTGAATTGGAAGATTCATTGGAGATCTTCTAGCCTAGCCATTTTTCAGAATAGGATCTATTATGGCAGATGGCTAACCAGCTTCTAATTGAAGGCTTCCAATGATGGGAAACACAGGAATTTCATGAAATAGTTCACTCTTATCATCAGAAATGCTTCCTAAGAACTGAGATGAATTATTTCCATCTATTTTCAATTTATTGTTTCTGGTTCTGCCCAACAGAAAAATTTTAACTCCTCTATTTGGTATCTGTCCTCAGCCTAAACTCTTCTCAGGAACCCAGCTCCTTGTAGGACATGATTTCCTATTTCCTTCCATCATGGTGGCCCTACTTTGCTGTTCTGTATGGCATTTGCTGTCCTTCAAGTCTTCTGGGGCTTCTCCAGGCTTCTCCAGAGATTATACAAGCATTTCTTCTGCTAGTTCTTTCAGTACTTTAGGATACAATCCATCTGGACCTGAAGATTTAACTTCATTTCAAATAGTTTAAGGGGTGGTTCTACCCTTTCTTTGACAATCCTGAACTGTAACTCCTATCTTCCATTAGAGGCAATCAGTGGCCACCCAGGACTCTGTTTCTCTTCTGAAAGAAGGTTGATGACAAATATGAGTTGTCTATCTTCGTCTCATCCTTCATTACCTACCACCTCTCTGTTTTCATGTTTTGTTTCTAACATAAAACATGTCTTTGTTTGGAGGAATTTCTTAGAAACCTCAGCTCACTCTGTACTGCAATAATCTGTACTGTTTATGGTGACTGCCTTTTCTCCTCCTCCTCCTCCTCCTCCTCCTCCTCCTTTGACTTCCTCTTTCCATTTCCTATTCATACTCCTTTTTCTTTTCAGAGTTGTATGTATTCACATTGTTTCATATGTTCCCTTCCTTCTTTGCAATTGTGTTTCAGTATCTCTTTTTGTAGGATTGTAGTTCTCTCCAGGATTCATCTTCAGGATTTTAAGCCATTGAATCTAACATACTTTCTGTTTGATTTTATATAAATTTTCTCTTCTGAAAGCAATATACTCTGATTCTTTTGTATTCCTCATTTCCTATTATAGAGTGAAGATTAACATGTCTCTTTATCAGAAGTTCTAGTCATCTTTCATTCTTCGTCCACACTGTTGGAGATCCAGGATAGCAAATTTCCACGTTCTTTCTTCTACATTCTGACAAAGAGTAATAGTCAGCAACAGAAAACGGGGATTTGTTCAGCTTCTGACTGTTGGCAAAATTAGATTTCTAGCGGAAGACAAGATAGTTGAAGTCTGTTTATGGCACTTTCATGTTGCTTTTGAAAGTTTGGCACAGAAAGTTATAAATATCTTTTACCTGTCCAGGCAACCTAAAATTAAAAGTCATGATTACAACACTTTTATTTCTCTTATTATCTGTACAAAAACCTTGTCAACAGGATTTCTGCCACCCAGATTGTGACTTTCTTTGTGGACACGCACGTGGTGTCTTTATGTATAATGCAACATCCTAACCCTTTCTGAGTCTGTTCCTTTTAGTGCTGTTACCATTTATAATGTTTTGGAGATATAACTGCATCGACAAATCAGATGTGAAACTGTCTTAGTATCTTATGATGTGGATCCTGAATATATACTTTTTAAAAAAATTGACAGTTTCAGATTTCTTTTCGTTAAACATTCTGACAGTTGTAATAAAAGTAGAACAGGAAAAAAAAAAAAATCCCCAAACAATGCTTTTGTTTTCTGCTGCTGGACAAAAAGTTGGATGAATGATGCTGTCCTTACTATTGACTCTTGTGGCCACCTGAAATCTCAGAGCTTCTTTTTTCAATATGGCCCTTTCCAGTTTTTATTGTGGCTGAGTTTCACAGAATTTTTCAGGCAGCACGTTTGTTGTCTGTATTGGCTGGGAGTTCTGAGAGTTGAAGCTGCCAAAATGTGAAAGTTTCTGGGTTAGGAAAGGCATCTAGAAATAGGAAAATACAAGAATTAATTCAGTGCTTGTAATTTATGATATATATATATTTAGCAGGGATAGGCATATTGATAGCCAATATGTATCGCTGAGTCCAATAACATTTCTGTCCTCTAGGTCCCCTGCCTTAAATAACTTTTATTTTTAAAATGAATATTATTTAGATTTAAAAACCAGCATCTTTATGTTAAATAATGCCTCTGAGCTGCACATAGGCTACTGTTCTAAGGTATCCTTAGAAAATAATAAGTGTGGGTGATGGCAGTTCAGTGCTCTATTTGGAAATGTGTTGTGTGTCTCTACCCCCACAAAAGATAAAGATAACTGAGGCAGAGTTGAAATATAAACAGAGAAGGTTGTGAAATAGACTTTATCCTACATGTGCAGAAAGTACTTCAAAGAGTCTCAGGACAAATCTTATTGAGAAGGTCATCAGTCAACTATTCCACACAATACTGAAGAAAATGCATTCTCTGGACCTGTTTCAGTCAGGAAGAGACTCACTTGAGTAGCTGTGGATATTTGGGCCCCCAACTTTGGGTACATTTCATCTTTAATCTGGTATGCAGTAGTACTTTCCTCTTTTGAGACTCAGGCACAGTTTGGGAGTTCTTTTCCACTCATGGCTCCTATTTAAAGAACAGGTGGATAGCTGTGACGATGAGGCTTTGCAGAATTTGATCTAGTGTGTCAGTTTTATTTATTTATTTTATTTATACATTTGGTTTGTCAAACATGTATAAGATAACAGATATAAGTATAAAGATGATTATGAATACAGGAAATAGATACAAATAAATGGGGAGAGTAGGACAGGAATGGTAGGCACATTGGTGCGCTTATACACACCCCTTACAGACCTCTTAGGAATGAAGTGAGGTCAACAGTAGACAGTCTAAGGTTAAAGGGGTTTGGGGATGTAACCACAGAGTCAGGTAGTGCATTTCAGGCATTGACCACTCTGTTGCTGAAGTCGTATTTTCTGCAATCAAGTTTGGAGTGGTTTATCTTGAGTTTGTATCTATTGTGTGCTCGTGTATAATTGCAGTTGAAGCTGAAGTAGTCATTAACAGGACGTTGTAGCAGATAATTCTCCTCCAGTCGGGCACGGCAGTCAGGATGGGTGTTGACCTGGTAGAGTTTCTATTGGACCGGGTTAAAGAAGAAGACGGAAGTCCCTCCTCCTGCCTCTGATTGGCAGTTTTTCGACTCGGTTGAGTCAGGACCGGTCGTGTTTAGGGAGAGCTCTCTCGCAAGCCTCATAAATTACAAGGAGAAAGAGAGAGTTAGTAGGACTAAACGAGCGAGGCTGCCTCTTAGCACAGCGTGGGAGCTTAGCTCCGCTGTTTCCTCGCTAGGGGATTTGCCGGCTGGCGATCCTCTTGCCACGCGCACGAGTTCGCTCCGTCGCGTTGGCCATTTTACCTTGCAGCCGAGAGGAGCGCTTCGAGCGCCCGGCTGCTGGAGGTTAGCGCGACGTGTATCCGCGCTATTCCGGTGCTTTGCCGGCTGGCTAGCACTCGGATCGCTCATCGGCCTGCAGCAGGAGCCTCCCCTCAGCGGATTGAGGCTCACGGTGATTGCGGCGGCGGCGGGAGACCTGACGGCCGCAGCGAGGCTCATTAGAACAGCGATCGCCTGAGTTGGCGCGTGGGCGGCCTCGGCTGTGTTTCAAAGTGCTAAGTCCGGCTGGCTAGCACTTTAGTTATCGCCCTGTTCATTTATCTCCAGGCGCAGTGAGTACTTGAAACTAGTTTGGGCCTAGTGAGCAGTGAGAAGCCTCCATTTTGCCGCTGACTAATTGGGGCCGCCATTTTGTGTCTCCTCAGGGATCTTCGTCTAGTCCAGCGGCCATTTTATTCTGGCTTTTAATATGGCTGAGACCATTAATCCTCATAAAGGCAAGAAAGGGAAACGCCATTACCATCAGCGAGACGCTGAAGGGGAGCTTGCTTCTGACCCTCAGGCTAAGAAGGCTAAATCCTCTAGCTCTCTAGAGCCACCTATGTCCAGAGATGAACAGAGGAGACACAAGGCCATGGAAAAGGCCTGTAATAAGGCAGCTTCTTCCTCTAGAGGAATTCTGGAGACCCACTCAAATTCGGAACCCATTCAGACCTCTTCTGGAAGCGAAGGCTTGCCACAATCCAATCCACTTCCATCTCTCTCTCCGGATATCTCCGTTACAGGGGATTCCTGGGTTCCTGACACAGCCACAGTTTTTCCTACTGAGGTTCCGGAGGCCACTGCCCCCCAAGAGGCTCATGACCCAAAGGCTGTCCCTAGTGAATTGGGTAATCCTGAATTGCAGGCCCCTCAAGGTCAGAAACTAGAGGTCACCCCTGCCTTAGCTCGTCTAATAGCTGATTCTATACGACGGGGCATTGCCCAGGGGTTACAGGAAAGATCTTCTTCTAAAGTCTCAGAATACTTAAGCCGCCATGCGCCTTCAGTTAGTTCGCAGCCCTTACAGGCCTCTTCTCAGGCTCCTGCTAGGGCTGCTTCTCCATCCCGAAACAGCCAGGGTTCTCTTTCAGGAGAGGAAGACCAGGCTGTTATAGACAATGACTTGTCAGAGGATGAGGGCTTAGAGCCGGATCAGCCCTCCTTTGTTGGTTTGTTTCGGCCCCAGATGTTTCGGTCTCTCTTGCACAAAGCCCAGGTAACCACAGGACTTGGTCTTCCTGCAGCCTCCGACCATCCTCAACCTGGACCTTCAACATCCTCTTCTTCCTTATTTGACGTGCCTACGGTGCAAACCGAGATAGTGCCAGCACCTAAATTATTTACAGAGGTTTTGCAGAGGCAATGGAAAAATCCGAGTACAGGGCCTGTCCCTAATAGCCTGGATAGACGCTTGTTTAATTTGGCTGCGGAGTATGCTTCGCTTTTGCAGATTCCCTCCGTGGATGCACCGGTGGCGGCCTTATCTTCCCCTTCTCCTACTTCGGGTCCTGCGGAGGAATCCCTACGCCCAGAGGAGAGAAAGGCGGAGCGTACTCTCATCAAGGGCCACCAGGCTGCTGCCTGGTCCGCCCAAGCAGCTTCCTCGGCATCGTTTTTTAACCGAGCTTCAATTCTATGGCTGAAGCAGTTGCAGGAACGGATTCCGGCCTCTGAGGTGAGAACACACCATGACATTAACAAGATATTAGCCGCAGTAGAGTATTCTGCGGATGCCACCTTATCTGCTGCCAGATTCTCTGCCAAGGCCATTGGCGCTGCGGTCACTTCTCGGCGGCTGCTTTGGCTTAAGTACTGGCAAGCAGACGTTCGTAGTAAGTGGCGCCTGGCTTCTGCCCCGTATTCCTGTGACAAGCTTTTTGGCCCGGCTCTGGAACCTCTTCTAATCGAGACCCGGGATCACCGGAAGATATTACCAGCCATATCGCGCAGATCGGACGGTCGCTCTTCGGGCTCCTTTCGTACACAGTCCTTTCGAGCTTCGGATGCCGGCTACTTTCAACAGAGGTCTCACCGTGCCTTCCAACAACGAGGGAACTTCCACGATAATCAGGTCAGACAGGGTCCCAGATATCCCCCAAGGAGAGGTCAGAGAGGCGGTAGAGGTCGCCCCTTTCGGCGGTCCCATTAGTAGTTCCTCACGAGTGCAACTTGGGGGTCGTCTGGCCCTTTTCTCCCAGGCCTGGGAGGATTCGGTTTCTGATGTATGGGTTAAGGACACCATTAAACTCGGTCTTTCCCTGGAATTTTTGTCCAGTCCACCTAATAGGTTCATTCGTTGCCCAGTGTCATTTGATAGTGCCAAAGGACCCCTAGTGTCTGCGGCAATCCATCACTTGTTAACTATAAAAGCAATCGAACCAGTGCCTCCCTCCGAATTAGGCCAAGGGTTTTACTCTAGGTTATTTTTAGTTCAAAAGTCTTCGGGGGGCTGGCGTCCTATCCTGGACCTGAAATCCTTGAACCGGTACATAACTTACCGCCGGTTCAAGATGCACTCCTTGCAGTCAATTTTACTGGGCATTCGGGAAGGGGATTTTTTATGTTCCGTGGATTTAACTGAGGCCTATCTCCACGTCCCTATCCTTCCCGACCACCGTAAATTCCTCAGATTTTGTTTCAGCAATAAACATTACCAATATAGAGCATTGCCCTTCGGCTTATCCTCGGCCCCAAGAACCTTTACTAAAATTATGGCGGCCCTCATGGGCTATGTAGCCACGCTTTCAATTAGAGTGTCCTTTTATCTGGATGATGTTTTGATCTTATCAAGGTCGTCTCAGCAGGCTCACTCTGACCTGTCTACGACCCTTCAAATTCTCCGGTCTCATGGCTTCTCCGTAAATGTCGCTAAGAGCCATTTATCCCCTTCTACCCGGATCCTTCACCTGGGGGCGGTGATTGATACTCTGTCGTCGGAGGTCTTTCTATCTCCTGACCGAATCGACAGCCTTAGAGGGTTAGCGTCCCGAGTTCAGAGCCAAGGGTCTTCTTCTATTGTAGTCTTATCACGACTCCTTGGCAAAATGGTCTCCACCTTTGGGATAGTTCCTTGGGCCCGATTGCACAGTAGGGACTTACAATGGGCCCTGCTGCCCTTCCAACGCTCACACAGGGACTCTTCAGCCACAGTTCTGGTGCTTCCTCCCTCGGTGGTACGGTCTCTGTCCTGGTGGACTTCAGCAGCGCTACTGAAAGGGACCAAGTTCCGAGAACCGAACCGCCTTCAGATTACGACGGACGCCAGCTTGTCCGGCTGGGGAGCTCATTTAGGCCCCCACCTAGCGCAAGGCCAATGGTCACCTTCGGAACAACGGATGAACATCAATGTGCTCGAACTGCGGGCTATCTTCATGGCTCTAAAGGCTTTCGAAGCTCAGATTTCACGTCGGGATGTCTTAATCTTAACCGACAATGTAACAGCCAAGGCGCATGTGAACCGCCTGGGGGGCACCCGCTCCAGAGCTCTAATGAAGGAAGCTCGGCGGTTAGGCCTGTGGGCGGAGAACCGCTTGGCGTCGATACAAGCCGCCCACATCTCCGGAGTTCTGAATCGCACAGCCGACTCCCTCAGTCGGGCGCTACTCGACCACTCAGAATGGTCCATTTCTCCCCAACTGTTTCAGGAGGTGGTTTGTTGCTTCGGTCTTCCAACGGTGGACCTATTCGCCAGTGCCACCAACCACCAGCTGCCTCGGTTTTTCACCAGGTTCCCCTGCCCCGGGGCAGAAAGGGTAGATGCCCTGCGGAGCCCGTGGCCAGCCAATCAACTCCTTTATGCATTTCCCCCAGTCAACTTGCTTCCCAGAGTGGTACGGAAGTTACTCCAGGAACGGGCGGAACTGATTCTCATCGCCCCTTCTTGGAACCGTCGCCCCTGGTTCGCGGATCTCAAGCAGCTGTCGGTGTTGGCGCCTTGGAGGATACCGGGCGATCTGTTGGTTCTCACGCAAGGGCATTTGGAACATCCGGACCCGCACTGGTACCATCTCACCGTGTGGCGATTGAGCGGGAGTTTATGAGCAAGCTTCCCCTCTCGTCCGGGGCTATCTCAACCATCCAGGCGGCACAGAGGGCCTCGACCACCCGCATTTATGATGCCACCTGGCGTGCCTTTTCTATGTGGTGTGGCAGGCGGGGTGTCTCTCCGGCTTCGGCATCTGTCCTCTTCGTCATCGAATTCCTGCAGGAAGGCTTGGTCTCGGGCCTTTCGCCGAACACTCTTCGACGGCAGGTCGCGGCTCTTTCCACGGTTCTATCCGTTGCCTCGTCGGAGCCAATGTCTCGGGATCTGCTGATTCGCCAGTTCCTGCGAGGCGCCACAAACATCCGTCCGCCTGCACTCCACCGCTACCCGTCTTGGGATTTGCCCAAGGTCCTCCGAGCTCTAACCGCACCGCCGTTCGAACCACTGAGGGACGTTTCTTTGAGGCACCTTTCCTTCAAGGTCGCTTTCCTGGTGGCGGTCACCTCTGCACGTAGGATTTCAGAAATGCCGGCTCTGTCCGTTCGTAAGGAGCTCTGTATTTTCCACCAAGATCGAGTGGTTCTGAGATTGGACCCTTCCTTCATTCCAAAAGTAAATTCTATATTTCACCGAGCACAAGAAGTGGTGCTTCCGAATTTCTGCCCTAACCCTCGACATCCTCTGGAAACACGATGGCATACCCTAGACGTCCGCCGGGCACTTAAAGTGTATATTTCTCGCACAGCAGGCTTCCGTCGATCGGACGCCCTATTCATTTCCTTCTTACCAGCCTCGCTAGGATCGAAGGTATCTTCTACCGTCTTGGGGCGTTGGATCCGGGCGTGTATCTCGGCAGCGTATGAAGCCTCGGATCTCCCGGTACCACGCAGGATTACGGCGCATTCGACAAGGAGCGCGGCCACTTCAGCGGCCTGGTCCACCAGAGCCTCCATTGAAGAGATTTGTCGGGCGGCAGCTTGGACATCGCCTTCTCCCTTTGTGCGCCACTATCGCTTGGACAAGTTTGCGTCGGCAGATGCTGCATTCGGACGAAGAGTTCTCCAGGCCATTCATTCAGCCTCCTGACTTTGGGTCGGCCTCCTCCCTCCCGACTGGACACATGGCTTTGGTATGTCCCATCCTGACTGCCGTGCCCGACTGGAGGAGAATGGGCGTTGGTTCTTACCTGATACGCCTCTTCTCGGACTGTCGGGCACGGCAGTCAGCCCCACCCTACGTGGGGAGGCTGGACCCGACACAATTCCTTGGGAGGGGGCTGGGGTCTTCTAACGTTGTTGGTTTCTCTCCCTAGACACGTCTTCCTGGGTTTACTCCCTCGTCTCAAAACTGCCAATCAGAGGCAGGAGGAGGGACTTCCGTCTTCTTCTTTAACCCGGTCCAATAGAAACTCTACCAGGTCAACACCCATCCTGACTGCCGTGCCCGACAGTCCGAGAAGAGGCGTATCAGGTAAGAACCAACGCCCATTTTGTGTATTACGCTTAGATCAGACTGAAGGCGGCGTAGTTCTAAGTTGTCTAAACCCAAAATTTCAAGCCTGGTGCCATAAAGTATTGTGTTGTGAGAATGAGTTGCACACATTCCTGGAATGTGAGATATTTACATGTTTATTTATGCTCTAGTATCTCAAAAATGGACTGGTAACTGTCAAGTTATGACTATAATGAAACCCTTTCAAAAGTCAGGAAGGCATTAAGTGAACCTCCTCATTTAATAAGTCTCCATCCCTGCTCTCCCCCAATGCATTTGTGTTGATTACCAACTATAGAACCCATCATGGCATAGAATCTAGTTATTTGAAGCACTGTCTATCTCCAATAATTTCTGCCTTTCCAGTGAGATTGGGCAAAGATGATGTGCTTTAGGCACCTTTGCTTAAATAGTGTCACTGATAAGTATCTAGGAGATATGTCTTCTTTGTTATAATGCCTGCCCTCTGGAACAGTATTCTTCCCGGAGATGCATATGATTTCTACCTTGATAATAATGAGAAAATATTTGAAAATATGCATGTTCTCCCAGGTCTTGGGGCAGGATAGTGATTGAGCCTGTGTAGGATGTTTTGTTTATTCTAGAGAGTTTTCTGAATGCATATGAGCTTTTTCTTGATAGTTACTGTACTGTAATTCCTTCTGACCACGTTTAAAAATGTATTGTTCTGACTTAGGCTTCCCCAGCAGCACGAAGCCGAGTCTGAGTCCTGATAAACCCCTTTTATTTAATTTACAATGAATTCCTCTCCAGCAAAGTCTTTCCTCTTCCACAGTCTTTCAAGATAGTTCACAATTACTGACCTTTATCAGGCTTGGAGAGTGGCCAGGCTGATATCTTTCAGACGCCGCAATACTTGGCAAGAATGCAGTAATGAACTAATTGTTTCCTGTAAATTCCACTCCCCTTTCGCTCCTCTTTTATTCCCCCTGGGAGGGGCCCTTCATCGTCCACCTGTGGCCTTACTCCCAAGTCGACCCTTGTTCTTTAGCTGTTCCCTTCATCTGGCAACTCTGTGCATGTGCACACTGGGAACAGGCTCCAGCTGTTCATCTGCCTCCCTGATGTCTGACTCCGAAGGCAGCTGATAACTGGCATACAGCTCTGGCCCCCACTCTGCCTCCGACACAGAGCCCTCTTCAGAGCCTTCCCCAGACTCCAGGACTGGCCCATGTTCCTCCTCACTGTCTGAATCTGCTGCCAGACCTGCTGGCTGCTGGCGGGCCATAAGATGTATAAACCATTCAAAGTTGTTTTGATTTGAATAAGTGTACAAACAAATAAAGTTGAAATCATTGTTATTCAAAGCTAATATAGATTGCTTATTGAAACTGTGGATTTTGCTGATGTTCAGTTTACTTATCTGTTTCCATAGTGAAAATAATTAAGGGAAATTGGATTACATTGCTGAATATTCTAATTTCCCAATCTCTATAAATTGGGAGTATAGTATAATTGAACTGATAACATATTAACATGTAAGCATTAGATGTAGATGTTAGATAAAATGTAGGTATATAATGCTGTTAGTGGAATGCGGTGGCTCAGTGGCTAAGACGCTGAGCTTGTCGATCGAAAGGTCAGCAGTTCATCGGTTTGAATCCCTAATGCCGCGTAATGGGATGAGCTTCCATTACTTGTCCCAGCTTCTGCCAACCTAGCAGTTTGAAAGCACGTAAAAAAAATGCAAGTAGAAAAATAGGGACCACCTTTGGTGGGAAGGTAACAGCATTCTGTGCGCCTTTGGCGTTTAGTCATGCCGGCCACATGATCACGGAGACATCTTTGGACAGCGCTGACTCTTCGGCTTTGAAACGGAGATGAGCATTGCCCCCTAGAGTTGGATATTACTAGCACATGTACGAGGAGAACTTTTACCTTTACCTAATGCTGTTACTAACTTTTTTAAATCAGCCATTGCTGTGATAGAGAACTATAAAACTTCCAGACCATTATATTCAGACTCCAGAGTGGCAAAGTATCAGGGAACCATCCTGCCAACATTTAATATTTCAAGCTTCACTTCATGAGTAGTGCACAAGAGGTGTCCCAGATATATCCTGTTTGGGTCTACTATTGGAACTGAGATTCTTTTAAAAAAAAAATCTGGGTAGCCTGTTATTTCAATATTTTTTTCTTTTCCTTTAACTTTATTCACCTTAAAGGTTAAGAAACTGTATTTTGGCTTTGAGAAGTCGGAAGAGAGACCCTGGTTAAAATGTCTTTTTGAATATTGAGGCTGTCTTTTTCAGGGTAAAGAATACATAAAATTTTAATGAACCAAAGACTGAATGTCTGTCTTCTTTGTTTGCTGTTATGTTTTTCTTTCCTTCAGCTTCATGTGAAGTTGAAATCCAACCATCAGACAAATGGACTAAATATTTAGTCCTTATGAACTAGTGAATATTTCCTTATTCACTGCAAACTGTCAGTGTCATCTTTGTTATGTTCTCTACAGTATCTTTCACACAGCAAATTCCTATTTTTAGATATGAAATGTTCTAAAACTGTGAGTATGAATGGTGTGTGCGTGTGTGTGTCTATATCAGGTAATGTTTTGAACAGTCTATATCAGGTAATGTTTTTGGGTTTTTTTACATAAAGTTTTTCATTTTATAACACATTAAAAAATCCATTTTTGATTAAACAGTGTGTTGTCTGGGTACAAATAGTTTTAGGAAATGATCATCAAAGTGTTTGCAACAATGTTCATTACATTGATATTCATTCTGTCATAATAATCATAATAACAATACTGATACTTGCTTATCCATTTTAACAAACCTCCTTTTTTTCCATTGGTCCTTTTCTTAAATTTCCATGTTTCTAACGTCTGTTTTGGTCAGTTAACCATTGATAAAATAAGTCCGAAGTCAAAAAATATTCAGTTTCTTCCTTTTTCTTAATTGTAAGTGTTATTTTATCAAGTTTTGCACATTCCAATATTTTTTAATTCACATTTTAAGATGCTTCCTGTCTGTTAGGAAGCTTATGATCCACTTACAAGTGTGTTCAGGTACCGCTAGCTGGTTTAGCTTAGTTAGAAGAATGTCTGGAATGATGGTGTTGAATGCTGAACTAAAGTCTACAAAGAGGACCCTTGCGTAGGTCTTTGGAGATTCAAGCTGTTGTAGGATGTAGTGCAGAGCCATATTAACAGCATCATCTGTTGATCTATATGATCGGTATGTAAATTGCAGGGGGTCTAACATTGGATCCGTTATAGTTTTCAAGTGGGACAACACTAACCTTTCAAAGGTTTTCATAACTACAGATGTTAGAGCAACTGGTCTGTAGTCATTCAGTTCCTTGATGGTGGGCTTCTTCAGCACTGGGATGATAGTACAGTGTTTGAAGCAAGAAGGAACATAGCACATCTCTAGCGATTTATTGAAGATTCGTGTGAAGATGGAGGCCAATTGGTCAGACTTTTAAGCAAGAAGGAGTTATCTTGTCTGGGCCTGGTTTTTGTCTATGAAATAGGTCTTGCACTTTATTTATTTATTTTTATATGCCGCCCTTCTCCGGAGACTCAGGGCGGCTTACAATGCGTTAAACAATAGCCTTCATACTTTTGTATATTTTATACAAAGTCAGCTTATTGCCCCCACAAACCGGGTCCTCATTTTATCCACGTTAGAAAGGATGGAAGGCTGAGTCGACCTTGAGCCTGGTGAGAATTGAACTCGCAGTAATTGCAGGCAGCTGGATGTTAAATGCTGCCTTAGTAGGAGGCATTAGCCTCCTACGCCACTCAGGCTCCTAGGGATCACTAGGGATCACTAGGGATTGTGAACCCAATGGGATGGGGTCAGTTGAAGGAGGTTTGGCTGTTGTTGGTGTGTCTGAGATATATTATAAATGTATTTATAGTTCCAGATCTAAACGCAAGTGCAGCATTTAAAATACTGCTAAACAAATAAAACTGAAATAATAAGAAGACAAGGATATCCATCCAGTTGCAATAGCAATAGCTATTGCAAGAAATATTGCGAGAAATAGCAGTACCTATTGCAAGAAACTTAGCAATCTTTATTGTTCAAGTCAGGTCTTGCCAGAAGGAAGATAATAATTTCTTGATCAGAAAGATTACTACAATTTCTGATACTTGGGTTTATGAGTGCAAGATGCCATAGGTGCTTCAAGGGTAATACATGGATTGCTGAGTCAACCTCTCTGTGAGGAGAAATTATGGTTTCTGTGGATAGAAACACTCTAACGCTTCCTTGTTCTTATTGGAATGGTATGCTGTGACCCTGTGTCCCTATTACCAATACAAGCCTGCACAGTAGTCCTTCTGAACATTTTCTGTTAACACTTAAAATTTATCCAATTTCAGGACCTACAAATGGAACTACAAAATTTGGGCAGGAAAGAGGAATTTCTATAACGAGTGCTCTTTTATCTCTCAAAAACAGAAATGTAAATTTAGGGCAACTTTGGTCTCTGATCAAACACACTTGAGGGCAATCACAACTGATCATTTTGACTAGTCTCCAAGAACATGTAACAAAACATTATACATTTTGCACATGTTGTGTCTTGGGTGGGATGAATCTTACTATTTAAGGTCCAGGGGCAAGAAGAAAGTTATGTTGGAAAGGCATGATTGCGTAATGCTAGAGTTCAAGTGTAGAAAGGTGGACCGTTCTGTCTCTCACATATGTATTTTCAACTGATTTATGTTTGCTTCCGAGGAGACAAGCTGAACCATGGCACGGAGGGTCTATTTTGGCCCAAGTTGGGTTTATTTCTTAATTGTCACAGTTTTCTGCTAAGAGCATGGGTGGGCTGCTGGGGGTTCGTAGGGGTTTGGGAGAACATCCAACTAAGATTCTGTGCAGTTTGGAGAATCCCCAAATTCCATTCCTGGCTGGCCCCGCCCACCCCATCCCACCCCTCCCAGGAGTTCCCATGCGGCCCGTATTAGATGCAGGTAAGTGCAGGGTGCACATGGAGGAGGGTAAAAAATGTGGAGGAGGGTAAAAAATGGGCTTACCGGAAGTTTGGGAAGGCCAGAAACGGGCCCGTTTATGGCCTCCAGAGGACCTCTGGAACCCGGGGTGGCCGTTTTCTCCCTCCCGGAGGCTTGGGAAAAGCCTCCAGAGCCCAGGGAGGGCAAAAACACCCCACCCCAACTGTGGTGCAGCGGTCCAGCTAGGCCACGCCCACCATGGCCATGCCCACCCAGCAACCAGGCAGAGAACCCCTTGCTAAAATTTTGGAAGCCCACCCCTGGCTAAGAGCATTACAGAACAGAGATACTTGCGACTCCTCCGTCCAAATAATTATCATGTAACACATGTTTGTGTTTGAAAGAAGGAATATGTGCATATGGAAATATTTGTTTGGGATTTTTTCCCCCCTCTTTGTAATCACTTAAGTTGTGAACAGATTGTTTTGCTTGCTTGGTAACAGAAACAGAAAAATGTGGGTGCCTACTTAACACAGCAACCAATGCGAAATATTTTATCAAACTGTTGAAAGCGAAAGGAAGTGCAATTTCTGGTATGAATGGTTTGAAGAATTTCTCACAAATGGTTGTACTTGCAAATCAGAGTCACAGCTGCATATTTTCTATATAGCCTGCATTTATTCCTTTGCAGCATTAACTACATTTGAAATCCCTTTTTGTTTCGATGTGTCTTCGAATATTTTTATGCAAATCTGCCAATAATGTTTGTTCTTTCCTTTCTGGTTGTGATTTGCAAGACTCAAATGTGGCTCAGATGTATGACCTGGCAGCTCCTTCAAAATAATTTCAAAAGCATTACATTTGTATCATAGACAAGAGGCTGTCTTATATTTCACTGACAAAATCTTATATTTCCTTCATAGCCATATATACTGACCTACAATTTTGGCTTCTAACCTTTCTCCTGGCCACTTTTCTTCTTTTTGTGCTGCTTCAGTTCTAAGAATTAGCGGTTCATAGAGCTGGACAGGCCACTTAAGCCATTGAGTTCAATGCCTGTGTGATGTGGTATATATTGTACACAGGTTTGATGGGTCTTGTTAAAAAAGGCAAGGTCCATCATTTCCAGATTCCTTCGCCCCCTTTCAAATAAATAAATGAAGCTACAGTGCCCATTTTTAGCCGGGATGCCATATTTACCTGATAATGGTTCTTTTATTCTTTTGTAAGCAGTTTCCTCCTCCTGAAAGCTTGATTTCGTGTGATGTAAAACTAGAAATTGAAGTTTTTTGGCTCTTTCATTTTTAACCAAGAACAATTCAAAGTAACATAAGAACTTAGTCAGCAATGATATGTACTCAACATTGTTTGAAATTTAGAGGTAGTCCTCAACTTACAACAGTTCATTTAGGGAATGTTCAAAGTTACAATGGCATTGAAAAATGTGGCTTATGACCATTTTTCACACTTACGACCTTTGCAGCATCCCCCTGATTGTGAGATCAAAATTCAGATGCTTGCCAACTGGTTCATATTTATGACTATTGCTGTGTCCCAAGGTCATATGAGCACCTTTTGCCACCTTCTGACAAGCAAAGTCAGTGGGGAAGCCAGATTCACTTAACAACCGTGTTGCTAGTTTATCAATTGCAATGATTCACTTAGCAACTGTGGCAAGAAAGGTCGTAAAATGAGACAAAACTCACTGAACAAAAGAAATTGGTCTCATTCAAGACAATGATGAATCCTCATACAGACGGGAGGTTGAACAACTAGCTTCGTGGTGCGACCAGAGGAATCTGGAATTGACACACTCAAAACTGTAGAAATAGTGGTGGACTTTAGGAGAAACCTTTCCATACTTCCACCTCTTACAATACTAGACAACACAGTATCAACAGTAGAGACCTTCAAATTTCTAGGTTCTATCTAAAATGGACACCTAACATCAAAAACGTTATCAAAAAAGCAGAACAAAGAATGTTCTTTCTGTGCCAACTCAGAAAGCTCAAACTGCCCAAGGAGCTGCCGATACAGTTCCACAGAAGAATTATTGAGTCTGTCATCTGCACCTCTATAACTGTCTGGTTTGGTTCTGCAACCCAACAAGACAGACAAAGACTTCAGAAGATAATTAGTCCTGCAGAAAAAACAATGGCTACCAACCTGCCTTCCATTGAGGACCTGTATACTGCATGAGTCAAAAAGAGGGCTGTGAAAATATTTACAGACCCTTCACATCCTGGACATAAACTGTTTCAACGCTTACCCTCAAAACGATGCTATAGAGCACTGCACACCAGAACAACTAGACACTAAAACTAGAACAGTTTTTTCCCAAACGCCATCGCTCTGCTAAACAAATAATTCCCTCAACACTGTCAAACTATTTACTAAATCTGCACTACTATTAATCTTCTCATCGTTCCTATCACCCATCTCCTTCTACTAATGACTGTATGATTGTAACTTAGTTGCTTGTATCCCTGCGATTTATATTGACTGTTTCCTAATATGACTTGATTGCTTATTTGTACCCTATGACTATCATTAAGTGTTGTACCTTATGATTCTTGACAAATGTATCTTTTATGTACACTGGGAGCATATGCACCAAGACAAATTCCTTATGTGTCCAATCATACTTGGCCAATAAAATTCTATTCTATTCTAAATTTGGGGTTCAATTGTGGTCGTAAATGGAGGACTACCTGTACTTAGAAAGTTCACCTCCTCTGTGTTGCTTAATATCATAATTAATTCTGTCCATGTTCAAGAAAAAGGCTGATAGAAGGTAGTGGCAATTTCCTATCTTTCATTGACAGATGAATTTGCAGCTGGCCAGGATTTTGCTGATGATCTTCTAACATAAACCTTTGATCTTACTTCTTCCATCTATCTACTACTATAGCCCCCATGCCATCTGCATTGTATGTTAGGTCCCATGGTTCTTTTCTCTTTGGTGAGTCTTTCTTCAGCTATCACCTTTGAATACTTTGTGCACTTTACCCCATAGGGAAGAAATGTCCAGTCTGTTTTAGAAACCTAGCCATAAATAAATAATAAAATAAATAAATAAATAAATAATTTTATTTCTATACCGCCCTTCTCCCGAAGGACTCAGGGTGGTGTACAGCCTATTAAAAGCACAAAGACAGACATCAGTTAAAAATAATTAAAATTATTTAATAATTTCGGCTCAAATTTAAAACCCCCAAAATTTAAAACCCCCAATTTAAAAATCATTACATTGATAGCCCGGCCTGGCGGAACAACAGGGTCTTGAGGGCACAGCGAAAAACACGGAGGTCGGAGATTTTATGCATTTCCGGGGGCAGTTCATTCCACAGGGCATGTCAGTATGACATGTTCAGTATGACAGTGTAAGTCTACACAGACCATTGTAATATTGTTACTTCTCACCTTCCCAGAATATCACATGTTTCAATACTTCGTCTGTTTGCCAACCCCCTACCTGCTACCTTCTCCTAAAAGTATTCCCAGCTCTTTATCATAAAACATGCACTGTCAAGGGCATATTTGAAGGACATTCCTCTGTTATACATATTGCAGTATGACAAAGTTCGTGAATTTAAAAATAATAATGGATATTATTAGCCTTGGACATAAGATCAAGTGAGTTTTCTTTCTGATGAGCAGAATATGTTGACCCAAAGGTTTACTTCCCACCTACGTACCTGGCCGGATGTCAGAAAAAAGAACACACAGGAACACATTAAAACTAGAAAAGAATGTAAAAAATATATGAAATAAAACATAAAAAATAACTTCAGCTGGCTAGAATGGAGGGAAATTGGAAACAAGGATATGGTGGCAGATAGAGAGATTCTCTTAAGGAATAGGCAAGAATTGTTACATAAGCCAGAGGACTGAAACATTTCTTAAGTTCTGGGAAGTAAGATAGTATTCAGAAGGCTCTGATTCACATGGGTAAGAGGGAGAGGTGGAGAAACACAATCAAAGTTAAATGATTGAATCTTTCTTAAGTCTGACTCAGGGTTAGGTAAAGGTAAAGGTTCCCCTCACACATATGTGCTAGTCGTTCCCGACTCTAGGAGGTGGTGCTCATCTCCATTTCAAAGCCGAAGAGCCAGTGCTGTCTGAAGACATCTACGTGGTCATGTGGCCAGCATGATTAAATGCCAAAGGCGCCTGGAACGCTGTTACCTTCCCACCAAAGGTGGTCCCTATTTTTCTACTTCCATTTTTTACGTGCTTTCGAACTGCTAGGTTGGCAGAAGCTGGGACAAATAATGGGAGCTCACCCCGTTACTAGGGATTCGAACCACTGAACTGCTGCCCTTTCGATTGACGAGCTCAGAATCTTAGCCACTGAGCCACCATGTCTCAGGGTTAGCATTAATATAATTCTAATATTCACGTGGAGTTGGTTTCCACTGACTATTGCAGTTGATACTGGCTGCAAATACAACCAGAATGTACTCAGGATATGAGTTTCCACCACAATATAATGCGGTATCGATCACAAGCACTATCTGCCTGTCTTAGATCTATGGATAATCAACAAATAAAGCAAAACAGAGCTTTTACATCATCTTAAATGTAAATTTTAAAAAAAGCTTGAAACAGACATAAGTCAAACTACAAGCAACAAAAGGACAAAAGAGAATGGCACTGAACAATAGGAGACCTAAGCCATTTAGGAAAGTTAAGAGTACTTTAAGATGGGCTAAAAAAAACCCTGAACAAAAGTAAGCTCTCAGAGCAAATGGACTCACAACAGAGTCAACTACAGAGTCAGAAGGCATTGTCTCATAAGAATTGGCTGAAGACATATATTTAAAGTCAGTGAGTCACTTTCAGAATGAGTTGGCTTGGTTATGAAGGGCCAGTCTTCTTAGCAATCTATAAATGATTCTCTTTGGAAGCCACTTAGTTTCTGTATTTGCTATTCATTTCAAGTCTTAACCCAAAGAAGACATGGAAGGTCTCACTTAGCCTTCTGCCTTCCTAGCTGCCTCTTGTCCTTTTACCCTTCAGAAGTATGTGCTTTTCCTAGCAGTAGAGGTCATATATCTGAAGTGTGTTTCCTTTTCTGTGTGCTTCTTTCTTTTCTGCCTCTGTTTTTCCTCCACCACTTTTATGTTCTTCAAGACCTTTATCCTTGAATAAAAGGGCAACTGAAAGGTAAAGATTGGCACAGCACAGGAAAATTGAAATTCAGTTTTCAGACAGAAGCACTTGTCCTTTGCATAGAAAACCTGGAGCTCTCCATGCAAACAGTACTGTTGTGACCCAGGCCCAAGTAGTTAGTACTAAACGCAAACAGTTCAAAAACAAACAGACTTTATTAGAACAGCTGAGAATTAACTCATTCTCAGCGTAGTCCAAACTAAATTAAAGCAAATTCTTTAAAACACCATTCCTCAGTTTATCAATGACTTTGGTATAATTAGGCAAACTCCCAAAGGCTTTTTTCTTGGCAAAAATTCAGAAGCAGAAGACATTGACAAGAAATTAAGACAGCAAAACAAGAAGCAATTCTCTCAACGTTGTTTTCTGGCAAAGAGCCCAAGAGCCCTTGCTGGTCTTTTAAGCCTTATGGGGGGGGGGGATCATCTCTTGGCCTTAATCCCGAGTCGTCCTCTCTGCTTTATCTGCTCCTGCCTTCTGGCAGCTCTTCTCATACGTGCACTAGGAACAGGCTCCTCCTGTTCCTCTGCTTCTCTACTGTCAGCCTCTGGAGGCTCCGAAGTCTACACATCACTCCCCGATGGCCTCCGATCGCATCTCTGCCTCCAATGCATAGCCCTCAACCCCAGCCTCCAGGACTGGCCCATGTTCTTCCTCAGCCTCATCGCTGTCCGGCTCCGCTGCCAGCTCCGTAGGCTGCCTGTTTTATACATGGGTTATCACCTATAAAGCCCTTCATGGCCTAGGCCCAGGATATTTGTTGGACCCCCTGCAGCCAGCAACAATCTCCAATCGCCCGGTGCATTCCCCCTGAGGGCCTCCTCAGGGTGTGGTCGGCCAGACAATGTCGGCTAGCGACCGCCAGGGTGAGAGCTTTCTCTGTGGGCGCACCTACCCTTTGGAACCAACTTCCTTTGGAGCTCCGGATGGCCCCTGACCTTCACTCGTTCTGCCGTGATTTGAAGACCTGGCTGTTTCGCAGCCTGGACTGATGGGGGGGGGGGGCTTCTTAATTGATTTTAAATTGATTTTAAATTGATTTTAAATTGGATTTTTAATTTTATATTGTTTTAATGTGCAATTGTGCATTTTATTGTTGTGAGCCACCCTGAGTCCATTGGAGATAGGGCGGCATATAAATCACATTAAACTAAACTAAACTAAACTGCCGGCGGACCACAATAAGTGCAAGTACATACATACATACATACATACATACATACATACATACATACATACATATTTGAATTCTTTGTATCTTCAAAGGTGTTGCCTAGATTTCAATCTTGCCATTCTCATCCCAAAGGTGCTTTTTCGAGAGGCAACTGGAGTAAATTAAATCTAAATTCACTTAACGACCAAAGTGATTTTTCTTAACTTTCACTGGACTTTCTCATCCAAGAAGCGAAACGTCTTTAGAGAAAAGTCAGAGCTGAGGAAGCTTCTTGGATGAGAAGCGAAACATCTTCAAAGAAAAATCAGAAAGTCGAGTTGCCTCTCGAAAAAGCACCTTTGGGACAGCCATGACCTGGATGACTGAGAATCTCCATAGACATCTTACCATTCTCCTTAACAGGTCTGTAAAAAAATTATTTGTGGCAGGTGTTAAAGGTATACATATTTTGTCTTTACTGAAGTTCTATGTTGAAATAACTAAAAACAAAAATGTGTACACCATTACAGTCCATTTTATGCTAGTGAAGTGCATTGAGACAGATGATGCTTCCAGATGAAGGTTATTCACGAAGGATTATAGTTGATCAGCACTTGAGCTAATTAAATATCTCACTTGTCAGATCTTGTTTACATCATAATCTTTGTTTTGGGTATAAGCATCTAAAGGAAAAAAAAAATCCTGTTTTATACATGGGGACGGTTTTCCCCATGGAAAACCGGTCCTGGATTTACAACCACAATTGAGCCCCAAATTTCTGTTGCTAAGTGAAATATTTGTTAAGTGAATTTTGCCTCATTTTATGACCTTTCTTGCCACAGTGGTTAAGTGAATTACTGCAGTTGTTAAGTTAGTAACATGGTTGTTAAATGAATCCAGCTTCCCCATTGACTTTGCTTGTCAGAAGGTCGCAAAAGTTGATCGCATGACCCTGGGACACTGCAACCGTCATAAATATGAGTCAGTTGCCAAGCATCTGAATTTTGAACACATGATCTTGGGGATGCTGCAATGGTCATTACTGTGAAAAATGGTCATAAGTCACTTTTTTTAGTGCCATTATAACAGTCACTAAAAGAACTGTTGTAAATTGAGGATTACCTGTATATCATCATCATCTTTTAATGACCCCATAATCCCTTGCAGGGTGGAATCTGGGCAACTGAATGCAGCTGAGTGTTTACTGGCCGGATGCCCTTCCTGTCACCAATGCAGAATTATATTCACCAGATAAATTCTCATCATGCCCAGAGAGAGAAATATCTGCCTCTACCTAGGATCGAACTCATAGCCTCCTGATCGTGAGAGCTCCACCTCTAGGCCACTGCACCACTCTGAGGATTACCTGTATATGCTATTGTTTATATAAAACCATTGTATGGTTTTAGAGAACAAGATAGATAAAATAAGAGGGGATTAATGGAATGTACAGGAATAAGGAAGACTGAAATTACTATGATCAGCAGAAAAAATGTATGAATATATAAAAATATGTTATTGTTCACTTCTGTTTTCAGAAGAAGATGGCATTAATATACTTTCTGTAAGTTTGGTGGCCTTTTTTCTTTTTGAAATACCACTGCAAATGTAATAATCAGGGTGAAATTCACTTACCTTCCCTACCGATTTGGAAATGTGCATGCACCGTCGTTCGTGCATGCACAAAGCCTTCTGCTCATGCGCAGAGGCTTAAAATTGTCGCAAAAAAGCAACCTCATGATGTCCGCGCGGGTGGGCGGAGCCTCCCGCAGCCACTGCTACCGATTTGCTCAAGCCGGATAGAACCGGCTGAATTTCACACCTGGTCATAATTAATGAAATATATGCACTTCGTGTGCAGAGAGCTTTACTGGCTTCATTTTAGTAATTAGTGAAGATCTTTGGACATTAAAGAATCAAATAAATTATCCATATATTAGTGTGATGTTGTAAATAGAACTGAGGCTTAAAATCTGCATTTCTATAACAACAACTGATAGTTTCGAGTTACCTTTCCCCCCCCCCTCTTCTTCTCTGATTCTTGATACTTGGGAATTGTAACATTGCTAGAACAGCTTCTGGGGACAGAAAAGAATGTTATTTTCCTGTTCATACAGGGGAAAACACAATTTCTCCCCTTTCTCAGTACATATTCCTTTCAGTAACAGTTACACGATGTGCATGAATGAATCCTTTAATTGCCGTCTCATCTTAAAGGTACTGGCTATCGGATGCTGTTTCAACAAATTAATTTAGATTACAGACTTGGTCGTCCCCAGTTCACGTCTGTTTTTTCAATGCATGTACATTTCTTGTTTATGGAATGGTAAACCTCAATTGAAGGTTTTCACTGTCTTTAGTGATAAGTGCTAACTTTGTGACAGAAGGAAAGTTTTCATTAACATTTCTATTCACTCATACTTGATGCTTACACAAGTCCAAATCACACTTGAGTTTACCAGTAAAAAACAAAAGGAAAAAAAAGGCCAGGATAAGATGTTTTTGTATTTTTCCCCCATGCCATCACTCTGCTAAACAACTAATTCCCACAACACTGTCAAATTAACTAGAAAGGCACTATTACCATCCTTATTCTCATCTTCCCTATTCCCTGTCTCTTCTCTTCTTATGTCTATAACCAGTGGTGGAATTCAAATAATTTAACAACCAGTTCTCTGCCCTAATGACTGGCTGGGTGGGCGAGGCCATGGTGGGCATGGCCAGGGGGTGTGACAGGCAGAACTCTGCCTCCTGCACCCCCCTGGGAGCAAAAATGGGCCGCGGGAGGATGCGCCCCCTCGCGCCCTGTTTTGGGCCTAGGAGGTCTCCCTGCACTTACCTGGGAGCCAAAATGGGGTGCTACCAGTTCGCACTGAACCAGCCCAAACTAGCTGAATCCCACCACTGACTATAACTTTATTGCTTGTAGTTTATGATTTATATTGTTTACTTAGTATCCTAATGTGAATTATTGATTGCTTATTTAGTATCCATGACTATCACTAAGTGTTGTATCTAATGTTTTATTATGAATGTATTTTTACAACGACTGATAATGATCTATCACTATTGTTGTATGTACCCTGAGAGCTTATGCACCGGAGACAAATTCCTTGTATGTCTAATCACACTTGGCCAATAAAGAATTCTAATTCTAATTTAAATAGTTTAGCAAGATTGACTTTTATATACAATTGTTAGGAACTGAGGAACTGAGGTTCAGCAAAACAATAAGACAACTTAACAAAATAATTAATGTAACAATTACACCAACAAACTTCAGGTTAAATACAGAGCATATCAAATCAAATCAAATCAAATATTTGATTGGGTAGACTGAATGCGACCACATTTTTGTTGGACCCGTGCCCCTCCTGGTTAGTGCTGGCTTCCCGGGAGGTGACGCGAGGCTGGCTCCAGGGGATTATAAATGCTTCATTGGGCGAGGGTGTCTTTCCCGCCGCCTTGAAAGAGGCGGTGGTGAGACCTCTCCTCAAGAAGCCTTCCCTGGACCCGGCAACATTGGCTAACTATCGTCCAGTCTCCAACCTTCGCTTCATGGCGAAGGTTGTTGAGAGTGTGGTTGCACGACAGCTTCCCCAGTACCTGGATGAAACGACGTATCTAGATCCGTTCCAGTCGGGTTTCAGGCCTGGGTACAGCACGGAAACGGCATTGGTCGCGTTGGTGGATGATCTCTGGAGGGCTCGGGACAGAGGTTGTTCCTCTGTCCTGGTCCTATTAGACCTCTCAGCGGCTTTTGATACCATCGACCATGGTATCATGCTGCACCGGTTGGAAGACTTGGGGGTGGGAGGCACCGTATTACGGTGGTTCTCCTCCTTTCTCTCCGACCGGTCGCAGTTTGTGTTGACAGGGGGGCAGAGGTCGACCCCGAGGCCCCTTATATGTGGGGTGCCACAAGGATCGGTCCTCTCGCCCCTTCTGTTCAACATTTATGTGAAGCCGCTGGGTGAGATCATCCGTGGTTTTGGGGTGGAGTACCATCAGTACGCTGACGACACCCAGCTGTACATCTCCACCCCAGACCACCCCAACGATGCCCTTGAAGTGATGTCCCGGTGCCTGGAGGCCGTACCGATCTGGATGGGGAGAAACAGGCTCAGACTCAACCCATCCAAGACTGAGTGGCTGTGGTTTCCGACGTCCCGATATAGTCAGTTGGTGCCATCGCTGACTATTGGGGGCGAATCATTGGCCCCCACGGAGAGGGCTCGCAACTTGGGCGTCCTCCTGGATTCACGGCTGTCTTTAGAAGAGCACTTGACGGCCGTGACCGGGAGGATTTTTTATCAGGTTTGCCTGATTCGCCAGTTGGGTCCCTTTCTGGATCGGGACTCGTTACGCACGGTCACTCATGCCCTCGTCACCTCCCGTCTGGACTATTGTAACGCTCTCTACATGGGGCTCCCCTTGAGGAGCACCCGGAGGCTCCAACTGGCGCAGAGTGCGGCCACGCGGGTGGTGATGGGAGCGACGTGGTGCTCCCATGTAACGCCTCTCCTGCGCGAGCTGCACTGGCTCCCGGTGGTCTTCCGAGTGCGCTTCAAGGTTTTGGTTATCACCTTCAGAGCGCTCCATGGCTTAGGACCTGGCTATTTACGGGACCGCCTGCTGCCACCAATAGCCTCCCACCGACCAGTACGCTCCCATAGAGAGGGGCTCCTCCGGGTGCCGTCGGCCAAACAATGTCGACTGGCGGCCCCCAGGGGGAGAGCCTTCTCTGTGGGGGCACCTACGATCTGGAACGAGCTCCTCCCGGAGATACGGAGGATTCCGGATCTGCGCACCTTCTGTCGCGCGCTTAAGACGTTCTTATTCCATCAAGCTGGCCTGACCTAAACTTTTCCTCTTTTAAATGGTATTTTAAATTCTAAATTTTAAAATTTAAAAAATTTTGAATTTGGTTTTAATTTATTGGGGTTTTAAAATGGTTCAGCCAAATTTATTTAATTAGTTTTATCTCTATTTTAAATTTTGTATCTATATGTTTTATTTTATGGCTGTTCACTGCCCTGAGTCCTTCGGGAGTAGGGCGGTATACAAATTTAATAAAATGAAAATGAAATGAAATGAAAATGAATATTAAATATGTGAACAGCAAAACTCAGGCCTGTGATAGCTTCCATAGATGTCACAGTTTGATTGTTTATGTAGCATAAACATTGTGGTCCTAAATTGCATATTGCTGTAGTAATAACACAACCTCACCAGTATGCATTTTTGAATGTAAAGAGCATGTTTTTTCAAGAACTTTGAATAACATGTTTTATGAGGAGTCTGAAATTCAGTACCAGATCAAGATCTTAGCTTGGAGATAGTTCAGTCATAAAAAGTGTTCATTTGCACAAATGTGTTTGATCTGAACATCATGTTTGCTAGTTTAATATACTGCTAGATAACATAGAAACTCATACATCCAGAACTACATTTCTATTCAAAACAATTGTGTCTCTCAGTATAAACGGATATGTCTTCTGCAAGACACATCTACTGAACCTTTCAAAACGAGGTGGAAAATTGGATGGCATTAACAAGAACCTTTCAGCGAAAAAACATCAATAATGTAATTCTGTTGAGCCCAATACTTGGAATTAACTTGCTGAAAGATGAGTGACTACAGCTATGGGATTGGAGTCTGTATCTGATGGTTACAGATCAGAATCTAAGGTCAGAGAGACTGTAAAAATCAATGTTGTGACAATTTCTTAAAACAGACAAGTGATTTATATTTTAGATTATCATAAAAAAGTCAAATTCCTTTGCTAGCCCTGCATAGCTGTCAGCTTGCCAATTGACCTTAACACCTTGTGAAAATTTTTAGAAGAATGAAAGATCCAATTAAGAGGATCTGAATGAACAACATCTGGTTTTGGGTCAAGTAATATGGCTGATATAATTTCCCCTCCCATTAGCAAAGTAGAACTCCATGGAAGCACAAGAATCAGAAACTATTTTCATTCTAATGAACAAAAAGCCACAGGTATGAAAACTAAAAGATGTCTAAAAAATGTGAATTCAAGCTTGGTGAACAAAATAATCCCTGATAGTTTCATTTAGGCTGTATGGAGTGTAACAGGGATTATGATATAAAATGCCATCCTTATTTGTCTTCTGATATGGTGTGGGCTAACTGAGGTTTTGGAAAAGAAAGGACAATTTATAGCAGGCAGTTAGCTGATGCTAGTCCTATAACAACTTGGTTTGTATTCCAGTGGTTTCTCTACAATCTTATCTGAGTTAAAGAAAAAGGAACGGCTTACAATAAATGAGCCCTTAAATTGGAAAGGCAGACAATCTGTAGCCCTCTAAAAATGACACATTTCTTACAGGTGTAAGAACTATAAAAGTGTGAGCACTTTTGCTTGACCTATTGTTGCTTGTGAGATTTTTTGTTTTGTTTATTTGTTTAACTCATTCTGAAAGTTTGACTACATAAAAGCCTTTTATCAGAATTTCTCCTGCTTGCTTGCCATATGTACTCTTTGTCAATGTGTTAGGTAGGGCATAATATGTCCGTTAACCACCTACTATAATTAGTACTTTCTTGTCTAAAATATAACATAGATAGCTTAGTTTGCATAGTTTGTCTACTGTGATTGCTCTTTAGATCTGGTTGAAGCTGTGAATGCAGAAAATCATTTGAAGTAAGAGGGCTATGAATATTCCCAGTATAAATATCGTAGAATCACAAATTCATCAAAAGACCATAAAGGTAATCTAATTCAATCCCTGCTTAGTGCAGGATTTACTAGAGATCTTTTGACAGGTGACAGTCCAGACTCTGAAGATCTCTAGTGAAAAGGTATTCAACACATTAGATGGCAACCACTGGTTGACAACCTGTACCACTGCTATTGCTGTTCACTTTAGTTGGACAATCAATAGATAATAATGGAACAAGAGTCACAAGTTCGGTGAAAATGGTTTTGTCCTCAAAGAATGCATATACCAAAACCATTCTGGAACTAAATATTAGTTAATTACATACATACAAACGTACATACATACCAGAGGTGGGTTCTAAATATTTTTACTACTGGTTCTGTGGGCGTGGCTTATTTTGTGGGCATGGCTTGTTGGGGTAATGTGACTGGGTGGGCGTGGCCAACTTTTTTTTTTAACTTTTAAAAGCATTTTTTCTACAACCTTAAGAGGTTGCAGAAAAAAATGCTTTTAGAAGCCTGTGACGATCAGGCAAGTAAGCTGGGATTGCCAGAGGCTTTTAAAGGCATTTTTTTTCCTACAACCTCTTTGACTGAAGAGGTTACAGAAAAAAAATGCTTTTAGAAGCCTCTGATGATCAGGCACGTCAGCTGGGATCACCAGAGGCTTTTAAAGCCATTTTTTTCCCTACAACCTCTTTGGCCGAAGAAAAAATGCTTTTAAAAGCCTCTGAGATCCCAGCTGAGCCATGCGATCATCAGAGGCTTTTTTTTTAACTTTTAAAAGCATTTGTTCAGCCGAAGAGGTTGTAGAAAAAATGCTTTTAAAAGTAAAAAAAAAAGCCTCTGATGAGGTGGGCGGGATAAGTAAGTGGCGACTGGGCCGGGAACCGGTTCGGGGGTGTGGCCAGCCAATATTATTACCGGTTCTTCGAACTACTAAAATTTTTTACTACCTTGCGAACAAGTGTGAACCAGGAACAACCCACCACTGATACATACATACATACATACATACATACATACATACATACATACATGATTGCTAAAAACGTAACCTTGTATATTCATATATATATTTATATATATGGAATCCTTTATTCCTCCTCTTTGTGAATTTTTCCAAATAGCACTTAACGGCCTTCTTTGCAGGTCACTTCTCCACATCAATAATTACCCCCATTGTAAAGTGATTATCATTATTTTTGTATTGTGTATGTTAATCCACTTGCTTTAAATAGATCTCTCTCTCTCTCTCTCTCTCTCTCTCTCTCTCTCTCTCTCTCTCTCTCTCTCCCCCCCCATACACACACACACACTCACATTAAAGATGCTGTGTATCAGTGGTGAACTCCAATTTTTTTTACTGCCGGGTCTGTGGGCGTGGCTTGGTAGGCATGGTGTGGCTTGGTGGGCATGGCTTGGTGGGGGTGGCAGGGGAAGGATACTGCAAAATTTCCATTCCCACCATACTCCAAGGGAAGGATACTGCAAAATTCCCATTCTCTCTCCACTCCTGGGGGAAGGATATTGCAAAATCTCCATTCCCCCCCTACTCTGGGGCCAGCCAGAGGTGGTATTTGCCAGTTCTCTGAACCACTCAAAATTTCCGCTACCGGTTCTCCGAACTGCTCAAAATTTCCACTACCGGTTCTCCAGAACCTGTCAGAACCTGCTGGATTTCACCCCTGCTGTGTATACTCTATTACAGTAGAAACTCTATTTTGCACTTTTGACTATTCAGCGCAATTTTATGTACATTGCTAGAAACTTATTTTAGGAGCTACTTATTTTGCTACTGTGTTTTTGCGCTTCCGGTTTGTGTTCTGGAAGTACCCACAAGTACCCAATATTTTGTGGGTCCTCTTTATTTTCTCCATTCCAATTTACATATGATATATTTCACAGTAAGTCGTATATTTAGCAAATGCAGTTGCCTTATTTGTCTAAATTTTGTAGATAGCTGTTCTGTCCCTGTCTCACACATGCACAGAAACAGTCAGCCAGGAGTTAAAATAAACTTGCAGACAATAATTTCCTTCGATAACAGAATTGGCAGCAACCCACTAGCTGCTTGCCAAAAACTTTACTCACGGAGGTGTTCCTCCTCTGTCAGATAAACCAAAATAAATTCACAAAGCTAAAGAATTGTCAAGTCCAGTCCATAATAAATCCAAGGAAGGCAGATAACGAAGTTCCAGAAACACAGTATGACTTGCTAGCTATTCAGTTTTGTCCGTCACAAGCCTGAATGGCCACCACACCCCCTTTTATCCCCTGTGGGGTGTGGTCCAGTGATTCAGCTTAATCTCTGGCACGCCTCCTTCTCTGCTGCGTGCACTTGTCTTTCCGACGCTGGCGGGGGTCCAGCCAAGACTTATCTCCGTCGCTGTCTAACTGCGGCTGCTCGGAGATGCCTGGCTCCTGGCCTATCACTACTCCTTCAGGAGACATCTGAGGCAGTGCCAGAGAGGAGGGTCCTGGAGAAGGGAGGCCTTGCCAACTCCTCTCCTTCACTTTCGGAGTCTTCTCCCTCCGATAAGACGGGCTCGGGGGTCGGAGTCACAACAATAGCAACATTTTTCAGGTTGCATTTTCTCTAGACATTTTACATGAGCACCAGGAAAGAAAATGCCTGCTTTTTATGTTATGAATCTGCTGTGGAATTGCAGAGGTGTTGCATGAATGCTAAACAAAGGAAATTTTTGTTTATACATTGTTAATATTTCTTGGAGAAGACTGTTCATGTTTAGGATTGTTGAACAAAATCCAATTGAAGAGGCCCTTACATCTATGTAAGGTTTAGCTTTCTGAACCTTCAGAATAATTTTAGAAATGCAGGTTTAATATTATTCATTTCATGTGATAACCTCCAAGCTCCATGGAGCTTTTCTTTTTCTTGTAATCTGAAAGTCAACATTGTTATATTTTGTATTAGGAGGAAGGGAAGTGGTTTCTCTTGTGTATTAATTATATTTCGAAACATTGAAAGTGACAAAGGTCAGTGGGCAGCACTGATCTGAAGACGAAGGTTACTGACATTCTCTTAGATACCGATTCAAGACCAGAAGTAGGTGTACCAACTTTGGTCTTTCCACCAAGGCTTTTCCTGGGACATTTTGGAAAGAATTTTTTTTTAAAAACAAAATTACGACTTTATATCTACAGTAGGTCAAGTAAGTAAAGAAGGGAATGTTTCACAGGTAAAAAAAGAAAAGCTAAGGAGAAAAATTGTCCTGTGTTTGTAGTTTTTAGCGAGTTCAATTCACACTAGAAGTGCTGACTATAATAACAATCCATTTTCAGAACTGGCCAGGTTCCACAAACTCTATAGAAATGGAAAATAGTGCCATCAATCTATTATTTTAAAATTTGGATTAGGAGTAAAAGATGATGTGATACAAAAAGGAAAGTTTTACAGTGGCAGACTGACCTGAAGGATACTCTTCTCAAGTATCCTTGCATTTCAAATATTTCTATGACACCTTTGTGTCAATAACGACAGAGCAAGATTTTTCGAGTTTTGGTTGTGTCAACGTTCTGATGATCTTTTTGTTGAAATTAAGTTTATATTGAAAGTGAATTCACATGCTTGGAAAATATTGATTTTAAAATATTTTAACTTCCCACAGTATGTTTATACTGTAAAAAAACAGAACAAATTAGGAATATGCTTTGCTTTGTTGGAAGAAATGTCATTCTGGGTTCAGTTTCAAGTGGGGAAAAAGACACTGGATTCATGGAAGTTGCTTGGAAAGGAGGTTTATTGATGAACAGGATCACATGGCTTGAGTTCCTGAACAGGATCACAGGGCTTGAGTTCCTGAGCAGAAAAGGGCCATGATGCTGAGAGTTCCTTGGTTTTATGCCCTCTGTTAGGCTTTGAATTTGAGCTTGTATTCTGATTGGTTGTCAGACTTCCATGCGGCCATGCTGTCTGTAGGCTGTCCTGAGTCCCAAACTTGGTTGAGCCTTGCTGGATGATGCAATCTCCCCAGGTGCCATGTGGTGAGTTCTGTTGCTAGATGGGCAGAGGGCTAATCCTACATTTGTTGGATCTTGGGTATGGGCATTTGCCTATGACTAGACCTAGCTATCTCTTTAAGTATGGACATCTGCTGTGGGCTATTGAGGATGGTGGGGGCTATTAAGTCTGTTTCCTGCCTAAAAACATGTTTCTACATTTCTCATCCAGGGAAATATAATATTCTGCCTTTTAAATATTTCATTTTCCTAGGAGAAGGTGGGTGCTAACTTCCTAGCTTTGAACCTAAGCAAAAAAGAGGAGGTAGCATCCACCTAGCTTTCTTTTCCCTTTGGATATGAAACCAGCACATCCCTACAACAGAAGATCCTAATGCCACTTGTAGAGTGAGAGTTTAATGTGTTTCTCTTATTTTTATGCTGTGTATAGCATAAAAAAAAATTCGTTATCACAACACTTACTATTTAATTTAGCCAAATAGCGTCAAAGAATTGTAGGAAATAGCACAGAAGAGGATAACATCCCTGGAGTATATGGATTTGATGAAATTTGGGGGAAAGGATAACAGCACACACAAATGCCTTATATATCAAATCTCTACAAAGAGAATAGAGAGTTGCCGTAGGCTATATATCACTGGAAAGGGAGTTCTTGTTTAAAATGTGAGATTATCAGCACTCCCAACATTCGTACTGTATTCCCAAGAGACGATTTGTTGCTCTTCACGTTATATATGACCTTTTTTTGTCTTTAGAGCTGAAAAAGAAGTAAAGTCAAAATCTTAAAGTAACTATGAATGTCAACGGTGAGGCAAACAAGTCTAATTTTCATACTGGAGAACATTAATATTATTTACTATTAAAGATAATTATTATGAACATCAATGAATCTTCATAGATAACATATATATAACAGAAAACTGACTCTTCTGAAAAGTATTCAATAAATTCCGTGAGAGATTGTCTTCAGGTCAGCTGATAACTCCAAATATATTTGAATCCTGTTTGTTCAAAACTGTAGTATTGTTTTTGGATTGGTAACAAATGAAGTCATAGAAAAATGTGAAAATAATAATAGCAATGTTTGTTCTCATAAGGTGTACACTGTTGTTGTTTTTCAGTGAAATTTAGAAGAAGTAGAATAAGGAGCAATATTAATTTTAAAACTACTGTCTTTTTTTTTTTTGACATGTTTATTTGAAATTATTCATGGATTCAGTTTCTCCTAAATCCAAAAGCAACATTTAGCATTTTAAATGTATATTAAAATTTACAAATATTAAAACTCAGTTCCTTAAAAGCTTACCGTATTAGTCAAGCTAACATTTTTTTTAAAAAAACAGCTTCTTTAGCTAGATAGTAAATATTCTAAAAAATGAAAGTATTTTTTTATCATTGTAAAAAAAAAAGGTACTTGATCCTTGGCTATACATTTCATGCAGCTCCTACCCTCAGAGGCTAGGGAAGGCCCTGCGGGTTTCTTTTAAAGTTACTTCCAAATTTTATTGATAAGAAAAATCTAAGAAAGATCAAATGCAGGCCCGCTATTGGGCACCTTATCTTCACTGCCACAGTGGCTTGAGATGGGAGAAAAGCAGACTTCCCAGAAGACAGAAATGTTTGGGCACAAGAATGGTATTTTTGGTATATCCATTACCTTTTTGAAATATCCAATCTCATTTCAGTTGCAATTTCTTCATTAATTTTGGGACTTTAGCTTCTCAACCTTGTTAACATTTAATGCAGTGGTGGAATTCAATTTTTTTTAGTACCGGTTCTGTGGGCATGAATTGGTGGGTATGGCTTGGTGGGCAGGGGAAGGATACTGCAAAATCTCCATTCTCCAACGCGCAGCTTGGAGAATCCAAAGCTTCGGGTAGTTCAGTAGTTGGGTAGCCTACACTGAGTGTGTTCCTTTAAGAGAATTCTCTTCAGACACGCCCACTTGCTCAACAGAGTCCCAGTTTAGTTCACTCAGTTGAGCCTGTCACACTGTCGGAATTTTTCTCTGTTTTTTCTCTACTAAACTGTTCCTGAAGCTTTGGATTCTCTTCATATTTTTCTGCATTTTTTTGTTGGATTATTTTTCTCTCTTCGATTGGTTGGCCAGGGGTGAGTTTGCCTGCCACCTCAGGCGGGCTGACTGAGACATTTTACCTTCTCCGGGGCCCTGGCCACTTATCTGAATCCCCATTCCACTTTATAGCCGCTGGCGTGTGGGTAGGTTTCCCGGCCTGCTGGTAACACCGCCCCCGCCCTTGGACTTAATTTCGGACATTAGCGGCTTGAGATTGTTGCCCTGCTCCCAGTGGCACTTTCTCATTGAATTTGATCTGGTGGTTGGCGCTGGGATCTCTTCTGAGCGATCGCGTGCCTGGGAAGCACAGGGACGGCACCGCAACTTCCCCTTGCCGATACTTCAATCGTCAGCCTCAATTAGACACTGCAAGCAGCTTTTCACGGCTCCATTCGTCCCACGCAGCGCTGGAAGTTCTTCTGAGGCTTCAGCTGCCTTTCTCGATCGTTGGCTTCCCTCCTTGTCCTCTCGCTTCTGGGCAGCGGCGCTAGGAGACTTTGACATTTTCGCGCCCTTTTTCGCCCGCCTCAGCACTCAGAGCCGCCATTGTGACAGCTCACGCCAGATTGCCTGTCCCTCCGGCGAGCCTTGTTTCATCCTCCCTACAGCTGGGCACCTCGCCTCCATCATCAGGGGAGACGATAAGCAAGGGATCCCTGCCAGGCAAAATCATCTATTCTTCTGCAGCCCTCCCCTGAAGCCATTCCCTCCACCCCAGTGCAAGGAAGTCAACGGCTGCCTTTTCTGCCCGGCAACTGCCTTGCGCATGCGCTGTAGGCTGCTGGAAGCCAAACGCCTCCTGTTGGCAATATCTTGTGTTGCATTGCCTCTGTGGTGCAACTGTTATAGTTACTAGTTCTCCCATTGTTCTCTTTGGACTTACCTGCTGTACTTACCTTTGGTTCTTCTACTGTAGTCTGCGCATCTGTTTATACCTTTAAAAAAAAAACAACCTAATTAATTCGCTTTCAGTTATAAATATTACTTAAATAAAAAAAAAACTAATAATAATAATAATAACAACCAACCTTACTCCAGTTGTCACACATCATTTTCATCATGGCGGAACGTGAACTCTCTTCTGAACTGGAAGATCTTCAGAGTTCCCCAGAACATCGCCCAGAGCAGAACAAACAGCGTAAAACGTCTCGCAGACGCTCTGCGCACACATCATCTGATGCCCCATCCTCTAAGAAGTCCAGGTCCACGTCCGCTGCAGTCAAGGACGCTTCCAGGAGGCACAGGGCTCTGGAACGACAATTTGAGAAGGCTCGCAAACAGTCAGATCAAGCTTCGTCCTCTAATCTACCAGTCTCCCTTTCACCTGTGGCGGAAGTAAGCGATCAGTCCTTCCATCGAGACGATCCACTACCACTGCAGCCTTTGTATCAACAACCTGGCATGGACTGTTCTTCTGGAGCAATTCCGGCCCATTGCATGGGTCCAGTGGATCTCTCCTGCAACACATCCCATTCTCGTAGGGCTCAGCCGGAGGCGACATTTACCCCCATGGCCGCTGGCTTGCGTGCCACGGGACCGGTCCCACCACCTTGCCCTTATGACATTCAGCAGATCATCTCCGAGACGGTATCCCGTACTTTGGCAGCAAACTCTCAACATCCAGGGCAATATGCTGCCTGGCCTCAACCACAATATCCTCCGCCGCTACATCCATCTTGGGCCTCCCAGCAGGCGGCTTGCCAGTATTTCCCCATGATTCATGGGGATACTTCACATCCAGACCATGGACGTGGTGGGGAGTCGTCCTCGGAGGAGGATGAGGCAGACCTATTAGATATGGAATTATCCGATGATGCTGACATGCCACCGGAAAAGCCGGCCTTCTCGGGGCTCTTCAGGCCCTCATTATTTAAGTCCCTTCTGCACAAAGCCAAATTGACCACGAAAATGGCAGATCCGACCCCGCAGGTCAATCAACCGGGTCCTTCTCAACAACACGAGGCCCTGTTCACAGCGCCCAAGCCTGAAGCAGACTTCATTCCGTGCCCGCAACTCTTTTCTGAGGTTGTCCAACATTCCTGGTCCACACCCTCCTTGTTACCTGCTCCATCAGGTCTGGACAAAAAACTTTACTGTTCAGCACCTAGTCTCCAGGATCTTCTTCAGTTGCCAACTGTAGACGCCCCCGTGGCCAATCTGACTGCTTCCTCAGTAATCTCCAACGACGTCGCCGACGGCCTGCGCTCGGAAGATCGGAAAGCTGAGTTTACCTTTCGTCGCACAGACAATGCAGCCGCCTGGGCAGTGAGGGCCGCCACCTCGGCTTCCTTCTTCAGCCGCGCGTCCCTTATCTGGCTCTGCCAACTTCAGGAGTGACTCCCTCCTGACGATTCACGCCTCCGCCAAGATGTCAACAAACTCATGGCGGCTACTGAATATATGGCGGACGCTTCGCTGAACGCCGCGAAGTTCGCTTCGCGCGCTCTGGTATCATCCGTTACATCGCGCCGTTTATTATGGCTTAAAAATTGGAGGGCTGATGCGAAGTCCAGATGGCGCCTGGCCTCAACCCCGTACAAGGGTTCTCGCCTCTTTGGAGACGCATTGGACCCCATCCTTGTGGAGGACAAGGATAAACGAAAGGTCATGCCATCCTCATATAGAAGAACCAATCGTAAATCCTCGTCTTATTCCACCAGGCAGCCCTTTCGCAACGATGCAGGACCCTCCGGGTCCTTCTCTTCCAGATCCTATTCCCAAGGATTCGATCGACCTTTCGACAGGCCTTCCTTCAGAGATCGAGGACGCAAGGCTCCTGCGCCCAAGCGGCCCTTCCGAGGTATGGGCACCCGTGCCTTCAGAAGAGGAAAATGACTACACTCACCTTCCCATTGGCGGCCGTTTGACCCATTTTCTTTCCCAGTGGGAGGTTTCAACAACGGACGCCTGGGTACTCCAAACGATCCGTCTAGGCCTTACCCTGGAATTCCGTTCCCGTCCTCCCTCTCGCTTCATCCAATGCCCTCTCTCATCCAATTTGGCCAAGCGTCAATTGATGGAGGCAGAGATCCATCACGTGCTCCAAATCCAGGCCGTAGAACCGGTTCCCCTCCAACATCGCGGGACCGGCTTTTACTCGATTTTCTTCCTGGTCCCCAAGGCGTCGGGTGGCCACAGGGGCATATTAGACCTAAAGAGACTGAATGACTTTATCATCTACCATCAGTTCAAAATGGAGTCTCTCCGCTCGATCCTGGCTTCTATTCGACCATCGGACTGGATGACATCTATCGATTTGAAAAAGGCGTACCTCCACGTGCCCATACGACGATCCCATCATCGTTACCTCCGCTTTGCCTACAACAACAGGCATTTCCAATACAGGGCTATGCCCTTCGGCCTCTCCTCCGCCCCCAGGACCTTTACGAAGCTCCTGGCAGCAGTGGCAGCCCACCTACGTCAACATCCGGTTCGGCTCCACTGCTACTTGGACGATATCCTGGTGCTCTCCCCTTCCCCGGCCCGGGCCTCTCGGGACCTAGGAGTGGTGTGTCGCTGTCTTCGTCACCATGGCTTCTCTCTCAACATCCCGAAGAGCCAATTGCAGCCCACTACTCGAATCCTTCACCTCAGGACAGTAATAGATTCAGTGAGGGGCCAGGTGTTCCTGTCACCGGACCGGTGCTCCAGTCTCCAGTCATTAACATCCCAGGTCCTTTCCTCTCGGAGGGTGACATTGCTGCTCCTGTCCCGACTTCTCGGCAAAATGATATCCTGCCTGTCCGTCGTCCCTTGGGCGAGGTTTCACTCCTGCCAGCTCCAATGGTTCCTCCTCCCCTTTCAGAGAGCCAGAAGAAGCAACTCTTCCGCACAGGTATCCCTCCCGCCAGAGGTCTCAAGGTCTCTCCTCTGGTGGTCTTCCCAGAGTCTACAGCAGGGCTGCTATTTCCAGAATCTACAGTGCCTGGTAGTGACAACGGACGCCAGCCTGACGGGATGGGGAGGTCATCTTCTCTCTCACGTCGCCCAGGGTATGTGGTCAACAGAGGATCGTCGCAAAGGGATCAACTGGCTGGAGCTCCGCACGATTTGCCTCTCCCTCCAACGTTTCCAGCAGATCGTGTCGGGGCATCATGTCCTGATACGCACGGACAATGTAACAGCGAAGGCACACGTGAACCACCAAGGGGGACCCGCTTGGGTCCACTCATGGAGGAAACAACTCTACTTCTGATCTGGGCGGAGGTGCATGTCCTGTCCCTGACAGCGAAGCACATCGCCGGGACCACGAACATCAGAGCGGACTGGCTCAGCAGGCAACACCTGGACCATGCCGAGTGGCGCCTACACCCGGATCTGTTCGCCGAAATCGTTCAAAGATTCGGCATGCCTCTGGTCGATCTGTTTGCCAGCCGCGACAACACACACCTTCCCAGGTTCTTCACCCGGTATCGGTGTCCCCGGGCGGAAGGTGTCGACGCGCTCGCCTCTCCCTGGCCCAGAGGTCTCCTCTATGCCTTTCCCCCTCTACCACTCCTTCCTCGTCTGCTCCACAGAATAATAGCAGACAGGGCCGACGTCATTCTTGTCGCACCCCATTGGCCACGGAGGTCCTAGTTTGCGGACTTGATAGACCTGTCGATAGCACGGCCATGGCGGATACCAGAGGACAAGGTCGTCCTGAGCCAGGGGGTCATTCTGCACCCAGATCCCCAATGGTTGCAGTTAACCACCTGGCGCTTGAGCGGATCTTGCTAAGGAGAATCAACGTGCCTAGCAATGCGATTCCCACTATTCAGGCATCCAGGCGGCCGTCTATGTGCCGCATTTACAACGCAACTTGGACTTCCTTTTGTTCCTGGTGTGCCAAATCCCACCTGGACCCGACGTCTGCATCCATTCCTGAAGTGTTGGGATTCCTCCAGGAAGGTCTGGACAAGCACCTCGCGCCTAACACTCTTCGTCGCCAGGTTGCTGCACTGAGTACCGTCCTTTCTGCCTCTGCGACCCTTCCTCTCTTGCAGGATCCGACGATTCACGACTTTCTTCAAGGAGCAGCCAACTTGCGTCCACCAGTTATTCATCGCTATCCGACCTGGGATTTGTCTCTGGTCCTTCAGGCCCTCATGCATTCCCTGTTTGAGCCACTCGCTTCCATCAGCCTCCGTTTTCTGACACTCAAAGTGACGTTTCTGGTCGCAATTACTTCTGCCTGCCGTATATCTGAACTAGCGGCTTTTCCGTAAGAAGCGACCTCTGTGTCTTTCACACAAATGGTACTAAGTGGTACTAAGACTAGACCCTTCATTTCTGCCTAAAGTAAATTCCGCATTCCATCGAGCCCAGGAATTAATCCTACCGGACTTCTGCCCGGAACCTCGACATCCTCGGGAAGCAAACTGGCACCTCTTACCCGTCCGACGGGCTCTGCGCAGATATATTAAGCGAACGGAGCATTTCCGAAAATCTGAATCGCTCTTCGTTTCATTTCTGCCCGCCTCCATGGGCCGGAAGGTCTCTTCTACAACTATTGGGAGATGGATTAAATCCTGCATCTCCAGGGCTTATTCGGCTCGGAACAGACCGGTTCCACAGAGAATCCTTCCACACTCCACCAGGAGCGCCGCCACCACGGCCGCCTGGGCCACTAATGCCTCCATTTCCGACATCTGCAGAGCGGCAACCTGGTCATCCTTAAATCCCTTCTTCAGGCACTACAATGTGGACTCCTTTGCCTCGGCGGAGGCATCCTTTGGTCGCCGGGTGCTCCAAGCTGTACGCAACTCTTCAGACGACGTGCAGCAGCCAGTTCCCCTCCCTGTCTGAACTTGCTTGGGTAAATCCCGAAGCTTTGGATTCTCCAAGCTGCGCGTTGGAGAAAGGACGTTGCTTACCTGAACGTCCCTTCTCGACGTGCAGCTGGAGAATCCAACCCACCCAGCTTGGCTGCTGAACATTTCTTCCTTACGCTCTACTGCTCCTTACTTCGTGAACAAAACTGGGACTCTGTTGAGCAAGTGGGCGTGTCTGAAGAGAATTCTCTTAAAGGAACACACTCAGTGTAGGCTACCCAACTACTGAACTACCCGAAGCTTTGGATTCTCCAGCTGCGGGTCGAGAAGGGACGTTCAGGTAAGCAACGTCCTTTCCCACCCCACTCCAGGGGAAGGATATTGCAAAATGCCCATTCCTTCCCCACTCCAGGGGAAGGATGCTGCAATATCCTCATTCCCTTCTAACTCCTGGGGGAAGGATACTGCAAAATCCCCATTCCCTCCTCATTCCTGAGGGAAGGATATTGCAAAATCACAATTTCCACCCCACTCTGGGGCCAGCCAGAGGTGGTATTTGCCAGTTCTCTGAACTACTCAAAATTTCCACTACCGGTTCTCCAGAACCTGTCAGAACCTGCTAAATAGCACCACTGATTTAATGTAATCCATTCTTTTTTCCATCCTGCAATATTTACTGGCTGCCAAACAGCTCCAAATAATAGCACCCTTGAGCTTAATGAGGGGCAGGGTCTTCTGTAAATATTTCACTTTTTTTTTCTCCAAACGTCTCCCATGCAGTTATAGAGTGGGTCCAGGAGGCCGTCCAGGCCCAAAACAGGGCCTCCGGAGTTGTCCAGGAGGCCTTCCAGGCCCAAAACAGGGCCTCTGGAGTGGTCCAGAAGGCTGTCCAGGCCCAAAACAGGGCATCCAGAGTCGTCCAAGAGGCCTTCCATGCCCAAAATGGGGCCTCCAGAGTGGTCCAGAAGGCCATCCAGGCCCAAAACAGGGCCTCTGGAGTGGTCCAGGAGGTCGTCCAGGCCCAAAATGGGCCTCTGGAGTGGTCCAGGAGGCCCTCCAGGCCCAAAATGGGGCCTCCGGGGCTCCAGGAGGCCATCCTTGACTCAGAAGTTTATAAAAGTAAGGAAAAGTAAAATATTTTACCTTTCAGGCTTGCAGGATTCTGCTACTATAGCCTGTGTCAATAATTTATAGTTCTAGTCTTCCTATGGAGTCAGTTTCTTGATCTGGTCTCTCATAAGGTGATCAAGTAGATCAAGTAAGTATTAAAAAAACCACCATGTCTGCGGAGGTACGTTCCCGTGTCAGGCCCACCATGGCCACTCCACCATGCCCATGCCCTTGGCCACGCCCCCCCCCCAACCCAGCCCTCCAAGGTCAAACCCAATCCTGATGTGGCCTTCAGTGAAAATTTAGTTTGACACCCCTGCTCTATACCATTTTGGACAAATGGGTGTCCAATCTCTTCTTGAAAACTTCCAGTGATGGTGCACTCACAACTTTTGGAAGCAAGCCAGTAGAAATTTGTCTTGGCCTTTCAGATTTTGCCTTGATGTCAACAATTACATAAAACTGAAGTCAAGACACAGTCTAAAAAAATCCAAAAAAAAGTTTCCTTTTGTAAATAGTTGAAATTTTTAGCCAGATTGATTTAGCCAATTTGAGCAAGTTTTGTAGCCTTTTGCCTGCTTCATTAGGAGAAAACTATCTTCATTTTCCAATTATTTAGGCATCTGCTTAGAAGAGCACTTGATAGTTGAAAACAGGCAGAACAGCAGTCACAACCTGAGAAGTTTAAAGGGTGAAATTATTTGTTCATTTATAGAATTGCTTTCATCTGGGCAACTGAAGAGGTCAACAGCGCAATTATTTTTTGACACCTGTTTGGGGGGGGGGGGAGAGTGGATCTACTGAAAGGGTGTCCCAGCTTTTATATCTGCTGCATTCCTTTGTATCACATAGACTAATTCAGCAGCATATAACATCCTGTTAAAAAATAGAATTGCATCAGATATATACTATATACATAGCTGATAAAATGATTGTCAGTAATCTAGTTTAAGTCAGTTTATAGAGTTGTAACATTATCACTTTAACAAAACTCTTTTGCATTCATCCAAGATAACCTAAATTATGCAGTAGTTGAAATAACACTTAATTACCCTCTATCATATAATCACTATTTATATTAATCACTTCAGAGGTGTACTACAGGTTCATTCATTTAAATACCCTGTTCTAGAGAAATGTACTAACCAAACTTTTAGGTTCATTCCTTACTCTGTCTTTAAAATCTCAGAGGTTTGCAAATACTCTCTAGTCAGAATTTAGAAAAAAATTATCTAGTGCCCTAAAGGCATTTCCTAGATCTGATTTGCTTTTGCAATGAAGTACTGTACTTACTTCTGGTTCTCTAATTTTCCTTTTAAGTTTAAAAAAAAACAAAAAACTGAATATTTTCAGCAGACTGTGGCTCCTGAAATCAAACTCTTCTATAGACATTTGCTCTTGTAAAATAAAGTTTCGATTTAGTTGACCTATGGTTTGATGTTACTTTATTTGAGATTACTTGATGGTAGTTTTCAAGATAATTCAATCCATGCATGTTTGTTCAAATATAAGTATTGCTATTACAGTACAGCAAACTCCTGGGTGTGGAATTTTAATTCCCCAGAAGAATTGCTCAAAACATTTGAAAGTGATGTTTTGCAAAGCATCTTAGCTTGAGTTAATGCTTTCTTCCTTCATTCTTTGATAGGTGCCTGGAGCTGCACTGAGAGAGCAGTTCCTGCTTCTTTCCAGATATGTGTGCATGCATAAAACCCAAGTGCCATGTGCACACTGATAGTCCCAACAGAAATGTTGTCTTTTCAGGTGGATGTATTTGCAGACAAAAGGAAAAACATTCAAACAGCCAAATCATACTCTCCAAAGATTCCATCAGGTAGATGGCTTTGTTCAAATAGCCTGATTTAAAGGACTTTTCTTCCTTTATAATACTTTTCACAGCCCAGCTCTATAATATGGGGATTGTTTAACTTCAGTGGGAGAAAAAAATAAGTTCTGGATTTAATGTAATTTTGCCTATTCAAAACTCTATCTATCTATCTATCTATCTATCATCCATCTAACCATCCACCCACCCACCCATCCATCATCTATCTATTATCTATCTATCTATCTATCTATCTATCTATCTATCTATCTATCTATCTATCCACTCACTCACTCACTCACTCACTCACTCCACTATAGTATTACATCCAGTCCTGAAAGCTGTGGGTCTTATCCTAAGGTAACATCTAAGAAAGAAAAAGAAAATAACTCCAAATATATACACAAAAGTTAAAATAAAACATGTGGAAACTAGAAAATGCTCCAAAATATACATGCTGGTTATTAAGTAGGGAATTTCCCACATATAACCCTCTAATCACAACAAAAGAGGCTAAGCTTTCTGTTTTCCATGTCATTCTTTGGAAGGCAACTTCCTGATCCATGCAACAGAGATGTTTGAGTGAAAAAAAGAAAGAAAGGTGGCTATACATCCCTGAAGGGCATACGGCACAGTGAGTTTTCCATGGTATGTGATTATGCCCTAGCGAGACAGATGGGTGGCTGTAAATGAAGTATTGTACCATTTCCCCCTGAGACATATGAAGCTGTGTCCTTCCCTTAGATCTTCTGTCATGGTAGTGCACACAATTAGCTACAGAATATTAGTTGCCTTGCTGGATGCAAGTCAACATCTTTCCATAAAATAGAGCAGCATGAGAAAACCTTTTTGGCGGATCAAAAGACATCAGTACATATTTGGCTCTCAGCCCGCAGAGATTTTTTTGTGGATTTTTTAAAAAGACTTGCAGTAAATAGGTGACCTGGTTCACACTGACAAGACTTGTTTTGAGGGAGATAGGCAGGTTCAAGCAGCACATTTTAGAAGGCCATAAAGAACAGGAAAAGAGAACAAATTAAGCTGCCTCTCTGGGCAATTCTTAAGAGGACTCTTGTAGCCCCATAGTTTAGACCAGGGTTGTCAAACTCGCAGGCCACGGGCCGGATGCGTCACGCAGGCCACACCCACACCCAGTTTAGCGAAGGGGAAAAAAGTCCCGATATGTCATGTGACGACGCCGTGACGATGTGAGTTTGACAGCCCTGTTCTAAACTACTGAAGAACACTAAGCGAGACTGAAGGACACTAAACGAGCCAAAAAGAATTACAAGCTACCCTGGGATATGGAGATTTTTTTTAAAATAGTTGTTTTACAGCTGGGTAAGAAATTAGATGGAATTCTATTACCGCAGCTTTTCTCTCTACCATCATCAGTAAAGGAGACAAGAGATTGATTTTAAATAATGGAAGCAAGATCATTATATAAACAGTGTTTTTATAGAAATCTACTACTTAATGAAATGGAACTAGTGCATCCATGTTAATAAGCAGAGGGTAAAATGTGATTGTTCTTTTGGCATAAAAAAAAAAAGTTTTCTGCCTATTCAGTACACAGCTCTCTCCCGGTTGCTGAGTGATTTGAATTTGTACGCATTTACATATTTTTTCTTGTTTTTGTAGTCGAATATTATAATAGAGTATTGATTTTTTTCCCCACTGAATTACCAGTGTGCCAATGTCCTTGCGCCTTCGTGCATTCCAGATTTCTGAAGAAATCTACATGTTTGCTGATCTGTAAACTTCCCTAAGTGAAATGATCATGCTAGGGATTGGTAGATTGGTAGAAGCAAGGAGAGCTGCTTGTTGTAAGGCAAGAGGCATGGCCCAGCAATCTCTTCAAATTACACAGTATTCCTTAATATACATTTGCTTTTGTATGTAGTTGTATTTAGCCTTAAGGACATCTTTTTCCTAGTACAAGTCTCTATTGAAAAAACACTTGGTATACTTTAACAATAGCATTTATAACTATTGTATGCAGTTCACATACATCTGTTTTGTTCTGCAAGGCAGTGCTGTACTGAATAAGCTGTCACTGTATCTCACTCATTAACGGATAATTAGAACTGCAGAAAAATGGATCCTTCCGTTGAGGATCTGTATACTGCACAAGTCAAAAAGAGGGCTGTGAAAATATCTACAGACCCCTAGCATCCTGGACATAAACTGTTTCAACTCCTTCCCTTAAAATGATGCTATAGAGCACTGCACACCAAGACAACTAGACACAAGAACAGTTTTTTCCCGAATGCCATCACTTTGCTAAACAAATAATTTCCTCAACACTGTCAAACTATTTACTAAGTCTGCACTACTATTAATCTTCTCATTGTTCCCACCACCCATATCCTTCCATTTATGACTGTATGACTGTAATTTTGTTGCTTGTATCCTTACAATTTATATTGATATTGTTTCCTGATTGCTTATTTGTACTCTATGACTATCATTAAGTGTTGTACCTTATGATTCTTGATGAACATATCTTTTCTTTTATGTGCACTGAGAGCATATGCACCAAGACAAATTCCTTGTATTTCCAATCACATTTGGCCAATAAAAAATTCTATACTCTTCTATTCTATTTTGGAAATATTTGACAACCATTTATACAGGTGTACATTGCTTAAATAAATGGGCTGTTTTCACTCTGATAATGCAATTTGTGATTGTTGCGTTTAGAAATAATTTCTGCACTTATAAGAATTTAACTTTCAGAATTAAGGTTAGGAAATATCCTTTCTTCCCCCTCCCCCCATGCAACGAAGATACTTTTTAGAATTTTCTTTCGTATCTTCATATATGATATTTCTGCTTAATTAATTGCTACTAATCCCAATTGATTTATTTCTATTTTTATGCAAGTCTAGTTGAAATCAAATTGAAATTTTAGGGTTTTCTCTCTCTCATCAATATAGTAGAAGCTTGTTCATGAAAGCATTTATATGTTTTGAATGCATTTGTAATTTATTTTTTAAAAAAGCAACCCTCTTAAACTAGTTACTTTTATTTTTCTGGGGAATACTAATTGTTATCATGCCAGTCTGCCCCATAAGTGTAAATTGTCCTAATGCTTAGTTGCTTATTAATATTTTGCAATTTATTTACAGCATTGCAATCATTAGATAAAGATGATTAATGTTCGGAGATCAGTTTGTGATACCGCCCAGTGGTGAAATCTGAACCGGTTTGCCACCGATTCGCTGGTTGCGCATTTGCGCTGTGCACCAAAAGCACACTGCATGCGCATATGCAACATGCGCCAAATGTGTGCTATGCGTAGAAAAAGAAGACTTTCCTAAGTAAGTAGAACAGCGAGGGGGGGGAACAGCTGTGCCGCGTGATTTAGCTTCGCTAGAAAGCAGGATTTCCTGCTTTCTAGCAAATATAAACAGTGCGGCACAGCTGATTGTTGGAAAAAAATTTTTAAACTACTGGTTCACCCAAACCGGTAGATTTTATCACTAACGGTTTGCCCGAATTGGAGCGAACCAGTAGCATTTCACCCCTGATTCCCCCCCTTTCCACTAATTAATGATCTGAATTTGGATCAGCTCAGAGTCGCCCTGTTCAATGTTCATTTGCATTGGTGGAGGGCATTAGAGCAGTTCTGCCCCATTCTCTTCCTGATTTTTCTGTATTCAGCTGGGGAATTTGATGGATTGGTACCCACACACTTAATTGAACAAGAGTCCTTATTTAGTTCCAGGATTAGTCTGAGAAGCATGCTGGTTTTGAGCCAATCAAAAAATCTTTCTTCAGATGAATGCATTGAAACCAAGGAAACCATGTGTAATGGTATGTGCGAAACACCTTGAGAGACAGGGCAAAAGTAAATGCTGCTTGGGAATGGTCTGATAAGAGAAAGCATGGCTTGCAGCAGAGAAAAAAAAATTAGAAGGGATCCTCCTTAGCTTCTCAGATTGTTAAGGAGATGATGGGAGATTTTTCTTTCAGGTTTATACGGTTCTGTTAATGATAAAGTAAAGTTAGTCCATATGATGTTTCCTGTCTGGTTTACCTGGAAAGCTGACATCAAAAGAAGGTGATACTCACTTAGGCCATCCAGTTCAACCAAACCAACACGGGTATCAGAAGTTAGCAGCCAGGACACAGAATATAGTTACAATATATATGAGCCACGGTGGTTAGAGTGCAGTACTGCAGGCTACTTCTGCTGACTGCTGGCTGCCTGCAATTTGGCAGTTCAAATCTCACCAGGCTCAAGGTTGACTCGGCCTTCCATCCTTCCAAGATGGGTAAAATGAGGACCCAAATTGTTGGGGGCAATATGCTGACTCTGTGAACTGCTTAGAGAGAGCTGTAAAGCACTTGAAAAGGAGTATATAAGTCTTAAGTGCTATTTCTATATAGTTTCCCAGAGACTAAAATGAAATCTGGAAGGGGGGGAAAAAAAAGAAAGAACTTGATGAGAACAATGTTAGGAAAGAATTTAGCCTCCCACTTTGCAATGCCATTTCTCCAGTCAAAGTCGACGAGTAGCTAATGTGCAGTCTTTTATTGAAGAGCACTTAAGTACCTTTTTTTTTTTTTTTTTTTTTGAGATAGTTTGTCTTAAGTGTGAAGTGCAGGGGAACCAAGCCAGCTGAAAGGCAAGGCTATCCGCAGGGAGTAGTGCCAGTTTTTGCTGCTAGAAACTCACAATTTTCCACTGGAAACCTGCCCTTAGGTGAGCTATCTACTGCAGATAGTTTCAGAGCCACAGAAATACAGGTTAACGCTTCCCCAACTTCTCTGAATCGTTCTGTCGTTCTACCACACAGCTTCTAGCAAGACTGTCGTTCTGAAGATGGATCATTGATTTAGCTTGACTTTTCTATGAATCACCGTGCTCTGCATTGGCAGGCAAAGGCAGCCTTCGCTGTTCTTTGATGATTGCATGCTGGGCTGTACAATACCTGCATATTGATGGAATTGCCGGCACTCTAGAAGCTTATCACATCCAAGATGAGTCCCCTTAAGCAGTGACAGGAGCGGGGAAGGGGAAGCCAGAGTCACAGTTACATGAACAAATCATGTCATGTTCTCTCTCTTACCCTGTTATGTCTATAGTTGGTTAATAAATGACTGTATTAAATGCATTATTGCATTGTAATGCGTCATACACTAATACATTCAATAGCAAGTCTTTAAGCAATAAATATACCAGGAGTCAGCAACCTGTGGCTCTGGAGCCACATGTGGCTCTTTCACCCCTCTGCTGTGGCTCCCTGTCACTCAAAATATCACAACTACCAATGTGTAACACCCACCAGCACATGATTTGTTGAGCTTTTTAACCCCCGATAGGCCAACCATGATAAATTCAAGAAAAGAAAAGTTTCAGAAGAAAACAGAACGTTTAATTCAACTACATATGCTAGTTTTGTGGCCGCTCAAGAAATAGTCAGGCACGGGAAGGATTTTGTGGCTCCCAGTGTTTTCTTTTCTGTGGGAAACTGGTCCAAATGGCTCTTTGAGTGTTTAAGGTTGCAGACCTCTGGAATATACCAAAGTATATTACATACACTACATACATACAGAGAGAAATGTACTATGATGTGACTTTGTCTTTGCATGTCTGCTGTTTTTTTTATATTTGCAGTCAGAAGACCTTTTTCAAAAAAATTCACATTCTATGTACATATAGTTTGCGGTTTCCAAAATTAGACACATATAATTTCATCCGTCAGTTAGTTATAGTAACTCCTTCTTGTCTTTTTTCTTAAATAGGATAATGATGTCATCTTTGGTCCCCAGAACCAAGCATAGAACAGTGAAAATGTGCCATACTGTCACATTAATTTTTCATCAAACTACTTTGATTCTTGATGCATAAGAATTGTATCCATCTGGGCTCTTCTATTCGTGAAAAAGCTTAATGACAAAAAAATAAATAAAAAATAAATTGCTACACTGTTGGAATGCAAACATTTTCCATTTATTTTTATTTTTCCAAACATTATATAAAGCACCACTTACTTTGGGTCAGTATATCACATTGCGAGATGGTCAAGAGCTGACCTTTTCTTGGCTATAAATACTGTTTTGCATCTAGCTCTACATTCAAATAAATAAATAAATATCCATTATTTTGGTGATCATTTAGTAGCCAAAATTTGGCATTAGATTTGATAGCAACAGCAAGAGGGTTTCACAAATATCACGTCTGCAGCAGCTGCAATCATGTGTTGTGGCCTGTCAGTGGCCTGTGCAGATTGTAGCTGATTCCGACAACGAAAAGGCTGGTGTGGTGCTGCGCCACCAGCCTATGCAGCTGGTGCTTGAGTCAGACAGTGAGGAGGCTGGAGAATATGTGGTGCCAGAGGCAGGGATTCAGCCAGGGCCTTCAGAACCTCCAGAAGCTCCTTTAAGTGAAGAGGACGAAGGGGAGGAGCCTCTTCTCAATGCACAGGCGCGCAGAGCTGCCAAAAGGCAGGAGTGGCTCCTCAGGAGGAGGTCTCCTCGAGAGTAAGGCTTGGGGCTAATTGGCCACTCCCTTAGCCTATTTAAGGAGGAACGCCGCTTGCAGCAAGCTGTAGGGAACAACTTTAGTTCAATCTCCTTTGCATCTGGATTCTCTGCAAAATTGTTTCTGGGCTTTCTGCCAACTCTAGTAAGACTGTGATTACCTTATCTTAGAATTCTGGTAGGCTGTTAAGACAGTTTATTAACAGCCTTTGGTTGATAAAGACTAAGTTATTTGAGTAAAATAAGCTTTGTATAGCGTTTGTGTGTGCTGCGTTCTTTGGGGTCCATAGCTGGGGCAGAACATCATGAAAAGAACAGACAAGGCATTCTTTTACCCTGACATATGTTTTATAGTACAGTTCTAGATGAAATCTCCCTTGATATTTTCACTGTTGACATCAGCCACCATACTCCATGTGCAAATGGTAAAGCAGCTATTAGGAGAATGGGATTCAACTCTCTTGCTATAAGTTAACCTTCACTTTATGGGATTTTACAAAGTAAAATGTTCCTTCCGGTGGTGGGATTCAACCGATGTAACAACCGGTTCGCTTTGCGCGCGCTTCGCAAGAAATCTGCGCATGCACAGTACATTTGAAAATAGCACCTTCTACTGCAGCTCTGGTGAATAAAACAGCTGAGACGTGGCAATCCTTGCTGCCGCGCCGATCAGCTGGGCTTCAAACAAAGGAAATAAAGGTAGGTATAGCGCAGGGGTGAGCAGGCGGGCCCAGTTGATTGTTGCAGTGAACCGGTTACTCTCAGCTGATTGTCGGAGCTACCAGTATGCCAGAACCGGTCCAAACCAGCAGACACCCAAGTCTGATTGTTTCCAAATATGGCATATTCTATCCTCTTCTACTCATCCTACAGACCTCAAGCCTGAATAAGAAGCTTCTGAGACTACTCCTTGTGCTGTAACTGAATACAACTGCATAATATAAGAGCCATGGTAGCGCAATAGTTAGAATTGAGCTAACTCTGCTCATGTTGCCAGGAGTTCGAATCCCTCAATCCTGACTGACTTAGGGTTGATTCAGTCTTCCATCTTTCCGAGGTTGGTAAAAGGAGGACCCAGATTGTTGGGGACAATATGCTGACTCTGTAAACCACTTAGAGAGGGTTATAAAGCACTGTGAAGCAGTATATAAGTCTAAGTGCTATTGCTATTGCTATTGTTATACAATGAATAAATCCCTTCTAGAAGATCTAGGGTGTGGTTTATGTACATACTCTCCCTGGGACACAGCAGGTGTCAAAATTTAACCACCTGAAAAACTAAGGATTTGAAGTGATTATTATATGAATGGGAGACCACAAGGAAATTGTAGGGTGGAGTTGGAAGTTAAAATGCAAGTGGGGCAGGAATCTCTTTCTATATTGTTTCCAAGAACAACACATCAGCAAAATTTAAGGAAGAGTTGTCTTTATTGTTTGATTCAGCTATTCAGTAGTTAGCTCATGACAAATGCCTTTACTATTGCTGTTGTCAGCTTCTTATTTCAGACCAATAAGGATCTATGTCCAAAATACAGTATCTGGTGTATGTTAAATTATTACAGATCTCCAGCTTTTCATGTGGAGACTTTGCATGCGGACCTATTTTAGAGATACGGGTAAAAGATACGTTCCAGATTCAGAACTCTGAAATAATTCAGCTACAGCCAGGCTCCATCTTTGCAGTATATGCTCCAGGGGGTGATTTAACTATCAATGTATTGGAGTTCTAATTGGTAGTGATTATCTCTGGCTGTGCTGTGTTGTTGTTATTGTATGGAATAAATAACTAGGCCAGCAGAAGGAGAAAATCTGTCTTTTCTCCTGAGACGGATCCTCCTCCTTATTTATAGTAAAGCATTATTATCATTTTATTTTCTTGTCCTTTGAGGGCAGCTTCAATGAATAATTTTGGAGGTCTTTAACGCTTAATGCATACTTTTTATATAATTTATAGCTTTTATATTGGAATGTGAATGAGGTACAGCAGACATAAGCCCTTCCTTCCTTCCTTTCCTCCTCCCTCCCTCCCTCCCATCCATCCATCCTTCCTTCCTTCCTTCCTTCCTTCCTTCCTTCCTACCTACCTACCTACCTACCTATCTACCTACAAAGTATGCCTTTCTAGGTTGTTCTTATGCTGGAGTGCATCCTGCTTTATCAGCTACTGTCAAATACAAAATTTATAGAAGCACCATGGCCCAAGAGAGTAAATTCTGTTGACTGTTAGTGGCTTCGCTAATAGCTCATATTTGGGGTCAACAGAAATTTGCAGAAAACATGTTAAAGTCACAGGCCTGTGGAGACTACAGATTCCAGGAGCATTTTTCTTTTACTATTGAAGGAAGATAAATTAACTCTGGAGTAACTATTGTTAGCGTATCTATTCTGTATTGAACTGAGCTATGGTAGTAAACCTAAAGGTATAAATGTCATAGATTTAAACTTACATTATTGCTGCCTGTATCTCTGTGTATTACGAGTCCCTAACTTCTTTTTGGTACTGAAATATGTGTCCTAGTTAAATGCAGAAATCCTATTAGCATTTTGCCATTGGGGGAAAAAAATACTTTAAGATTGTTTATGCTGAGAGATTAAACTCTGGGCAGACAATCTTTGCTTAGATTGTGACTCTTTCCCAAAGTAATGCGATCAAAACAACGCTGAAGATATTTACATACATTTTTGTGGACATCTTCAAATCCCCAGATATGAAAGATGTGTTCAAGGTGAAGGACATTTTCATCCTTGAATGAAACAAGATTGCATTTAGATATAACTGGCAGTGGCCTTTTTGACACAGTAAGAAAGGAAAAGCATTTTTTCCCTCAGGCTAACATTACGCTTCTGCGTAACCAAATTATTTGTCTCTTGAAAGCCTTTGTTTTTTCCAGGTACTGTTCCTATTTTTTTGTTCTCTTGACATTTTTCAATTCACACTCCTCTCAAATATTCTTCTGTTCTTCTCCCCTATTTGTAAGAAAATGCAGACTTTTCTCTCTCCCTTGAAGCGCTTCCACTCTTCTTTGTTAATTTTGCTGCAAGAAACCACTGTAAGAGAAACTCATCTCGCTTGGAACATTATGTATTCCTTCTGCTAGAATAAGTTTGTCTCTATTGTATAAGCGACCCGGCTCTATGTTACCTTAGTCTTAAGAGAATAAAACAGCTAAGGATTCTATTCTCCAGTCATACATGTGGAGATCATGCTCCCATTTCCAAATGAGAGTTCTTACAGCTAGTATACAAAGCTGACAGTGTACCAAGTAACTTCTTGTTTGTGAAGCATTTTTATTCAATATTGTTCTCAGTTGGGCGCAAGGAGCTACATGATCATTGATTTTCATGAATGAAGTTCCACTCTTTCGCATCCAGTAGGATGGGCTTAGTGGTTGAGAATGTAAGTTACATGTTCATGTTATTTTGGGTTAGGGTCAGGGGTGGTATTCACTTACCTTCCCTACTGGTTTGCAAATGTGTGTGCGCCATCTTCCCTGCACGTGCATGGTCTTTTGTGCATGCACAGAGCCTCGAAAACATGGAAAAATGGGACGTCATGACATCCATGCAGGTGGGCAGGGCATCCTGCAGTCGCCCCTACTGGTTTGCCAGAACCGGACAGAACCGGCTGAATACCACCACTAATTAGGGTAGGGTAGGGTAGGTTAGATTGACACAATCACAATGTCATTCTTTAAAGCACTGATCCATATTTTACATTAGAAGATACCAGCCCTTATAGTGGTCCAGGAAGTACTGCACATCCTTGGATTCCTATTACTTGCAGATTATAAAATTATAACAGAATGTAATTAACCTTCCTTGGAGAATTTGCTACCGGTACATATAGTGCTTTTATGGGTGTGAAACACTCATGTTATCTTGGGGAACCTTGGACTGCAATCTTGCTGAAGTACAAGTACATCCTAGTTTGAGATGGCTGTTGGAAGTTCAGCAGATCTTCATTTGCAGATCTATTTTGCAAACGATCGTTCATAGACATACTCCTACGAATGAAGTAATAAGACAATATCCACTTATTACTTTACTCTTAGAAGTATATCTATGAATGATCATTTGCAAAATGGTTAGTTTTGCACTTATAAACTCTGTGTAACCACCATTTGACTGTTCCTCTCTTAATTAATGTATCTTAATCTGTTCTGGAAAAAGGTAATTGAAGCATCATAAGTTATTGCTATTTATGTTGGCTTTTTTCTGCTCAGAGAATTACAGCACAAAGTGAGCCATTAATTGGGCAATTGCATTCAGTAAACCTTTTAAAACCGGAGATATATAGTAGATTGTGTTAAGTAAATTTATTTGAAAATATGAAGGGAATTCTTTGGTAAATTGTGTTTTCAGAGAATTGGTCTAACTCTAGTAAAAAGTTATTTTGCCTTGGTATCCTTATTCAACAGATTTTTTTAACTTGAAGAATCCTTCATCTATGACTTTACTAACTTGTAATAGAGAATTGTCTTTCCCAGCAGAAATGTTCATTTAATTAGCAAAAATATTTTAAAGCAGAGGGAAGCTTTCAAGAATAATCTTCTTAGAGTGCCAGGAGAACCAATTTTAAGATAGATGTCATACACATTCAGTTCTATCTTGTGACTTCTAATTGCTTGGTTGTGACAGGGGCGTTTCCTCAGCCACATTAATGTGCTTTCTTCCCATCTTTGGGCCAAGAAGAACACATTGACATAAACTGTGCTATCCTCACAATTTGGGGATTCCTTGCTGTCTTTTTTCTCCTGTGGTAGGAAAACCAAATTCCATTTGAGGGGAACACCTGGGTTGTGCGCGTGTGTCTCTGTGTGTGTGTGTACGTGCGCATACTGCATATTTCTTCTAATAGGACTATTGATCTCTCAGGAGCTGCTGCCATCTAGAGGTCTCCCAGGAGATTGATCATCCTGTCAGAGAATTAGAAGATCAATACTTAGATCAAGCAAGCCCTGCCTCAAAAGTCTGGTTTGGAATATAAAGCAGAGAACCTCTGTGTGATTGTGGCTTTAGATCTTTCTTTCCTTCCTCTTTCCTGAAGCCAGTTTCCCAACAAATAAATGTTCATTAGGCAACAACTTTCTTTTATCCTCCATCCTCATCCCATGTACTGAGTGTATAGCTGTGGGGGCGTAGCATGCTCTCCTACTTTATTGTCTCCCTAACACACATACACACCAGAGACGCAAATAATAGAACCAGCAAGCAATCATGATTTGATATCTAGTGTAAGGAGAAAAATAGCTGTGACAGTTTTTTCAGACATAAAATTTAATTGGCCAGAGTGCTCAGTGGCTGTACAGGAAGGGGACATTTCCAAAGTAGGAATTGTCCAGCCAGCGACAGGTGAGAGATTGCTGTTCCTCACTGTACATTGCTAGATCTCTCCTTGAAAGTACCTAAGATTGTCTCCATGAGAAGATTTCTGTCAGGAACACTACTTCCAAATGAGAACAGATAAGATGGCTGTGAGTTTTAGTTCTACAGAGGAATTATTGAGTCTTTCATCTGTACCCCTATAACTGTCTGGTTTGGTTCTGCAATCCAAGAAGACAGACATAGACTTCAGAAGATAATTAGATCTGCAGAAAAAAAAAATACTACCAACCTGTCTTCCACTGAGGACTTGTATAGTGCACGAGTCAAAAAGAGGGCTGTGAAAATATTTACAGACCCCTTGCTTCCTGGACATAAACTGTTTCAATTCCTACCCTCAAAATAATGCTATAGAGCACTGCACACAGAACAACTAGATACAAGAACCGTTTTCCCTGAACACTATCACTCTGCTAAACAAATAATTCCCTCAACACTGTCAAACTATTCACTAAATCTCCATTACTATTACTATTAATCTTCTCATTGTTCCTATCGCCCATCTCCTCCCACTTACGACTGTATGACTGTAACTCGTTGCTGTATCCTTACAATTTATAGTGATCGTTTCCTAGTATGATTCAATTGCTTATTTGTACCCTATGACTATCACTAAGTGTTGTACCTTATTCTTGATTAATGTATCTTCTCTTTTTATGTACACTGAGAGCATATGCACCAAAGACAAATTCCTTGTGTGTCTAATCACACTTGGCCAATTAAGAATTCTATTCTATTCTATTCTATTCTATTCTATTCTATTCTATTCTATTCTATTCTATTCTATTCTATTCTATTCTAAGCATAAACACTGACTTACTTGCTTCTCTATCTACAAATCTAGAGTGCAGCAAAAATGGAAAAACTGTCTCATGTGTTCCATATATATATATATCAAAAAAAAAAATTATTCCATGACAAACATGGTGGAAGATATCAAGGAAAAGAAACCTGGAAGTTTGGACTGAAGTGTCAATATGCAGATGGCACTTAACAATTTGAGTGTTATAGCAATTTGAGTGTTATAGTTACAGTTATAGCATTATAACATTTCGGCTTATATACCGTCTCATAATGCCTTAGAGCTCTATGGGCAGTTTACAATGTAAGCATTATTTGCATATTGCCCCCAACAATCAAGATCCTTATTTTGCTGACCTTAGAAAGATCTGAAAGGCTGAGTCAACCTTGAGCCCCATCAGGATCGAACTCCGGGCTGTGGGAAGAGTTTGCCTGCAGTACTGCATTTTAAACACTGCTCCACCAGGACTCATACATCCCTTTTAGCTTGTTTCCCACCAAATTGTTGAACTTCTAAACTAGTGTTGAACAAATGTTGATTGGAAGAAGGTAAATAAGCTGAAGTGTAACCTAGATAGAATTAAAATGGAGGAAGAGAGGAGGTTATATATCAACCAACCATGTTGTAAATTTCCATTTAAGACCTTGTTTATCATGTTATATACCTCCTAGGACAGAGATTCATTAAAGAAGCTTACCATTTGTTTCTTTTTTACAAGATAGATAAAGCCCAACTGTGACATGATTTTAAGAGTTACCTGTACACTTCTGACATCTTTTATAATGTGAGGCAGTTTTTAAAGATAGTTGGGAAATATCAAGAGGTGAAGAATGTCACCTAGACACTGATGGGTAGCAGGGAGTTGTTATTTATTACATTTGCATTATTCCAGTGCCTTCCACAGCTCTTGGAGTGTCAGCTCATTGAATTTTAAATCTCAAGAGTGCTTTTGGACAAGGTGACTTGAAAGAATTTGGGAGAATTGGTATATCCTTACCTGTCCATAACTTATGGACACTGGTAATTACTCTAAAACAGGGAAACAGGGAAATTATACTTGTGTACTTTAGAAACTGTGCTATTCTACTTGTGAAGCCTTCATTAGGCTAAGGAACAATAAATTATCATTTGAAGAACTAATTTGGTTTCTTGCTATAGCCTGAAATACTAGCTTATTTTTTCATAACAAATTTATGTGGATTATATGACCAGAACAGTGAGATCAATTAACCAGTGGAACAGCTTGCTTTCAGAAATTTTGGGTGCTTCATCACTGAAGGTTTTTAAGAAGAGACTGGACAACTAGTTGTCTCAAATTGTAACAATCTCTGCTTGAGCAAGATCACCAAGCAATAGCAATAGACTTATATACCGCTTTACAGTGCTTTACAGCCCTTTCTAAGCGGTTTACAGAGTCAGCACATTGCCCCCAACAATTTGGGTCCTCATTTTACCCATCTTGGAAGGATGGAAGGCTGAGTCAACCTTGAGCCTGATGGGATTTGAACTGCCAAATAACAGGCAGTTAGCAGAAGTAGCCTGTAGTACTGCACCCTAACCACTGTGCCACCAAGGTCCCTTCTAGCGTTATTCTGCTAGATTGGTGTTGCTTTATGAATATAATTTGTGTTTCCATTAAACACTAAAAAGAATATGTACTAATTAGAAAAATGTGTACATATGCTTACATTTATCCACAATTAGTACTTCCTGAAATAAACTCATATTTTCATATTTTGCCACCCATCTTGCAGTGAGATGGGTGGCAAACAAATGCAATAAATATAAATTTAGGAATAATGTGCAGGATTGGGGAGCTGAGTAAAAAAACCACAGAATTGCATCCTGAGAATAACAGTAGACACTCTTTTGTCCCTGAATAGCCTCAAAGAATTCAGAACTGAACAAAATATTTTGGAACTTCAGGTAAAGGAACTTGTTCACTACAGTGGATCCTCAGCAATTTCTTTTTAAAATTTGATTTATATGCCGCCCTTCTCCAGAGACTCAGGGCGGCTTACAGTGCGTTAAACAATAGCCTTCATACTTTTGTATATTTTATACAAAGTCAGCTTATTGCCCCCACAAACTGGGTCCTCAATTTACCTACCTTAGAAAGGATGGAAGGCTGAGTCAACCTTGAGCCTGGCAAGATTCAAACTTACTTTAATTGCAGACAGCTGGTGTTAAATTACAGTGCTTTAGTCTGCAGAGCTATTCAGGCTCCTTTTATAATATTTATAATATAATAATCATGCACCTACACAAGAGGCAGATCTGTTGGTCTCTCCTGTGCCTGCTAGCTGGCTCCCAATGATCTCCCAATGACAACCAGAATGGCAGTTGAATCTTACGTGAACAAGGGGGATCAGCTAACAGCAAATCACATGTGATAAGTAACTGTACTTTCCAAGGCTTTCCTTGCTTATATCATACAAACCAGATCAGGACTTCAAAAACCTGAATGGCTGCTAGATGCCAACAGAAACGGTAGAGTTTTCTAGCATTCATTGTTACTGTTCAGTGATCATCTGACTGACTGCTGCCATTCAATGATCATCTGAGGTTTTGCAGTCCAGATCTGTTGTGTGTAAACTACAGCAAGGCTGAATATGCAGCATCTGTCAGGCTTGCACATTTGTCAGGATGGGAGATTGTGTATCGCAATGCAAACCCAGCTCTGTGCTCTGCCTGCCATCTCTCTAATGCCATGATGGCGAACGTATGGCACGTGTGCCAGAGGTGGCATGCAGCACCCTCTCTGATGGCACGCGAGCCGTCGCCCCAGTTCAGGTCTGCTGCGCATGCACACGCGCCTCCCGCCGGCCAGCTGGTCTTCGTGTCTTTGCCATGCATGTGGGGTGCCGTGCGTGCATGCGGGGGGTGGGGTCACGTGCACATGGGGTCGGGGCGCATGCGTGGGGGCCACGTGCTCATTGTATTTTGGGGGTTTGGGCACACGTGCGCACGTTCACACACATATGCACATACTTTGGGCTCTCGGTCCGGAAAAGGTTAGCCATCACTGCTCTAATGGCTGCAGAAATCTTCCATATCATTTCAGCATTAGCAAAGACAAACACCATAATAATACTGCCAACTCTGTATACTTCATCTGTACTAAGCCAGTCCTGAGGCTCTATCTCTTGCTATGCATAAAAAAAGAAATATTTGGTGCAACATTGCCTCTTACAGTGAAAAATTCTGTGTCCTTTAAATATTTCCAGAGTCTTTGCAAATATATCATTACTTACCTTGTTTACAGTTCATATTCCCCCCCCCCCCCGACCTTCATTGTTCTTTATCATTTTTCTTACTGTTGTTCATGATATGGGAAGAAAAGAAACTTTTGTTGGCAGGCTTGGTAACTATTGAATGAATAGCTGACTATTTCCTAATCACTTTTAATAATATGTTCGTGAAGAGAAAAAAGGGACCCTAGCATTGTGGCTCTTCCTTTAGTGATTACACCAACAGGAAGCTGTTAGTAGCAGAAAGGGCTTTGTGGCAGTTTCAGAGACTAATAATGTATGCAGATTAGTTTATCACATGGACCAAAGTACTTTATTAAATGTATATCAGAGGTGGGTTTCAGCAGGTTCTGACCAGTTCTGGAGAACCGGTGCAGAAATTTTGAGTAGTTTGGAGAACCGGTAATAAAAATTCTAACTGGCCCCGCCCCCATCTATTCTCTGCCTCCCAAGTCCCAGCTGATTGGGAGGAAATGGGGATTTTGCAGTATCCTTCCCCCAGAGTGGAGTGGGAATGGAGATTTTATGGTATCCTTCCCCTGCCACGCCCACCAAGCAACGCCCACCAAGCCACACCCACAGAACCAGTAGTAAAAATTTTTGAAACCCACCACTGATGTATATGTGTTTATCTCTTTGATGCATCCACCAAATAGATATATATTTTTTGCATCAGAGATAATTTAGTAAAAACTCTGAACTGAGACACTTTCTAAATTCAAGAATTAAGAGAATAGTTGATATCTTTTAACCAGCATATTTCCATCCTCTGTTTAAACAACCGTATAATGATGTTAACAGCTGAATTCTGTCTGATTCTCAGCAATTCTGTGGATCAGTTTTCTCCATATTTTCCACTCTGGTTTCATCCAATTGTTTTATGCTCTGGCTGGTGTTGGCCTTGATGGTGTCTGGCCGCCATGTTTTTTGGTGACCTCATTTCTTTTCGCCACTGACCAATCAGAGCATAATTGCCTTTTCCAGTGGTCAAACTAAGGCGGACTTTTTATGGAATCTTTACCAGTTTTTATACATTCAGCCTGTTTCTGTGTTGTAGGTAATTTTCAGGTGCCAGCTCAACAAACTTGACTATGTCATTCTGTATTTTAGATTTTATGTAAGGTAGCTACTTATACACACACACACACACACACACACACACACACACACAAAGAATAAAAGGGGGGGAAAGGGGGGTTAAGAACAGAACACTCAAAAGAAAACACTCAAAACAATCCTGAGCATAACCAAGAATATTTCACTGTTTCATAGCAACCCCAAGACGTTGTTTTTTTAATACATAGAAATAGTTAGTTCAAGATGAAAAGTTTTGCACATGTTTTTACTTGCCTATCTATAGTTTAACTGGATCAGTAGATACTTGGCTTATCTACTCTAGATGGAAGTAGCTCTGTGTAGTCCCAAATGAAATAGCTTCCCAACTCTGTAGTTGGCCAAGTACTTTAAGATTTCCTCAACCTCAGTTCTTCCGGACACACTCATTATTCCCTGGTCATATGAGTGGCTATAGAACAGTGATGGCTAACCTTTTCTGGTTCAAATGCCCAAAGTGCACATGCACGCAAATGCAAGCATGCACCAAACCCCCAAAATGCAATTTGTGCACCCCCATGGATGTGCCCACCCACTACGTATGTGTGTGTGACCCCCCGCATGTGTCCTGCCCCCCGCGCATGCAGGCATAATTTAACTGACGATACCCTGAGTAGTCCCTTCCTGTGAGAACGAACTGGTCGGTGGGAGGCTATTGGTGGCAAAAGATGGTCTCGTAGGTACCCAGGTCCTAAGCCATAGGTTTACCATCACGGCTATAGAACATGTAATTCAGCATGTATGGTGGCACCAAGATGAAACACAGTCCTAAGCAGTGCCTTCTCCACAAATGTGATGGAGTTAGTGAATATAAAAACAGCTAGAATTAATTGAACTGTTACATATAGTTACTGTATCTCACCAGGAAAATAATTATCAAGCAGTTAAAGTAATATCCACATTTCAGTGGTGTAGTCTGTTTGAAGATCCAAAACAAGCATACACTTCAATCAGTATTTGCATTCGACAAATGATTTCCTAATAAAAGTTTAAAGAACAAAAAACTTAATCCAAACAATAATACAGTAAGAAAGGTGACTAGTTCTTTGTGATTGTGGACGGTGCCTATTGTGTGCAGTTCATAAATCAAGTATTATTGGCAGAGGAGATGCCATAATGTATTTATAATGAATTCAGCAGTCTTAAAACCAGGTTACAGCACTGTCATTAAAATGAATGCTAAATGAGGTTCATTTGGATTAGCTCATATGTAGAAGCCAGTGATTGATTTTCATGGTGCTGCTAACAGAACGTTTTTCTAGACTTCCGTGCAATTATATTACTATTATGATCTTTTCAATTTTCTCTAGCATTATATTTTAATAGAATCTTTGCAGCTACTTGCTGATAATAAGGCTTGCTTTAATTGGGTCTCAAATATCTTAGTGCCATGTACTGGAAAGTTCACCTTTTTATTCTTTATCTTCAAATAGCTTTCTCCTTTCTTCCTCTTTTCTTTTTCCTCGCTCAGATACCCCAAGTATTTGCAAGTACCAGATTTCATCTTAATTCCTTTGAAAAGCACAGTTTTTAAAGAATTATTGAAAAATAAGATTGACATGTTCTAAACTTTACAACTGCTTTCCCCACAGAATATGCTAGGTATGATGGTAATAGTTGTTTTATTTTTTATCCAAATTAGAATAGAAAATAAAGATTTTCTCTATTAATTGTTTTTATTATTTTTGCATTGGCCAGCTATAGAATAGGGACAGTTAACTGCTATTTTGCATGCATTTATTTGTTATCTTTCTGTCCTTTTTTTATATGAGTTTAAGGCAGCATGCACACAACATTTCCTCTTTCAGTTCTGCTCCCTCCTCAATAGGTCCAAACTCAGTAATCTTCCATAATTCAGGATATATTTTAGTCTGGGTCTCCAAAATTCTAGTCCAATATCGCAACTACTGTTATGTCTAGAATAGAATAGAATAGAATAGAATAGAATAGAATAGAATAGAATAGAATAGAATGTCAGGTTTCGATGTCGTCTCAAATAAAATAAATTGCATTTCCAAACAGATAGTCTTTGAAGAAATCTTTCATTTTATTAAGCACGACAATCTGTCCCTGATCGTGGCGTAGCCAACTCTGACTTCCTGACCCCAAACTTCCCTTTCCGTTCCCCAATTCTCTGCATCTCATTGGCCTTCTTCCAAATCACTCTCCCCCATATCTACTACTTAAGCTCCCAGGAATGTCCCCCCTCCCATCTCATCTCCTAGGGGACATTATCTTCAAAGAAAAAAAAGTAGGTGAAATGTCAAGCATCCTCTTGCCAGCTGCCCCCTCTTCTCCTTCTTATGTCAGCACTAGAGTAAATGCAGGTTGAAGTGCTGACATAGAATAGAATAGAATAGAATAGAATAGAATAGAATAGAATAGAATAGAATAGAATAATAGAATAGAATAGAATAGAATAATAGAATAGAATAATAGAATAGAATAGAATAGAATAGAATAGAATAGAATAGAATAGAATAGAACAGAACAACAGAGTTGAAAGGGCCTTGGAGGTATTCTAGTCCACCCCCTCCTTAGGCAGGAAACTCTAAAATGGTTATCCAACATCTTCTTAAGAACTTCCAGTGTTTGAGCATTCACAACTTCTAGAGACAAGTTGTTCCACTGATTAATTGTTCTAACTGTCAGGAACTTTCTCCTTAGTTCTGAGTTGCTTCTCTCCTTGATTAGTTTCCACCCATTGTTTCTTGTCCTACCCTCAGGTGCTTAGTCTAGTCAGACTGTGCTTAATATTTCAGGTTCTGATGTCTCCATTGTTGGAGCCATGCTGTACAAATATGATTTAGAACAGTGGCCCCCAACTTTTTGGGTACCAAGGACCGGTTCCATAGAGAAAGTTTTTTTCCGTGGACAGGAAAGGGCATAGTTTCACCTGCTGCCTGCATCCCATGGATGGGGCTTCGCTTGTTTGCGTGGCCCAGTTGGTGGAATGCTGTGGACTAGTGGTCTAATTCACGGGTTGGGGACCCATGAATTAGAAAACAGTGGGAGGGATTGGAGAAGCCATCTTAAGGTGGTGACAGATTCCTTTTATTCCTAAAGAGAAGGAATAGGAAACATAATTTTGTATGTATAAAATATTTGAACACATATGGAACCTTGCCTAACCAGCAAACATTCTAAATGAAGTATATATTGTATACTTGGCAATACAGAACCACTGCTTTTCTTTGACCTAATTTAGGTCAGTCATCTCCAGCCCTTAGCCATTCTTTTCAGATTCTTAGGAAGCCTTCTGGAGTGGCAGAATTACTATGGTTCTTAAAGATTTCTGAATCCTTTCGAATTTTCAGTGTGATCTAAAATATGATCTGTTCTCCACATCAATTGAAAATCTAGATCAAGAGAACTGAGATTTAACAAATGAGTCAAAACATATTTGATCATTTATTTATTGAGGGAAATGATTCAAATCTACACACTTTTAAATACTACTATATAGCACCCATATATTTTACTAGGCCTGGTTCTGAAGCCAGGAGCCAACGTAATTTTATTTGTGGGCTCAAGACCAGATTTCAAATTCCAATTTTATCAAATGTCTCTAATTTAATGCGAGATAAACAGTAATGAACCGTCATATGAAATAATTAAGAATTCAGTATTTAAAATTACTTTCTTTCCCCTCTGGAAACATGGTAATTTTTGTGACCAGAAATGGATGTGTTCCCAGTCTTACAAGACTGGAAACATATATTGTATATTTATCTATCATCTTCTGAAGATATTTTGAAATACAGAAAAGGACAGTTGTTCCAAGAATAATTAAAATGGTGGAATCAAACTTGTTTTAGAAGAAAAGCTCCCACCGTACAACACTGAAAGAAAACACTTTTTCATATGATTTTAACACACTGTAAACTTCAAACTTCTGTTTGTTTTTCTACTGTTATGTTCTTTTACCCCAATAAATAGAACTGTCCAATTTGTGGTTACAAACGTGTACAGCTTTTCCGAGTGGGATTCTTGAAAGGAAAATTAGCCTCCTGCTGATCAGTGTGTCTCATTGCCATGACCTTTGATTTTTCTTCTTTCATAAAATCCATAGTCAAAGGATTAAAGAGCAAATAGATGTCAGATTCCTTTCTAAGTTAACTTTTTGCTCCTCCCTGTAATTACTGCCTGTTCCAGAGGCCTTTTCTCATTATAGATTTTTGTGCTGTAGATTCAGATACTTTGGGTTTATTGCTTCCTTTTTTTTTTTCCTTCTGTGGAATATTTTACTGAATTGTGTCCTCTTCTGCACATCACAATATAGGTCTGTTGGTAATGGTTTTTTTAAAATTTATTTATAAGATCCCAAAACACTGAAGTGCCAGTCAGCCAGGTTCATTATCTACCAAGGGACTTAAGAGTATGCTTAACCTCAAGTGCAGAAGCCAGTCAGTCAACTGATTTTATCTGTAACAGCCCTTAATTTGAGCATATGTAAATGGATGTACTGTTTTAAGTGTAAATGCAGATATTCAGCCTTCCTAAGGGGCAGCTAGAGAACTTCATTAAGTCAAATGCTGTTACTGAATTTTTAAAATACTTCCTAGATTCCATACCCAATAAGCAAGTTAAATGCTAGATTTATTTTAAAAAGTTTATCTTATTTATGAAACCAAGAATTGCTAAAGACTGAATTTGTATCTCTCTCTATTAGATCAGGGGTCGCCAACGGGTGGGTTCTACTTACCTTTACTACCGGTTCGCAGCGGGGCCATGTGCGCACACTTGCTTCGCTCACGCGCGTGCACACTCTTCTGCACAGAAGCGTTTTGATGACGTTGGGGTCGGTGGGCGGAGCCTCCCGCCGGTTTTACTACCGGTTCTATTGAACCGGTGCGAACTGGGGGCAACCCACCACTGGTTGCCAACCTTTTAGACTTCAGGGACCACTAAATTCAAATTTTAAATCCCGTGGACCACTAATATATGGTTTTTTAAAAAGATAAATAATATTTAGTGCAATATAAAATACAAATAATTTTTCTGTGGGCCACCAAAATTTTTTCACGGACCACCAATTGGTGACTGCTGTATTAGATGGTTGTATTGTCGTACTCACTCACTCGCACACACACATACAGTCCCATGGTGGGATTCAAAATTTTTCTGTGAGCATGGCTTGATGGGCATGGCATGGTTTGGTGGGCATGGTTTGGTGAGCGTGGCAGGGGAAGGATACTATAAAATCTCCATTCCCTCCCCACTCCAGGGGAAAGTTACTGCAAAATCCCCATTTCCTCCCAATCAGCTGGGACTTGGGAGGCAGAGAATAGATGGGGGTGGGGCCAGTCAGAGGTGGTATTTACCGATTCTCCGAACTACTCAAAATCTCCAGAAGTGGTCAGAACCTCTGAATACCACCTCTGACAAACACACATAACTGTGATTTAGTGGTTTTATTAATATTTCCCCACAACACCCTTCACCAAAAATTGCAAATAGAAACTACAGTAAAGTATAAGTAGTCCTCACTTATTGATTGCAGTAGGGACTGGAAACTCCATTGCTAAGAGATATACCCATTAAGCAGGGGTGGGTTCTACTTACTTTTACTACAGGTTTGTATCGTGCCCGCGTGCGCTCTTCTGCGCATGCACAAAATGCATAATTGTGGAGTGCGGGTGGCCACAATTAACAAGATCTGCATGTGCAGATTGCTTATGATGACATCCGTGTCAGTGGGCGGAGCCTTCCACCGGTTTTACTACTGGTTCTATAGAACTGGTCCGAACCGGGGGCAACTCACCACTGCCATTAAGCATGATGTCACATATCCCCACCGACCTACACAGCAGTTTGGGCTGCCGTTGTTAGGTATATTGCCTGCGGTCATTAAGGGCATGTCATGAGAACGCAATTTGGCAACCATCACTTTCATTGCTTGTAGAAGCCAGCTGTGAAAGTTGCAAATGGCAATCACATGACTGCAAGTTGCTGCAACCATCATAAATACACTCCAGTTGCCAAGCATCCAAATTGTGACAATGTGACTTTGAGGACTGATTGCAAGTCTCCTTTTTCAGTGCTGTGGTAACTTCAAACATTGCTGAACGCAAGCGGTGGGTAAATAAGGAATACTCATAGTTTCAAGTAATATATTAAAAAGAATGGCCTGAGGGTAATAGCTGTCAGTCAAGATGATGTAGTATGTCTTCCTTCACTGAAGATCTTTACACACTGGATATTCGTCAGACGGATATATTCCTAACTCTGATTCTTCAATTCTGTGTTTTTATTGTATATCACCCTGAAAAGAGCTCTTGTAGGGGGACTAACAAACATTTGAAATAACTATTACTAAGCTTATGTCAACAAGTTTGCTGAAAGTAGAACTATAAATGGATCTAACCTATTATTGAGATTCAAAGTATATATTATCTAAATAAATATCAGTGGGTTTTTTTAATCATTATTTGAATGAGAGCAATGAGTAGAATTTACTTACTTACCACAGAAAGCTAGTGTGTCTCATGAAAGTATATCTTCAGCATTTTTATTAACACATTGACTTCAAGGAAGCTGTGAGAATACCAAGATTGTGTAAATGAATTTATTATCAAGCATCTTTGTACATCTTTGCATATAGACCATTGATGGCTAACCTTTTCCAGACTGAGTGCCCAAAGCCCTTGTGCACCCGAACCCTCAAAATGCAATGCATGTGCAACCCCGTGCATGCGCCCTGCCTACCATGCATATGTGCATGCCCCCTGCATGTGCCCCCTCTTCGCATGTGTGCATGCCCCACACATATGCCGCCCCCCCCCATGCATGCATGGCAGAGACCTGATAACCAGCTGGCTGGCAGGAGGCATGCACGCATCCACGGCAGAGCTAAACTGGGATGATGGCTCGCGTGCCCACAGGGAGGGCGCTGTGTGCCACCTGTGGCACACGTGCCATAGTTTTGCCATCACGGATATAGGCTGATGGAGAAAAGAGTGATGCTTTAATTGAAGTAGAAACCAAGCAAATGACAAAGAAGATTCTATGAAAGTTCACACAATGAAGTCATTTATGTTGATCAACATCTACTCATACATTAAACACATTATGTTAGCAGTAAGGATCAGGACTCCTACCTGATCATGCAATTATTTGCTCCTCATCTAGAAAGGGACATGGTGGCTCAGTGGCTAAGACACAGCTTGTTGATCAGAAGGTCGGCAGTTTATTTATTTATTTATTTATTTTATTCAATTTGTATACCGCCCTTCTCCTAGTGGACTCAGGGCGGTGCACAGCCAGAACTAAAACACATACCAATATAAAATTTAAAATTATTAAAAGAATTACATACTTTGGCCCAAATTTAAAACAATTTGAATTAAAACCCATTGACAAATTAAAAGCTAAAAAACTAAAAACTAGCGGTTCGAATCCTAGCGCCGTGTAACGGATTGAGCTCCTGCTACTTATTCCACCTTCTGCCAACCTAGCAGTTCAAAAGCATGTTAGAAATGCAAGTAGAAAAATAGGGACCACCTTTGGTGGGAAGGTAACAGTGCTCCTTGTGCCTTCGGCGTGTACTCATGCCGAAGGCACAAGACCACATAGATGTCTTCAGACAGTGCTTGCCCCTCGGCTTAGAAATGGAGATGAGCACCACCCCTAGAGCTGAAAATGACTAACACGCATGTGTGGGGGAACCTTTACCTTACATCTAGAAAATCTGGGACTTGGGGCATGTACACACCTTTTCTCTCTCTGAGTTTCTTTCTCTGGGTTGTATCTCTCTTCAGACTTGACACCATTTCTTAGGACATAATTTTAATGGGAACCGATGTCACTTCAGTACCAACTGTGAACAGCTGCAGGAGAGACGCCGCTTTGCTGATTAATAGTGAGGCAGACTGCTGTGCCATAACCTTACTCATTGCAGGGAGGCAAAAGTGAAGCTCACCAGGGATTCTCAGCTCACACCCGGTAAAAGAAAAGCCAGTTAACCGTCTCAGGATTTATGTGGCTTCACCACTCACAACAAATTAATCCTCAAGATCAGAGCAAAGTCGGACTTGATAAATTTTTTTTGGGTACGGTTATGGAAAGAAGAGTTAGAATAAAACATTTCCAGCATCTTCGTTTTTAATGTGCTTTTTGAGGAACATTCTATATCTGATCCAAATAAAATTGAGTGCTTGTAAGCCTGTTGTACTTAACATATGGATTTTATAAAGTAAGCAAACTTCTAATGTTTTGTTATAACAGTTTGTGGGGGAAAAATGTTGTTTGGTAAGATAGGACAAGAAACACTTAAACTTAGAACTTAGAATAATGTTATTGTCACTTTGAATGCACACTAAAATGTATGCAATAAAATTAAAATGAAATTTCATTGCATACAGCTCTCAAAGGGTCACATCCTCCAATATACACTTCCTAAAGATGACTAAATAAATAAATAAATAAATAAATAAATAAATAAATAAATAAATAAATAAATAAATAAAAAACTATGCACATACCCACATATATTATATGACACAGAGAAACAACACAGTCTGAAAAAAACAGCAGGTTTCTCTGGCAAAGAATTAGAACTTAGTTCAGGGGTCAGTAACCTGCGACTCTGGAGCCCCATGTGGCTCTTTCACCCCTCTGCTGCGGCTCCCTGTCACTCAAAATATGCGTCACAACCGCCAATGTGCGACACCCACCAGCACACGATTTATTGAGCCTTTCAACTCCCAGTAGGCCAACCATGGATAAATCCAAGAAAAGAAAAGTTTCAGAAGAAAACAGAACGTTTACTTCAACTACATGTGCTAGTTTTGTGGCCGCTCAAGAAATAGTCAGGCACGGGAAGGATTTTGTGGCTCCCAGTGTCTTCTTTTATGTGAGAAATGGATCCAAATGGCTCTTTGAGTGTTTAAGGTTGCAGACCCTTGATTTAAAGAATAACCAGGAGCAGCATAGATAAGAAGGAGCTTAGGCTGTGCAGAATTGTTCTTAGAGTGGATTCGGTGGAAACTTCATCCTAATTGTCATATTATTTATGGATATTATTGGGTCTGAACAGAGATTGAATTCCCATATTGTGCTGAGTGATATTCTGACTTAATTTTATCTATTTGCTTTATACTCACAGACCCAAATGGTTCCTTGTTTGTAGCTCTGTTCAGTGTGTGAACCTGACTATTGTGGCTGAGTACAGTGCTTGAAATCGGCATGAATAATGATTTAAATCCATCCTTTTACTAACGAGTAACAAAATATCATTGAATTATACCAGTATGAATGCAGTATGCAGTAATTTGCAGCTAAACATGTTAACCCTTTAACCTCTTTATGGGCACAGCAAAACTAAAACATAAGTTAGAATGTAAAGTAAATCAAATCTTAGTCACTTCAAGTTAAGTCCTTCCCTGTTCCTATTAATTTTACCTATTGCTCCTAATAGTTTTTAACCTATTTTAACCTATTGCTCTTAAAAGGACTGGATCAGAAGGGCTGTAATTATAATTCAGGGTCCCAATTAGCATGAATAGTGGCTGGGAATGATGGGAATTGTAATTCCATCTCATTTGGAGGAAATACCTTGGTGAATTATTAGCTTTGACCAAAAAGATTGTAAGTCATCAGTTAAACATCTCTGGAACAGTTCTTTTAAAGCAGTATTTCTCAACTGTGGCAGCTTTAAGATGTGTAAACTTTAATTCCCAGAATTCTCCAGCCAGCCATCTAGTTGAACCAACTCAAAATTGCTGAAGTTGAGAAACAGTGCTTTAAAGTACCAACACATAGAACATAGAAGACTAGAGTTGGAAGAGACTTTGGAGGTCTTCTAGTCCAACCTCCAGCTCAAGCAGGAGACCCTATATCATTTCAGAAAATGGTTGCCCAGTCTCCATTTTTGAAAGCCTTCAGTGATGGAACACCCATGAGTTCTGAAGGCAAGCTATTCCATTTGTTGATTGCTCTCACCGTTAGGAATTTTATCCTTAGTTCTAGTTGCTTCTCTCCTTGATTAGTTTCCATCCATTGTTTCTTGTCTGGTGCTTTGAAAAATAGTTTGTGCCCCTCATCTTTGTAGGAGCCCCTCAAATATTGGGACACTGCTATCATGTCTCCCCAGTCTTTCTTTTCATTAGACTAGACCTGTGATGGCTAACCTTTTTGCCATCGCATGCCAGGAGGGGGGGTGGGGAGGGTCGTGCACGCACATGCCCATGTCCATGCGCGCGCAACCCCCCCCTCACGCCCTGCTCCTGGAACATGAGGGCCTGGTAGGCCCGTTTTTCTTTCTTACCTGGTTCCAGAGCCTCTCTATTTATCTGGGAAGGGCAAAAACAGTCTTTCTCAGTCTCTTGGAGGCCCTCCAAAGGCCTGAAATGGCCCATTTCCCAACTCCCGGTGGGACAGGAAGTGACGTTTTTTGCTGTCCCCAGCCTCCAGAGCCTCTCTAGGAGTCTCTGGAGGCTGGGGACAGCAAAAAACATCACTTCCTGTCCCACTGGGAGTCAGGAAATGGGCCCTTTCAGCCTCTGTAGGGCCTTCAAAGGAGTGGGAAAGGCTGTTTTCACCCTCCCAAATAAATAGAGAGGATCTGGAGCCAGTTACAAAAGAAAAACGGGTTTTCCCCCACCCCCCAGGCCTTCCAGAGGCAGGTAACAGCCTGTTTCCCTACTTCTAGTGGGCCTAGAAGGCCCGAAAATCAGCTGGCTGGTGCGTGCATGTGCCCCAGAGCTGACCTGGCATGCCCACTAATATGACTCCATGTGCCACCTGTGGCACGCGTGCCATAGGTTCGCTATCATGGGACTAGACATATCCAATTCCTGTAACTGTTCTTTGTATGTTTTAGCCTCCAGCCCACTAATCATTCCCATTGCTCTCCTCTGCACTCTTTCCAAAGTCTCAACATCTTTTTTATATTGTGTTTTTTTTTTAATCCATTCTACTTTTCAAAATGTGCATTTCTAAGGGCATGTTTTGAGATCTTTTTGTACTAGACATGTCATTGGTACTCTCAGGAAGTTTAAAAGGCAGGAGATAATTGCATTCAGCAGGTGCAGATAAGACTGCAGGACAGAGGTTATCAAAGATTAAATTTCACAGTCATCTTTATCTTCATGCTGAGATGCTACATGGCTATTTTGTTATGCATGGATTACAACACATGCCATGTGATTGACAGGTGGTCACTTGCAACAAGATTTGTCAGGTTTGATTCTTTACCCTTTATTCATGATATATATAAGACAAGATTTACAAGTTTTACCTTCTCAGCAATGTTTTACCTTTCAACAAGACTGCATTGTAAATTATCGTGGCTGACACTATTATATTATAACTGCGGCTGGAAACAGAGCTAAACAAAACACGACTTTCCTCCCAGCACACACAAAAACACATTATTTGAGATTATTGCAACTTTAAAGGAACTCAGTAAATTTATGTAGCATTTTTCCTCTCGCAAAGCAAAACCTAAGATTAAAAAAAAAGGAAAGGTGCAAGCATATAGTGTACTTTACATATACACCTATGCACATTGTGTGTGTGTGTGTGTGTGTGTGTGTGTCTATATATATATATATATATATATATATATATATATATATATATATATATATATATATATATATATATATAAACTGTATGTTATGTGGGTGAGTAAGTCCAATTTAAAGAAAACATTACTATTTTACAAAGTATGGAAAAGTCTACCATGATGATATTGTGCTACGATGTGGTCTGTTTAAATAGGGTTTACTAATTAATCACAGTTAATTGGGATCACACAATATACACCACGGTCGATAAATCACAATTGCTAGTTTTCCACATTGTGCTAAAAACTATAATGTGGGTTGAATGGGATTAGGTTGTGTTGTGATGTGATCCCTGCCACACGCTATTAAAAATAATTTGGGGAAAAGAAAAAGAATATCCTAATAATAGAAAACCTAATCTACAAAATTGTATCCTCAGGGAATGATACCAGTTTTCAGTGTAGCTTCTCTAAGGTCCAAATTATTTCAAGGGGAATGTTCAGGAAATTATAAAGGATACGGTTTCACTGGAAACAGAAGGTGAGAGGAGATTAGACACAAAAGACAAGATGGATAGATATCATTAGTCCCGAACTGATGGGGCTATAATATACAGCCAGCTCTGGAGTCTCCAGAGCCTACGCATCAGATAGAGAACAGGCTGTTGAAAACTTCTAAAACATCCACAAAATGAACTCTCCAAGGAAATAACTGGTAATGGTGTAACAGATAACATTAATATATTCCCAGTGTAACATGCACTTGTTATCAGAAAGAGCCTAGGATAGCTGATATGAATTAATGAATTGATCCAAAAAAATTGAATTAATCTGAATTTGCAGTTTGGAAACAAAAAATCAGTTTTACCCAATTTGTACTGACGAATCATTTCAAAACTCAGATTCAGAAAATGTGTTGCATTTGCCCAGCTGCGAAAGCTTCCAGTCTGTGGATCACATCCAAAATTCTGCAATTTATTCATTTATTTATTTCCCACCTTACTGATAACTCAAGGGAGCGAATACATCTAATCCTCCTTCCTCCTCTGTGAGGTGAGTTTGGTTGAGAATGAGTGACTGGCCTAGGTGAAACCCAGCATGGCCAAGGTGAAACTTGAACTCAAGATCTCCTCCTTTCTAACCCAGTGCCTTAACCATTAGATCAAACAAACTGGCTGTCCAATTAATTCACAAGTTAGTTTTTATGGTTTTATTCAATGCATTAAAGTGATCTGGAAAAGAAGTTCAGAGATTTTATCCAGTGGTTTGATGGAACTGCTTTTGAATCAAATAATATATCTGAACCAAATACTCCTTCTTCCCTAATAAAAAGATTATAGAAATGCATTAGGATTTTTCTAAAACATGGCCTTTATGTCACCAGCCCATTAAATTATTGGAAATCACTGAGATACTTCAGCAGTGGTATAATTAGCACATGCATTCATATGTATGCCAGCATACCCTATGCAGACTGATTAACAATGATATTTCTGACAATGTGTTTTCTGTGTTCCCATTAGCAGCTTTTTGACATTTGCTGTCACTTCCTTGGGTGTAGCTCAGAAGAGGACTATTTCATGGCCCGATTATAGCTGATGTCAAACCTGTCAAAGTAGAATAGCATTTTATAAAGAAAAATAAGAGGCATAGGAGTGTCTCTAAGAACAACAGTATAAAAAATGTGATCCTGATGAAAAATCCCCACTCATGCAAATGCATACACTACTTAACACTAAGATCCAGGAGAGAAGTATAACAATTCATCTATTTTGGAAAACTCAACTAGACCAAAGCTTATTTTGATCGCTGAAGGTTTTTTTTAAAAAAAATTATTTATTTATTTATTTAATATAGTTATATACCGCTCTTTTCCTTAAGGACTCAGGGCGGTGAACAGCCAAGATCAAATACATAAATATAAAAGTTAAAAACAATTTAAAACCAGATTAAATACTTTGGCCCACAATTAAAAACATCCCATTAAAATCCAATTTAAAATTTTAAACTGTTAAAATTAGGCTAGCCTGGCTTGCTGGAATAACAAAGTCTTCAGGGCATGGCGGAGGGTGCGCAAGTCTGGGATCCTCCGTACCTCCGGGGGCAGCTCGTTCCAGAAGGCAGGAGCCCCCACTGAGAAGGCTCTCCCCTGGGGGGTAGTCAGTCGACATTGTCTGACCGATGGCACCCCGAGGTCAGCCCCACCCTGTGGGAGCGTACTGGCCGGTGGGAGGCTATTGGTAACAGAAGGCGGTCCCGTAAGTACCCAGGCCCTAAGCCATGGAGCGCTTTAAAGATGTTAATCAACACCTTGAATCGCACCCGGAAGACCACTGGGAGCCAATGCAGCTCGCGCAGGAGAAGTGTTACATGGGAGTGCCCCGCCGCTCCCATAATCACCTGCGCAGCCGCATTTTGGACCAGCTGGAGCCTCCGGATGCTCTTCAAGGGGAGCCCCATGTAGAGAGCATTGCAGTAGTCCAGTCGGGAAGTGACGAGGGCATGAGTGACCGTGCGGAGGGAGTCCCGATCCAGAAAGGGACGCAACTGGCGGATCAGGCGAACCTGATAAAAAGCCACCCTGGCCACGGAGAAAAGCTCATAACAAATTATTTTCATTAAGTTATTTGCAACTTCAGTGGGTCTTGGTTAGCATTTGATTTGAACAAGCTACTTAATTTCAGATCTTTTATTGTGAGATAGTAATAGGATTGCTGATAATGAGGATAAAGATTGGAATAAGGATGGACCTGCAAGACAAATTGATATAAACAGTTGAAAGTGTATTTATTTACCCTCTGTTCATTTGAGTTAGCTCTGCTAATGATATGATTAGGGATTTTAAAGATAATTACTTTTGGCCTAAGATTAAGCAATAATTCTGTTTGTCTTGCTGTATAATGACTTTTTTAAAAAATCGTTCAAACTTTATTTCGTGAAGTTTGCTCCTGAGGAACAAAGTCTCCCCAGCAGAAAACAAATATTCTCTGTTCTCCAGGGTACTGCACATTATTCTTCAATATTTAGTAGATTAAATAAGCTTTATGATTAAAATGGTTGTGCTGAAAAAATAAAAACAAATTGAATGCTACTGCTGCTGCTACTATTGCTACTAGTACTACTTTTTTTCTCTTTTATTTTTGTGGAATAGTAATTAAAAAAGATGATCAAGTAAGTGAGTAATAATCTGTGATGCATGAAGAAAAAAAATCTGCTGAAAATTAAATAGAGACCAACAATAAAAACATCCATATTTATGTGGATGCACTTTATCTATATGGCTATGTATACAGGCCACTTTACTGTATATCATAACAATTAAGATAAATATAAAGAGCCCTCCCCCCCAGTTTGATAGAATTGTGGTTCCTGATCTATGTTTTCATTATTGATAATTTAACTAGAACCCTTTCTAACATGGGAGGTTGAAGAAACCATGTTAATCCACACCTCAAATGTTAGATCAGCTAGGCTTTGCTATAATGTTGAGCAACTATTATTTTACTTGCTAAGATAAGGTAAATTATATACGAATAAACTAACCAAGGAAAGAAGCAACCTTGAACTAAGGAGAAATTTCCTTTCAAAATAAGGTAAATTATATATATATATATATATATATATATATATATATATATATATATATATATATATATATATATAAATAAACTAATCAAGGAAAGAAGCAACCTTGCACTAAGGAGAAATTTCCTTTCAAAATAAGGTAAATTATATATAAATAAACTAACCAAGGAAAGAAGCAACCTAGAACTAAGGAGAAATTTCCTTTCAAAATAAGATAAATTATATATAAATAAACTAACCAAAGAAAGAAGCAACCTAGAACTAAGGAGAAATTTCCTTTCAAAATAAGATAAATTATATATAAATAAACTAACCAAGGAAAGCAGCAACCTAGAACTAAAGAGAAATTTCCTGACAAGAACAGTTAACCAGTGGAACAACTTGCCTCCAGAGATTGTGAATGTTCTAACGCTGGAAGTTTTTAAGAAGAGATTGGACAACCATTTGTCTGAAATGGTTAAGCAGTGGGTTGGACCAGGGATGCATTCTACTTACCGTTACTACCGGTTTGTAACGGGGCTGTGCACGCACAAGCGAAGCGAGAAGAAGTTTGATGATGTTGGGGTCAGTGGGAGGAGCCTCCCGCCGGTTTTACTACTGGTTCTATAGGACAGGTGCAAACCGGGGGCAACCCACCACTGGGTTGGGCTAGAAGTCCTCCAAGGTCCCTTCCAACTCTGTTATTCTATTCCATTCTAATATTCCCCTTGCTTTTAAGCTTTGATCTCGTTAAATAAATGCAACAAGCCTAACTCGGGATTCCGTTTTCTGTTTGGTAATAATGCTAACATTACTGTTTGGAAATGATAACCATTTGTCTGAAGTGGTGTAGGGTTTTCTGCCTAAGCAGGGGTTTGGACTAGAAGATCTCCAAAGTCCCTTCCAACTCTGTTATTCTATTCTATTCTATTCTATTCTATTCTATTCTATTCTATTCTATTCTATTCTATTCTATTCTATTCTATTCTATTCTATTCTACTCTTGATATATATATATAGGTAGTCCTCGACTTGTGACCACAATTGAGCCCAAAATTTCTGTAGCTAAGGAAAGCAATGGTTTTGTACCATTTTATGACCCTTTTTTGTCACAGTTGTTAAGCAAATAACTGCAGTTATTAAGTGAATCCTGCAATCCTTAAGCATTTCTGGCTTCCTTCATTGACTCTACTTGTCAGAAGCTATATGGGAAGGTTACAGATGGAGACCACATGACCGTGGGACAATGCAATTGTCATAAATAAAAGCCAGTTACCAAGTTCCTGCATTTTGATCACTTGATTGTGGGGATGCTGCAACAGTCGTATATGTGACAAGCAGTCATAAGTCCCTTTTTTCAGTGCCACTGCCCAGGCACTCCTCGACTTACGACCACAATTGAGCCCAGCATTTCTATTGCTAAATGATTTTTGCCCCATTTTACAACTTTTCTTGCCACCGTTGTTAAGTGAATCACTGCAGTTAAGTTAGTATCATGGTTGTTAACTGAATCTGGCTTCTCCATTGACTTTGCCTGCAAGAAGGTCACAAAAGGGGATCGCATGACTTTGGGACACTGCAATGGTCATAAATATGAATTGTCTGAATTTTAACCACATGGCCACGGGGACGCTACAGTGGTTGTAAGTGTGAAAAATGGTCGTAAGTCACTTCTTTTCAGTGCTGTTGTAACTTTCAGTGGTCACTAAACGAACTGTTGTTAAGTCGAGGACTACCTGTAATTTTGAACAGTCACAAATAAATAGTTGTAAGTTGAGGACCACCTGTAATGCTGACAGAAGCTCCGGTTTTGACCTCTGTGTTGTCTGATGGCAGAAGAGATTTGCCTCTCTTAGCATAAGTTCTATGTTGAAGGCCTTCATGGCAGGCAACATTTGCATGTATGATCAAGGACAACATTTCTGTTTTTATACTGTCTCTGCATTTTTCCCCCACCCATACTTCATACATGCAGAGAGAGGAAAAATCCTGCTACCTATTCAGCATTTGTAGTTTTTAATATAAGGGCCACATTTCAATATATTTTAAATTGTTTTTAAATTTTATGGGTATATGTTTGTTTTAATATGGCTGTACACCGCCCTGAGTCCTTCGGGAGAAGGGCGGTATAAAAATTTAAATAAATAAATAAATAAATAAATAAATAAATAAATAAATAAATAAATAAATAAATTTCCATTCAGTGATGAGATTCAAAAATTTTTACTACCTGTTCCATAAACGTGGCTTGGTGGGCGTGGCAGGGGAAAGGATACTGTAAAATCTCCATTCCCACCCCACTCCAGGGGAAGTGGGGAACTGCAAAATCCCCATTTCCTCCTGATCAGCTGGGACTCGGGAAGCAGATAATAGTTGGGGTCGGGACCAGTCAGAGGTGGTATTTAGGTATTTACCAGTTCTCCAAACTACTCAAAATTTCCACTAATGGTTCTCCAGAACTGGTCAAAACCTGCTGAATACCACCTCTGTTCCTTCTCACTTCTAAAACTAGTTTCAAAGGCTAGTTTTCAAAGGAAAAAAGAAAAACGTACTGTAAGAATCAATACTTTTCCATGTCTTTCAAAAAGGGCACAGACAGGTAGAGACGAGCATCATGACCCAGACACCTGGGGTTGGCTGCATCAAACTCCCAAGACCAAAATTCGGGATTCAAGTTACCTATTTGAATTACTTACTATCTGAACAAATGCTTAAGCAAGGATCTTGTTTCTCCGCTTCCTTCTCATGCCAACTGGCAAATGCTTTGAAATACCAGGGGAATTTTCACAAACAGCTGTAAGATGACATGATGGGTTGCCATCAGAAAGCAGGAAGGGGAAGGGAAGTATCCCAGTGAAAACATCCAGATGGTTAGGCAGGCTTAGAACAGTTTTTTTGGGATCCCAGATTTAGTGCCAGAAAGTAATAATAAAAACGATAAGGGCCCGTGTTCATAAAATAAAAATACAAAGAAGAAAGTTACCAGTTGGCTTAATTCATTAACCCCTACCACCCAAAAAAAGAAAAAAGAAAAAGAAAAAGAAAAAGAAAACAGTTTATAATGTTTCCCCAGTATTTAATAGTGAAGACTGGCACTTATATGCTTCAGTTTTATATTATCAGTGTCAGGCACAAAAGAACACATCTACAACTGAAGGTTCAACTAAACTGATTCATTGCTTAAAGTCTATTCATAGGAATCTTCTCAACTGACAGTTAGCACCTGCTTGGAGTTAGATAAGGGTCAGTGGAATTCAAGGGAGGGAATTCAGGGGAGGTTGGACTTTTAGTTTGCTTGTGGCATGTGCCCTTGGGAATATGTCTTGTGAAATTCCATAGAATGTATTTCTGAGTAATTATGCATAGTGTAAAAGCCTCTCTCCCCCCCAAAAAATAAACATGCTTTTTAACTTTGTCACCCTAAAACTGGTATCCTTTGGTTTTTAAAGTGCTATGGTTGAACTTTGACTGGACTGTGTTATTTCTCTCCAGCCTACTACCAGCTCAATTCTTCCAGTATATCCCTTGGGGGGAAAAAATAAATGTGTTAATTCATCACCTGGCAAAAATGAGTAGTTAAATAGAAAATGTAGGTATCTTGCAGGCAAAATGAAGTGCAAAATTAAAGATATTTGTCTCCATTATTTGCCTCTTAAATGCATTATTAATTAATTCCAAATTGCAAGAGGAAGGCTAAATTCAGCCTTGAAGACCATTAAAGGGGAGAAAAACAGTTTATGCTTACCCATTGTTTCTGCAGCGTATGGACAGTTAGCAGATCATTGAATAGCTTGAATGCCGAGTAGACAATTTTCAGTGCAGTGTTTTTTTTTTAACATCGAAAAGGTAAATTGATTAATAACAAGCATGTTATTCAAGAAGGGAGATAAGTAGAATTTAATCTTCACTAGTTCCATCAAGCAGTGCTTTCTTTCGACATCGGTAAAAGGAGTAATAGGAAATAGCATGGAAAAATGACTTATAAAGGGAAAACAATATAAAGCAGTGATTGGCAACCTTTTTCCTATGGGTTCTTTCCATAGATGTAGAAGGGTATAAATTGAGTTGGGCCAAGCCAGTTTAATTTGGAAAACTAATCTGATCTGAATCAAATATTCATACAGATCTAGACTAAGTGCATGAACTGCATTTCTTTCAAACAAATAAATCTATCAATCAGGGTTTCAATTGAACTCAATCAATTTAGAGTGTCATACAGTGTAGATGTCTTGACAGTTTTCAAACCAAATGGTAGCTGATTATACTTTCAGTAGGACATTTTTATATGATGATGAATGGTTGTAGAATGGTGTCCAAGTTTGATCAAATCCTGTGTACTCCTTTTCAGTTGTTAAATTCCTACACACTAAATAGGAAAGCAAAGAAGATCACAGACTATACATATCAATCAGTGGTGGATTGCCCCCTGTTTGGACTGGTTCTATAGAATGGTAGTAAAACCAGTGGGAGGCTCCGCCTACTGATCCTCATGTCATTAGAAGTGATTTGTGCATGCGCAGAAGCAAGGCGCGAGCAAAGCGAGTGTGTGTGTGTGATCCTGTTGCGAACTGGTAGTAAAGGTAAGTAGAACCCACCCCTGATATCAATCAATCAGAATACAGCTGGAAGGGATCTTGGAGGTCTTCTTGTCCAACCTCCTGCTCAAGCAGGAGACTCTATACCATTTCAGATAAGTGGTTGTTTCTTAAAAACCTCCAGTGAGGAAGGATCTACAGTACAACTTCTGAAGGCAAGCCATTCCATTGGTTAATTGTCCTCAGGAGGAAGTTTCTCCTTAATTCTTTTGTCACCTTAATATTTTGTCACCTAATGTTAAGCAGTAAGTATATTTCATCCTTCATCCAAGATGCATTTTTGCCAGACCAGCTGAAATATTTTGGGATAGGATCCTCATTCCTGCAACAAAAGTATTAGAACATTGAATTAACATTAACTGGTCTTTCATGGTATTCAAAGTCATTCCATTTTGAGAAATAGCAGGGCTGGCTTTGAGCTGCATTGGTAAACTCAGTCTGAAGTTAAAATGGGGCCTTTATCCAAAAGTAAGACTTGACATTGGACTGACATATGATCACAAATGTTGACAGTAGCATGGAAACACGTATGCTACAGAAGTAACTGAATGCCTGGGTGTAGAAGGGTAGGGAAATGGTCTTGAAGAAAATAATGCGGTAGTTATTGGAGACCCATGAATTTACTCTGGAAAACAGAAGGGCATTTGAAGGAAACTCAAGATTGCCTTGCCCAGATTCTCTTTGATATAAAAGAGAGGGAAGGAGAAATTTCAGCAGAATCTTTCACAATTCTGTTAATATGCTTTGGATCAATAACAAATTATTTGTGGATGTGTGGATGTGTTTTCTGATCTGGCCAACCTCAAAGGGCTGGCAGTAGAAACGAGATAGGCCAATTTTTTGAGTTAGGATCAACTTTGCAGTTTTGAGAGCCATTTGAAGCTTCCACTGACTTTGGCGACATTATGTTACTTGAGATAAAGAAAAAAAATATCAATACATTTTTCCCAATTTTACATAGAGAAACCAACCAAACTGAAAATTGAATCTTTATTCCGCTTAGGCCATGGGTGTCAAACTCACTGTGTTACATTGCTGTCATGTGACATTTCATGACGTTTTCCCCATTCATGGAGAAGGGCTGGGCGTGGCCTGCATGTGACACATCCGGCCCGCGGGCCACCAGTTTGATACCCCTGACTTAGGCTAAGAGCAGCATTTTCTGGGGAGCTTAAGGAATGATGTAATGAGCTGAGAAATACCTTTGAGTAATAGGAGGAGCAACCAAGATGATGGTCAGATAAAAGAAATGAGAGTCTAGGGAAAAATGTACTTGGAGAAATTGTCTCAGACTTGTCACTTGCAAGTTCTTATGAAAAAAGGGAGGTGGGAAGTGCATACAGATTTTCAAGATTCTGTTATTGTAACTTTATAATAAAAATAATATTAACATTCATAACTCTGGTTTCCTAATCTGATATGGCTTGAAGGGCTGAGAGATACCAGGTTTATTCCCCGGGTTGAAAATGAGCTTGTGGCTTTGGGGATTTTTGTAGCTCAAGAGTGAAGTAAGCTAGGCTACAAGTTGGGAGATGAGGATTCTGGTGGAACAAAATACAGGCGATGGATTCATCAGGGTCCTACTCACCTTGGAATTTTGCCATGATCACAATAGTCACAGCAATCAACTTTAAGCAACTCTTTGCCTTGGGAAATCAAATTGTTGCAGCTCGATGCCTTGAATTGAAATGACAAAGTTGGCTGACTGGATTTTACTAGGCACTTGGGTTGATGGAAAGGGGTCCCCGGGTAAGCACAACACATGCGCAGAATCCTTTAAGCATCTGATCTTAGTAACACAACCTTTCCAATCCTGCAAATCTGAGGGAAATGCCACTTTGATCCAGTGCAAATCAGTTAAACGCTTTGTCAAATCACAACACCTCTTCAAGGTCTCACACAGCCATATAAAATGTTCCATGCTCATAAAAAGAAAAAGAAAGCTAGGGAAGGATTTGTGGAAATCAGCCTTCCCTTTGCCACTGGCTACGTTGGCTGGGCATTGCAGGCTAATGTATTTTAAGAGCATTTGATGGAAGTAGACTAACCTGTTACTTATTGATGATGCTATATTTCCTATATGAAGGAAGGTCCTTTTGAACTTGGAAAGGAGCATCAGATATTTGAGCCTTCTACCTCCTTGATGTAGGTTTGATCCAGCTGAATAACACCTGCATTTGATGCATGCTTTTGCAATCGTCTCTTGTAATGCCTAAGTTTAGGTCCTGGTTGGAAGAACAGAGCTAATTCTCTCTCTAGTGCCGTGATGGCGAACCTATGGCACATATGCCAGATGTGGCATGCAGAGTTCTCCCTGCTGGCACGGGTGCCGTCGCTCCAGGTCAGATCTCCGTGGCATTTCTTTTGTGAGCTTCTGTTTCCCTGCAAACGACGAAACAGAAGCTCACAAAAGAAAAATATCTTATCTCTTGCTGCCGGTGTTGGGATGCCCCGCCTCCAGCTGGCCAGCTGGTCTTCAGGTCTCTGTTGCGCATGCAGGGGTGAAATCCAGCAGGTTCTGACAGGTTCTGGAGAACCAGTAGCATAAATTTTGAGCAGTTCGGAGAACCGGTAGCGGAAATTTTGAGCAGTTTGGAAAACTGGCAAATACCACATCTGGCTGGCCCCAGAGTGGGGAGGGAATGGAGATTTTGCAATATCCTTCTCCAGTTCCTCCCAGTTCGGCCCAGTTCTCCTGAGCCAGTAGCGGTGATGATATGACGTCACTGAACCAGTTCTGCCTCCCCGCTCCCCGTGCCCCCCCACCCCTACCCCCACCCCGCGTTATTCTTACCTTTTATTTGGCCGCACCCCCAATCTATTGCTGCCTCCTGAGACCCAGCTGATGGCTAGAGGGAAAAAAAACTGTTTAAACTCTTGCCGTGGGGCTTCAAAGGGCCGGCCTACAGCTGATCAGTGTTAAAAGAAAACAAATGAGTAGACCAGTGCCTGCAAAAATAAATGGGTAGATCAGTGCCTGCAAAAATACATGAGTAGATCAGTGCCTGCAAAAAACAAATGGGTAGACCGATACAGCTCTGCAAGCAGTTAAAAGCCTGGTAGACCAGTACCTCTGCTAAATCCTAAATAATTGTCACATGACCATCAAGCCACACCCACAAAATAAGTCACGCCCACAGAACCGGTAGTAAAAAAATTTAGAACCCACCCCTGTCTTTCTCCCAGGAATGGGAGGAATGGGGATTTTGCAGTATCCTTCCCCTGCCATGTCCACAAAGCCACGCCTACAGAACCGGTAGTAAAAAAATTTGGATTTCACCACTGTGCGCATATCCGCACATGTATGTCCCGCATGTCCATGCATGTTTGCATGTTCACGTGCATGCACCATTCAGTTTGGGCATGCACACACACAGTTTGGGCACTTGGTGCCTAAAAGGTTCGCCATCACTGCTCCAGTGACTTGCTAAATATTCTAGAGTCATCCAGCTATTATGGGAAGATTTTATATCACGTCAGTGATGGCTGGAAGATAACATGAAGTTGCATATATTAGACACAAGGGGGAAATGGCCTTAGTCTGAGATGTGTTGTTATTGTGGTCATTAACCGTTTTGAAAATGTAACTTGCACTGAGTTACACCAAACTTCCATTCCAGTTGTTAAAACATGAATATTTCAGTTACACCACCATATATTGTTGGTATAATTCTCCTGAAAATAGTTATAGTACCGGGCAATTCTCCAACATAATAAGACCCAAAGCACCTGAGATTAATCTGCTGAAATTAGTATGCCAAATGGCAGTGTGGTTTTTCACTAAAAAAATGCAAAAATAATTGTGGGAATGGGACCACACAATCTCTGGATGTTTTAATGTTCTTACTGCCTACTTTAACAGGTGCCAAACCTCCTCAGATAAAAGAAAATGCCTCTTCTCCATTCACTTTGAAGTTTCTTTTGTGATTGAGCAGCCCAGAAAATATTGCCTATTCCTTTAACAGAATTGGGATTCGTATGAACATAAAGAATTCTGTAAGCGATCCAGTGGTGAAATGTAAAATTTGTTACTACCGGTTCTGTGGGCATGGCTTGATGAGGGGGTAATGTGACTATGTGGGCGTGGCCAATTTTTTTTTTATTTTTAATATCATTTTTTCTACAACCTCTTCAGCCAAAGAGGTTGTAGAAAAAATGCTTTTAAAAGCCTCTGACGATCCCAGCTGAGCCGCACAATCATCAGAGGCTTTTTTTTTTTTTTTTTACTTTTAAAAGTATTTTTTCGGCCGAACAGGTTGTAGAAAAAATGCTTTTATTTTTTTTTAAAAAAAGCCTCTGATGATTGCATGGCTCAGCTGGGCATGGGGGGGGGGCATGGATTTTTGCTACCGGTTCTCCGAACCATCCACTGCGATCGCTACCAGATTGGGCAATCTGGTCCAAATCGGGAGCATTTCACCCCTGGAGCGATCTAATTATAAGAATTAGTTTAGAACATAATCAGAGCTACAAATACCAAATTTGTTCACAAAACTGTAATACAGGGGTGTCCAACCTTGAAAACTGGAAGACTTGTGGACTTCAGCTCCCAGAATTCCATGCTGGCTGGGGAATTATGGGAGTTGCAGTTCACAACTCTTCCAGTTGCCAAGATTAGACACCTCTGCTGTAATAAGTATTTTACTGTGACATGATTTCCTCTTTTAATAGAAACTAACGCTATAATAGGAAATTGATTCTTATTTCTATATTGACTCTCAACAAGATTTTATGACTGTAAACTTGTTCCATTCCACTAAATTAGAAGAAATTGCTTTGGAACTGTGTTACATATTCATTTATATTCTTGGTGCTGGTGATTAGATCATGTCAAATGAAACAAAATAGTGCTGGAGAAGTTGAGCTCTCCTCAAGTTGTTGGATGTATGCCTTCTCTTAACTGAAAAAAAGTGTGAAATTAATGTCAGGTTGATGAAAGTTGATCTTTGTAAAGACAAGTCTTCTACTTTATTTTAGCTGGATGAAGTTAGAGGGTTCCTTTGTAGTGAAGGAACTGCTGAGATTTTAACTGTATCATAAATTTTATGATACAGTTGCCTTTTATTCTGTTGGGGTGTGTGTATGTGTATGCATGCTGGATATCATCCTCTTCTAACGACCCTATAATCCCTTGTAGGGTGAGTCTGGGCAAGTGAGTGGAGCTGAATGTTTACTGGCCAGATGCCCTTCCTGTCGCCAATGTAGAGTTTTTTTCAGCAGATATATTCTCAGTATGCCCAGATATGCATGCGGGATATGTGTAACACAAATGTGTGCATAGCTTCCAAGGAAAGGAAGGGAGGGAGGGAGGGAGGGAGGGAGGGAGGAAGGAAGGAAGGAAGGAAGGAAGGAAGGAAGGAAGGAAGGAAGATTCTTTTTTCAATATTCACCTTCTGATGTGTCATTTTCTCTTTAGTATTGATTCTTGTTCAGTGTGTGTTTATTGCCTACTGCTATCCTAAAATAGAAGACATTATTTGTGGCTCACAAATGCCCCTAAAGCAGCATAATTCAAGAGAAAAGGAGAACTTCAAAACAGAAAACCATTAAGTATTCCTTTTCCCCTTTCCCTTGATGGTCTACTGCATGTATGACTTGAAGATAATGGAATGTGAGACAAATATTTGCCTCTACGGATTTTCCTCAGTGGATGCCCTAAATGTACTATGCATAATAGGAAGTTGTATAATATGCATGACTACTGACAAGCTAGTATATTGAAGCCCAGTGGTTGGTGTGTGCAGGATTTCTGGCTAAATTAAAATTGTTTAAAAATGGGATTAATTTCTGAAGGTTGAAATTAAAGCATAAACACTTTTCAAATGATCCAATACTGCAATTGACTGATGGAATCTATTCAGCATTGGAGGAGACAAGTGGCTGCTGTCAGCTAAGCCATCCAGCCTGCAGGATGCTTAGATCTGGCCCATGGGACCAACTTGGAAACAATGAAGGACCGGCCCCGAATGGCTCTCCCAACCTCCGTTTTTGCTGGCAGAGGGTTGCAGGAGGCCATCAGAACAGAGCTCAGGAGTCCGTTTTCGCTGATAAGAGTGCTTGGGCCACCACAGGCACCCTCGATACAAGTGACATCGAGCTGGCCACGCCTACCCTGACCCCCTGAGGTCAAACAAAACACATAAACACAACCCTAAGCACACCAGCGTGCCTTCTGTCCGTGTCCTACTGTCCCCATTTATATGTAATCATTCTATGTGTTTATGTCTATTTTTGTCTATTTATATCCATTTATTTGTGCCAATTTTTTTTGTCATGTGTCTCTGTCTCTGTCTATACTGTTACTTGTTTCCTTATACTTGTTGACAAATAAAATAAAATAATAATAAAATAAAATAAAATAAAATAATAAAATAAAACAATAAAATAAAATAAAATAAATAAATAAAAAAATTAAAATAAATAAATAAATAAATAAAAAATAAAATAAAATAAAATAAAATAATAAAATAAAATAAAATAAAATAAAATAAAATAAAATAAAATAAAATAAAATAAAATAGTACCCTGATAGGGCCTTCAATGAAATCGGGTTTGACACCCCTAGTCTAAGTGCTATTGTTATTGTCAATTCTTTATCTATTTTCTTTCTCTGGCATCCTATTCCTTATCAGTAAACTGATCAATAATAGCCTTCTTCTCGTGGGCTGATGTGAAGGTAATGGAAGGATTTTAAATCTCTGTTTATCAAGGCATAAGGCTTTGCATTTGTTATGCATTATAAAACCAATGAGCCGAATTATATTGTACTGAGAGTCTTGTAGGCATAATAAGAAAAGATGGGTGGACAAATTGCAGCAATTCTTTAAGATGGCAGGTATTTAAGCCTAATAAAAAGGTTACTTTTCTAAACTAATTAAGCAGATTTACAAGTTTATGGTTGGATTTAAGAATATAAGATCCTCTCAACGATGGAGGCAGTTCTGTAAAGACTTAACTTTAACAGAGAAAAGCAAGTATTGTTTATTTTGCTTAAGATGGATACTTGATGCATCCAACCAGGATCAGTCCATCTAGCTTCAGCATCATTCCATGATGTCCTTCAGAAAGAAATCAGTGTGACATCTGCCAGCTGTTCCTCAATGAAAAGCATTTAAGAGTACGTAACTAATTAGTAATGACCTTTTCCAATATTCATCACATCACTGCTTTATCATCCTGAAACTGCTTTCAAAAAAAAAAAAAAATGTGGTTAATTTGGGATGAAGGAACCGTGACCGGAACTGCATTTTAGATAAATGGTTTCTCACCAAAGTTGCTTGAAAAACAACCTAGTTGAGATAATGTGGGCATTTACCGTATTTTTCGGAGTATAAGATGCTCCGGACTATAAGACGCACCTACCTTTTTTGGTGAGGAAAACAAGAAAAAGAAATCTGCCTCTGCCTCCCAGCAATTTTGCCTCGTTGCAGCAAACAGCAAATAACCTGCTTTACTTTCATTTTCATTTTCAGCATAGCTTGATTAGTACAAGAAAAAAAAATCTGCTGCCAGCAGTTTACCTCCTTGCAGCAAACAGCAGAAGCCCATGCAAAACAGCTGAGAGCAAAACAGCTGAGAGTCAGGAGGCTGATCCAATCAACTTGTGCTAATTGGACTGTGCTGAAGCTGAAATGAGCTGTTTCTTCTTGCTGCTTGCTGCAAGGAGGTAAACTGCTGGGAGGCAGAGGTCAAAGGGTGGGGGCCAGTGGCTGGGGCTACATTTGGTGTATAAGTTGCACTTAAATTTTCACCCCCTTTTAGGGGGGAAAAAGATGCGTTTTATACTCCAAAAAATACAGTATGTTGTTCTCATGGTGTGCTGTATTGCAATACATGTTGCAGGAAATGGTAGGACAGTCTTGATTGCTCAGGCATTATCTTGTTTCTCTGTAGAAAAAAAATACCAGTTAAAGAAAATAATTATACAGGTGGTCCTTGACTTACAACAGTTCATTTAGTGACCAATCAAAATTACAATGGCTCTGAAAAAAGTGACTTATGACCGTTTTTCACCCTTATTACATGACTAAAATTCAAATGCTTGACAACAGATTCACATTTATGACGGTTGTAGTGTCCCAGGGTCATGTGATCCCCTTCTGCAACCTTCTGACAAGTAAAGTCAATGTGAAAACCAGATTCATTTACCAACCGTGTTACTAACTTAACAACTGTGGTGATTCACTTAACAAGAAAAGTCATAAAATGGGGCAAAACTCACTTAACCAGTTTCTCACTGAGCAACATAAATTTGGGGCTCAACCAGCGGTGTAATCCGGCTGGATCTATCCAGCTCACACAAACCAATAGGACCAGCTGCGGGAGGCTCCGCCCACCCACCGGGATGACATTATGTCCCATTTTTGATCCTCTATGCATGGGCAGAAGAGGCATGCACGCTCACATTTCTGAACCAGTAGTGAAGGTTGCATTTTACTATTGGGCTCAACTATGGGCATAAGTCGAGGACTACCTGTACTGAAAATCCTTAAGGATCAATAAAGGGCAATTTTAAAATTTCTTGATTTAATACCATATTATACCTTGTTTGATATAGGATAGAGGGATTGATCATCAGAGAGTTTAAAGGCGTATTCCTAAAATTTGCAGTCCTGCGCAATCACTGCTGATGTTGTCTTTCTTTGACTCTCTTCTCCAAATTTTGGCTGAGTAGGTATGTGTGGATATACACTTGCATGTTGAAATGTGAAAGGGAAGCAAAATTGCATAGAATATGATTTAATTCCCAAAATGATATCAAATATAGTACTATACTGCCTAGAGAATTGCTTGTATTAACTTCAGGCTACTTGGAAATTCTGTTTTAAGAAAGAAGAAAGTGGCTAACAAATAAAGTTTTAGGATTATTTCAGAAATAATCAGATTAAAAGCAAGAGTCCTGGCCAAACGGTCTTATCAAGATATACAGTTCACAAGAAGATGGACAAGACAAGTGGAAAACAGTGAAGGTTGCAGGATTATTTTTGACAGTGTAGCTTGATTGACTGGCAAAGGCATCAATTCATGCTGCTCCGGATAAGATAGTGGAAAACTATCTTTTCTACTAGAAAAGATCTTGGATTAAAAATATATATATATAAAATCATCAACAATATAGTGCCAGATGATGAGCTGCTCAAACCAGATGACATTCAATATGCTACCAAGAAAGAGCCAACGGTCTTTTGGAGCAGTAACGTTATTTATGACAAAGCTAGTCAAAATTTGGGGGATATCTAATTGCTGATGGTGTTGAATGGGAAAAGAAAATATATGAACATGAAATATAAGAAGCATAAACAAGGGAAATCTCAAACATAGTGAAGGATGAAATGTATTGTCTACACATTGACCCGTGAGGCATCAGTGAATTGAAATGGAATGGAATTGGACATTTTCATACAGAATTCATACCATTTAGGGACACAAAAACAAGGAACATTCAGGAAAGATATATAAAGGACAGTATTGGGATACAGTGCAAACAGTGACTGAATAATATAATATAATAAAATTTAATATGATGATCACGCAAGTTTATGCTCTGACCACTGAAGCACAGGAAGAGAAGGCTGATGAATGTTATGGTCCAATTCAATCTGAAGCTGGCAGAACACATAAGCCAGATGTGTTACCTTTGGTTACAGACTGGAATGCAAAAGTTGGAAATATTACGGAGAAAATCTCAGTTTAGACTTATCACCTAATAAAGTTAGTCTAAGTCTTCTTCAGACAAGCAACATGACATTTCTGTGGATACACAGAAATAACATTGACTAGATTATGCAGAGGTGGAAGAGCTCAGTTAAAAGAAGCTTATAGTCAGGAGCTGGCTCTGGAACACATCATAAACTACTCATATGTAATTCTAAGTCAAGTTAAACAGAAGAACAAAGCCAATGCATTTACATAATATGATTTTAAGCATATGCCATCATTTTCAAGGAGAACATCAGGAATTGTTTTCATGTTCTAAATCTCATTGTTAGGGAACCATAGGAACACTGGAATTCAATCAATGAAATCAAAGGATGAAAAGAGATTGCCAAAGACCAAGAAAAGAGAAGAAAGCAAACTTCAGGTCAAAATAAATGGTGATAATTGCCAAGAAGAAAAGAAAAGTGAAAGCCAAGAAAGGAAGGAACTTAACAAAGAATTTCGTTGACCTTTTGGAAGAAAAAAGTATTATCACAACAACATCTGTAAAGACATTGAACAGACATGGAAAAATAAAAAAAAAGTCTTCCAATAATCTGCAGGACTCATATGGAAGTGGCATTGTTGAAACTGTGTGCTAAAGGATGCCAATGGGCAGATAGTAACTGATTTCAAGAAAATCAGATGGCAGGACTACATTGAAACGCTGCATAATAAGAGATATCAGCATCAAAGGTTTCTTGGAAAGTATTTTCCACTTAATAACAGCTTCTAGCATTAGAAGGTGAAGTCAAAACAGCACTTTCTCAATTGGTTTGAGAAAAGGTCAAGGAAAATAGATATTATTGCTAATGCACTCTGCATAATTGAGGAGCCAAAAAGAAATCAGTATGTATTTCACTGATTATTAAAAAAAAAGAAAAGATCTTTCATTGTCTTGATCATATCAAACTGTAGAATGTGCTTGCCTTTATGTGAAATCAATGCACAGGTCAGAAAGTCGCAATATGAACAGAATGTGACAAATCAGACAAACTCTAGTTTAGTAAAGGAGCATCACAAGGCTGTATAGTCAAAAAGTCTCTCCTTATTTATTCAATCTGCTTGGATATTATATACCGAGGGAAACTGAATTGGAAGAAGATTACTGTAGTTTTAAAACTGGAGGCAGAAACATTGCCTGCCCCATGACACTATTTTTAAGCTGAAAATACAAATATTCTGCAAAATCTAGTAATAAATATCATACAGCATAATAAAAACAGCGGATTAGCATTGAATATGAAGAACACCAAACTAATGGCACAGATTCAGCAAACCAACCTTAATGGACATTAATATGGTGAATATATACCATCAATCTTAGAGGAACCAGCTTTGTAAAATTTGGAGTTGGAAAAGAATCTAAGAATACCATGGATCATTAAGAAAGCAAACAGATAAACCAAAGTACAAATCAACCCAGATCTCTCACTTGAGGCACAAATAACCACAAATGAGGCACACATTAACGTATTATGAACACATTGGGAGAAAACTTAGCTCCCTGAAAAAGTCCATATTGCAAGGAAAAATAAAAAGACGACCATTGCCAGGGTAAGTGAGTTCACTTACCCTGGCAATGAGTGTGCTTTTAGAAGACTTGAAGGATTAGGATCAGGGACAGACTGTCCCAGAGAAAATCAATAATAGATGACATTGACTTAATGGCACATAATAATAATCATTATCACACAAAATAAATCTGCTGTACCATCTAAGGCCTGATTTAAGTCCTTCGCTCAGTAATGTTAGATAAAGGAATTAAATGCTTACCATTATGGAGAAACAAGATTTGATTTTAAGATTACTTTGAACACAATAAAAGAGGAATGCCTGGTTATTGGAAACACCATACTTATTATGTTCTTGGCATGTTTCTCTAATGTGCTCATTCATTTGGCAGTAGAAGCTGTATCAGTGCATAATGCTGTTTTGTGATGTCTTTTGAAATCGCTGAAAAAACTCTGCAGCATTTTAAAACCACCAGCAGTCCTGGTTTAATGACTGCCTCATTTAGCAACTGTTCAGAGTTGCAGTGGCGACGAAAAAGGAATCTTACGATCATATCTGCAACCTTTGCTGGTCTCTAAAGCAAAGGAAAACTGAAGTAAGATCATAAGCACAGTTGCTGTTTCACTTCGCAGCGGCTTTATTTAACAACCAGGTTGCTGATCCCAATTGTCACTAAATGAGGAGTGCCTTTAAATACCGCCAATCAAACACCAGATTCTTGATTATTTAATAGGATGCATTGCTGGCGTATATAAGCTTGGTTGCAATATTTGCAACTGTTTGGTGTTTGAGTGGTATTTGTGTTCTGCTAAATCTCTCAATATTTGAACAACCAGCATGAATTATCACCATCTGTTTTCCTTCCTCTCCAACCCATAGTCATTATCAAAATCAGATTTCACAGAAAGAATACGATGCTTTGGAATTACTTAACTTTCGCATTTGGTTGTTTAATTTCGGTGAGAGATAAATGGAATGATTGGAAGACAAATGGTTCTTTATTGGCAGCTGCTGAAGTTTTTTCCTAATTCTATTTGAATCAATTGGAGAATTTGCCCATCAGGAGCAGGAGTAGTTTGCATTTTCTTCTTTACTAAAGCCTTAAACCTACCTCTCTAGATAAGATCAACCATCTATCTGGCATTGCCCTGCCTGCTGTTTGTAGAGAAGCAGCAACATACAAGAGATGCTCAAAGCCTGGCTAGGTGGCTCAGTGGCTAAGACGCTGAGCTTGTCGATCAGAAAGTTAGGCAGTTTGAATCCCTAGTATAGGTCTCCTGTGTGAGCAGGAATTGGACTAGATGACGTCTAAGATACCTTCCAACTCCGTTACTGGTACCGTTATTGTTATAAATCATCAATATCTTGACAACACCCTCTAGGGCCTACAATCAGAAATTAAAATATAGGAAAAGCTTCCTTAGGGCAACGGGAAACTTTGAAGAATTTAAAAGTGGAAAGGACCTATGGAAAGCTACAAAGAGCCAACATTGGATGGAACCAATGGAGACGCTAGCACCTGGGTTCTGGCGAAAGCTGGGAAATATGGAAATTGTTAAATAGACTTCACAACAAGATCCAGAGACACTCTGAACAAATGGGGCTATCCAGTGGCTTCTGCCCTTTGCAATTGTGATGACATGCAGACAACAACACATATGTATACCTGTCCTTTGTGTCTTGAACAGTGTCCTCATGGCAGAACAACAGAACACAATGAATGTTGCTAGCTTCTGGGCAAGATATGTTTAACTTCTACATATTTTAATCTTGTATTTTATATTTTAAACTTTATGTCATGTGGTATGTCTCATTTTAATTGTGACGCTTCTGACACGAATAAACAAACTAAAGTCAAGCCTAGTATCTTTCATATTTTTCCTACGATAATAGATAGCTTTTGCAATAAGGTAGGAAAATGTTTAGTGCATATTATATCTTTCTTTTCTTTTCTGAAGGAACTTGTATTGTCAAGAGGAATAATAAATCGGCTATCACTTATTTGAAAATAATGAAAAAGGTATTGTGTAATTTAGTTATGATTTTACAAATTGGAAAAGAAAAGCAGTGAATGATTGATTGATTGATAAAGTGATTGCATACAGTTTATGCTATTAAATTGCTGGCGATTCTCACTGACAATATAGACAGGGTTGTTTGGGAGGGACTTCTTCTAACCTGATCCTTCAGGTCTTCAAACTGTGCCCCCATCACCACTGTAATTGAGTCCAAACACCTTGTTGGTAGTCATCCTCATATATTTTCTTCCTCCTTTCCCAGTATTGTAGACTTCCTCAGAAAGTTAAGTCTGTGCATAATGTGTCTTATGTATGATAATTTAGTGGGGTCATTTGTGCCTTAAGTAAAAACTCTGGGTTGATTTTTTTTTAATAAGATCCATTGGTTTTTTTCCATGATTGTACATGGTATGAGTGGATCTCACATACTCTCCAAGACCAAATTTCAATACTCTGTCTATCCTGCTTCTTCCAAACTCAGTTTTCTCTTCCATAGAGTTTCACAGCAAAAGCCACTGCCTACTCAATCAAATGCCTTTTTAGAATCAATAAAAATATTTCTATAGCAGATAGAAATTTATTTTTGGCATTCTTTGCCTTTTTCTATTACCCAGCATGAACCAACAGTAAGATCTTATGTTCCCAAGCCTTTTCTAAAGGCTTGAAGTTGGATACATGGAATTTCCCTTTCCAGGTACAACTGTGTTTGATAATCCCAAGCATTACTTTGCTAGCATCTGAAATCGGTATTATATCATAGTTTGCTGATTTTTTTCAAGTAACCTTTTTCATATTGTAATATAGGTATACCTCTTCCATTCTGTTGGCCACTGTGTCTTGTCCAGTTTTTCTGCAGAGCTTGGTTAGAATTTATGACTTGCCATATTTCTGTAAATACCTCATCAAGTCTTATAACCTTCTGATTTCATAATTATCAGAGTGAAGATTTAAAATCATCTTCTAACACAAAATTAAATCAAATCTTTATTATGGTCATAGACCAGCATAGCTAGCATTAAAGATTCTTGTAAGTAGTCAACATTTTCTAAGATATTTTGGATGTTGACATCTTTATTATGCACAATTTCAGTATATTTCTTCCCTCTTAGTTTGATATTACTTAAGGTAAACTTAAGAAATAAGGTCAATTGACTGGCAAAACCCAATCTGAATTTACATTATTCCTTGTTTACATTTCCAGTTAAATTATTGAGTAACTTGTTGATCCTTTCCTACAAATATATTTCTGCAACAATTAGGAAACACACATACCCTCGCTAAAATAGATGGTAAGTGATAGAAATAAAAGTGCTAATACCTACTATTCTCCTGTCTGCAAATCCCATGCTATTTTCTGAGTTTCTGGATTTTATCTTATTGTTTTTTTAACTTCCAAATGCTTTGGAAGTAATGCCTTTTGAAACAGGAAGGGAAGAAGATAAATGCTTTAAATACCCATCATTATTAAAGTTAGTTCAAAGCTGTCAGAGCCTTCAGGAATAGTGACATATGGTCAGAATTGTTTTATAGATTTACTGTTGGCCATCCTGGGAAGATTCCAAAATGTTCTCCAATAAGATCCGTATCCCAAATTCTTTAGAGGCTGTGGAGCTGTGCAAGCAGACAGAAAATAATGGTGCTCAGATGGTCTGAGAAAGGACTTCTTACTTGTAGAAGTGAAACATGACTAATTAAAGAAATTAGAGTTGACCAAAGTTTTTCTACTTCTTCCCCTGGGGAACATTTTATTTTTAACATCTGTTACATTAATAACATCTATGAAGATGCCTTTCATTAACTGCTTTTACTGCATATATCGGCTTAGATAGTACATTATTCTTCTTTTGCCTTCACAGTTTTAAGGCCTTATGGTTTTACATAATGTATATTTTGTGGAGGCTGTTGAATTCATTTTTAGTTATCTGTTTTCAATTATGTTTAAAAAATATTGAATTTTATATCTTCTTTGTAGCTGTTGAAAGACAAACAGCATATTTTAGTTAATACATCACATATATAAGAAAATATTATCCTGTGAATGTTTTTTGGAAGCCCATATTTAATGGGACATGCTCCTTACTAAGGTGTGTTTGATGGCAATAATAATTCAGTGAATGTTTTTTTGGCTAGTGTAATATGTGATGGAGGAAATTAATTAATTAAAAATTGCACTATTGCAGGGTAATTCTGCTGACTGCCAACTGCCAGCAGTTTGGCAGTTCAATTCTCACTGGCTCAAGATTCAGACTCAGCCTTCCATCCTTCTGAGGTCGGTAAAATGAATACCCAGGTTGTTGGAGGCAAAGATCAGTATATAGGTGTAGTGCTATTGAAGGAGTATATAAGTCTAAGTGCTTGCTATTGGTAAAAATAAAGACATCGTGGCATCATATAAACTGTGAAATTGGAGCTGGATAAAAAGCATGCATATTAGACTGATAGACAATGATCAAATGCGGCCGCGCGGGTGATCACGGGAGCGACATGGCGCTCCCATATAACACCTCTCCTGCGTGAGCTGCACTGGCTCCCGGTGGTCTTCCGGGTGCGCTTCAAGGTGTTGGTTCTCACCTTTAAAGCGCTCCATGGCTTAGGGCCAGGGTATTTACGAGACCGCCTGCTGCTACCGATAACCTCCCACCGGCCAATACGCTCTCACAGAGAGGGCCTCCTCAGGGTGCCGTCGGTCAAGCAATGTCGGCTGGCGGCCCCCAGGGGGAGGGCCTTCACTGTGGGAGCACTCTGGAACGAGCTACCGCCCGGAATACGGCTGATTCCGGATCTCCTCACTTTCCGTAATTATTTCGGCAAGCCGGCCTGGCCTGAATAGGTTTTAGGGGTTTTTTAATTGTATTGCTAGGGGTTTTAAATTGGGGCAGCCATTTAATTTAATCTATCTTTAATTATTTTAACTTTTATATTGCATGTTATTTTAATTCTCGGCTGTTCGGGGAGAAGGGCAGGATATAAATTTAATAAATAAAATAAATGCTATATAGGCAGTCATTGGAACCACAAAAGCTCATTTTTGGCTATAAATGTTGATTCTTAAACCAGTTACACCAGCAATGGTACAAATTCAGCTTTTCCCTATGAGAATATATAGCTGTTGCCAGGGTGTCTTTGTTGTTGCTGAATTTAAATTGCTTTTTTAGACAGTCATTAACTCTTTGCCTGTAAAAGTGTTAAGAAAGGATTTCCCAAAGCATTAGTCCATCTTTTTAATTCTTGAGTTTGTTTGCTGTGGTTCAAATTACAGACCTTACTCTTGGACTACATACCATAGTGTCATCACAGAACAAGTAGAGCTCTTTGAGTATGTGGGAATTACCTTCTGTTCAACAAACACAGAAATATTGTAGCATTCTACATTTTATTCTAGATTTGCATTTTCATAGAGTCACAAAATTGGTTGGTACTGTCCTCCCGGGAGGTTACACGAAGCTGGCTCCAGGGGATTATAAGTGCTTCTTTGAGTGAGGGTGCCTTTCCTGCCGCCTTGAAAGAGGCGGTAGTGAGGCCCCTCCTCAAGAAGCCTTCCCTGGATCCGGCTGAATTAGCCAACAATCGTCCAGTCTCCAACCTTCATTTTGTGGCGAAGGTTGTTGAGAGCGTGGTGGCACAACAGCTTCCCCGGCACCTGGATAAAGCTATCTATCTAGACCCGTACCAGTCGGGCTTCAGGCAGGGGTACAGTACAGAAACGGCATTGGTCGCGTTGGTGGATGATCTCTGGAGGGCTCGGGACAGGAGTTGTTCCTCTGTCCTAGTCCTATTAGATCTCTCAGCGGCTTTTAATACCATCGACCATGGTATCATGCTGCAGCGGTTGAGGGGGTTAGGAATAGGGGGCACCATTCTGCGGTGGTTCTCCTTCCTCTCCGACCGCTCGCAGTTTGTGTTGGCAGGGGGACAGAGGTCGACCTCGAGGCGTCTTGCATGGGGAGTGCCGCAAGGGTCGGTCCTCTCGCCCCTCCTGTTCAACATTTATGTGAAACCGCTGGGTGAGATCATCCGTGGTTTTGGGGTGAAGTGTCATCTGTACGCTGATGATACTCAGCTGTACATCTCCACCCCAGACCACCCCAACGATGCCCTTGATGTGATGTCCTGCTGCCTGGAGGCCGTGCGGGTCTGGATGGGGAGGAACAGGCTCAGACTCAACCCCTCCAAAACCGAGTGGCTGTGGCTTCCGGCGCCCCGATATAGTCAGCAGGTGCCATCGCTGACTATTGGGGGTGAATCTTTGCCCCCCACAGAGAGGGCTCACAATCTGGGTGTCCTCCTGGATGCACGGCTGTCTTTAGAAGAGCATATGATGGCCGTGGCCAGGGGGGCCTTTAATCAGGTTTGCCTGATTCGCCAGTTGCAGCCCTTTCTGGACTGGGACGCCCTGCGCATGGTCACTCATGCCCTTGTTACCTCCCGGTTGGACTATTGTAATGCTCTCTACATGGGGCTCCCCTTGAAGAGCACTCGGAGGCTCCAACTGGTCCAGAATGCGGCCGCGCAGGTGGTTATGACGTGACACCCCTCCTGCACGAGCTGCACTGGCTCCCAGTGGTCTTCCGGGTGCGATTCAAGGTGTTGGTTATCATCTTTAAAGCGCTCCATGGCATAGGACTCGGGTACCTTCGAGACCGTCTTCTGCCACCAATAACCTCCCACCGACCAGTCCGCTCCCACAGAGAGGGTCTCCTCATGGTGCCATCGGCCAAGTTGTGTCGGCTGGTGACACCCAGGAGGAGGGCCTTCTCTGTGGGAGCCCCAGCCCTGTGGAATGAACTGCCCCCGGAAATACATAAGATCTCCGACCTCCGGGTGTTTCGCTGCACACTGAAGACCCTGTTGTTCCGCCAGGCAGGGCTACCAACATAATAATTTTAAATTGGGGTATTTTAAATTTCTGGGATTTTAATTTGAGCCTAATCTATTTAATTATTTTAAATTTTAATCGTTGTTTTGTGTTTTTAAATAGGCTGTACACCGCCCTGAGTCCTTCGGGAGAAGGGCGGTATAGAAATAAAATTATTATTATTATTATTATTATTATTATTATTATTATTATTATTATTATTATTATTATTATTAATTTATTTATTTATTTATTATTTATTTATTTTTATATGCCGCCCTTCTCCGGAGACTCAGGGCGGCTTACAATGCGTTAAGCAATAGCCTTCATACTTTTGTATATGTTATACAAAGTCAACTTATTGCCTCCACAAACCGGGTCCTCATTTTACCCACCTTAGAAAGGATGGAAGGCTGAGTTTACCTTGAGCCTGGTGAGAATTGAACTCGCAGTAATTGCAGGCAGCTGGATGTTAAATGCTTATTATTATTATTATTCTGAGTTCCTTCCCTCACTCATACGTCCTAGGTTATCTCTTGATCTTTTTCAACAACTACCAGGATCCCTGAATGAAAAGTAAGGGCTGCCAAAGAGGAGATTGTATTTTCACAATCTAATCCCAGGATTAGTAGTTAAAACTTCCTGATGGCAATAGTTTATTTTACTTATTTAAAACATTTATTACCACTCTAGCTTATGTTAGTTTCCATAGTTGATGTTGTGCACATTGAAAGAAATGTCCACTGCATATGCTTCCTCTTCTCAAAAGTCTTCTCTTCTCTAAGGTTTGTTTTCATATGTGTTCATGTGTTTGTGTTTGCGTTTGCGTTACTTCAAAAATACAGAGCTGCAAGAGACATTAATTATTAGAGGAGCTCCAGTTAAAATGCTCAATAGGAATCTTACAGTAATCTTGATATCTGTACAACTTTTTGCTCTCTACTTCACAATATCACCTTCCCACCCATATTTTAATGGGTTTCTGAATTATAGAAATAAATGCAGTAATCATCATTTTTAGACATGCATTGTGGCAAAATGGAAAGCTCTTTTAAAAAAAAAATCAGAAAAAAACTGGTTCCTTTTGGCTACAGTGCTTTTTGCTTGCATGATTCTTCACAGCCTACTAAATGTAAAGACCATCCTGATGAATATGGTCAGATTTGCTGTTCTCCAAATATGAAAAAGTATCAGTAAGATATGATAAAGGACCGTTCACCAACTTTTGCCTAAGTCCGTTTCCTTTCGGCTTAGGCAGAATGAATTGTTCCAATCTTAGCATCCTTGGTTAAAATGAGTTCTCTTTTGGTGTAAGAAAATAATTCACAGCCTAATCCTCAATCATGTGTTCAATGGCAACTTCAAACGATAAATCATGCAACTTGCAAGATGGAGCTGTAGCTACTTTATAATAAAGCGTCCTTGGGTGTCTTTTGGGAAAAAAGAATAGTTTATCACATGCCTGCAGTTTTGTGAACTTTCTTAGATGTCATGGTGGTTAAATAGGGGGGGATTGAAGGGACTTCTAAAAATCCTGGAATGCAGCCGGTTTGCCAAAACCAAGGGCACTGACCAAGCCAATTGTGGCACATTGTCAATAACTTCATCCAGACAGAATGGATAGTACATTTTAATTTCAGTAAAACACGCTGACTTTTCACTCATTGTTCCAAAATTGCAAAAAAAAAAAAAAAAAAAAAAGACAAAACAATTAAAATTAACTTTTATGATTGTGGTTCAAATCACCTTGTGGGTGCTTAGGGAATGTTTTGCTGAATTGCACTTTTTGAGTGTGCTTTTTTTTGGGTGTCTTGGCAACTCAGCATGACTCAGATCTAGGCTATCAATTAAAATGACTTGTGGAATAAACACCTTGCCGTTTTCAGACAGTTAATGCAAATGTTTCTCATATATATGGCCAACTATTTACCATCTTTCTGAAATATATTTGGGAAAGGTTTTAACAGGAGTTGACTGCATTACTAGACGTATAATTACTTTATAAGTCAATATTGCTACAGTACAATATTTTTGCATTAGAAGCCTGTTTCTTCCCTCCCATCTTGGAAGGTGACTCTTCAATAGGTATGTGATGCCCATAATTCATATGCTGTGGACTGCCAAAGGTTTTGCTTGGTCAATGGAAAACTTTTCATGGAGGTTCTTTTCCATGGTGACCTCACTGTTTATCCTTAGTCCTAGATTTTAAAAGTGGATCATTGCTCCCAAATTTATTGCTGTTCCGTGCAGACCAAAATAAAGTTATTTTTAAATTACCAATCTATGGTACATGTTATTGTTTGATTATTTGATTCCTAGCCTGACTTTTATTCTAGACAGCTAAATGTTCAAAAAATTGAACAACAACAACAATAATTAAGAAGAAAATAAACTTTGAAGTCATTAAAAGCCTTTGGGAAATAGATTTTTTTTAACCTGTTTTCTTAATGCTTAGACAATGCCAGTCTGGGAGCATGCATGGGGGGAAAAAAAACCCCTCTATAGTGAGATAGAAAAATGGGATTCTTCAAAAGGGTTTCCTGTATAATTTAACAACCAACTAGGTTAAAAGTCTGTAGAGATTTTCAGTCAACTGACAACCTATTAAGACACAGCATTATAATGTCAGAATGTAACAGAGTCTAGCATGTCCAGTGAACAATTTAACCAAATATACCAGTTTACTCGACTTCTGATTTAATAGATTAAAATCACCAGGCATCTCTGCAAACTATACAAAGTTCTATGGGAAATGTGTTTCTAATGATGTGATGTCCTTTAGAAGTTTTGTATTCCAAATCACATGTTATCACCAGCATGGCCAATGATAAAGACTTTTGGGTACTGCAGTCCAAAATTTCTGGAAGGCACCAACTTGTCAACTCCTTGAGTCCAACAGTAGGACTCCTGTCTAGGAGTGCACAGCAGTATACAAAAATTTCCTCTTGAATATAATGGTTCATACTAAGCATATATCAGTGGGAGCAGTTACTCCACTTGTTCATGCATCTCTTGCATATGTTTTAGCAAATAGATTTGTTTCTCTGGGATTTGAGAATTCTTGCCTGTAGTTTTGGGTGATAAAGCATTTAATTGCAGGAATGTTTTTAATCATTTGGTTTTAAAAATTATCTGTCACAAGGCATATCTCTTATTGCCATTATTGTTTGATTTTTTCCCCCCTTCTCTTCAATTGTGTATGAGTTTATATGATTACCTGGGTAAGTACCTGCAGTTTTCTTGGCAAGATTTTTCAAAAGTAGTTTTCCATTGTATCCTTTCTAAGGCTGAGAGAAAATGACTGACTCAAGGTCACTCAGCTGGCTTTGTGCTTTAAGGCAGGATTAGAAGTCAGTCACCCATTTTGTAGTCTGATTCCTAAACCTGTATACCAGGGGTGTCAAACTCAATTTCATTGAGGACCACATCAGGGTTTTAGTTGACCTCGGGGGGGGGGGGCAGGTGGGCATGGCTGACTGGGTGGGTTTGGCCGATGGGGTGGGTGTGGCCAGCTTGACACCACTCACTGGGTGTGGCTGACTGGGTGGGCGTAGCCAGCTTGACACCACTCCCCAAACTGCTGGCATGTTTCCTCTTTGCATTGGGTAGACCGGGCCTAAGCCACGCAGGCCAGCCCTTTACATTTTCCAGGACAGTCCCGCAGTCCAGATCCAACCACATTGCAGGCCTCATCTGGCCTGTGGGCCTTGAGTTTTCTACCCGTGCTCTTAAACTGGCTCTGCCATTATTGTTATACATTAGCAAACTGGCTAATATACAGTATACATACCTATAGTCCAAGATGGGAGATGTGTTTTAAGTAGCCCTTTGAGAAATTTTATAATACTTTCAACAGAATTAATGTTTCAGGTTGTATGAGATCATAAGAGGATACAGGAATTGGAAAAGAACTACAACCAATTCATATAAGAGTACACTTTTACAAACACACAAAATCTGTTGACCGATACAGGATCTTGATTCAAGCTGGGTGACCTATGCAGGATCTTGATTCAATAATGCATCAAAAAGCTCCAAAATTCATGGAATAAAAGCAGCCCAAATTGAATGAAACCAGCCCAAGATGGACTGATGAAACTGGTCCTGATAGGTTTGTTCTCTAGGACTAGATTCAGCAGTCCACCTGCATTTAAAAGACAAAGGCCACTCTTTTGAAGACAGCAAAGTCTACATTTTGGACAGAGAGGACTGCTGGTTTGAAAGAGGAGTCAAAGAGGCCACCTATGTCAAAACTGAACAGCCCTCTCTCAACAGAGGGGGAGGGATACCATATCATCTATCTCCAGTCTACAACACAGTCCTTTAGCAGTTCCAAGAAGGCTCCATACCTATTTGCATCATAAGGCTGATTTCTCCTTAGTTAACTCATTTTTTCATACCGAAACATTTTTTTCTCAGGATTCTTTTTCTTTGAATGAATAACTGGGTAACCTGATGCAATTTCACACATCCACTATCTTTGAAAATTGTCTTTTATGTAGAGGAAGAGTCATGTTAGAAAATTTGTCAGATTTTCCTGGGTATTAACATAGTCTGTTTCACCTAAGAATCATTATGGAAAGCATTTAAATAAAATTGAAAAGTATATGAAATTATATACTTTCTTAACCATGTGTTTCATTCACTTTTCTTAATACATATAATTTTTCATACATCCCTTTCATATAATGCCTTTTAAGCAATTAATTCCTTTTTTTCCTTTGCTGCCAATGAACACATTTCCATATGTGTTATTTTTTTAATAGAAGAAAGTATTTTGAACAATTCAGGAAAGTACAAATACTAAAGGATAATTGCCTTTTAATTCTCGTTATGTTTCTAGAAGTATGAATTAGGCCAGTGCACTTTAATACAAAATGCAAAGTGGATACATTTATTTCCAGCAATAATTTCCATGCAAAAATAAGAATGATAATAGTAACCTTTAGTAGCAGCACTAAAGGTTACCAAAATTACCTGTCACAAGATATATCTTTTAATGCAACTACAGGGTGCTGAGGTATTTGCGCCAGTTCAGCTCCATCTTATTTCCTAAAACATGGTGGGTGAATTTGATGCTTGTTATAGAAGATAAAATTGATAAAATTCACAAGTCACAAACATTCTTCAAGTCGAACTAGTAGCTCAACCAACTCAGTAACAAATTGAATTTTAAAGCCTTTTCATTATTTTTCTCCTACAAAAATGAAGCACAAAGTATCCACTGATCTCGATCCCATCTGCAAATATGGGTAACTCAACAGGATTTATTCGTTCAATGTACAGTAGACTACTTAGGCAGGCAGATATTAATTCATTTTTAATGCTAGAAAAATACAGTCATTAAATATCAGCTAACACAAAATGCCAGAAATGCTTTTAATGTTACAGAAAGTGCACTCCTTTGCTGAAATTGCTTGTTACTTTTGAAGATCTGGACATGCTGAAGTATTAAATATTTAAAGTGGAAGTTGCTTTTCTAAAATGTAATGTTTCTGATCAGGGAAAAATGTTTTAACAAGCAAGGCTGTTGAATAATGCACAATACAGTTAATAAGATAGTATGGGAGAATCATTTATTATGTTGTGAAAATGACTGATCTTTTGAATAAGAAAAAAGATCTCCTTGATTTGAAACACTCTAGCAAATGCTCTAAACTTAATGTTGCTAGAGTGTACAACAATTGTCTATATTCTTACGGTCCAATAAATCCAAATGTTCTCCATTATTATATTTACATTATGTTATTCATATCATTAGGTCTCAATTAATAGTCTATCATTCAGAATATTCTCTAACCAAAATCAGAACCTACAGAGGACATAGATGAATTAATAGGATAGTACAACATGCTAAGCCTTAATGCAATTCTCAAGGAGATACATATGTTTCCCATTTTCCCAGTATTTGGGAAAATCATGAAACCCCTTTTCTTTTAGCAAATTTTCAGAAATAATTGCATAATGCCTTCCATGCCATTGTTGATTTCCATGCATATCTAAGGCAAGACAATCTTTATGGATACTTCTTCACTTTGAGCTTGTAGGATTCAAATAATTTTTCACATGTCAAAATCTATACATTATACATTAATATCTCAGAGTACTGGACAGTGTTGGGTTACCAGTTATCTGAACAGACAAAAAGATGACATGGATAGGAGAACAAGTGGGGTTTATGTTTCTTGGCAGTTTCCATGACAAAATTATAAGTTTCCATGACAAAATTATAGTGGATAAACTGCAAAAAATACAGAATTATTAAGTTGTGTATTATGTATTTAAAATTACTTTTTCCAGCATCAGAAACACTGGTTTTTCAATCGCAATATTTTTCGAACTAATGTTTTGTTTGTTAAAGCAGTAATATAGAACATAGAATAACAGAATTGGAAGGGATCTTAGAGGTCTTCTAGCCCAACCCCCTGCTCAAGCAGGAGACCCTATACCATTTCAGACAAGTGGCTGTCCAGTCTCTTCTTAAAAGCCTCCAGCGATGGGCACCCACAACTTCGGAAGGCAAGCCGTTCTGCTGGTTAATGTTCTCACCATTAGGAAATTTCTCCCTAGTTCTAGGTTGCTTCTCTTCTTGATTAATTTCTTTCCATTGTTTCTTGTATTGCCTTCTGGTGTTTTGACTCCCTCTTCTTTGGGACAGCCCTAGAACACTGCTATCATATTCATTCTTTGATGAAGGACTGATGAACTGACGGAGATGTGCTTTTTACCGTAGGAACTTAAGGATGGGTCCTGTGATCTAGGGGATAATAAGGATCATACATTTGAAGGGATCATACATTTGAAGCTGGTGGTTTGAGGACAATTGATGAAATCAGAAAACAAATAATATCAATCTAGGCTCTGTTGATGAACGAGGAAGAAGAACAGAACATAGAATAGAATATAATAGAATTTTTTATTGGCCAAGTGTGATTGGACACACAAGGAATTTGTCTTGGTGCATACACTCTCATTGTACATAAAAGAAAAGATACATTCATCAAGAATCATAAGGTACCACACTTAATGATAGTCATAGGGTACAAATAAGCAATAAGGAAAAAATATCAATATAAATTGTATGGATACAAGCAACAAAATTACAGTCATAGAGTCATAAGTGGAAGGAGATGGGTGGTGGGAACGATAACAAGATTAATAGTAGTGCAGACTTAGTAAATAGTTTGACAGTGTTGAGGGAATTATTTGTTTAGCAGAGTGATGGCGTTCGGGGAAAAAACTGTTCTTGTGTCTAGTTGTCTTGGCATGCAGTACTCTATTGCATCATTTTGAGGGTAGGAGTTGAAACAGTTTATGTCCAGGATGTGAGGGGTCTGTAAATATTTTCACAACCCTCTTTTTGACTCGTGCAGTATACAGGTCCTCAGTGGAAGGCAGGTTGGTAGCAATTGTTTTTTCTGCAGTTCTAATTATCCTCTGAAGACTGTGTCTGTTTTGTTGGGTTGCAGAGCCAAACCAGATAATTATAGAGGTGCAGATGACAGACTCAATAATAAGAAGTAGACAACTGACAAGGTCACGACACACAAAAGTTTGAACGACTGTTGTGAAAACAGTCCAAACAAACCCAAGACACTCAAAAATCCTGTCAGTGTTTAAGACTATGCCTGCCAGATGGAGGACACGGGGACAAACAGGAGGACATCCCCTCCTTTTGCCAGATGTATGATAACCCATGGACAGAATGGAGCTACATGAGGCTGGAGGAGAGACTCTAGGAATGATCCAGAAGTTTGATTATCTTTGTCCTTTTACACAATATTTCATAAGGAGACAGCTGTAGTTTTACAAAACAACGTATGCCACCAAGTTCTGCTATGCCTATGGTTCTACTTTATAGCCAGTGCTGTGTCAAATACTATAGAAATCAAATGCAGCACATAAATATTTGGTCCAAAACTCAGTTTGAGTCTATAGAGATGATCAAATAATATTAGCTTAAATTCTATTATCTGACACTTATTACTCAGAGCTGCAATAAAAGAATTTTTTCTAATTGCCCATGGAATCACTTAATTGCAATGCAAATTATAATTGGGAGAAACAAAATCCATGTTTAGTATGGTATTGCTATTCTGAAGTATTGTACCTTTTCAATACGATATAATAAATATTTTTGGGAACGTGTTCCCAATGGGTGGTAAAGAAAATGTTTTCAAAAGTTTGAGATGTTTTGGGCACCAAGAAATATCACACATTGGATTTATCATCCTTATAGGAAATCATTAGATATAGATAGCCAGAAGTTGTTTTATCGGGTGCAAAGTTTCTTCCAGAAATAAAACTTGCAGTCCTTTCCACTTTAGATTATATATACCCATAGTCTTCATTTAACAACAACAATTGGGAGTAGTCACTTGATTGTTAAGTGAAGTGGTTGCTAAGTGAAACAGCAACTACCATATTTTTCGGAGTATAAAATGCTCCGGAATATAAGGCACACCTTAGTTTTGGGGGAGGAAAATAAGAAAAAAAAATCTGCCTCTGCCTACCAGCATCCATTGGTATTCATCTGGCTAGCATCCTGTCAGTGTGTGAGACAGTTTGGGAACTGAAACAGTACTTGCTGTGTGAGCAACAAGGAAGGAGACAGCAAGGAGCCTGGGCGTGGCTTAAGTCAATTGTTCTAAAGCTGCATCCTGTGCTGATCTCTGAAATTAAAACTGAAACTGAAACTCCTCTCCTCTGCTTGTGTTTTACTTGCTGGTGCAAACTCTGACAGTCCTTGAAGCAAATAGCGAACAGCCAGGTCAGCTTCAGCATATTATTGCAGCCTGATTCAGCTTGAGCAGCTGATTGGCGGGTGGATTAACCTCCTGGAATATCCCCAATCAGCTGTTCCAGGCTGCAGGGATTGTGGTAGACCGTTGCCTCCACCATGCCTCGCGTTTTTGGCTATATTTGGTGTATAAGATGCACCCAAATTTTCACCCTCTTTTAGGGGGGAGGGGAAAGTGTGTCTTATACTCTGAAAAATATGGTATGCTTATGATCTTACTTCAACTTCCCTTTTTTTATAGACCTGAAAATACTGTAAATGTGAGTTCCTTTTTTTATCATCACTGTAACTGCAAATGGTCGCTAAACAAGGAAATCACTAAATGAGGACTACCTATACAATTGTTAAGAGCTATCCAGGTCCTGAATATGATCATCTAACATCTGATGACAGTTTTAAATCCCAGTAGAATAACCTCTGGCTACCCATATCTGATGACTTAGGTAATTTTGGAGAATACTCTGGATATAAAATCATTCAAAAACCAAAGAATAATAACAAGATGTTTAATGCAGGGAGAAATTAATTTGGCTTTCAGATAGCCGACTCAGTGAAATACCTTGGTTTGCACTTGACAGAAAACAGTCAATATAACCTAAATATGCTAAATTATAGCAAGCCATTAAAAAAAGATCTTGACAAATCTATCTAAAGCTATCTTGTTTAGGATCAATTGCAATCAACATAATGAATGTGCTACCCAAGATCTAATTATTTCAAATGTCATCAATTGGAATTTCAGAGAAAGCTTTACAAAAATGGCAAGAAACTTTCAGTAAATTTTTAAGGGAGTGGGGAAAAAATACAAACAAAAAATCCCACAACATTTCAGAGAGAAGAGAATGTCTTCTGCATTTTAAACTGAACCACAAAGCAGGCCACCAGTAATGGATAACAGAATATCTAAAATCCCTAAATAGATGAACAGCAATTTTGGAAGAAGCCAGTTTAGCCAATGGACTTTCATAGATATCTGTGGTATAGAGACACAAAGGAGGATAAAAACCTGAAAGGACACATTATTAAATAAAATTTCATAAAAGCATAGAAATCTACAAAAGGAATGATAAATCCAACAATTTCACCTCTAGCTTCCCTCTCAAATGCTTTTCATGTTAGAGACAATTAGAGCAAGAAAAACATAATTACATATGCAGATGTGATTCACTCAGGCTCTATGAACAGATTAAAAACACAGCAAGAACTACACAATGATAGCTAGAAGATACCATGGTTGATGTACTTACAAATTGCTGGAAGGATAAAATCAGCTCTCAAGAAGGAAGAAGGGATATTAAGAAAAAATAATTTGAAAAGCTCCTGTAAAAACAACACCACCTGTTATGGCACATATATAAACATTTAGATATGATACAGAAAAAACATAAAAATGCTGTGGTAAAATGGTTACGAAATTTAAAGAAACAGTTACAACCTAACAGTGGGAAGAATTATGTACCAAATTTATATATTTATAGCAACTTAAAGCAGGGGTCGCCAACTTTTCGGACCCCAGGGACCACTAAATGCATAATTTTAATTCCGCGGACCACTAATATGAATTTTTTAAAAAGATAAATAGTAATTAGTGCAACATAAAAAATGCAAATAATTTTTCTGCGGACCACCAAAATTTTCTCGTGAACCACCTGTAGTCCTTGGACCACACTGAAGTATTAGAAAGGTATATACTGTATAGTAAAATGCAGAAAAAATGGAATTTAAATTTAAAATGAAACCACAACTTTTCTTAACCTGGTATAACCTCAAAAAAAAAAAAAATACAGCAGCAAAAATAAATTTTGCTTTGACAGTTGAAGTAACATAAAATTTCAACAATACCTGATTGGGAACTTAAATTTGGAGAACTTTGAAGTATTTGAAATCTTGTTACATTGATTTTTACAATTAGTTTTCCTTTTATTAATCTGAAAATATGTTGTACAATAAATTTGCAGTGTCTGCTAATGTTATATTCAGTTTGATATGAAAAAGTCAAATATTTCTTTGTAAGATTACTGATAAAATATTTCTTTCTCTTTTATTTCTAATACTCTAAATTATCTAAACAATAGAATGTCAATAATTTTAATTAATACTGCACAAATATTATTGTATCAAAATAATACAGTGTATTAAGACTTACAAGTATATACAATAATACTAGGAAATTTTTTTGGCTAACTTCCAGTCTAACATCAGACACTCAGTCCTCCTGGAATGACTGAGTATATTCTGATTCACCAATGATGCATTTTCCTCTTAAATATTAATGTCTTCCATTTACTGTAGAGCCACATCAAAAACAAACAAAGTCTAGTTGAATCATTATAGACTTGCAATCTCCATTGTACTTTCTTATCAACCTTGATATCACTCCATTTCCTCCCTCCCCCAAAGAGAAATCTGAAACTGTTTTCTCTACTAGAAGTGAATTCACTCTGCTGAAAACTACTCATTTTATACCACAAGTTGCTAGATGATTGATTGCTGAATGTATTCCAATTTACTGCTGAACTCCTACTCAGGCATGGCAAGTCTGTGACAAGTGTTTAGATTGAAATTACTTCTCATCTTTCATTTATACAATTTTGTTCTAAAAGACTTCCATAAAATATGAAAAGATACAGACCTTGAGTATACAACGTAATCTAATCTTCAATATGCATCTACAATTCCCAGCTGAAAGATTTTAGCAGCCATTTCTATATGTCTCTGCCTATTTATTTGGCCTTTGGCAGAGTAACAAGAGGAGACAACCAATACTTTGAGTTGACTTCGAGCCAATGTTGAGGCAATTCTTTGGAACCTTGGTCCCTGTGGAAAATAGAAATGTGACACACAATGATTGTGTTCTGGTGTTCTAACATTGTCTCCAATATGGTCCTCCAAGGAATTGGAATTGGACTTCATACATCAAATTATATTTTCCTAGAGGAAAAAAAAAAGAAAGAGAAAAGAAAAGGTTGGTTAATTCAAAACTTCATTTTGAGTCTGATTTGATAAATCATTGCAAAAAAAAGAGAAAAAAAGTGAAATGTTTATCCATGTTTCATAGTGTTTGGGCGGGTTATCATTGCCTTCTTCCTGGACTTTTCTTTTCAACCTTGGTCTATTTTATAGTCCAGATCTTTTCTGGTAGTCACCATTCTTACTGCATTAGTATTGTTCATACTAATTTACTGCATTAATTTACTGCACTAATTTAATACTAATACTTACTGCAATAGCTGCATTACTATTGCTATTGGTCTTCTCATCGTTCCCGTCACCCATTCTTCCCGCTTGTGACTGCATGACTGTAACTTTGTTGCTTGTATCCTTGTGATTTATATTGAATTTGATTGTTTCCTAGTATTATGATTTGATTGCTTATTGTACCGTATGACTGTCACTGGGTGTTGTGCCTTGTGATTCTTGACGAGTGTATCTTGTCTTTTTATGTACACTGAGAACATATGCACCAAAGACAAATTCCTTGTGTGTCCAATCATTCTTGGCCAATAAAGAATTCCATTCCATTCCATTCCATTCCATTCTATTTAGTCCAACTTTATTTAGATTTTCCAAGATCGGTCAAGATCACCTTGGTGCTGCTTTCTAAATAAAACACAACAGAAAAGAGGTAGCATTGTAACAGTTAACATAAAGAAGAAAGATTAAATTGATATCTAAAGCACTAAAAATACCAATAAAATCAAGATGGAAGGTAAAAGGATGAGAAGGTAGTCACCAGGAGAACTTCATTAAACATTGTATTATGGACATAGTGTACTTATAGCAAATTATTACTTTGGGTAGTTTCCTTTTAGACCCAGGTGGAGTTGTAAATGTCTTTCATAAAGACACTAGTGCCGTGATGGCGAACCTATGGAACGCGTGCTGGAAGTGGCACACACAGCTATCTCTCCGAGTACGCCAGCCATCAGCTGTTGCTCTTCTGGGTTCCAGTGTGCATGGTCTTCACGTGCACGGGAGCACTGGAAACTGGAAGAGCAGCTCCCTGGCGTGTATGTGCGTGCCGGAAAGCTGAGCTTCCTATTTCTAGCACGCACATGCGTGCTGGCCAGCTGGTCTTCGTACGTTCATGCGCGCCAGAAACCAGAAGACCAGGTGACTGGTGCACATGCGCATACTGGAAACCGAAAGCTCAGCTCAGGGAACTGCTCTTTCATTTTCTGGCGCTCCCCCCCCCCCCCGTGCGTGCTCCCTCCTGTTTCAGCACTCGGTGCTGAAAGGTTCACCAACACTGCTCTAGTGAATGTTTTAGATGTTCCTATGCTGTTGACAATCCTTCAAAAAATTATAATCCTAAACAACAACAAAAATTAAAGCATTCAACTGGGCCTAGACATAGGCTGTACACGTGTCATAGCATTTTTTTGTTTGTATGCCTTTGAGTCATCTTTACTCTTCATGACTTCCTGGATAAACCTACCCAATTTCCTTGGCAAGGTTTCAGAAGTGGTTTGCCCTTGCCTCCTTCTCAGAGGTAAGAGAGTATCACTGGCCCAAGGTCACACAGTTGGCTTTGTGCCCATGGTGGAATTAGAACACACAAATCTCCCAGTTTCTATCCCAATGCCTTAACTACTGCACCAAATTGGCTCTCATAACATGAGCAACAACTAAACATGATATCCAGCCCAATTAACAATAGAGAAGGATCTCTGGTTTATCTGCGATTTTTGAACAGTTTCCAAGGCAGCTCTATTATCGAGCTGATTATAGTTCTATGACTTCTAATGCAGGGGTGAAATCCAGCAGGTTCTGACAGGTTCTGGAGAACCGGTAGCAGAAATTTTGAATAGTTTGGAAAACTGGCAAATACCACCTCTGGCTGTTCCCATAGTGGGGTGGGAATGGAAATTTTGCAATATCCTTCCCCCAGGAGTGGGGAGGGAATGGGGATTTTGCAGTATCCTTCCCCTGGAGTGGGGTGGGAATGGAGATTTTGCAATATCCTTCCCCTGCCATGCCCACCAAGCCATGCCCACCAAGCCTCGCCCACATAATTGGTAGTAAAAGAATTTGGATTTCACCACTGTTCTAAGTGGTAATGCCACTTGGAAAACATCTTGTCCCATGATGCTCTTCTATATGCCTGGACAATGTAATCTGTTACTGAGCCATTATATAAGAAATAACATGGTGTACTTTCATGAGGATTACTGCATAGGCTGTAACAATAGAAATAGTAGATCACATCCTCCCCTTAGCACCATGGAACACTCCTAACATTTAAAATATCAGTGTTGTACTTCATTCTCAAACTGAATCTTGATTATATATGCTAAACAAGTTTCTACATAGTTACATAATAAAATCAAAATGCTCCTCATACAGTTAATCTCATAAACAATGTTTCTAGAGACTAACAAAGAATAATCAGCAATTGCCCCCATAATATACTAGCACTACCGCAAAAGAAACTTTTAAACTCTGATGTAGAAATAATGAAACAGCAAATGTTCATATTTTTCCATTTATAGCAATCTGGCATTTAGGTGCCTTTAGAAGAACGGTGAAATGAAAGGGAGCATATGTTATTCAGACTATGGTATTATAAAGGCTTTGCAGAACTTTCATTTGAAGATTCAGTTTGAATAAGTCTTAATAGAATTGTCCTTTTAATCAAACATTAAATTGAATTACCTACTTGATTTGAATAATTTAATTAATTAAATACCTTTGAATTGATTCCTTTACCTTTATTGGTAAGAACATGCCCTTTTATTTGTGAATGGAGAATTTGAGGAAAAAACAGCAAATTTCTCCTGGATTAGGAAGACTTTCCCACTAATTTTGGGCATCACCAAATACAATGGCAGAAATACAACTTTTCCTCCATCCTATTATTGACCTTTCTCTGCTCTTCATGTGAAGTCATTTGTGTTGGCAGCTTGGCTACCATTGTTCATTCTTCACTAGTGTAAGCAGCATGCTAGTGGCTGAATGGCTAGCCGGTTGCACAGGCCGGAAGATAAAATGGTGATGAGATTATTGGACATGAAGAGATTATTGAAAACTATGCCTGTTATTTCTTTTAGCGCATTCATTGTTGAAGGATTTTCCTCCATTCTGTATTAGCAAGTCAATTTTAAATGTTTTTCTCCCATAATTGTAATCTTTAGTTCCTTCTAGTTCCCTCTAATGTTGTTGGGAAACCAGGCAGCCAACCAGGCAGGAAGTCTCAAACAAGGAATTAGCCTTGAATCATCGTGGAGCTGCAAGAGATCCAGAATTGACTCCCTCACATAAGCTCCATAGAGCTTTATCCAGTGGTGGGATTCAGCCAGTTCACACCACTTTGGGAGAATCGGTTGTTAACTTTCTGAGCAGTTTCGTGAATTGTTTCTTGGAAGAAATCATTAGGGCAGAGAACCTGTTGTTAAATTACTTGAATCCCACCACTGGCTTTATCTATCTGTTCTCAGCAAAAGATAAGCAGTCTCGGGAGATTCCTGTATAATAGACAGAATATAGTAAAATAGTTAGCTTGAATTCTGCATGTATAGATCTGATTGCTTGTGCTTGACAAGGGTCCACACTTCAAAGTCTCATCCTATTATGTTTTTTTTTAAAAGAACTCAACAGCATTTTCCCAAGAGAAGAATTCTTATAATTAATTTCAGAATCTTACTTCAAATCCATCTGGACCTTTAGTTTATCTGTAACTTTCTAAAATCAACATTCTAAAAAAAACCTTTTCCCCACTTATTAAAAAAAAGATTTTCTTTAATCCTTAAATTTGTATATTTAATACCGATTTCACTAAGAAAAGAAAGAAACTGAACCAGTGCTGTAAAACATATTAATCCAAAGGTTCCTAGAAGCTAAAAAGCAATTAACAAACAATTTCCAAAAGTGATTAGAAGAGAAAGTACAGGAAGGTTTTAGCGAAGCTCACATTCCCTCATCTCCCAGAGCTCCAAATATTCTGGAGATCATTGTTTTTCATCTCAAGTCGTCTTCTTGTCTAGAGAGGAATTATAAAAAGTCAGTCTGCTCACCAGCTCTTCACTGTGATGCTTTTATTAGCTCTGCTGTCTCCAGTTTGCCATTTCTTCCCTGGATGTTCCGACTCAAGATTATTGGAAAACTTTTCTGAGGAAGAACTGCCATCCGAGCAATTCCAAGCCAGCTTTGCTTCTAACAACCAATTTATAGAACCTAATGGTTAGTATATCTGGAGGTTGTCTAAAGCTTTCCTGGCTAAAACCTCCCACATGATCTGTATGTGAATTTCTCAGAGATATTTGGCTGCTTCCCTCCTTGAAACAGAATGCTAGCCAATATGGCCCCACATTCTCATCTATGAATTTTGTTTCCAAAACAAAATCCAGATGGTAGTAACTTTTGAGAGAACTCTTTTGGGGGAGGAATATACATCTAGCCAGTTTTAAATGAATAAACAAGCAAAAACAGCAACAACAACAGCTAGACAAACATGTATAGTTTCAACACATGCTGGAGAAGGCAATGCAATCTGTCCCTTTCCCCACCTTTTCTCATTATACTGCTCAGATATAAAATATTTTCCCCAAGGCAGAGATTGTATTTCAGAATACCAGGGAGAAATTCCTTAAACTCTATGGAGCAAAGCAAGGTAGGGAATAAATAAGCATTTTGTGGGTTCTATTTGAAGTCCCTTCTTCTTATTTCATATGCAAACAAGACCTCTTGTGCTAAAGACAGACATGTCTGCTCTGTATATCACATTTTAGCTATAGGCTGCTACCATCACACGGAGCAGTTCCATGCCAAATGTCTGCATGCACTATATTAGTTTTGATTTATTTATTTATCCCAGAGGGGAAAGGAACTGTGTTCATTATGATCAGTATTTCAGGCCCGAGCACATGCTTATGCTATCAGAATATCGTTTTTGGCAGATGGGTCACAGTGAGGCCAAGCTTGAAAGCAGAAATGCTTGTGATCAATCAGCTGAAATGGCTAGGCAAGAGTTTCGGCCCAGCCTTCGTTCTTGGTCTGGGTTGGCTGACTGATTGGCTGATTTAAATTTGAATGCCACTGAACTCCAGTCAACTCTGGGTGGATCACAGTGATTAAACTAACCTTTAAAAAAAACACTACAAAACATTTGCTAAGTACAAAAATAACTACAAATTAATCCCAAGGTGTCAATCCAACAACAACAGTGTTATAAACAGGGAAGCCCCTTATACTACCTTAAGGCGTTTTTAAACAGTCTTAAGGTATTCAATTAAGTAGCCAGGTATGGGTAATCCTCGACTTAGAACAGTTTGTTTAGTGACCGTTCAAAGTTACAATGGCACTGAAAAAAGGACTTATGACCGTTTTTCACACTTATGAGCCGTGGTGGTGCAGTGGTTAGAGTGCAGTACTGCAGGCTACTTCTGCTGACTGCCGGCTGCCTACAATTTGGCTGTTCGAATCTCACCAGGCTCGAGGTTGACTCAGCCTTCCATCCTTCCGAGGTGGGTAAAATGAGGACCCAGATTGTTGGGGGCAAATATGCTGATTCTGTAAACCGCTGTAAACCGCTGTAAATCACCGTGAAGCGGTATATAAGTCTAAGTGCTATTGCTATTATGACTGTTGCAGCATCCCCACAGTCACATGATCAAAATTTGGATGTTGGTAGCAACTGGTTCATATTTATGATGATTGCCGTGTTCTGGGGAGTCATGGGATCATCTTTCACAATCCTCTCACACGCAAAGTCAATGCGTGTAAGAGGACGCCGGATTCAATTAACTGGATGTCAAGATTGAACTGCTTTGCTTCTTTCAAATCTAATGCTTTTCAACTTGCCAATGAACTGGGGGGAGGGAAATGGAATGTGGAAAATGTATGCAGAGATCGTGAGAGCATGGAGACAGCAAGGTCACCATTGCAGGTGCTTGAGAAAGAGAGAGTCTGTTCTCAGAGGTGTCAGGTAGATGGAGGATAACAGAGATATGTCAAAATTGAATAGCCCTCTCTCAACAGAGTGGGAGAGATAAGACATCATCTATCTCCAGTCTACAAGACAATCCTTTCAACAGTTCCAAGAAGGTTTCATACCCACATGCACCACTCAGGTGACCCCCAATGATACAGATAAATCTCCAAGTGGCCTTAATGACTCACTAAAAGAATGGAAATGACCAGCTATCTGCAAGGAATATAAATCCTTCCATTCCCCACCATCCAGTGAGAGCTCCCAAGGGCCCAAGGGCCTACAGACTTCCAAACAGACGGCCCAGGACTCTTCAGCAGTGGTTTTAGATCTGATTTTGGGGTGACTGGAGAGTATATGACCCTTGAGGGAAGGGTTACCTCCAGGGAGACCCTGAGACCCCCCCCCCCAGGGTGAGCTGGATGGGGGGGGCCAAATAGGGGAGCTTCACCTACTAGAATGGAAGGTTGAGGGTTACTGGGGCCGGAAAATGACTACAAACTTATGCGGTTTGAATCTCCCCCCCCCTTCCTTCGGACTGAGTTTGGCCTTTTGGCGAATTACGACCATAGCTTCCCACTCATCTTGGCCTGCTGAACTACTCCTAATTTTTTCCCCACTTCCATCTGGCCTGTCTGGATTCCCTACCATGTAGAACTTCTCTGACGAACATTTACGAACTTAAACCTCCCTTGAGCTGGATATTGGATTCCCTGATGCTGCTAATCCCAGGAGGGATTCTGGTTCTATGGACATGAGGCCTGAGGAGGCGGAATATTGCTATCCTCACCCTGAGCTTTCTATCAAAGTCTCCATGGATTGGCCTGGTGAGAGACGGCCGCCCTGGAAACTTTCGGGGCTGAATGATATGTACCTCCTTAGCCACTGTCGTGAGAGGACAGTGGAGCTTGGCAGCCTGACCTTGGACTGGAATTTTCCCTACGCTTGTAACATCAGCGGTCCCCCACCCTTGGACTGTCTCCCCTGATGGCTATATGTATTCGGTGTCGGAACTCCTCGCCCTGCGAGACTCTCCCCTCTCGCAGGTTTGGCCCCCCACATTATCGAGGGCCTATCTCGATGACGGACTTTGGAGTCCGGAGAGATGGCATGGAGCAAGGAAGAATTTATGGGGCTTTTTAGGGAAATTTTTAAAGATTTTAAGGGGTTCTGGGGGGGGGGGGTTTGTAATTATTCATTTAAAGATACCGGGAAGACGACTATGGCGGATGGGGGGGAAATCCACCTGGGTCAGAGCCGTGCCCGGCACAGGGTAATGATCCGGGAGGCACCGGACGAGGGATTGGAAAAGGGATGGGGGGCGATATCTATGAGGGCTGTACCATCGGCACGGTGAATGGGAGGGGCAGATATGGCGGGAGCAGGGGACCACATCAGGTGTTGGGGGCTCGCACTTGCTGTTTGAGAGCAATTGCTTGCCCCGGTCCCCAAGGCTCCGCTCGGATACTAGGTGGCTTAGATATTCAGGAGCTGGGCCTTCGGCTGATGCTGTGCAATGCCAGGTCCGTGGTCAATAAGGCCCCCCTCATTCACGATCTTATACAAGAGGGAGGAGCGGACCTGGTGGGTATTACGGAGACCTGGTTGGGCCCGGAGGGTGGCGTCCCTCTGGTGGAAATGTGCCCACCAGGCTTCAGAGCATTCCATCAGCCGAGGGCCCAGGGGAGGGGCGGGGGGGTGGCGGTTATTATTAACGAGGATCTGAGTCCGAGGGAGACCACTGTGCCTCAGATAGCCGGATGTGAGTCCCTCCTTGTGAGGTGGGGCCGTGGGGTTCAGATGGGCTTGTTGCTTACGTACCTGGCTCCCTGCCGCGTGGCAACAGCCCTACCTGAGCTACTCGACGTGATAGCCACGGTGGCGGTAGATACACCCAGGCTTTTAGTCATGGGTGATTTCAACTTGCCATCCGTCGGTGAAACGTCTGAGGTGGCTCAGGAGTTCATGGCTTCCATGACGGCCATGGACCTGACCCAGTTAGTTCATGGCCCTACTCACAGGGGAGGTCACACTCTGGATTTGATTTTTGTCTCTGGCCAGTGGTTGAGTGGTCTTGTTATAGGGGATATAGACGTGGAACCCTTGTCATGGACTGACCACTCACTCCTTCGCCTAGATCTTCGAACCGCGACCCCTCGCCGCAGGGAGGCGGACCCAATTAGATGGATCCGCCCCAGGCGCCTGATGGATCCTGATAGGTTCCAGACAGAGCTTGGGCCATTTCCTGAGGATCTAGCACATGACTCGGCCGAGGACCTGGTAGCCGCCTGGGATCGGGCGGCTGGTGGGGCCTTGGACCGAGTTGTGCCTTTGCGGCCTCTGACCCGATGCCGATCCCGTGCGGCTCCTTGGTTTACTGAGGAGCTGAGGGAAATGAAGCGCCGGAAAAGACGCCTGGAGAGCGGTTGGAGGGCCAGTCTCGCTGAATCTGATCGAACACTGGTAAGGTCGCATATTAAGGCCTACCTAGTGGCGATAAAGACGGCAAAGTCTAACTACTTTTCCGCCTCTATTGCGTCATCAGGGAATCGTCCGGCCGCCCTGTTTAGGGTGACCCGCGCCCTGCTCCACCTGGGAGTGCGGGAGGATCCCTTAGAAGGCAGGGCGGAGGATTTCGGACAATACCTGTATGACAAAATCGCTCAGATCCGGGGGGATCTGGACTCTGACTGGGTAGATCAGGGCAGGGTGACGAGGAACAGTCTTGAGAATGTTATCTGGGAGGAGTTTGATGCTGTGACTCCCGATGATGTGGACAGGATTTTGGGGAGACTTAGTGGGGCCACATGTTTACTGGACCCGTGTCCCTCCTGGTTGGTACTGGCTTCCCGGGAGGTTACACGAGGCTGGCTCCAGGGCGTCATTAATGCTTCTTTGAGTGAGGGTCACTTCCCCGCTGCCCTGAAAGAGGCGGTGGTGAGGCCTCTCCTCAAGAAGCCGTCCCTGGATCCAGCAATATTGGCCAACTATCGTCCTGTCTCCAACCTTCGCTTCATTGCGAAGGTTGTTGAGAGTGTGGTCGTGCAACAGTTTCCGCAATTCCTGGAGGAAACATCCTATCTAGATCCGTTCCAGTCGGGTTTCAGGTCTGGGCACAGCACGGAAACGGCATTGGTCGCGTTGGTGGATGATCTCTGGAGGGCTCGGGACAGGGGTTATTCCTCTGTTCTGGTCCTATTAGATCTCTCAGCGGCTTTTGATACCATCGACCATGGTATCATGCTGCACCGGCTGGAAGAGTTGGGGGTGGGAAGCACTGTGTTACGGTGGTTCTCCTCCTTTCTCTCCGACCGGTCGCAGTTTGTGTTGGCAGGGGGGCAGAGGTCGACCTCGAGGCCTCTCATCTGTGGAGTGCCGCAGGGATCGGTCCTCTCGCCCCTTCTGTTCAACATTTATGTGAAGCCGCTGGGCGAGATCATCCGTGGCTTTGGGGTGAGATACCACCAGTACGCTGATGACACCCAGCTGTACATCTCCACCCCAGGCCACCCCAACGATGCCCTTGAAGTGATGTCCCAGTGCCTGGAGGCTGTGCGGATCTGGATGGGGAGGAACAGGCTCAAGCTCAACCCTTCCAAGACTGAGTGGCTGTGGCTCCCGGCATCCCGATATAGTCAGTTGACTCCATCGCTGACTATTGGGGGCGAGTCTCTGGCCCCCTCGGAGAGGGCGCGCAATCTGGGAGTCCTCCTGGATAGGCAGCTGTCCTTGGAGGAACATCTGACGGCTGTTACCAGGGGGACCTTTTATCAGGTTCGCCTGATTCGCCAGTTGCGGCCCTTTCTTGATCGGGATTCCTTGTGCACAGTCACTCATGCCCTCGTCACCTCTCGCCTTGACTACTGCAACGCTCTCTACATGGGGCTCCCCTTGAAGAGCACCCGGAGGCTCCAGCTGGTCCAGAATGCAGCAGCGCGGGTAGTGATGGGAGCAACATGGCGCTCCCATGTAACACCGCTCCTGCGCGAGCTGCACTGGCTCCCGGTGGTCTTCCGGGTGCGCTTCAAGGTGTTGGTTATCACCTTTAAAGCGCTCCATGGCATAGGGCCTAGCTATCTCCGAGACCGCCTGCTGCTACCAATGACCTCCCATCGACCCGTGCGCTCCCACAGAGAGGGCCTCCTCAGGGTGCCATCAGCCAAACAATGTAGGCTGGTGGCCCCCAGGGGGAGGGCCTTCTCTGTGGGGGCTCCCACTCTCTGGAATCAGTTGCCCCCGGAGATAAGGAGAATCCATGACCTCAATGCCTTCCGTCGTTCCCTGAAAACCCATCTTTTCCAGCAAGCCGGGTTGGCTTAGAAGAAATTTTTAAATTTTAAATTTTTTAATTAGTTTGTTATTCTTAACTTTCGGCCCAAATCTATATATATTTTTAAATGTTTTAATATTTGTATTCTATGTTTTTTATCTTGGCTGTACACCGCCCTGAGTCCTCAGGGAGAAGGGCGGTATATAAATTGGAAATTAAATTAAATTAAAAATTCTCGGATGAGAAGCAAAATGTCTTCAAAGAAAAACCAGAAAGTGCAGTTGTCTCTTGTGGGAAAAAAAAACATCTTTGGGACAACCATGACCTGGATGACTGAGAATCTCCATAGACAAATAACAGAGAGTGTTAGGTCTGTGGTACCCCATAAAAGAAGGACTCCGCTGTCCGTAAAGGCTGATACAGGACAATCTCTTACCCAGAGAGACAATCTCTTGTGACTGGCCATGTAGAAACCACAAAACATATTTCTCCACCGAGGAATATTGAGACATTCGTTCAAGCCTCAGCTCACTATTATTCCGTGAACACCCAGAGTGCACAGGACAATTCTACACTTCCCTGCTGATCTCAGACACCAACCCTGCCTATAGCCTACTGTGTTGCCAGGTTCGGCACAGCAGCACTTAAAGTATGTCAGAAGATGAGCTGTGCCACAAACCAGTTTTAATGAGCATCTAGCCTATCATTATAGAATGCTCTGTATTATGTAAATCTAGTGTGCTTTATTCCCCTATGCTTATTCATTGCTTTTACCACTCCCTGTAAACACTTTTTAAAAGACATTAGATTTCTGTTTTTATATATATGTTTTTAGTTTTTAAAATGTAATTTTATTCTACTGTTATTTTTGTAGACCATCCTGTTAAGGCTTGTCTTAGACTGCAATAAAGTTTGATTTGAGTATATATATGCATCAGGCGAACCGGTAGTGGCGACCTGCGGGTAGGACCCCCCTGCTTGGGCCCACCCCCCCCGCCTTGGCGCTATGCTGTTCTATTTAGCCTCGTTTTGTAAGCTGCGTGCATGCATGCAAGCCACGAGAGAAGTGCATGCTCAGAAGGTCGCGTGCATATGCAGAAGGCGAGAGAGAGAGAGCGAAGCGATAGCACGCACGCACACTCGCACACACATTTTCGGTGCACGGTGAACGGGTGGTAAAGTTATGCGAAACCCACCTCTGATATGCATGTCCTTTCCTCCCCTCTGCAACATTTGCCTTCCTCCTTTAAGCTTCTGAGAAAAAAATTTGCAAACATTAATAGTCTCCCTATCTTCTATCACTGATGAAATCTTTGGCCTCTTCACTGAATTTTATTCTGAAGTATAATCAGAATTGGATCACTTCCAAGTTTAGAACTTAACCAGCAATCAATTTGCTCACATCGGTGGCATTTTTCAAAGAGCAAGCTGTTGTTTCTTAGTTGCTTGTTTAAATGTGCCTTTAAAAAAAACACAAAAAAACCTGAGCTTTGTTTTCTAATTTAGCAGCCCATATTAATATGTTCTGTCTGTCGGGCAGTCTGTAATTGTTTCAGTGCTCCATATTCTGGGGAGATGCTATTATCAATGAAACCCATCCACCAATATGGCCTTTTCATTATCCTGCTGTGATGGCAATGAACTTTTCATCAGGAGATGTCAATTGGTCCCAGGATAAGCTCTTGGACTTTCACTGCAGGTGAATACTGATTATATGATGATTGCTCCTCACAGGGCTTCTGCTTGATTTGAAAATGTAGGTGGTATTTTTGAACTTGGAATGAATTTGGGGGGAGAAATGTGCAGCTTAGATGTAGCAGGCGTATCAGTAAGAAGGCACTTGTTATGTATTGATACTTTTAAGTGGGAGTTTCAAACCTGCCTACGTTTCTGATTGGCTGACAGTCCCTCCTGGATTGTATATAAGGAGGGCTGCAGCCCCTGAGTTTTTGCTGAAGTCTCACTGTATATTAAAGAGCTGTTGTCACTTGCTTGCTTGTGCCTCTCGTTATTCCCGAACCACTTCATTGGTGACGAGGATGGGATTGAGGCTACAAGAAGCCAACTAGTGAGACCACGAGCTTCAGCTAGGCGACGAGGTGAACCACAGGAGGCATACCAACATGTCTGCCTACGTTCCGCCCAAGCCTTTTGATCCGACCCGCGAAAAATGGGTCTCGTACCTAACAAGGTTCGAATGCTCGCTTGAAGCCAGCGACATGCAGGGCCTTACTGCGAATCGAAAGAGAGCCCTCTTCTTAAGCCACTGCGGACTGGACGTGTTCGAGATGGCCGAGTCACTCTGTGAGCCAACGCCGGTTCAAACCGTCTCCTGGGACACCCTGATGGCAACTCTCCGGGCTCACTACGCTCCCGTCCCCTCCAAGTTCGTGCAACGATACCAACTCAGACAGCGCGTTCAACGTGAGGGAGAACCTGTCAGTGCGTACATGGCTAGCCTGAGAAAAGCCGCAACCCATTGCGACTATAGAGACTTGGACGATGCGTTGCTTGAGCAACTTATCTGTGGTGTTCGGGACATTAGGCTGCAATGGCGCCTGCTCGCCAAGCCTGATTTGACGCTTGCTGGAGCCCTAGACGAAGCCAGGGCTCATGAAGCCTCCACAAAAGCCGCAGAAATGCTGCAGCGTCCGCTGACCAGCAAAGACAGCCCCAAGTCTGCCCAGGTGCACAGAGAAGACGCCGGATCCAGCTCGGAGTCCGAGTCGGATGAGGACGTCTTCCGAACGGAGCACCAGAGAAAAGACACTGGCAGCCCCCGGCGAAGCTGTCCCAGCTGTGGCGGGCACCATGATAGACTGTCCTGCAAATACAGAGAGGCTATTTGCAGGCGCTGTGAGAAAAAAGGACACTTGGCGCGAGTCTGCAGAGCCATTCTGCCCAGGAAACACCAACCACGTGAGCGCCGCAGCCAACCGGAATCAGCGCGCCAGAAGCAGCCAACGAGAGAAGGCGGCACGAAAAAACAGCGCGAATTTGAACCGCGAGATGGCCGCAGCATACATATCGACCAGGCCAGCACGACGATCGAGGACAAAGTCAGCACGGTGGTCGAGATCAACGGAAAGCCATGCTCGATGGAGATCGACACCGGATCAGCTCTCTCCATAATGTCGTGGGCGACCCTAAAGACCCTCCTGCCGTCGTTCCGGAAGGACCAGCTCTCCAAGCAGAGACTGCGCATCCTAGACTACCAGGGGAACCGAGTCCCCCTCGAAGGCGTGGGCACGTTCCGAGTCACCTACGGAGACTACGAAAGAGACCTGCCGCTGACCATCGTCACAAAGCAGCTCCCTAGCCTTCTTGGCATGGGGTGGTTCCGAGCCCTTGGCATGGGTTTCACTGGCGTCCACCTGATGTCCAAATCATCTCTGAAAGACAGTCTCCTGTCCGAGTTCCAGGACGTCTTCGGGGACACGTTGGGCAAGTATGTGGGGACCCCTATTTCACTAAACTTAGACCCCAATGTAGCCCAAGTAAGACTTAAGGCCAGAAGGGTGCCGTTCGCATTGAAACCGAAGTTCGATGCGGAACTGGACAAATTGATTAAGCAAGGGGTGTTAGTTCCCGTTGACCATGCCAAGTGGGAAACCCCTATAGTGACCCCAGTGAAGTCCGACGGCTCAATAAGAATTTGCGCCGACTACAAGTGCACAATCAACAAGGCTTTGCAGCCGAGCGCCTATCCGGTGCCGATCGTGCATCATCTACTACACTCCCTGGGGCCCGGAAAATTTTTTTATTAGACCTGGCCCAAGCCTATCAGCAGTTACCAGTTGACGACACCACGGCAGAGGCGCAAACAATTGTAACTCATAGGGGTGCATTTAAATGCACCAGGCTCCAGTTTGGGGTGAGCGTCGCACCCGGCCTATTTCAAAGCACCATGGAGCGCCTTTTGCAAGGACTCCCAGGAGTGGTGCCCTATTTCGATGACGTTCTAGTCAGCGCCCAGGACGAACGTCAGCTAGGGGACAGAGTAAGGAACGTCCTGTCCAGGTTCAGAGAAGCGGGACTGAAACTTAAGAAAAACAAGTGTATGATTGCTGTCCCCTCCGTTGAATTTCTGGGGTACAGGGTGGACGGCACAGGCATCCACTCTACCGAAAGCAAGGTGAGAGCTATTAAGAGCGCACCTGCCCCCAAATCCAAAGCGGAGCTCCAAGCCTTCCTTGGACTGCTCAATTTTTACTCCATGTTTCTGAAGGACAAAGCCACGGTTGCAGATCCCCTACACAAGCTTCTAGGGAAGAATGTACCATGGGTCTGGGGGAAACCACAGGCAGCCGCTTTTGAGGCAGGGAAGAGACTCCTGTCTGAGGACAGCTTCCTGATTCAGTACAATACAGCGCTGCCGCTTGTCTTAGTTTGCGACGCCTCCCCCGTAGGAGTTGGTGCCGTCCTAGGCCATAGACTGCCGAACGGCCTAGAGGCGCCCATTGCATTTTACTCTCGCACCCTGTCCAGCGCAGAGCGGAACTATAGTCAGTTGGACAGAGAGGCTCTGGCTGCGATTGCGGGGGTTAAAAAGTTCCATGAATACCTCTATGGCCGAAAATTCGAACTTGTGACTGATCATAGACCCTTGCTAGGACTTTTGGCGGGTGATAGGCCAACCCCCGCTGCCCTTTCCCCTCGTTTGACCAGATGGGCCATTTTTCTGTCGGCCTACTCGTATCAGCTCGTCCATCGACCTGGCCGAACCCTGGGTCATGCGGATGCCCTTAGCCGCTGCCCCCTTCCCGACCTACTTGACAACCCAACGCCGGAAGCCTCCATTCTTTTGTTGGACACTTTGACTTTGGGCCCTATCTCCTCTTGCGAGGTGGCGAAAGCCTCGGCTAGAGACCCAATCATCCGAACTGTTATGGGTTGGGTACTAAAGGGGTGGCCGGTCAAGGTGGACGGAGGGGAGTACCAAGGTTATGCCAACAAATGCAACAAACTGTTTATGCAAGGGTATTGCTTGCTGTGGGGTGACAGGGTGGTAATTCCAACGAAGCTACGGAATAGAGTTTTAGAGTTGCTGCACGAAGGGCATCCGGGCATTGTTAGGATGAAATGTTTAGCCCGCAGTTATGTCTGGTGGCCCAACATGGACCAAGTCATTTCCGAGTGGGTGTGGAGGTGCAGACCCTGCCAGGAGTCTTGTCCCGATCCCCCAGTAGCACCCATCCGAGAGTGGGAGAAACCAAAAGGCCCATGGGGGAGGATCCACATTGATTTTGCCGGCCCCTTCCACGGGCAAACGTTTTTAATAGTTGTTGATGCCTACTCAAAGTGGCTCGAAATCATCTTAATGCCATCAACAACGGCCGAGGCAGTTATCAAGGTCCTAAGGAAGTTGTTTGCCACCCACGGCCTGCCGGATACCCTGGTATCTGATAACGGCCCTCAATTTACGGCAACTCTTTTTGAAGGCTACTTGGCTGGACTGGGCATTCGCCATGCCCTATCAGCTCCGTTTCACCCGGCTTCGAACGGATTGGCTGAACGCTTTGTTAGGACAGCCAAAGAAGCACTGTCCAGATTAGACAACGGAGACTGGCAGGCCAGGATAGACCAGTTCCTAGCAGTCCAGCATGCCACACCATGCACAGCAACAGGGAGAAGCCCAGCAGAGCTCCTCATGGGCAGGAAGCTCCGGTGCGTGTTAGACAGGCTTCACCCTAACTACTCGCACGAGAACTTCAAGGGAGAAACCTGTGGCCTAAGACAGTTTCAGGTTGGGTCCCCGGTGTTCGCTCGCAATTATACCAGCGGACCCTTATGGGTTGCAGGAACCATAGTGGGAATAACAGGCCCAAAATCGTATACGGTAGACGTAGGGGTGGACAGACTCTGGAAGCGCCACATAGACCAACTTAGAAAAAGGGTGGTTGGTGAGGCAAACATCAATTTAGACATCTCCGAACCTAACTACAACAACTTTCCCAAAACAGCTAACTCAAGCCCGGGTTCACGGGAATACTTAGCTGACAAGCCCTGGTTCCAGCGCTGCCCCAGCGAGTCGCCACTCCCAGCCGGGGATAACCACGCCCCGGACAAAATCCAGGAGGTTCCATTGGCGGAGCCGGGAGAGACGGAGAGTCCCTCCGACCAGCTCGACGCCCCACCAGACGCTGAACTGCGCAGGTCAACTAGGGCGAGAACTCGTCCTAGGCACCTGCGAGATTTTGTGTGTACGTATGTAAATTTCTGAATGTTAGTGCTTTCTGGGAAGGGAGGGGTGTTATGTATTGATACTTTTAAGCGGGAGTTTCAAACCTGCCTACGTTTCTGATTGGCTGACAGTCCCTCCTGGATTGTATATAAGGAGGGCTGCAGCCCCTGAATTTTTACTGAAGTCTCACTGTATATTAAAGAGCTGTTGTCACTTGCTTGCTTGTGCCTCTCGTTATTCCCGAACCACTTCAGCACTGACGGTTGATTTTATTTTATTTATCTATTTATCAAATTTATTGGCTGCCCATCTTACCTATCATAGAGCAGGATGGATAAAAATTGATGATTTAAAAAAAAAATCCAGATTTTTTTAAATTTAATTCGGATTTTTATTTTTATCAAATTTATTTTAATACGATGCTTTTGGAGTAAAAATCTATCTAAAGATATTTTTCCGTTTAAGATACATTAATAATTAAGTTTATTCAGCATGAAATGGAGCTTAGTTATGTAGCATGAGGCTGTATATTCTGCAATATTTACATTTTTGGTAAACTCATTCAATGAATCCAAGCTCTGCCAGCTGAGATAACGTGCACTCTGACTAGGAAACCTTCATTTTGTTTGCTAGTAACAATATTAAAGATTTTAACTACCAGCAAGAATGAATCCTTACATTTAAAGAGCACCTGTCATTTCAGATCCATCTGGGCAACGCCTGTTAGCGGGCACCCACTCACCTGCTGCCCGCCACGTCCCTCAACTTGTGTCACTGCCACATCACCAGCAGTCCCATTAAAGTGAATGGGACTGTCGGTGAGTCAAGAGTGGGTCAGAGGAGGAGCTGCTGTGGGACAGAGATGACAGTTGCTCTTTAAAAATTATGATTTAAATCGACTTGATTTAAATCAAATCCACCCTGCCATAGAGTAACTCTAACAGTTAAACTAAACTGTAGTTAAAACATAAAATGTTAAAATTAAACCTTACAAGGACACGTGGGGTGGAGTAAGGGGCAGGTGGGATCTGTTATTACTCTATCAACCACCTCCATTGCATTGATTCCCCTACTGGGGCCCAAGCTGATTGGCACAGCCACCACTTAGGCCCTTATAAAAGATAGGAGGGTTAGGGCCAGTAGTGGTATTCACTTACCTTCGCTAACGATTCGCAGATATGAGTGCACATGCACAGAGCATCCGTGATGACATCCGGACGGTTGGGTGGAGCCTCCCGCTCCCTGCGCTACCGGTTCACCTGAACCGGGTAGAATTGGTAGAATCCCACCACTGGTTAGGGCCAACATCACATTGTGAGGACAAGATGTTCCCGAGGACAGGAGAAATAGAAGAAGGGACTCTTCCTGGATCCCACCAGCCGGAATAATCAGGCTGACGGATCCCATAGCATGCCTCCTCTACTGGCATGAGTGATACGGGTGAATCTCAGTGGGGTGATATGATCCATCAAGTAACCTGAACCTAATGCATCCTGTTTCTGCATATGGACAGTTACATTTGGTTTTGGATGGAAAAAGGGTGGAAAAGCGAATGATTCCTCCAGGCAAAAATATAATAAGTCAGGTAATTGACAATTTGCTGACCTGAAGGTTCCCTTTCCCAAGAAATACTTTGCAATGCCTCTTCCAAGAGAAGAATAGTTCAGTAGAAGGCAAAGTTTGGGTAAACGAGGAATATTCAGCAACCTGCTTAAAGTCTGGAATGTGATAATCATATCATAGAAAAGATGAAAAAACATTGATATTCTGATGGATAAGATTTTCTTCCCATACTTTTTGAAAATGCCTTTCTATGCTGTGCTTAAGAGGCCAGATTTTCCACAAAACCAAAACATACTAATTGGCACAAATGTACAAATCTATTGCTTTTATTCCATAAGTCAATTTCCAAGTGTTCCAGACAAATTAAATCAATTCAAAAGCAGGAATAAAAGACTGTAAATTATGGAATGAAACAGTTTTAGTAATTCTAAACAGCTCTATTTCATAATGTGTCTTAGATTGTATATGAAAATGATTGTCTGAATGAACCAAATTAATGAATAACAGCTATGGATCCTTTGGTCTACCGCTCAGGAAATGCATTAGATATTCTCTTTCTTCCTCATATTACTTTCCATCAGGAAATGTGGCCAAACTTGATGGATTAAAGAAAATCTAAAATAAATAAATTAGTTGATGCTATTTTATGACTCTTCATGTCTGCTGCATCTCAAATACTTAAGCTGAGAGCCATAAGTAGGCTGCAAATGGTCTAATAACCATTGGAGATAGTTTTTTTTTTGGGGGGGGGCAAATCAATAGTTTGATTTGCATTTCTCTGCTGTTATCTACCAATCAGTCATCTGAATTTTTGCAGGTGCAGGTCTGGTGCAGATCTGCTTTTGAGTACTTGGGAAAGCAAGTAGGTACTCAGTGTGGAAGTTATTTCTACTACAGCTTGCTTGGAAACAGGCAGCAGCATCCTTAGTGAGGGCCAAGAAGGATCAAAGTGACAAAAACATGTCACAGTATAAACCCTGTTCCTTTTCTGTATGCAGTGAGACATTGGTTGCATTCCCCCAAAGAATGGAGCTTGCAATACAGCAATGGGGTGCCCTTATCAATCTCTTCTTAAAAACCTACATAACATTGGTCCTGTTGTGGCCCGCCAGCCGCCTGCGCAGATCGTGGCTGATCCCGACGACGAGGAGGCTGGTGTGGTGCTGCGCCAGCAGCCTGCGCAGCCGGTGCTTGCGTCGGACAGCGAGGAGGCTGAGGAGGATGTGGTGCCAGAGGCAGAGATTCAGCCAGGGCCTTCAGAACCTCCAGAGGCTCCTTCAAGTGGAGAGAGCAAAGTGGAGGAGCCTCTCATCAATGCTCAAGCACGCAGGGCTGCCAAAAGGCAGGAGTGGCTACTCAGGAGGAGGAGGTCTCCTCGAGAGTAAGGCTTGAGGATAATTGGCCACTCCCTTAGCCGATTTAAGTCGCAAGCAGTTAGTAATTTCTTGCTAGAAACAACTTGTAATTATCAGAGCATTTTTGGAAAAGTCTTATCATATCTTGTTTTCTTGGCTGGTTGCCAACCTTTGCCGGACTTTGGTTTATTCTTGCTACTTAATAAATTTGATAAGGATCGTTGGTGTGTGTCAATATCCTCGGGAATCCGGAGCTGGGACAGAACAGGTCCATACAAAGGCTTGATTGATCTGGGAACATTTTAATCCTCCTCCATTGAAAAACACTGTGTATGAAAACAGCAAGATTCACCATTCATTCATTGGCCATGCCAAAGGACAGGGAACACTGTATTGCCAGTCATGGTTTCATTTTTTTTTTTCTCTCAGCATTTTTGTAATTGCCAGATGACATTTCTGTCTCTATGTTCTAGTCCTCTTTTGCCAGCACCTCCAACCTCCCAACCATTGGGCTCCATTTTGACTTGGAAGATTCCATGCTATAGAGATCCTATTTGGAAGACAATGTTTTCCCTGCATTCCACCATAAGTGTCTTTTTAAATTGAAAACATGAGAATCATAGTTTTCTCAGCTCACTTTTTCTATTTTTCTCAGTTATCATACATTTGTTTCAACATTTCTAAATTTAACTATTATACTAATCTGCTTGACAGATTAGTACTGCATCTACAGCGTGGTGACCCATTTAATTCATTGGAATCTCCAAGTGTCAATTTGTTAACTTTAGCCAATAGCAGCGGTGAAATCACCCTGGTTCTATCCGGCTCGCCAAACCGGTAGCACCAGTGGCGGGAGGCTCCGCCCACCTGCTGGGATGTCATTGCGTTCTGTTTTTTTACCATCTGTACCCGTTCCTGAACTGGTAGTGAAGGTAAATGGATTTCAACCCTGGCCAACAGCAATAGTGAGCTGTTTAATGCAAAATCTTAAATCTAGTTTTATAGTCGCCAATTTTTTTTTTTTACAAAACAAAATCATTATCATTGAGATTTCTCAGTCGAATACCTTTTTCTGCAATTAATTTCTTTATTCATTATGAACTGAAATGTGACTGTAGATTCTTCTCATCCCAGATTTAGCTTCTTGCTTTTAAGGAATCTGGTTTCCTTGGCTACCTCAGAGATTAGTGGGTATTAATTTCTGCAATTAACTTTTTAAAAAGCATATCTCTTTTTCCAATCTGACTGGCAAAGAGTAATAAATGTGCCAACATTAATACACTCAATCTGTTTCCCTGCAGATTCGTATGAAAGAACAAGTTCATTCTCCTTCCAGTGTCCATGGATTTGTTCATGTCAGTAATTTCCAACCAGCACCTAAAATTATATTAGAAGTCATGATTTGTTTGCCCTGTGAAACAGCCTGTATTCTTTTTGAAGGGCACTTTTAAATGCCCTAATTTTCCCAATAAAAATTACAACGTCAGTATTACAGAGTAAGTAAATATTCCTTCAAGGTTAAAAAGGAAAAAAAGAGGGGGGAAATGCCATGAAATTGAACTCAAGGTAAAAAACATTAATTCAGAAGGTCCAGGATCAACAATGTAATGTATAACATGAGAAATGGTCTTCTATAACTTTACTTAGAAAAGTACAATTCAGCTTTGTCTGTTCAAGAAAGATGATAGAGTTATGGCCTTCTGATGTAAAAAGAAGATTGCATGACCAACACAAGTAAAATGAGAAGCTGATTATCTTTGAAACAGAAGTCATCTGGCAAATAGATTAGTGCTGTAGGTTAGGGGTGGGCAACTGTGGCCCTTTTACAACCTGTGGACTTCAACTCCCAGAATTCCACAGGTTGAAGTCCACAGATTGTAAAAGAGCCACAGTTGCCAACCTCTGCTCTTGGTGAATACAAACATGGCATTTGCTTATTGGTAGAAGAATTGGTCTGTTTGGTGGGAATGGTCCAACTGTTTGAGAGTCATTAAGCTGTTTTTCCTCTCTTGCTGTGGATCTGATACTTTTATCCTGGAGAAGTAGTGGAGGTGGAGACTTCCAAGATTAAAAAAAAAAAAGAAGAGAAGAAGATCAAAGGTATCTATGCCTTAATACCCTCAGGTTTAGTGATTTGGCTTAATTTTGTTTGATGCCATGGGACATGCTCAACTTTTGGGATACTGAATTGCCCTCTGTCCATGAGCAACATAAATGCAAGACGGGTGGAAAGTCAGTAACCACTAAGTGTCAGATCCACCATTTGTAAGAGAATTCTTTGGATTCTCTTTGAAATAAGTAGTGTATGTCTCCCATATACATTGGAAACTGCTTCTCAAACTGTGGTGTCATTAAACATTACAGCAATATCATGAGAAGAACAAATAATTCTATCCAAATTGTAATGGGACTAAAACACTTGGAAGACCTCTTTGCCTCAGGCAATGAGATGTAGACTCTATGAAAAAAGCAACATGGTTTTAAAGATAAGGTTGGCCGTTTTATTTTACCCACATTTATTACTTCTCTCATTTCTCAAATATGTAAATGTTGCCAAGTTCATTTAAAAAGTACCCTCTCTTGAGTGTATCTCACATGATGTGCTGAATGTATTCTATAAACCCAGCTGTTTTCCTGCCTAGAGAGAATCCAGTTGTCCTTTCCTGTCATGTGTTCAAAACAAAATATAAGAAAACATACAAAGAATCCAAGAAGATGGGGAGTTTTACTGAGAAACATTTTCTGTGTATTTGTTTTGGACTCCGGGTCTGAGAGTTTTTCATTCCTTTGATAAAGGACTTGGCATTTGAAACATTTTGGACTACACAGTAAACATTTCCCACATGCTTTGAGGATCAGTTTCTTTCTTTCACTGATTAAGACTGTCATAAAAAGTACTTAAAATATAAGAAGTATGCAAATCATAAGCAAGCTAAATGTTCAGAGATACTCTGGTAAATTTAAAGCATAAAGCTGAAACAATTTGGCTGTTTTGTTTTGTTTTCTTTTGCTTTTAATCACCTGAATGAATTTATTATCACTGATTGTATTATCATGACTGTGAGCTCTTTTCATCACCCACAATCTGTGTTCCATCTTATCTAAACGTTTGTCACAGAACTAGAAACTCTTTGCATTTTCATCATGATCACCTAAATTGGGAGGACTATCTCAAATAGTGAGTTTGCAGGTTGTGGGTTGGGTTCTCAATCCTATTAGATGAAATTTTGGGAATCATTCTGGGATCCCAAATACAGCATCTGGAGTATAGAGTCCAAAAAAAGAAGCATCACATAACACACATAAAATTGTGAGAACGGAGGCTTAGAACAAGGAGAGTGGGCTGGTGAAGATGACTTAATCTTTCCCTTAGATGTTAAGTGAAATACGAAATGTCCAGATAAGATATTCAGTTGATTTTTTTATTAGTTAAAAGAAAAGTGGAACCAGGGCTCTCTGCGAGCTGTATAAATATTGGCTTAGTTACCAGTGCTTGGGAGAGGTCAACATTATCTCTCATCTTAAATCATTCTAAAAATGCAAACCCTTTGGTGGGAAATTGGAACGATAGTTAGTGTGGCCTATGGGCACTATATATCCTTGAGCTGTAATTGGGTGGGAAAGGGGGAATGATTCCAGGCTGTAGAGAAGTTCTATAGATCAGGGGTCTCCAACCTTGGCAATTTTAAGACTTGTGGACTTCAACTCCAAGAGTTTCTCAGCCAGCTTTGCTGAGACCTCTGATGTATAGATCTCCAGTAAGCCACACCACGTTTTCCTTGTTTGCCTTGAATCTTCATGGCTCTTCTTTTCCCTAAACTAGAGGTGAGCAACTTCTTGCTGGCCAAGGGCTAAATTTAGCATTTCGGGGGAGGCTAAGTACCTCAAAATAGGTAAGGTGATATTAAGTATCTGAACAAGGCTGAACTTCGAAGCGTTCCTTTGCTTTTTAATTGTGGTCCCTTTTTTGCCAGTTATATTCAGTTTGTGCAACCCAAATAAGGCTATGCCAAATATTTTCAGCGTTAAAGATTGGAAGAGGGTCCAGAGAGCCACAGAAAATAATTCTGGGCCCTAGGTTCCCTAGGGTAGATTCCCTACCATTTTTCTAAAGTAGGGTCTTTCACCCACATTGTCAAAAATGAATCAAATAAAAATCTGAAGCAGGTGCTCATGATGAAAGGTAAACAGATGTGAGAAATGGTGGGGAAATGCTTCCCCCGCCCTCCCCAATAGAATAGAATTCTTTATTGGCCAAGTGATTGGACACACAAGGAATTTGTCTTTAATGCATATGCTCTCAGTGTACATAAAAACAGAAGATACATTCGTCAAGAATCATAAGGTACAACACTTAATGATAGTCATAGTCAAATAAGCAATCGAATCATACTAGGAAACAATCAATATAAATCATAAGGATACAGCAACAAGTTACAGTCATACAGTCATAGGAGAGGAGATGGGTGATAGGAATGATGAGAAGATTAATAGTAATGCAGATTTAGTGAATAGTTTGACAGTGTTGAGGGAATTATTTGTTTAGCAAAGTGATGGCGTTTGGGAAAAAACTGTCCTTGTGTCTAGTTGTTGACATCTATTGTGTCATCTTGAGGGTAGGAGTTGAAACAATTTATGTCCAGGATGCGAGGGATCTGTAAATATTTTCACAGCCCTCTTTTTGACTCGTGCTGTATACCTTAGTTCCTATGGAAATAATCACTGTATAAATTTAGAGTTCACTCAGTACGTTGTATAAATGCAAAACTGTGTGACTATCATCTGTCATGGAATGTTTCTTAGAATTGCCCTCCATCGTCCTTTATAAATGATGTACTGAAAAGAGAACGTTATAACATGTTTTGTGTGAAAAAGCATCCCATGTAATACAAATTGAAATGTAGTCCCGTACTCTTGTAAAAACATGCAGTTACATTTCATGAATCTGGATGGTATTTCCCCTTCACTCGTCCAGCTCCGCTCAATGACTTTCGGAAAATAGAGTACATTTCTGCAAAATTGTTTTGTTAGCAATAGAATGCCCAAACATTCTCAAAGGCAAAGAAATGGTGCTTGAAGGTGTTAGTGAGAGACCAGTCTCTCTGACCCTTTGTTTGCATGCAAAATAGAAGGAGGTCTTTGACTCTCCTGTGGGCTATTAATTAATTAAGACTGATTACCATATTAATTGTTGATATACAAGAAGTTCCTGCCAAGAGTGAAACACCTTTATTCTGCTGTCACAAAAAGCCGGAAAAGATAAGACTCACAAAACCATAGATTGAAAAAAATCCGTTAAAACAAATTAACATTATTTGGGACTTACGAAAACCGTTTCTTTTTCATGCAAAGGCAAATGTTTCCCTGTCAGTCATGTCTGACTCTAGGGCACGGTGCTCATCTCCATTTCTTGGTTGAGAATGCATGCAAAGGACAGTACAAAGAAGCTGCTGGGAATGAATGCATAACACGGCTTTGGGGAAAAATGGCAAACTCTCAAGCCACCAATTAGAGATTTTTCTTATTTATTTAATATCTGGAGTGCAAAAGATTGATCGTCCTCTGCATTTCTGTGCTTGGGTATGCACGACACCAGGTCAGTCATTAAGGTTCAGATTGAAAATTCAGAAATCTGAATTAAGTCGGGAGAATGTGCAATAGAAACTGTTGAACAATATTAAGCATTCCGTTTATTAAGTGCCATCAACTCTTAATGACCACATTTTATCCGTCACAATCTGTCCCTAACCTGATTTTCCAGCTCTTCTATTGCTGCTGTAACTGAATCCATCCACTTTGCTGCTGGTCATACTCTTCTTCTCTTTCCTTCCAACTTTCTTAGCATTAAAGTCTTCTCTGGAGAGCTAGGTTTGGGCATTATGTGTCCAAAATGGGATGATTTGAGCATGGTCCTTTGTGCTGTAAGTGAGAACCCTGGGGTGATTTGTTCAATGATCCATTTGTTTTCTTAGTTGAGCATAGAATTCATAGTTTTGTCCAGTATCAAATTTCAAATGCCTATCCTGCTTCTCCCCCCCCCACTCCCGAGTCCTACTATGTGGTTTCATCATGGTAGTTGGTATTCCTTTGTTGTTTTCAGAAGTTGTGTCAGACTCTTTGTGATCCATGGACCATAGCATGTCAGTCTCCCCTGTCCTCCATTGTCTCCTGGAGTTTTCCCAAATTCATGTTCATCATCCTCTATCATTCCCTTCTCCTTTTGCCTTCCCTCTTTCCCAATATTAGGTGTCTCCCAGTAAGTCCTCTCTTCATTTGGTGGCCAAAATATTTGAGCTTCATCTTCAGTATCTTCTCCTTTCAAAGAACAGCCAGGGTTGGTTTCCTTGGTATTCCTTTGAGGGATAAGCAAAGAACATCAGGACTACATGCTAAAAGTATATATTCCCATCAGGCACGAAGATCATCCACTAAAGCAAGCAAGCAAGCACCTATATTGGGTAACAGTGATATAGGAAGATGCTGGAGGCAGATGATTACTAAAGTTGCAAAGGTATCGATTAATACTATGTGAGAGAAGGAAATGGTAAACCACTCTTGATATTTCCACCAAAAAAAACCCCCACATCAATAAAAAAATCATTTACTCTTTGAGAGAGTTAAATTCACTTACTCTTTGAGAGAATTAAATTCTGGCATTATTCTTAACATGCCATCTGGGAGATAAAAACTAAATTAAACCATAGTTATAACATGCTAAAATGAAAACCGTTGTCTGCTATTATTCCTTAGCATAGGAATGTCAAACTCACATCGTCGCGGTGGCCTCACGTGTCATATTGGGACTTTTTTCCCCTTTGCTAAACCCCATGGGTGTGGGAGTGACAGCCCTGCCTTAGCACAATGCATTGACCCAGTCTAATAGCTCTTTGGAAACAGTTAAAAAAGAAAAGCTGGACTATGATAATATAGTAAATAAGAAGTATTGAAGTAAATAACAAGTATTGAAAACGTAGCTTTGTAGTAGTGCATATATACCGTATTTTTCGGAGTATAAAATGCACCTTTTTCCTCCCAAAAAAGAGGGTGAAAATCTGGGTGTGTCTTATATTCCGAATGTAGCCCCACCCAGCTTTTCAAACGGAGGTTTCAAAGGCTGAAAAAAGCATCAGAAAAGAAGCTTCAGAAAAGAAGCCCCCAAACAGAGCTTTAGAGGCTTTTTTTCTGAAGCTCTGATTTGGAGGTTTTCAGAGGCAGGAAAAAAGTTTTTTTCTGAAACAGAGTTTCAGAAGTTTCAGAGGCAAAAAAGAAAAGAAAAAAGAAAAAAAAAGCAAGGCACAGAGCTCACAACCAAGAAACCTGTTTTTAAAATTCACCTCTGGGAACAGCTGATTGGGGGGTATTCCGGGAGGCCGATCCTCCTGCCAATCAGCTTTTTTTCTTATTTTCCTCCCCTTATACTCAGGTGCGTCTTATACTCCGAAAAATACGGTACACATAGACACATATACAACTATCTTTTGGGAATTAGTTATATGAAATTGATGTATATAAATTTCAGGAGACATGACCAACTCAAGATTGTACTGCATAATACCAGAGGATTTCACAGGCAGTTTTTTACCACAGTTTTCATAACAACAGGACATAACGTAAAACTAAACTCTAAGCAAAGGCAAGGATGAAATTTTGGAACTCATTCTGTTATGTTTAACTTGGGGAAAACCTTACCTGGTTTTTGCTGAATGCACATATTCTTTATAATACGGGTGAGCAATCTACAGCTCATGAATCTAAAGCAGTCCTTGGCCACTCTGCCTGGACTGGAGAAGCCTACCCAATTGCCTCCACTTCCCAGTTGATCGGTCTTCAGTGGGGGACAGTGGTGGGAAAAATGGGATGGGATTCAAAGAAAAGATGGCAATAACTGGTAAAACAGGAACTATGATTACGATTTCAAGTTTGTACAGGGAAAATAAAGTCACTAATCTTCAGTAATCCTGATTGAGACAGCTGCTTGCTCCCTACCAACGGAGAAATACTTTTGGACCCTGTTAATCTAGTTATTTTAATATGGGATAGGTATACAATCATATATGGTTGCATATCTTGGGCTCATGCTCTGTTGCACCACTGAGTGCTTCTTCTGGATTCTCAAAGATTCCTTATAAATCTGTTTCCTATCCCCATGGATCTCCAACTTTCATTTAAAAATAAATGTCAAAGATTCTTCTGATATTTATTCCCCTATTCGGGATCTGTCAGATGTACCCCAGCTAAGTCCCTAGGAAAGAAAGACCTTCGACTCCATTTCATTGAAGACTCTTTTACTAAGGATTAGTGGTTGCAGCAAAAGTGAGACCAGAACTGTGTATTCCCATGCAAAAGTTACAAGTTTTCCCCTTCCGTAACCCTTCCCCCTTGACCAGATCATCAGCATCCAGTAGCATCCCGGCACATCTTGAAACAGTTTCACATTCTTTCCCAGGCCAGGCATCCTTGGGTGACTGGATAAATCCGGTTTCACACTTCTGGTTCCTGTCAGTGCCATTCCCTCCCCCCTTACATCCTTCATCTTCCCTCCTGCACAGCTTCCCCAACTTCCTTTGCCGCTCTCCCTCCATTTATGGCAAGATGCCAGCAAGCCTAACAAAGCATAGTGAAGACAGCAGGGTTGACAGAATCACAATCTAATTTTAAACATTCCATATTATCATTTGCAGCATTCTTTACTTTCAAGGCACCAACTATAACAACCAACTTTCTTAGGGTTTGAGCCAATAATTGATGGCCTGGCCATTTGCCTTTCCATGAAGAGGCTGCTTCTCCAGCTTTGTCCTTTGCAATCTTAAAAAGATGAAATGATTATTTCATTGTACTTCACAATGTCATCTTGCCAATTATTTTCGTTCACATCCAAGCAGAAATCTTTAGCTAGGGAAAGTATTCAATAAAGCAGATAAGAATTCTTGTCTGCCATGAAAAGCTGTGAAAGATAATCTCCTTTGTTTTTCAGGCAGTTAATTTATTTTAGGAATTTACTAAAGATTACATTCTGCCAATACATTTTATTAAGGATTACAACACTCATTCATTTAGTGATATCTTTGAGGTCTTCTAACAGAAGGGGAATGAGTTTTTGACAACTTTATGACCAGCATAATCTATAATTATTTCTAATAAACTTTTTTATTGTAAAATATTCACTAGCAAACACGTACGCCTACAGTTTTATTCAGAAGATAAAACCCAGCAGTAAAAACCCTTAATTTGAATTACTTAATCTGAGTGTCAAGCCAGTACTTGGTGCGTGGAATACACTTGACCTGATAAATGTTTGAACTTCAGACATTTTGATAAAAAAAAGAGAGAGATGGGGGTGGGGAGTCCAATTCAAATGAAATAACCCAGCTAAGAAGAGTCAGCATTAATTAGCATAATAACAGTTCAAACTTTCAGTGACTAATGGATAACCCATTCTGCGTGACCAAACTTTCTTTGACTTTAATTGGGATTTTTACATTTTGCTCTTCCAGACTCAGATGTAATTGCATTCTGATGACCTTTTCACTCCATGGAACAGTTCTTGTTTTCTTTGGAATAAATGGGAGTTGTGCCATTAGGCTGAATAAAAAACAGGCTGGAGTCATATGAATTGGCAAAGAGTACATTTTTAACTGAAAATGCAGTCTCTTTGGTTTATAATAATAAAAAACTATATTGAAGGTGGGGAATGGAATTATATGGCACAATATTCCTTCTTCCTTAACAAACTAGTCAATGTATTTCTCCTCCAAAGACATCACTGTCGGTTATTTGTATAAGGTAGGTGTGTGTGTGTGTGTGTGTGTGTGTGTGTGTGTGTGTGTGTGTGTGTATGAAAACGTTTTATATAAAAAAGGACTTTCCAAAAGGAAATTGACCCAGCATTTAAGACAGACCTGTCTATCCTAGGTTGGAAAAAAAAAACTGACATGTCCATTACCTCGGAAACAATTATCTATTCCTTCAGAGATTTGCCATCTGATGAAAAGTTAACTATTTTAGGGAGGAAAAAATGAACCTCCCCTTAGATGATAAAGAGAGAATGATCTTAGTTTCTTTTTTAATTTTAAAAGGGGGGGGATCTTACTTCCCTGGAACTTTGCATGCCTTTTAAAACTACTCTTCTGACATGCTATACAAGGAATTGTGATTTCACACAAATTGCAATATCCAAGCATAGAGTATTAGAGCACTGTCCTTCTTGGATCATGACAACTTTAAATCTGAATTAAGGACGTGTAACAGGAATCATGTAAAATTGACATTTCCTGTCATGTATTTGAACATTCTAATAACAACTGTTATTAACATCTGATGCTTGCAATTACTGCAAGTTCAAATCTCACCAGGCTCAAGATTGACTCAGCCTTCCATCCTTTCAAAGGTAGGTAAAATGAGGACCCAGATTGTGGGGGCAATAAGATGACTTTGTATAAATATACAAAAGTATGAAGGCTATTGCTTAATGCATTGTAAGCCGCCCAGAGTCTCTGGAGAAGGGCGGCACATAAATTAAAGCAAAAAACAAACAAACAAACAAAAACAACATTCTGAACAAAGAATGAGTTGGGTGCTGTGTATCTGGGGAGTGCAATCTCTTTCCCCTTGGGGCCATATTCAGCATTCAGAATCATGCTAGAGTCCACATTTTCAGAAATGGGCTGGGACAGGATGGAAAGACTCATGGATCCCAAAATGGGGAAGGCCAAAATGGGAGAGATGTATCTACTATTGTTACTTCCACCATTGTCCTATCTTACAAATGGCAGCTTCTTATCTGGTTTATTGCTGTAATAAATCCGTCAGACCAAACCTGTAGTCGTAAATCCAGTACAAGCTCGGAACAGAAAAGCAAGCTCACTAGGAAAGTAGCCTCCAAAGGAAGTAAGAAATTTAAAAACTCAAGAAAAATGTTAGGAACTTTTGGATAACATGAGGTATATAAAAAAATGAGAGGCAAGGACACCGGTCTCAGATCCACATTGTTCCAGGGAGTTTGCTACCTAAATACTGGAAAGCAGTGGTGGGATTCAGCTGGTTCGCACCGGTTCAGGCATACCGGTTGTTAAATTACACCCCCCCACCCCCTCACCCCCGCCTGCTATCAAAGTGGATCTTGGCTGCTGCACTGCAATGGAGAAACAGGCAACAGAGCGGTCGGTGTGAGGGAAAGAGAAGGCTGCTTTCCCTCTTTCTTCTCCCTGCTACTCCTCCTTTCCTTGTGCCGGCTGCTCCATTGCCCGTTTCTCTATTGCAGTGACACACCCAGGATCCACTTTGATAGCAGGAGAGGGGGGTAATTTAACAATCGGTTTGCCCAAGGTCAGGTTGACCATCACGAGAGACTCATTCCACATGTGTGGTGGAGCTGGAGGACGGGGATGGGCCATGCTCCCACAAAAGCCAAACTGACCCTGGGCAAACTGGTTGCTAAATTATTTGAATCCCACCACTGCCTGAAAGTCATAAAAGCACAACTAGTCCTGATTCCCCTTGTCAATTATTGCCAAATTCCATAACCACTGCAGCAATTCCTTGGTGTATTGAACAGACCTACGCCTTTCAGCACATTGAATTTTGCCTCTGGCATTCTTGAGGGCTGGGTGGAGAAGACCCCAGATTTAGGTCAGTGTCTTCTGGAAATCTGTTGTAGGCCACAGAATTCCTGAGACCTAAAAAGATTGCATCTGGATTTTGAGGCATTTATTCCTGCATTGTTTTTACCTTCACTGAGGACATTAATTTTTTTCAAATGTTGCTACTGTTATCACCAGTTCCTTATTATTGTTACCGTAGTCACAAATAATATTATAATCAAAACTCACCATCATTAATTTAGTAAAGTATTAAAAGATACTGGCAACCTGTGATATACAAATAAACAAATAAATTGTATATGACTGAAAATTAGAGTGGTAGTTCAGCAATATTTATAAAGCCATATATTTTCCTCATTATTATTCTACTTGTTCTTACAGTATATGCATACTGATCCTATAGAGTTCCCATTGCTTTCATTTCACTTCTCAGAATAAAACAGTAATCTCATATCCATAGATAAAGGAATTTTAATTATGGAACAGTTGGAGAAAACCCTGAATGAAGAGGATTTGGGCACAGAAGACAGGGCTGCATAGCAGATGGAAAACACATTGGACATTTGTGGCTGGGCTAGGGATAGTTTGGCTTTCATGGACTTGCTATTGTAGATCTCTTGGCTGCTATAAATTGACACTCGTATAATTTTGCATCCAGTTAAGATTGGTGGCATTGTTTTGGAAACTTCTCCTTCCTCAGCAACTTGGTCCAATTATTGTTTGGAGTTTGTGGTGCTCTCTGAGTTAGTTGTTTGCTTGCAGATATTTCATTACCCAGCTAGGTAAATCATTCAGTTATTGGATGACCCAGTCAGTTCCAATTAGTGGGAGAAGGAGATGCAGAGCTCATAGGCACTCCATTGTAGGGAGTCTCAGGACTTGATCCTCGCCATCTCCCACCACATCTACATAAAGCCACCTCCCATATGGATTATTGTAATTTTTTTCTACTTGGGGCTCCCCTCCAGGACCATTTGGAAGGCTCCGTTGCTTCAACATGGAAAAGTTGTTTTTTTTTTTTAATTTGATTTATATGCCGCCCTTCTCCGGAGACTCAGGGCGGCTTACAATGTGTTAAGCAATAGCCTTCATACTTCTGTATATTTATACAAAGTCAGCTTATTGCCCCCACAAACTGGGTCCTCATTTCACCTACCTTAGAAAGGATGGAAGGCTGAGTCAACCTTGAGCCTTAGAGAGATTCGAACCAGCAGAAATTGCAGGCAGCTGTATTAATAACAGGGTGCACTAAACCACTGTACTATCAAGGCTCTTGAAAAGTTTGAATACTTGAGTTCATTTATGGCATAGGGTAGAGGTGGGTTTCAGCAGGTTCTGACCAGTTCTGAAGAACTGGTAGCAGAAATTTTGAGTAGTTCGGAGAACCGGTAATAAAAATTCTGACTGGCCCCCATCCCCATCTATTCTCTGCCTCCCAAGTCCCAGCTGATCGGGAGGAAATAGGGATTTTGCAGTAACCTTCCCCTGGAGTGGGGAGGGAATGGAGATTTTACAGTATCTTTCCCCTGCTACACCCACCAAGCCATACCATGCCACGCCCACCAAGCCACACCCACAGAACCTGTAGTAAAAAAAATTGAAACCCACCACTGGCATAGGGCCTAAATAGCACCAGCACAATTTGTTGAATCTAGATGTCTAGTGAGATTAGAGAAAGCTGACCTGTAGAACATCCTACCACCAAGGGAATGTCATCCACAAAATCCCTCAAGCTGTCTCACTTGCAGTCCCTCCTCTGGAAAAAAAAATCTGCCCCCTGAGATTCAGATGATACAAATGGAAGATTTGAAAAAAGTACGGCTGTTCCAGAGGAAATCTGGAAGATAAGAGATAAGATGGCAGATCACATTATTTTTGAGGTGTAGCTACACTGCAGAAGGTACTATATTTGTAATAGTTTTGTAATGATTTCTGTTTTAAAATCTTAATCTGGTTTGTTGACAGAGTTTCTTAGTCTCCAAGTATCAAATGGAAGAAAGAAGTATTATATATAACAGAAGTAATTGTGATCTGGACATATTTGTGTAGTAGTAGTGTCAGCACTTATTTAACTCAAACAAAATGAGATTTACAGAGTAATGAATGGCACATTTGTGACAGTTCATTTAATCTTATTTGAATCTACTTAGTTGACTCTTTTCAGTCATGTAATCTTCTCACATTTAACCTGCATCTGCATAAGTAACCTGCCTTCTCCTTTCCTCTTCCCCAGCTCACCCCACTATAAATCCTACATCAGGATTTATTAGCCATTCTGTGCATCTGATGAAGTAAGCTGTAGCTCACAAAGGTGTACGTGTTTTAATAAAAAATGTTAGTTGGAAAAGATACTTTTTTTTTTGCCACTATAGTCTAACATGGCTGTCCTCCCACAATATTTTTTTAAAGACACAATACAAGGATAGGGTATAAAAATGCAACATATTGATGATAACCAATTGTTGCACTTGGGAAAATACAGGAAAAAAAAGCAAATTATTTATCGATGGCTTCTTACTAGTTCTTCATTGAGGCACTACATGACTGGTACTTACATTGTGTAAGGAATTCTGCATTCAATATATTTCCAAGTTCAGAGCTCTTTCCTCCAAAACTTTTTTGTATTGTATTGTATGTATATTAGTCACTAATAGAATTAGGCAGACATTACACTATTGGCAAATTTTCTAAATCTCAGTATATGGTGTACTGGTTGTTGAAATGTATAGAACAGGGGTGTCAAACTCGATTTCATTGAGGGTTTGACCTCGGGGGCCCAGGTTAGGCATGGCCAGCTTGACATCACTCATATCACTGGTATTAAGGGCGCCTGTGGTGGCCCGAGGGCTCTGCCAGCAAAAATGGGGTCCTGAGCTCTGTTTTCAGCTGTGACAGCTTCCTGCAACCCTCTGCCAGTGAAAACGGAGTTCAAGAAGGCTGCCCGCAGCCCTCCCAAGCTCAGTTTTTGCTAGCAGAGGCACCTCAGGCCGGTCCTTTGCTGTTTACAGGGCAGCCCCGTGAGCCAGATCTAAGCACCTCGTGGACCGGATCCAGCCCTCAGGCCTTGAGTTTGACACCCCTGATGTAGAACATTCTCTGTTCAATTTTTCTGAAGATATTGTTCTGTTTTGTTTTATTCTTCTCTTTGTTGTCACAGATTCATGAACTTCCAACTAACTAGGAGATCAGTCAGTTTCTGAGAGATTTGAGGCCTATGTGGGTTTATTATGTAAACTTTCAGTTTTTTTGTATGATAAGCATGCTCTGTGTGTGTGAGAGAGAGAGAGAGAGAGGAAGGGAGAGAGAGAGAGGGAGAGGGAGAGGGAGAGAGGGAGGGAGAGAGAGAGAGAGAGAGAGAGAGAGAGAGAGAGAGAGAGAGAGATTAGTTTCATCCATCTACCAAAAATTTGTATTTTAAAGGGAAAAAATGGGCTAGGTTTTCATATTATTTCCTCTCAAAATACAGTACATTTTAAAGTTTTCAGTTTCTTTTATTCTAATTTTGCCCTTAAGTTAACTGGATGATCTTATCCATTCACTCTGTCTCCATCCTAGGAAGAAGGCAATAGCAAACCATTTACGTTGTCTAGAAAACTGCATGGATTCTATGTAGTTCAGAGTCAAGATTGATTTGAAAGCCAATATCTCTCTATCTATTTGTCTCTGCCTGTCTATCATCTATCCATCCTGAAAGGTATATTATTTGTCTTTCTGTGAATGAGGACTGTGGTCATAAATAGAAGAAGTGGGTAAAATAAAGACATGAACCAGAAGTGGAAATGACTGTAGAGCTAACTGAATATTAGCTGTAGGACTGTTTATCTCGTGAATTTAGCTCTCATATAACACAACAGGAGTTCTCTCTGTTCAGTTTTTTTTCTCTTTACCTCATTTCCAATTTTATCTCCATATTTACATGCCTTTTTAATATTTTTCTTTATCTTCAGTTGCCACAGTTGAACAAATATGGCAAGATTTACTATATAGCTGTAATCTATATTCCTAACTGAAAGGTATGAAAGATTGTAGATGTCCGAGAAATACCGTATTTTCCGGCATATAAGACGACTGGGCGTATAAGACGACCCCTGAATTTTCCTGTTAAAATATAGGGTTTGGGCTATATTTGCCGTATAAGACTACCCCTCTTCCAATGCACACCAAATAAAAATTAAAAAACATCAACTGGCTATCCCACAATGTAAAAGCAACTGTGCTAGACTCAGAATGGCCCCTGCAACAAGCAGGAACCTCACACAGCCATAAAAAGCCCCAAAAAACAACTTTCACACTTTACACACATACAACACAACACAACACAACACAACTGGCTCACCCACAATGTAAAAGCAGCTGTGCTAGACCCAAAATCGCCCCTGAAACAAGCAGGAACCTCACACAGCCACAAAAAGCCCCCCCCCAAAAAAACAACTTTCACACTTTACACACACACAACACAACACAACACAACTGGCTCACCCACCATGTAAAAGCAGTTGTGCTAGACCCAAAATGGCCCCTGAAACAAGCAGGAACCTCACACAGCCACAAAAAGCCAAAAAAAAAAAAAAACCAAAAAAACCCCCAACTTTCACACTTTATACACACACAACACAACACAACACAACTGGTTCACCCACAATGTAAAAGCAGCTGTGCTAGACCCAAAATGGCCCCTGAAACAAGCAGGAACCTCACACAGCCACAAAAAGCCCAAAAACCCAACTTTCACACTTTACACACACAAAATTCCACATACAGCTTTGTGAGATTTTGTGTGTTTGTGTAGTTAGAGTGAAACACTACAAAAACATACTAAATCTCAGAAAGCTGCACAAATATTATTTTATTTTATTTTATTTTTATTTTTATATGAAAGCTAAATTTAAAACTTCCTAAACTTTAAATGGCTAGGTCTAAAAAAGAACAACTTAAAAAAAACCCCAATTAACTATTTTTTTTAAAGATCCCAAAGGGGAAAAAAACTTACCCAATAGAACAGGGATCTCCAACCTTGGCAACTTTAAGACTTGTAGACTTCAACTCCCAGAATTCCTCAGCCAGCTTTGTTTTGCTGGCTGAGGAATTCTGGGAGTTGAAGTCCACAACTCCCTGCCTGCTTGATTGCAGGCAGGGAGTTGCTTGCTGATGGAATGGATTCAGGCAAGCGAAGCAAGGCAAGCGAAGCAAGGCAAGCAGCTAAGGTAAGCAAGCTGGAGGGAGAAAACTTTTTTCCTTCTCCATGGCTCTGGCGATCCCAACTGAGTTGCCTGATTAGCAGACCATCAGGGCTTGGATCGTCAGAGCCATTTAAGGCTCGTCAGAGCCTTTCGGGCTGGTCTGCCTGGTTACAGGAGAACGACACCTGGCGTATAAGATGACCCCCGACTTTTGAGAAGATTTTCATGTGTTAAAAAGTCGTCTTATATGCCGGAAAATACAGTAGGTAAGATACATTCATGTAATACTTTGATAATTGGCTATGGCAAACTGCAATACACCATCAAAAAATTACAAAACATGCCTCACTGGTGGACATCAACTTGCATAGATGCTTTTCAAAAGGATCAGTTCAAATTACACTTGACACTGAAGTTAGCTTTACACAACAGTTCTACATGACCATAGAAATTTTGTTTCGGTAAAAGGCCAGCCATTTGTTTATGGAAATATGAAAGAATTTCTAGTTATGCTCCACACACTCTGATTTTAAACCCATTGAAATAAGACTACATTCAAGCTGTGCTTATCTTACAATACCCCTTTTCTGTCCCCAGGACTGTGCCCCACTGGGAATGTGAGACTAAATCACTAAACTCTTTAAAAAGTTACATGATGTTTGAAGCTAATTGGAATGACACTTTCTAATTTCCGTGAAACATTCAGAGATGTATTTCAAGAAAAAGTTAGCAGAATTGCTTGGTTGATGCCATACAGTCCTACCATGTTTTTCCGAAACTAAGACCTCTCCGGATAATAAGCCCAATTGGGCTTTTGAGCATATGCGCTAAAATAAGCCCTCCTGGAAAATAAGGCCTTTGAAGTACCTGCGCAGCCGGTCCCCACCATTTCTTTGTGGGAGGGGAACATTCCCCATGCGTCCCACATGCATCTGCCATCCACATGGAATGGCCTTGTGGAGGCCGCTCCCACAAACCCTAGCAAACTCAGTGGCGTGGCACGGTGCAGAGTCCTGGAAAGCATGGCTGGAAGTACATCACGGTCGCAGGGGCGAACAGTTGACGAGTGTTGTGTTGCGCTGCTACCAGAAGTCCTGGCACTGCTGTCACCTCCCTGTTCTTCGTGCCGGCCAAACACCTCATTGCCTACCAGTGCCGCTTGTGTCCTGTCACCGCTGCCACAGCCTTGCTCATCATTGGACTCACCAGCTCCGATGGTTGCAGCTCTGTGCTCCTCCACTACCACCATCCCCAGGTATGGTGAGCTCACTCCTCCTGTACCTAAAAAAAAAAAAAAAAACCTCCCCAAAAATAAGGCCAAGTGCTTATTTCGAGGGTCAAAAGAAACACGGTGGTTCACAATTTAATTTTGCAGTGATAGACCCCAGTGGAAGCATCAGCTGTATCATTCCTGTGATGGAATATAGTGAGGAGGTGGAGCCCCAGGAGGGAGGGGATGGATTCCAGAGGAGTAAGAGGGAACTCGGCCCAGATGTTATGTGTGAGAGAAAGAGGATGAAGATAGAACCTCCCTAATAGTCCATAGAGGATATTGTAGATACAGATAGTAGAATCCTCAGACTGGCAAGATTTTTGCTTATAGGTGTGAAGCAATAAAGAACTCAACTTGGAAAAATCAACATGTGTCATTCTTAGTTTTGGACCTGACAACTCCAGACAAGAAATGGATTGTAGCTAACTGCCAAAGAATGTGCTCCTAGGTTCAGCCCCTGGCATCACCGTTTTATATCCTGTAATTGTGACAGACACCACAAGTTAAAAAACAAATAAGCTTAAACTCAATGGATTAACATTCTAGTGTGATGAAATAAACTTTTCTATCATTAAAACACACACACACTCCCTATAAGTAGAAACTTAGCATACGGTAGGGTGAAAAGTAATTTTTATCTCTATATAATTGTGGTTATTTTCTATTTCTGGGGAGAGATTTTGCTTTGTTCTGTCTGTAGTTTTTTTTTTTTTAATATATTTTTCTGAAGATAATTCATTCTGTCACCTCATGTATTTATTTATTTATTTGTTTCCATTTCTATACCACCCTTCTCCAAATAGGACTCAGGGCGGTGAACAGCCAAAGTAAAAAACAGAACATACAAAATTTAAAAACAGTTTAAAATAATTAAATATTTTGGCCGTAAATTAAAACAACCCAATTTAAAATCAATTTAAAATTTAACTCAAGCCAGCCCAGCTAGTTGAAATAAATAGGTTTTCAGGGCCCGACGAAAAATCCGGAGGTCTGTTATTGTACTTAACTCTGGGGGGAGGTTGCTCCAGAGGGTGGGCGCCGCCACAGAGAAAGCTCTCCCCCTGGGGGTCGCCAGCCGACATTGTCTGGCGGACGGCACCCTGAGGAGGCCCACTCTGTGCAAGCGTACTGGCCGGTGGGAGGCTATTGGTGGCAGAAGGCGGTCTCGTAAGTACCCCGGCCCTAAGCCATGGAGCGCTTTAAAGGTGGTCACCAACACCTTGAAGCGCACCTGGAAGACCACCGGGAGCCAGTGCAGTTCGCGCAGGAGAGGTGTCACATGGGAATGCCTCGTTGCCCCCATAATCCCCCGCGCGGCCGTGTTCTGGACCAGCTGGAGTCTCCGGGTGCACCCTAGGGGGAGCCCCATGTAGAGAGCGTTGTGTGTAGTCTAATTGAGGTGTGGATCATAAAATACTGAACAATGAAATGATGGCAAGTCAAGAGATGAGGTATAACTTGTGTAGATGAATCAGTCCAATAATAATGTAATTTATAGTGTCATACTAACTTACCCTGGAATTAAAAGTCATTGAACTCAGTTATACTTCTGAGTAATCAAATGTAGTTTGTACTGTCCACATTTTAAGAAATGGTTCTTTCAAGAATAAAAATGGAAAACTTTTGCTTGATTATTTTTACCAGAAGAGTTTTTCATAATTTAAAGAAAAAAATAGCTTTTGGATTCTCCTTTCCACTCTTGTTCAGATTATAACTAAATATTCTATATTTTAGAGATTACTAGATAAATATCGGCAATTTAAAAAGAAGTTAGAAAATGGGAAATCCATATGAGATAAAGAGATTGATGTAGGAGAACAGATTAAAAGAGTTCAGTATTTATCATTTTGTTAAGCAGTAACCAAGGGAATTTAAATCTATGGCTGTGAAAGTGTATAAATGCTGCAGTTTAATTTACAAACACTATAGCTGAGATAAATAGGAGCCTGAGTGGCGTAGGAGGCTAATGCCTCCTAAGGCAGCATTTAACATCCAGCTGCCTATAATTACTGCGAGTTCAATCCTCACCAGGCTCAAGGTCGACTCAGCCTTCCATCCTTTCTAAGGTGGGTAAATTGAGGACCCAGTTTGTGGGGGCAATAAGCTGACTTTGTATAAATATACAAAAGTATGAAGGCTATTGCTTAACGCATTGTAAGCTGCCCTGAGTCTCTGGAGAAGGGCGGCATATAAATAAATAAATAAAAAAAAAAGAAATTAGGGGGAAAGGATACAGATGCTAAGGAACAACAGCATAAGTAACAGAACAGTTCCAAATTTGTAAATCAGTGAAACAATACAGAATGATGAACTGTATCCCTTAATGTCAAATCTGTGAGTATTTGTATTGATGGCAAATGATATGTTGACATGGATATAATTTTCCTATAGAAATGAATTGTCTTTCGACTTGAGACCTTGAGTTCAAAAATTTCCAGCTAAACACCAAACCAAAACTACTTCAGGAGGTTTTCTAGAAAGGTTAAATCATGGCAACTGGATCAAAGTTTATTAAGCTGAGACGTTTTGTTACTCATCCAAGTAACGTCTGTCAAAATGGAAAAAAAAATTGTTAGGCATAGAGTCAGAGAGTGGTTGAAATGTACTAACTTTGCCATACTGACTGCTGGGAGTTTCTCTCCCAAATGAAATGCAATATGTAAATTAAGACTTTTGAGATACTTGTTCTGACCTAGATGTTCCCAAACCACGAAGCAGACTCCTTATTCCAACAAAAATCCCTTTTTATTAAGTTACTGTGAATTTCTCTCATTCACATTCAGCAAAGACTTTCAAGGGTAAATTTACAGTCACAGACCTTATCTGGCTTGGAGAGCTGCCAGGCCGATATCTTCAAAACTTGGCAAGGAGTCTCGGAGAGTCATGAACCAATTAAGTGAACTAATTGTCTCCTGCAAACACCCCTCCCCTTTTGCTCCTCTTTTATTCCCTATGGGAGGGCAATTCATTATCCACCTGTGGCCTTACTCCCAAGTTGACCCTTGTTCTTTAGCTGTTCCCTTCATCTGGAAACTCTGCGCATGCGCATACTGGGAACAGGCTCCAGCTGTTCTTCTGCCTCACTGATATCTGACTCCAAAGGCAGCTGATAACTGTCATATGGCCCTGGCCCCATTTGTGCCTCCAACACAGAGCACTCGTCAGAGCCTTCCCCAAACTCCAGGACTGGCCCATGTTCCTCCCCAACCTCTTCACTGTCTGAATCTGCAGCCAGCTCCGCTGGTGGGCCACAACACTACTTTTGGCCTGGATGATTGAGTCTTCATTTACATATTGAGGAAGTTTTGTATTTTGGCTAATCCTGAACTCCCTTCAGAGAGTTGATAGAAGTTGTTGACAATGTCCCCCAGGAGAATCCATATAGAATTACAGGTTCAGCTTGCACTTACTTAGGAATTAGACCTATTGACCTTATTGAATGGGACTTACTTTGAAATAGACTGAACTGGAACTAATGTCTTAGCTAACTAGTGCCTGGATACATTTACTGGAATCCACTGAATTTGGGGGAAGAACAACGAGCAATAATGCATATGCACCTCTTCCCCTTTTTTCTACTAGGAGGTATTTGCAGCTTTTTAAAGGTATATTTCTTTTCCTTCCTTTCTACACCAAAATGTAACTCAAAACCTCCTGTTTATGATCATACAATTTGGTAGATATCTCCAAATTGGGATCAAGAGTTCAGCTAGAGAACAAATTGTGAAAACAATTCTCGTACTTCTGAAGAGATTGCCTTAGTAATGAAAGAAAAGTACAGCAATAGTGTCAAATCGGGTGCTTTTAAAACTGTTTGCTTTAGTCATAATCCTTGTTTTACCTACATTTGTATGCAAATAGCCATAAAAGCAGAGTGACAGTAATAAATGTTGGTGCAGAAGTGTAAGCAGTTATATGGTGGGGGGTTTTTCCCATCTTTATAAAGATAATTCTGACTGCTGTCTTCTCGTTTGCTATTTTTTGTTATGCAGTCCTAAGCTGCATCAACAGAGAGATAGTATCAAGATCACATGAAGCCAGAAGTGATATTCAGCCAGTTTGGACCGGTTCACGTGAACTGGTAGCAGAAATCGCAGGTGGGCTCACCCACTCTCCCTGGCTCTATGGTGTCCTATTTAGGCATGTTTTTGAGGCCGGGCGCATGCGCAGAAGCCATGTGCACGAGCAAAGCGCATGCACACACTCTCACATTTTCCGTGCTGGGTGAACCGGTAGGTAAATTATGCGAATCCCTCCTCTGCATGAAGTGTTAGTACTACTTTATACTGCATTGGTAAGACCACACTTGGAATACTGCGTCCAATTCTGGTCGCCGTAATCACACACACACAAAAAAAAATGAAATTCTAGAAAGATTGTAGAGAAGAGTAACAAAGAGATTATGTTAACGATAAAAGTAACAAGAAAAAAAGAAATATATTACCAAAAACCTTTTTTAGAATGATAGATGAACTAAATTTGATAGATATGTAGAGAACCCTACATCCAAAAGAAAATAAATATACATTTTATTTCAACCCCCATGCATCCTTGTCTAGAATTGATATGATGTGGATGAATAAGGAATTAGGTATAAGAAATAGAAAAGATTGAGATCTCCACAAACTTGTGGGCAGATCATAACCCTCTTGAAATAATATGGAGAGGCCAAAGGGAAAATATATATATATCAAAAGATGGATGCTAAACCCCCAAATCTTAAAGGAAAAGGAATACATTGAAAGGATAACAAAGGAATTGACATTATTTTTTTAAAGAAAATAAAAAACAACATACCTCATTAACAAACTGATGGAACACTATGAAAGCTTATATGAGGGGGAAAACAGTAGCTTATATGACAAAGAAAAATAAGGAGAAATGGAAGCAACATAACACCCTAATGGAAGAAATTGGAAAATTGGAGAATCAACTCCAACCAAAACCAGGAGATGAACTTGTTAAAGAAACTTTGACCCTTGTTAGACATAAATTAAACATATTACAGCAAGCGAAGATCACAAGAAATTTAAAATTTTCTAAACAATTCTTTTCTGAACACACTAATAAGACTGGAAGGTGGCTGGCTTACAAACTGAAGAAGGAGAAAGAAGGACGGATTATCCAACAATTATATGATGAGATGGAGACCCCACAAAAATAATGAAGAAGAGAAAAAGAAAATTGTACAAAATTATTAAACAAAAGGAAATAGCAAAGGATAAAATTGATAATTATTTGTTGGAAGAAAAGATATTTAGGGGGCTGGAGGGTAAAACATAATGAACAGTTGCCAGAACCAGTCTAGTCTAACGAAGAGAAGGACTAGGGGTGACTTGAGAGCAGTTTTCCAATATTTGAGGGGTTGCCACAAAGAGGAGGAGGTCAGCCTATTGTCCAGTGCATTTGAGGGCAGGACAAGAAGTATCAGATGGAAACTTATCAAAGAGAGATCTGACCTAGAACTAAGGAGAAATTGTCTGACAGTGAGAACAATTAATCAGTGGAACAGGTTGCCTTCAGAAGTTTTGGGTGCTCCAGCACTGAAGGATTTTCAAAGACATTGGACAGCCATTTGTCTGAAATGGTACAGGGTCTTCTGGTTGAGCAGAAGACTTATTGAAATAACATCTTGTTGTTTTTATTGTTGTTTTTCTATCCCCCCCCCAGCTTCACACATACACACCACATAAAATATGATGTATTATTTTTCTGCAAGTATTTGTATAGACTCTTCTTTTCATGTGTTCATTGTAAAATGACTTTCTTTTTATGATCTGACAAGGTGAATTGAAGTAAATTCTGCAAGCTCCTTTCAAAGATAGAGGTGACACAAGCATCACTTGGATAGCTAATGTAAAAATCATTGAAGTAATGTTACGTACAATAATTTACAGTACCTGCAACACTTTGAACATAACAGGCGTTGAGTTAAACAGGGTTTTAAATCAAATGCATCTGCCTAGGATTGCAACTATAAGCGTGTAAGAGTGGAATGAAGGCATTCTCTGCTTTGTGCATTGTTGTTTATTCAGAATAAACTAAGCTCATCTTCCTTGCTTCCTGAGTAAATAGAATCAAAGGCTGCAATTCTATGCACAGTTTTCAGGGGTAAAAGTATCAGCATCACCTAGCAGCCCTATTAAAGTCCAACTCCAAAGGGAGTTCAGGAATAAGCCAAACATACTTACCAAGGTCACATTTAGCAAATTCTTTTCAATGGGAACGTATTTATTCAGAAATCTCACTGAACTAAATAAGTTAACTCCCACTCACAGGTGTATATAGCACCTGACCTCTGAGTTCTATCCATACCAGGGGTGAAATCCAGAAGGTTCTGACAGGTTCTGGAGAACCGGTAGTGGAAATTTTGAGAAGTTCAGAGAACCGACAAATACCACCTCTGGCTGGCCCCAGAGTGGGGAGGGAATGGGGATTTTGCAGTATCCTTCCCCTGCCATGCCCACCAAGCCACGCCCACCAAGCCACACCACATCCACCAAGCCACGCCCACAGAACCGGTAGTAGAAAAATTTGGATTTCGTCACTGATCCATACCCAAAGGTAAAGTTTCCCACAAGTTAAGCTTAACTCCTGGATAGCTAATCTTCTTGCAGAAAACTTTTTAAAACTTCTCAGTTTGGTCTATAGCTATGGGATTTCCTGGTGATCTCCCAATGAAGAATAAACAAAATCTGATTTTGGTGAGAGGTTTTTTTTTTCCCCCAGGATAAACGAAAGTCAACTATGTGTGGCTAGCTGCTCAGAAATTGGTAAATTCCACAGGGCGTTCTCTCAGGAGAATAGATTTAAGATTGCATTTGAAAATACAGATCAGCGGAAAAAAATGGATTGATTGATTGAAAGTAAATATATAAACTGACAACTGGACTTTCTTTCAGTTTTTAGTACTTTGTATCGTTTGGTTTGCATTATTTTTTTTTTCAAAAGAATAGCTAATTTTATATGTGTTAAAGTTTCTCCATGATAGAAAAAAAGGGCTTTGCAATTTATTTTTAAGAGACATCGTTGGTAGTCCTGGCCAAATTAGATGTGATACAGGAATTTATAATGGCATTTCCCATTGAGTTGTGTCCTTCTGTTTAAATCATTAGAGGGGATACCCATAAATGTCATTTTATCTGTCAAAATCATGTCTGGAGTCTTTGCTAGCACACTATTCTCATTTAGGCTAAGTAATGCTTTGCAAAGCACAAACTCAAAATCTGTAAGAAAAAGAGATTAAGGACATGTAAAAATAGAAAGAAAAGGAAACACAGCTGAAGTTAATTTATTCCAACATCTTTCGCTACACCTCCCCATAGCTTTTTAGCCTTGCAAACAGTCCTTGCTTCGGTTGAGTTTCTACACTGCTTCAAAACTGCCTTTTGTTTTTGGACTTCTCACCTTTTTCTTTTTCAAGATCTCATTAACTCCATCCAGCCATATCCTCCTCATTTTTCTTCTTGACCTGCTGCTATTCAACTTTCATCCAGTTTCTCTGTATTAGCAGACAACCTCCATATATTTCTTTCATCCTGGTCGCTCTTTTTTGTGAGCACTTTTGCTGCAGGACCCATTCATTCTTGGCACTATCACTTCGTGTTTTACTGCACACACGTCTTAGTAACTCATTCCCACAGTCAACTCACAATAATGCTTCCCCTCCCATACTCAGTATTTAGCAAATATGTATGGTTTTTTTATCCTGCCATTTCTCATTTCAACGGATCTACATTCTTCACAACAAACCACATGCTACCATTACCTTTTTACCAGAATTTGCACATCTTAAGATTTCTCCATCCATTATATTGACAATCAGTAATTGCATCCCTCTAAAGTTTGGCACAGATGTTTTCATAGATTTAAGAAGTCACCCAGCTACTTCAGACTCATATTTCTCCAATTACATAATCCATCCTACAGCCTTACTGTTTTCGAAGATTTCTGGTAACATATTTTTCTTTCTTCTCCATTTTTTTTTTCTTATATACATTAGTATGTACTGCATTTGCTTCAATTTCACTCCACTTTTCAACATATTACTATACGCTCTAAATTTCTCCTGGCTCCAGTTCTCTAGTTTCATTCTGAATGATTTCATCATTTTATTTTTAGATAAATTCACTCTGCTGGAGGATCATTATTTAGCCCCTTTCAATCACTTTGAAAACATTGTTCTTATTTCCTTCTAAATTGTATTCTGTTTTTTAACCGGAATCTTTGTACTAGACTGCCTGAAACTATCTTCTTTCTCTAACAATATTATATCTTTCTCTCTCTCTCTCTCTCTTCTTTTTTTTGCAACAATAATTGTTTCATGTGCATGGTTTTTCTCCTTCTTTTGGTTCATCATTTTACCATCCTTCCTTTTTAACACTTTGCATAAATGCAACTCTATAAAGTTCTGTGCATTCTGTCCCATAAATCACTTCATTCTGTTCCTCACAATTCCCACACCCTCTTTCCTTCTATCTACTTTACATTCATTCTGTTGGGAGAATGTACTAATGTTTTTTCTTGTTGGTGTCATTCCATGTTCACTCTAGCTTCTTTTCCTTCTTTTTGTTCATGCTTATTTTACTGAAGATCCAGTCTTAACAATACCAGAAAACAGTCTATCCCATATTTGCAATCTTTCATTACCCTTGAATTCCCTGAAACTGCCATCATAAACAAATCAATCATGCTTTGCAAATCATTCCTTTTCCATGAATAGATTTATAGCATGTACTCAAAACAAGCAGACCTCTTTGGATACCAGTCACGTTCTCATATCTTCTTGGGTCTCCTAATGGGTTATTTGTTTCCTTCTGAACATTCTTATTTCATTCCCGCCCATCATTTTTTTTTCTCCTAAAGCACATTCATTCAGAACATCGCACAGTTTTCCAAAAACTCATCCTCCATTATCACCACGACAATACTATGATTTCCTATTTTCATAACTTCCCCTGACAACTTAGATGGTTCCAAGAATTACTTTCTGACATGCGTTTTTAGCTATTTTCAATTCATTATTAAACCTATAACTTTACTTCCTTGCATTTATTTACCAAAAGCACTTCCCAAGACTAGGCCTCCTTCATTCAAAACTATTATAGAATTCCTTTTTCTCTTGCTTTAACAACTATACAGCATCTATTTCCTTTTTATTTTTTCATACCACAATCTTCCATATTCCATCAGTATCACCAGATGGGACTATAATTATTGATCTCTGCTGTCCATTATGAGCTTTGAACAAGCCAGGCATTTTAGTAAGATAATGAAGGTGTTATCAGCCTTGGATGTAACCATGTATTATTTCCTTCTAGCAGTTCTGTCAGTTTTTTGGCACGTTTTGTCCCATACACCACAAACATGACAGCAGATTTATCCTAATCATGCTATTCAGTAAAATCTATATCTGTAATTGAGAGACTACGTCACATTACACAATTATATTGATATACTCAACATTCTTGTTTGACATAATCCATGCCCCCAAGTTTATTATCAGAAAGATATAACAATACAAGGAAAAGGTTTGGGAAGGGTGGAACAGAGGATAATATATTTAGATGGAACTTGGTGCTTTTTCAGTTTAAAGATTGGGGATCAATCTAGAATTTGAAATATTAATTCACATTACTATGTTTTCTTTAATTTTTATAACATGTGTAAACAAATGTGTGTATACATATGTATATACATGTTATGTGTATGTATGACAATGGTGACATTGGTAGAGTAAGCATATAACAAATATGAAATCGCAGTAAGCATTGGGGCAGGAGAAGGGCAATTTTAATTCCAAACATTTCCTAATTGAGTTATACTCTACCACCCCCACCCCCCACCCCACCCCCCGATTAACTCTTGTCATTTGAACACAGAAGGGTACAATAACATGCCAATGAAGAAATGAGCATAAAATAACTATACAAAATGAGGGATTCTTTGGGAATTTTTAAAAGAAACTTCCAATACCAACAACAACATGATCTACAAAAATCAGTAAATAAGAAAATAAGGCTCCTATTATGATGACTTGGGTGTAATGAGATTCCTACAATATGGTATTTTGTGTTCTTTAAATATTCTATTTTATGCCAACGTACTGAAATGGGGCTGAAATACCAAACAGGATGATTGCTTTTGATATAATAAGGGCATGTTTATATTTCATTGATGTTTTATGGCTACTTTGCCATGTAAGTAATTTACTTAGAGATCTAGTTGACTGGGACAATCATGTCATCTGAACCTAAAGATGTCAAAAGACCCAAAAGTCTTTAAGCTGCAGTAAAATTCAATAGAACATTTTTTTTAAACTTCCTTATTAGTAGACTGAAGCACTGAGAGTGGTGATTATGGAAAGAACACATCATACATTTGGTGAATGTTGCTTTGATCCAGCAGGCTGAGATTGTTTGTGACAAGAGCCTTATGCAAACAGAGGTTAATCAACATCTGTAGAAAAGTAGAATTATGGCAGCATGCTTTGCCATTGGCCGCTGCCAAAATTTACTGTGAAAGTATATTGATGTTCTTTGCGTGTTCTGTCCTCTATGGATCTTACAGGCAACATCTGCTGGTAAATATCTTCTATGCACATAAGCACTTCTTTAAATGACATTTATTTATTTGTGTATTTATTTACTTGTGGTATTTATTTATTAGACTTCTGTGGAATCTAATGGAGACTAGATTTTTAGAGTAAACTAAAATTTGTTGCTTTATTTCTGCTCTTCTGACACTCATCAACTTTTTCCATGTATGTTGTCCAGCAATGCTAGGTATCATAATACTAATGTTTATATTATTTTAACATACTGCATGATTGTATTGACCAGTGCTAAATATTGGGCAGGGTTGAACCTTTGAAGGGACAATGACTGAAATTACATCATGAAAAGAAAAGGAAAAAGAACAAAGACCAACTTCAACATTAATTTGGAGGCCATTTGAGACTTCCTTTGGGTTGCAGACACACATTAGTTAGGGAGCTTAAGCACTAGCAGTGAATAGTTGTGGTTTGTTAGGATTTCAAGGCAATTTACACCAGCCTTACTTTATGAATACCACTTGGGATAAAAGGGTAAGTGGAAAGGAAGGTTAATGTCTCTATTTGGACCGGTGCTTGTAGATCCATCTGCTAAATTCTTTGTTATTGATTTAATAAGGCGTTCACCCATCAAAGCAGGGCCTCTGAGCATTTGGAGGCAGCATATGGAAAACAATCAGTTTTATAGTCTTTTATAAAGGAAAATGAACACAGTGCCTTCTTTATAGAAGGATGCTACATTGCACAACATTTCCCAATAAATTTTACCGTATGCATTTAAGGAGAAAAGGGGCATCTAAATTAAATATATAGGTGAAGTCCTAAAGGTGCTTTTTCAGGAGGCAACTGGACTTCCTTGTTTTTTTCTTTTGAAGACATTTTGCTCCTCATCCAAGAAGCTTCTTCAGCTCTGACAGGATAGTGGGGGAATGGAACTATCCTAGTCAGAGCTGAAGAAGCTTCTTGGATGAGAAGTGAAATGACTTCAACAACAACAACAACAACAACAACAACAACAACAACAAAGTCCAATTGCCTCCTGAAAAAGCATCTTTGGGACAACCATGAGCTGGATGACTGAGAATCTCTACAGACTTTTATATATGTGAAGATTATAAAACATAAAAACTGTAGTTTCTGTAACTGTATTCACATTTATGATCAACTTGGGAAGTAGTTAACTAGCTATGTATCCTAGAATTCTCTCTTTCTGGCCTGATGTGATGTGGGTTTTTCATAAATGTCTTCCATCAATCTGAAATTAAGTAGGAAACAAATACAACTAGAGGTACATTATTATGCATGGCTTGGGGTGGTGGTGGTACTTTTTGCTTGTACTTTACCTGAAAGTATGACTTTTATATGCAATTGTATTCAAGTCATGCATTTTTCTATGTGCTTTAACATGGCTTTGGAACTGAGCTACATTATTTAGATAAGAACAGCATTGAAAAGATAACTATAGTTACTTATCAGTCTGAAAGAGGTGAAACGGTTTAAAAAGAATATTGATGCTGACATGCCCTATAAAGTATCTAATGCTACTTGGCCCTGTTAGCTCAATCATTGATATTAAGATGGCAGTTGCTTTATGGCAGTTGCAGGACACTCATCTCTTAGTTCTGGGATAACATAATGGCCCTTGTGGTGCTTGACTCATGGAAGAGCCAGAAGCTATAGATAATCTAGCTATCTAAAGGGATATGCTTGATTCTCAGGGACAAAATCAAACATGCAGACAAGCACATCCATTACAGAACCCTTACAGCAGTTACTGGGAAGATGGTAACCTCTAAATATCTTCCTTCGTGCCTGCCAGTTTCCCTTCCCACCTGATTAAAAATGTGTACTACATTACTAAAAAAATAAACAAGGAGCTGACATGTTGCAAAGCAACGCATGATTCCTAGAACTATGGGGCTCACACAGATCATACCAAAATGACAGAGAATATTCTGAGCAGCTACAGCATTTCTGTTCTCAACCTTATAGTGCCGTGATGGTGAACCTCTGGCACACGTGCCACAGGTGGCACACAGCGACCTCTCTTTGGGCACATGAGCTGTCGCCCCAGTTCAGCTCCACCATGCATGCACATGCACCTCCCGCCGGACAGCTGGTCATGTGCAGGGGGCAGGATGCATGCGAGGGAGCTGCGTGCCCATGTGCGGAAGGGCAGGGGCGTGTGGGGGCCGTGCTTGCATGTGCAGGGGTGAGGCATGTGTGGGGGTGGGATGCATGCAGGGGGGCGTACGTGCATGTGCATTTTGGGGGTTCAGGCACATATGGGCACTTTAGGCACTCAGTCCAGAAATTTTGAGTAGTTCAGAGAACTGGTCAATACCACTTCTGACTGGCCCCGCCCCCTTCTATTCTCTGCCTCCCGAGTCCCAGCTGATTGGGAGGAAATGGGGATTTTGCAGTAACCTTCTCCTGGAATGGGGAAGGGAATGGAGATTTTACAGTACCCTTCCCCTGCCACGCCCACCAAGCCATGCCACACCCACAGAACCAGTAGTAAAAATTTTTGAAACCCACCACTGGTTGGAAGGGACCTTGGAGGTCTTCTAGTCCAACCCCCTGCTTAGGCAGGAAGCCCTACATCACTTCAGACAAATGGTTATCCAATCTCTTCTTAAAAACATCCAGTATTGGAGCATTTACAACTTCTGGAGGCAAGTTGTTCCACTGATTAATTGTTCCAACTGTCAGGAAATTTCTCCTTAGTTCTAAGTTGCTTCTCTCCTTGATTAGTTTCCATCTATTGTTTCTTGTCCTACACTCAGATGCTTTGGAGAATAGCTTGAGTCCCTCTTCTTTGTCGCATCCCCTGAGATATTGGAACACTGCTATCATGTCTCCCCTAGTCCTTCTTTTCATAAAACTAGACACACCCAGATGAAATTTGAATTCTTGTTACTTTTTACTAAGCACTGAAATTAAAGATGTTAGGCAGCGGCATCACATTGATCGACCAGGTAGTTATCATAATGTGTTTTTTCAGTGGTTTACCAAATGTGTAAAACTCATCTGCGAGATTCAGATTTTGACACATCATTACTACCCGTCTGAGCAAATGTGCTTCTCAATGGCTCTGCTCATGCTTGGCATCAGGCATCTGAAAACATTGATTGTCTCTAAAACTACATTGGTAATATTTCTATTGCTCTCCGAAATAAGCTCACTGCTTAGGACATAGTCTGAGTTGACACCCCCCCTCCCCCCCCCCGCTTTTTTAAAAAATAGCTGCTTTTAAATATAATTGTTTCTAGACATTTTGGAGTTAAGTTTTCAAATAGGTGGGGGTGGGTGGGTTTCCTTACTTGCTTCTGAAAAAAATATGGTTGGTAAAAAGATGTGCAGATGTTTGTCTTTGAAAGGCAAGCATCTTTTCAAATATTCATGAAATTCCTGCTATTGCATTTTAATTTGCTTTAGAAAATTGCCTACTTTGTTATTCATTTTTGGTTTGTATAGTAGTTACTCAACCTCAGATTGGTTTCTGCTTCTAAGGAGGATTTGCAGAGGACATAGGAACACTGGTCTTTGTATTGAAACATAAATTGAATTCCTTTCATTAAAAAAGTAATTTTCATGGTTACTGTTTTTTTTTTTTTGTTGTTGTTGTTGTCGTTTTTTGCTAATGTGTTCATATTTGTTTCAGAGTTTTGCTGGGATTCATCTATTATGTGAATATTCAAATTTTTAAAAATTATTAGTTCTACCTTAATGTTTGGGGAGGGATTGTTCATAGATACAACTTTATTAATATTTTTAAAGAAGTAGTTTCAGAAAAGAATTGAAAACAACAAAAAATGTATGCTGTGTAGCACAATACATTAAGATCCTATCCATTAAAAATACTGTTTTCCCCAAAAAGGATAGGAAAACATTCCCCAGAATCAAAACAAATCAAACAAAAAATGTAACAAAGTTATATGATCTGGGAACTTTAAAATAAAGTCCTTCAGATCATTTCCTACCTGTACTTTATCATCACAAGAATTACCATCCTGTGGAGTGTTTCTCTTCATCCTTCCGTGTTGCTTGTTATATTCAAAGAGAGGAATATTAGAACAAATTAATAAAGTGGCTAGGAGACCTGAATAGGCCAGTATGGAAAATCATCTTCCTTTTTTTCAAAAGAGAATGATTGGTTAAATACAATCAATTTTATTATGTTACAATCATTCATAGAATTTTTGAGTTTTAAGTATTACATTACAGATGCATGGTTAGGCCTGAAAAGCTGAGTTATAAACACTAAAATATGAAATAGAAAGTGTAAGTGATACAGACTAGGATCATTATCAGGGGTGGGATTTAGCCGGTTCGGACAAGTTTGGGGGAACTGGATGCTAATTTTACATATTTGGTTTGCCGAAGTTGCAAAGACTGGCTGGCTCTTTCTACCCTACCCCACCCCTCCCAGTTACGAAGATGTTGAAGAGTACTGTACCCCACTGCATGTTCCCCTTCATGTAGATGTAATTCCATTGAAAGCTGTGCAGTGCACAATGCAGTGACTATGTTCAGTGTGTTTTTTAAATACCCCAATAATGGATATATATATATATTTGTTTTCTTTTTTTTTTCGTAGGCCTTTATGTGTATTTCTCTTTAGCCAGGTTCTTCCTACGTAAACCAAGATTTTTATGCAGCCCTAGTTCAGTGAAATCCCAATCCATATATATAGCGACAGCAAAAACAACAGAGCTAATTACAAGTGGTAGACAGCTGGAAGGGCCTATTACGCATGCAATGGCCAAATTGATTAATGGTATATAAAGGCAGAGATCTCTGTAATAGTAGTTTAATATTCAGAATGTCTGCTTCTTTCCATATACAGTATATATACACATACATACATATGTGTGCATGTATGTGTGTGTGTGTGTTTATGTTTTTCATATGTTTTTTATATTGTATGTTTGTGTAGATTGGAAACTTCTGGGAGTTGAAGTCCACATATTTTAATGTTGCTGAAGTTGAGAAACCCTGTATTAAAGAAGAGTCAATGTTATGTACTGAATATATATAGTTGTGTTAAGCCCTGCTAAAGTGAAACTAATCTTTAGATGACCCTAACTGTTAACTCCAACTGCTTTGGAGGGAAACATTCATATTTGGGCGGGCTTTTTCAAGGATTATGATTGGTTAAGGCTCTGTAGGCCTAGAGTATAAATTACAGGCATTTGCCTGATGTTCCTCAGCTCCAGTTTTGAGTCAATAAATGCTGTTGTAGCTATGCTGGTCTGCTTCTTGCCTACTGAAGCGCATTACACAATAGACAAGTTTAAAAAAATAAATAAATCATATTAGTAATTAATGGTGAGAACTCTTTTCAGAAAAAGGTTTAACTTCTAAATAGCTATACCTTAACCCGGACATTATTTTGAATGGGAAAGATAGCGGTTGTAAAACTGTGTGCAAGGAAGCATATCAGGATGTTTGTTACAGGGAGAAGAAATACATTCCATCCCATCCTGATGTAGCTTATATTACAACTATCCCAGAAACGATTAGATAAAGCAGAACTATAAGATTGCTTCAGTTCACAGAAGCTGAGTTTGTGAAATCCACTTTATGCATTGCCTCTGGATTATTCCCACTTTCTACACTGGAGTAGAGAAATCCAATTGAAATGTGACAAGTGCTTAGAGCATGAAGCGATAGAAAGAAGGAAAGCATTTGTATAGAGAAACAAGTAGCAAATACAAAGCAGTTAGCAGTTAGTCCAAGAGTGGTACCGTATCTCAGTAGCGTTGAGTGATATAGTAGCTTTTCGGAATCTGCTTCATTAACCAAATAAATATTAGGCCTTGGTAAAAGAGTTGCTATAGGGATGCGGTGGCTCAGTGGCTAAGACACTGAGCTTGTCAATTGAAAGGTTGGCAGTTCAGCGGTTCAAATCCCTAGTGCTGCGTAATGGGGCGAGCTCCCGTTACCTGTCCCAGCTTCTGCCAATCTAGCAGTTTGAAAGCATGTTAAAACTGCAAGTAGAAAAATAGGGACCATCTTTGGTGGGAAGGTAACAGCGTTCCGTGAGCTTTTGACGTTTAGTCATGTCCGCCACATGACCACTGAGACATGCAAATTTGATTTGAGGACAGGACTGGAACTTATTTTAACCCGAGCACTTGCTGGATATTAGCTGGTAAAATGATAGTCTCTGTATGATAGCTACAATCATTGGCAAATGAAGCTCAATGACTCTATTTCATGACTGTGTACATTTAACTTGCCTTGGAGTGAATAATTGTCTTATCTTTTCTGCCCTAAAGACCTCTAGTCAGATATTTCAATAACAACAATAACCTTGAAATATCTGGTCTTATTAATGGAATGTATATACAGGTGGTCCTCATTTAATGACCACTCATTCAGCAACTGCTGAATACTTATACTTATCACAGTGCTGAACTAGCACGTCTTCAATTTATGGCTGTTGCAGTATCCACAGTCATGTAATCAAAATTTGCCACCATCTCTTTCAATTACCCACATGCAAATTTCATAGGGAAGCCAGCAGAAGTTTAAAAATTGTGGTCTTAATGACCTGCAATTGTCACTAAATGACAATTTTCTCTGTTTATTGGTAAAGAAAGTTAACAATGAAAATAGCTATAAATTCCAAGAAAAATTGCCCAATATTTCCTTCTCCCTTCTCATTTAAAAACTTATTATACAGTCATATGGCATTCCAACTTGGGTTAGAGAAGCTCTGTATGTGTGTGTGTGTGTGTGTGAATAAAGAGGTCAAAGAGAGGACTGCTTTTTTAAAAAATACAATTTTTATTAAGAATCATAATTACAGTAGTAGAAATGAATACAAACTAAACTTAGAGAAAGCTAAAGAAATGGAAAGAAATAATAAAAAAGTACAGGAAAAAAGAATAAAGAAGGAAAAGAAAAGAATTTTTTTTAAAAAAATGAAATATATAAAAAAGTGACTTCCAACCTTCTTCACAACAATTATAAATTCTTCACCTCCTATAAAGTAAGAAAGCTGCTTTTTATTGTGCAAAACAGATTTTCCTAGCAATAGCTCATTTTACCACTTACTTCACTGTCTCTGCAATTCTAAATTATTCCATTCAGACTGAAGATCTGTTCTTCTCCATGGACCTAAACCAATTTCATAAATGGAAAACCTTTTGCTAGAACTAGGAATACTTGCTAAAATATATAAAGTCCATTGAGGACTGTACTTGGCAATTCAAAGTGAGGAAATGATTTAGAATGTGCATCTAAGCCTTTAGATAAAAAGTACTTCAGATTTCCTTTACAGAGTGCACAGATTAATAACTTTGTTAATGAGTTAATTGAAGCCTTTCCTATTTAATTACATTTTTAAAATTTTTATTCTCAGATCTTTCAGGCTTGATGTCTTATTGCATGAAGCATTTTGGATTCTGATGTGTTCAGCTTGAGGTTGATGCAAATTGCTTAGAGGAATGAGTCCAATCATACCTTAGAAAAGATTTTACTAAGTGGATGGTATTTTCAAAAAGGATGTATTCCTATTGATTTCCTGGATTATTGAAGACACTCAGATCCAATTACATCATTGTATTTAATCACGAACTAGCTCATAGTCTGTCTTTTCTCAGCAATGTTTTAGAGCAAGTGATAGGGACAAAGCTTTAGGTTTAAAACTAGGAGTCCTGAACATTAGCAAGCTGGGTGACATTTGGGTGCATTTGGGTGACGTTCTTTCTAAATCAGGGTACTCCAAAAATGGTCGATACTGACCTCCAAATGTTGATGGATTATTCATTATTTTGTTATTTATTATTCATAGTACAGTTGAAGTAGTGTTTATTATTTTTATACAATAAACGTTTGAGGATTGTTGAATCTGAAACGTCAGGAAGAGGCTGATGAGCTGAAAAGTTTGGGGACCACTGTTCTAAATAAAATAGGTACTTCTTCATCTATGATTATTTATGGATGTTCAACTTGGAAATCCTTATGTTAAGACAGTGTTATGTTAAGAGAGTGGATTTTAGGAAAATCCCTTCTACTCTACCACCTCTTACTATATTTGACAGCACGATATCGGCAGTAGAGTCCTTCAAGTTTTAAGATTCTATAATCCAGGGGTGAAATCCAGCAGGTTCTGACAGGTTCTGGAGAACTGATAGCAGAAATTTTGAGTAGTTCAAAGAACTGGAAAATACCACCTCTGGCTGGGCCCAGAGCGGGGTGGGGATGGGGATTTTGCAATATCCTTCCCCTGCCACGCCCATCAAGCCACACCCACAGAACTGGTAGTAAAAAAAAAAAAGAATTTCACCACTGCTATAATCTCCTGGTATTTGAATTGGACACCAACATTAGAACCATCATTAAAAAGGCACAAGAAATAATGTTCTTCCTGTGTCAACTCAGAAAGCTCAGACTGCTCCAGGAGCTGTTGATGCATTTCCACAGAGGAATTATTGAGTCTATCATCTGTGCTTCTATAACTGTCTGGTTTGGTACAGCAACTAAACAAGACAATTTCTTCCTTTCATATTTGGAAATTAGGTACTACAGCTGTCTGTTTCTCTGTACACCTTTGTTGTTTTTTCTTCGTCTAATTCCAATCTGGCCTCACCAGCATCTTTACTATTTTTGAAAAATGTGTGTGAGACAAAATGTACAAGAAATGTGTCTGATGACATTAGAGGTGTGTTAGCTGGTATATGAAGATGTATACTTTGAATGAAAAAATATTATATGTTTGGCAGAAACTATTTATAAGTAATGTTAGATCACATGATCAACCAAGAAGCTTAAATCTAAAATTAACACATTTGACCAGGAAAATAGAATGAATTATCACAAGATATAAAAGTGTGACTATAAATCTAGAACAAGTAAACAAATTTGATACAATATGTCTTAAAAATAGGAAAAAGGATAGAGAAAATGTAAGATGTTTAAACGCTGAAAGAAAAATAGTGAATAGAAGGTGGTTTATCACAATATTTTTAGTTGAAAGAAGTGAACATGGCTATGGATAAGCACATACTTCTGCTCAAAATATGCCAGAAGAAACATAATGTGTTAATGCAGTGTGAATAATGTATCACACTTAAGTAGGAAAAAACAAAAAAGGGATTGAATCATGAATGAAAAGATGGTGAATGAATGTAGATTTAATGCAAAGGTGAGGGATGAATACAAACAATGTTGAAAAGTTTGGTCATATAAAATGAATGATGATCAAGTTACAGATAAAAAAAAGAATGAATATTTGAAAGGACGGGAAAGAGCAAGCAAGTCATGAATGGGTAGAGTGGGTGAGAAAATAAAAAGAGAGTCAGGAAGTTTAATTAACAGGAGACAATGTGTATCAGCAACTAGATATGAGGGAAGCGATGATATTTTCAAAAACAGAAGAATATTTAGAGGTGTAATAAATGCCATTGATATAAAACAGATTAAAGTAATTTTCTTTTTCAACCTCATCTTTATCTTGATTTGATAACTTGAGTCATTATTTCCTATTCTTTTTCTGCATTATCAAGGCAGAACACTTCGTAACAACATATAAAAAAATATTTTGAGTCAAGACAAAAAAGTGTGTGCCAATCTCATTCGCCCCCCCTCCCCCACCTTTGACGAATATTGTCTTTATGGAAACAGTAACCACTTGTATACAAGACTTTGCAAAACTGGGGCTTTAAATTGCAGAATCATTATTTCAATTTCCCATAATCTGCCTTCCACTTGTTCTTTTTTAAAATGCTTGCAGAGAAGAATAGTCTTCTTTTCATTGACCCTGGAGTTCAAAATGTCTGGTTATTTAAACAGAATCTGTCTGTTATTAACTTAAGACCAGAAATATCTAATGCAGAATGTGGCCACATGAGTATCAGTGATGAAACTGTGAGTTCTAATCCTGCCTCAGGCATGAAAGCTGAGAGAGGAAGTATAAAATAGAGGAAAAGAGCCTTGGTAGTACAGTGGTCTAAAGCACCCTGTTATTAAGACCAGCTGCCTGCAATTACTGCAGGTTCGAATCTCACCAGGCTCAAGGTTGACTCAGCCTTCCATCCTTTCTAAGGTAGATAAATTGAGGACCCAGTTGTGGGGGCAATAAGCTGACTTTGTATAAATATACAAAAGGATGAAGACTATTGCTTAGCGCATTGTAAGCCGCCCTGAGTCTCCGGAGAAGGGCAGCATATAAATCAAATTAAGAAAAAAAAAAAATAGGAAGAGGAAGGAGTATTGGGTATGTTTGCCTAATTTATAAAACTTTGTTATAAAAATAATAAAGGCAGGACAAAAAGTCTAAACAAAAGCAAAAGTTAGGTTGTTGGCTGATGGGCTTTACAGATTACAGAATAACAAAATTAGAAGGGACCTTGGAGGTCTTCTAGTCCAACCTCCAATAACCGTGATGGCGAACCTATGGCATGCGTGCCACAGATGGCACATGGAGCCATGTCGCCTGGCAAGTCAGCTCAGCTCTGGCGCTGATTTTCAGGCCTTCTGGGCCCACCAGAAGTAGGGAAACAGGCTGTTTCCTGCCTCCGGAGGGCCTGTGCGGGTGGGTGGGGAAGGAGTCTCTGGAGACTGGGGACAGCAAAAATCATCACTTCCTGTCCAACCAGAAGTTTGGAAACGGGCCATTTTGGGGTTCCAAGGGGGTGGGAAAGGCTGTTTTAACCCTCCCCAGATGCATAGAGAGGATCTGGAGCCAGGTGAGAAAGAAAAATGGGCCTACCGGGCCATCGTGCCAGGAGCGGAAGAGGAGTGGGGTTGCATGTGCATGAGTGGGAGGGACGCATAAAATTATGGGTGTGGGCACACGCGCACACAAACCTCACTGCCCCCCCCTTCCTGGCATGCAATGGCAAAAAGGTTAGCCATCACTGTCCTATAGCATTCCAGAAAAATGGCTGTCCAACCTCTTTTTGAAAACCTCCAGTGATGGAACACCCACAACTTCTGGAGTTAAGCTATTCCACTGGTTAATTGTTTTCACTGTCAGGAATTTTTTCCTCATTTCTAGGTTGGATCTCTCATTGATAAGTTTCCGCCCGTTACTACTTATTCTGATCTCATGTGCTTTGGGGAATAGGTTTTTTCCTCTTCTTTGTGATAGCCTCTCAAATATTGGAAGACTGCTATCATGTTATCCCTAGTTGTTTGCTTCGTTAGACTAGACATATGCAATTCCTACACCCACTCTTCATATGTTTTAGGCTCCAGACCCCTAATCATCTTTGTTGCTCTTCTCTGCACTCTTTCTAGAGTCTCAACATATTTTTTTATCATGATGACCAGAACTGGACGCAGTATTTGAAGTGTGGTCTTACCAAGGCAGCATATAGGCAGCATATAGCAGCATATAGTGGTACTAACACTTCACAACATCTTAATACTATTCCTCTGTTGATGCAGTGTAGGACTGCATTGGCTATTCTGGCAGCTGAAGTACACTGCTGTACTTATTCATATGTAAGCTGTGGTCCCAGAGGACTTTTAGATCCTTTTCACAGTTACTGCTGTTGAGCCAGGTACCGTCTATTTTATGCCTGTACGTTTGGTTCTTCAAAAAATCCAGATTATCTGAAGAACTCTCATACTATCATGAGAGATTATCTCCAGAGATTTCCTGGTATGTATTTCTGTGACAACATTTAGAGTAATAGGCACAAGAATAAAAAGTCAGCATGATGTAATGATTAAGTGGTAGATTAGGACTAGGAATCCCATTCATGGGAGTTGAGGGTTGGTCAGTCATTTCCTTACAGCCTGATCTGCAAGGAAAATACCCATGTAACCCCTTAAAACTCTTGGAGACAAGGTGAGCTATACAACTAAATAATATGATGCACTACCACCAATTTCACAATAGTCTTACAATACTGTTGGACTTTGAAAAATTCTTCCCACTGAGGTGAAGTGGGCCCCCAATCTCAAGGCCTTCTGAAAAGGAATTAAAATGTGTTTCTGTGGTTTTACGTGGGGACCCCAAAGGGGCACAGTCATCAAGTTGGTTGGTGCCTCAAGAGCCCTCCCTTTGCCTTTGCCAACTAATTTTCAATAGGGCTTAATTATTTTTGCCACCTATATATATATATTTGAAGGAGATGGGTGGTTCAGAAATGTGAAAAAGAAAGGAAGGAAGGAAGGAAGGAAGGAAGGAAGGAAGGAAGGAAGGAAGGAAGGAAGGAAGGAATTTTATCAATAATCTATGTGTATAACAATTTACTAAATATATACAGTAGCATAGTAATACTATTTAGTTTGAACTCTTAAGATATGTTAATTTATATCAGCTAATGCAAATACGTTTTGCTCTGGAAAATTAAGTGAAATCCAAATGGGAAAAGTTGATTAAAGACACATATTTAAATTAAGACTTTCTGCAGAGTGTTTAAAACATTAAGTCCTTCTAGATTTAATACATTGTAGACAGATGGATAAACTGTACATTGTGCCAATATAAAACCAACAAGTTTGATCACATTTTTACCTTTATGAACTTTGTGTGGTGTATTATCTGTCTGTTTCAATGGCCTTTCTGAAATTCTATTCACTGATGAAACAATTGACAAGGCTTTTAATTTGGATATGATTGCTCCATACCTCAAAAGTACCTTATTAAACAAAGCTTGAATATCAACCTGAATCTGGAATTCCCTTAACATGAAATTACTACTCACTGATATATATTTATGAGCCACAGTGGCACAGTGGTTAGAGTGCAGTACTGCAGGCTACTTCTCCTGCCTACCGGCTGCCTGCAGTTTGGCAGTTCAAATCTCACCGGCTCAAGGTTAAACAGCAGAAAAGACACCTAGAGTGCTGCTGGAGGAAGACAAATTGCAAGAATGACCAAACAACTACCATCAACAGAGGTAGCCCTGGTGGACCAGTTGTTAAGTGCAGTATTGCAGGCAAACTCTGCCCACAGCCTGGAGTTTGATCCTGAGAGGGCTCAAAGTTGACTCAGCCCTCCATCCTTTTGAGGTTGGTAAAATGAGGACCCAGATTGTTGGGGACAATATGCTGGCTCTGTAAACCGCTTAGAGAGGGTTGTAAAGTGGTATATAAGTCTAAGTGCTATTGCTATTTATATATTTTGACACACCACTTTGCTACTTTGTTCTGTTGCTGAATGAGAAGGTTCTTCATCAAATAGGTATATCTACAGGGTATGGTCAAGATACAATAAAAGCTCCACCTTGTTTTTTTACTTGTGATGCGGCACATCACACCATCACAGCAATCATTTTAATTTTTTATTTTTTATCCATATCTTGTGAGTATTTCTGAATTTCTGACAGGTGACAAATTATTCCAAAAATTGTGTTATAATGTTCACAGACTTGAGTTCCTGCTGTTTTTTTTATTTTTTAAAAAAGAACCATATTTTCTTCATCTTTCTGAAGACTTGCATAATTTTATTTCTATAACCTCTGTCCTGTGAATGTTATTATACTGGGGGTGGGGGGTGGGGACCAGAATTTGTTCTCTTTAATACATAAACCTGTTTATTAGATCCCTGAACCTCTTCAGTTGGAAGGGTGCCTCAAAAGTGACATCTACTGTAGATCTGTGGCCAACCTTTTGAGCACCAGGGACAGGTTCTATGGAGAGAGGTTTTTCCTCAGACCGGGGGGGGGGGGGCATGGTTTCGTGTGCTGCCTGCATTCCACAGATGGGGCTTCACTTGTTTGTGTGGGCCGGTTTCCGGCATGCCGTGGCTCAGTGCCTGTCCACAGATCAGGGGTTGTAGATGGGTCCATGAGGGTCCATGAGCTTCTTGAGGGAGGAAGTAGTATAAGTGGTGTAAGAGGCAGTGCCCCTTCCCTCTTTAGGAGGTCATTTCTGGGCCCAACAATTCTAGACAATTTTAATCCAGTCTACAAAAAGGAAATATTTTCAAGACGTTATCAAATATTCAGAATTTTGATCACATCTTTATGGCAGCTGTGGATATTCCTGTTATCAAATGAGAGTCAAAACTAAGGAAAGAAACAAAAGAAAAAAACTTTGTGCATGGATGTATTAGTAGTGAATTTTATACAACAACCTTGGGGCAAGCATAGTTTTTATTTTGTATATGTTTTAGCCTCCGATCCCTTAATCATCTTTGTTGCTCTTTTCTGTGCTCTTTCTAGAGTCTCAGCATCTTTTTTACATCGTGGTGACCAAAACTGGATGCAGTATTCCAAGTATGGCTTTACCAAGGCATTATAAAATGATACAGGTAGTCCTTGACTTACGACCACAAAGGAGCCCAAAATTTTGGTTGTTAAGTGAGACATTTGTTAAATGAGCTTTGCCCCATTTTATGACCTTTCTTGCCACAGCTGGTAAGTGAATCACTGCAGTTGATAAGTTAGTAGCCCAACTTGATAGAGATTGGATTATTTCATGTTTCCCACAGAGAAAATAAAAGGTAAGTCAGCTGCACATGACATAATGTATAGTTTAGGTCTCATAATATTAAAAAGAGTAAGGCAAAAGAACCATTAACAAGAAATGTTAAACACTTCTCTGCAGTCCCGTTTCTCCCCTTTGCAGCAGAGAAGTGGGCCTGCTGGTTATGCTCCATTAAGTGCAAAATGGCTCAGTTTCAAGTTGCAGACAGAGTAAACAGAGGCATAATATTCAGCTGTTTTCTTCTGAGCTTGAAAGGTCTTGTAAAAGATCTGGCTTGTTTTGCTTTTTTTTTACCACATCACTTCAATTATAACAGAAAACAGAAGCCAATGATCCTGGGTAAACTGCAGTAATCTTTTGAAAGCAAGCAAAGAGTTTCTGTTTCAAAATTTTTGGATATGAATTCTGGCATAATTCATGTACAATAGCTCTGGTAGTTAGCATCACTTACATTTTGATTTTTTTTTTTTTTTTTGGCTGTCGCGTGCCTGAAACAGTGGGAGTGGGGGGGGTCGCGTGTGCGTGCCCACACCCATAATTCAATTGGGACCGGAAGTCAGGAAATGAGCCATTTCCGGCATCTGGAGGGCCTCCGGGGGATGGAGAAGGCTGTTTTTGCCCTCCCCAGGCTCCTAGAAAGGCTCTGGAGCTTGGGGAGAGTGAAAAATGGGCCTTCCGCACCCCCCAGGAGGCCCTCTGGAGGCCTAAAAGAGCCAGTTTCCTGACTTCCGGTGGGCCCGGAAGGCCCCAAAATCAGCTGGCTGGTGCAGAGCTGAACTAGGGCAAGGCTAGCATGCCCACCGATATGGCTCCGCATGTCATCTTTGGCACATGTGCCATAGGTTCACCATCACGGCACTAGGGGAACTAAAGCATTGTGATTAACACTAGCTGTCTGCAATTACTGTAAGTTTGAATCTCACCAGGCTCAAGGTTGACTCAGCCTTCCATCCCTTCTAAGGTGGGTAAAATGAGGACCCAGTTTGTGGGGGCAATAAGCTGACTTTGTATAAAATGTACAAAAGTATGAAGGCTATTGCTTAACACATTGTAAGCTGCCCTGAGTCTCCAGAGAAGGACGGCATATAAATCATTTTTTTAAATGAATTGATTGACTTATTGCTTGATTTATTGCTAATCTGAGATTTTTAAAAGAAGCCACCATAGTATACATAATATTAAGTACCTCTATTTGCCTTCTTTCTGTTTTTTTCATGTGTCAGCCAAAGTCTGTTACCTTGACCACATTGATTGAGTCTTTCTATTTTACAACCAACTGCATTTTTCTTACTGGAATATTCCCCAGTATCAAAAAAAACCACCACCACCACATCCTTTTACCTCTAAAAAATACTTACAATGGACTGCTCATCTTCAGGATAAACCTTCTCACACAATCTTTTCTCCTAAGTGAGGAGTTTTTAGCCCCTTTACCCTAGAGTTTGTCATGGGCCAAAACTCAGGTGATTCAGTTGGTGAGAAAGGGGCTCCAGCAGAACATGTGGAATGTTAGCCTGAAGAGATACTAAGCCAAGAATCATATAAAACCGATGAAATACAAGTACTACCTGAAGAACTGGAGTAGTTAGTCTCCCATCTCCCACACTTGGCAAGTGGAACAAAAAAAAAAGAAAGATCAAAAATATTTTATGAGGCTCCTTACCAAGCAAGAAAGTAAATCTCTTGATTATAGGCAGCTGTGTACAGTCTGATTAAGAGGCAACTCTGACAATGATCTCTCATTGGAATCAACCATCAGATTTTTAATTCTTGCATGATGTCCATGTAGATTCTACTCATTAAATTCTGACCTCTGGACTGGCTGACAATCCTGACCTGGATCTTGGAACTCTGGACTGGATTTTGTCTATTCTTCTGTGCGGGTCTGTTAATCATTCAGGCAAGCTTCTTTCAGATAATCTGTTTCCGTTTGCATTCCTTGTCAGCTGTTATTGCCATGACATTGAGTAAACTGCTAGACCAGAAGCAGGTCAGAGTTTTCCCTTCAACCCTGAGCTAGGGCTTTCACAAAAAATAGAAAGGTATTTCAGAACTTCTTTTCAAAAGCACAAGATATCTTGTGTCAGTATTAGACTGTCAAAATGTGCTCTTACAAATGGAGAAAGCTTTAAGGAAAAATCCTTTCTTAAACTAACACATTTCAACCTCCAGATCTAAGAAAGAGTTTTCTTGGGAAAAGTGAAATACAAAAAAACAAAGTAAGAAAAAATAATTCTGATTTATATAATTGGGGGGAGGGGAATGAAACCAAATTCTTTGAGGAGCCTGTTTCTTTGCCCAGTCATGAAAAATGGTCTGACTTGATGCTCTAGGTTAAAATGGCAAATCTGAAATTATGTAGTAACTAATCCAATTTCTAATGAGCCTTGACAGAATGTTAATGATGCATACCAGTTTTCACTAGTAATACCATGGTGTATTGTACATGGGATTCTAAGAAAAGAGGCTTTTTTTTTTTAGGAAAAACAATTGAATTCCATTTCTTCAAGCATTTCAACATGGGATCAATTTATTGGTAACTTTAAGGGGCCATGTAGATACAAATATATTATTAGACCTTAGGGAACATTTCCACAGGACAAACAGCAATCTTTTAGTTTGTATTAGGAGAATTTCCTTTCAAAGAAAATAGGTGAAGGAATGAAGCAATTACAATACAACCAAATTTTCTTCTCTTAAATATCCCTGTCTCCATCTCCACTAGCTTTTCACTGTAGGAAAAGCTGAACTACTTAGCCTTGAGCAAAATGGTTTCTGGTTTGTTTGTTTTTTAGCCAAAGAACAAAACTTGGAAATGTGTCTAGAGGATGTCTTCAAGGAGAAGTAAAAAGGCTGCATCAGTAAGACTTCCACGGTACTCAGAAAAGGCCCCAGTAAATTGAGGGGACATACAATAACTCTCATGTGGTAGGGAGATCATTTAACAACAACAACAACAACAACAACAACAACAACATCAACAACAACAACAGAGTAGCATCATTGTTGTTGTTGTTGTTGTTAGTTGCGAAGTCATGTCCAACTCATCGTCACTCCATGGACAATGTTCCTCCAGGCCTTCCTGTCCTCTACCATCCTCTGGAGTCCATTTAAGCTCACACCTACTGCTTCAGTGACTCCATCCAGCCACCTCGTTCTCTGTCGTCCCATTCTTCTTTTGTCCTCAATTGTTCCCAGCATTAGGCTCTTCTCCAGTGAGTCCTTCCTTCTCAGGTGACCAAAGTATTTGAGTTTCATCTTCAGGATCTAGCCTTCTAAAGAGCAGTCAGGGTTGATCTCCTCTAGGGCTGACCGATTTGATCGCCTTGCAGTCCAAGGGACTCGCAGGAGTCTTCTCCAGCACCATAGTTCAAAGGCCTCAATTCTTTGGTACTCAGCCTTTCTTATGGTCTAACTTTAACAGCCATACATTGCAACTAAGAAAACCATAGCCTTGACTATACACACTTTTGTTGGCAGGGTGATGTCTCTGCTTTTTAGTAAGCTATGTAGATTTGCCATAGCTTTCCTCCCCAGGAGCAAACATCTTTTAATTTCTTGGCTGCAGTCCCCATCTGCGGTGATCTTGGAGGGTAGCATTAGCATTGGATTTAAAGTAAAATCGCCTTCACAATTATGCAAATTATTATTTCAACATATTATTGTAATTTATTTTTAATATTCAGATATGAATATCACAAATAAAGTAACTGTTATTGGCTTAACATATACGTTCCTTTTAGCCAGTTCTTTCCGAAAGAAGCAGAGCTTGAAATATTGCCATTGCTTTTATGAATTCTGTCTTCTTCTTCCTTAACATCATTAATATAAACCTGGGAGGCTTCGATAGGAAAAAAGATTATGTTAACAGAACCCTATGAAATAAAAATGTACATGTCTTAAGAAATCATATTTAAATATGAGTGCTACTGGTTATTTGATCTCCCTGTAATACAACTTTGATCTGTTGCTGTATTAAATAATCTGATAGAAATAAGACACCAGAAGGAAATAAGACAATTTCATAAATTGCTGAAAGAGAAACCCTGTAATTACAAATTTCTTCCTCTGCATGACGGTTGGCATTTTTTGAATAAATTGCAATACGCTTAAATGGATTACCGTTTGCAATGTTGCATCTTGCATCCCCGATTGCTGAAGAAGAGCAAGTGAGAGGGCGGAATATTTTCCACTGTCACTAAGATGGGTGCCCACCTCTGGCTTTTTGATGTTGGCAAAACATCACTTTTTATTCTTGTCTGTTACATTAAAGCAACTAAATACATTACTTGGTATTGTCTTAGAAAAACATCAGCAGGTTTTAAAAAGATGTAATATGGTTGGAATATTCTTCACATGACTCTGATTCCTTTTACCAAAAGAGATTATGGCCCCTACAAAGAGCTGTTGGCGGTTAATCAGTGAGTATAATGTCAACAATTACATTTTACCGTTCCTTATTAAAGGCTTTTTTATTATAGCAGTAGCATTCTCTGACTGGTTTATGATGTAAACCATTATTTGCATATTGCATTTTGCTCCCCACAATCTGGGTCCTCATTTTACCAACCTCAAAAGGATGGAAGGCTGAGTCAACCTTGAGCCCTCTCAGGATCAAACTCCAGGCTGTGGGCAGAGTTTGCCTGCAATACTGCACTTAACCACTGGTCCACCAGGGCTACCTCTGTTGATGGGAGTTGTTTGGCCAGTCTTGCAATTTGTCTTCCTCCAGCAGCACTCTAGGTGTCTTTTCTGCTGTTTAATTTCCTGGAGATCCTCCAGGAATCAGGAGGTTTCCTGAGATTAACACAGTGTGAAATCCATTTTTTTTTACTACCAGTTCTGTGGATGTGGCTTGGTGGGTGTAGTTTGGTGGGTGTGGCAGGGGAAGGATACTGCAAAATCCCCATTCTCTCCCCACTCCTGGGGGAAGGATATTGCAAAATCTCCATTCCTACCCCACTCTGTGGCAGCCAGAGGTGGTATTTGCTGGTTCTCCAAACTACTCAAAATTTCCACTACCGGCTCTCCAGAACCTGTCAGAACCTGCTGGATTTCACCCCTGGATTAACAGATACTGTAGAAAGGGCCACACAAGGCCATGCAAGCCAAGATCATTGTCACTTCTCATTCCAAAAGTGATCAAGGCCTTATTTGAATTATGTGCCAGAATCTTACAAACAGCCCAAGCTTTTTGAAACCCAGTAGTTCTGGAATGGCTACTGGAGTGGACTGATCAAAGAGATTATATTCCCTGTGGTAGAGGAGAGCATAAAAACTCCAGAACAATTAAAGAAGAACCTGACCATGATAAAAGACCATCCATCCCTTCAAAGACAAACTGTCACCCAAATCAGATTACAAACTAGATCATATTGCCACTACCCTGATGTAGAGTATGATCTAATATGTTAAACAAGATCCAACATGCATATTGTAGTAATCTGGGAGGGAATGGGGCAATTTGTCACAGCCAAGTCGTTGCGGCAAATTCACTGCAGTCAATTCGCCATGGGCAACTCACCACGAGACAACTCATTGCGGGACAATTTAACAATTCTATTTAATTATTTAAAATAAATAATTATTATTTTAATTTTTGCCATTCCCATTTCATTCTGTCCCTCCTTTTACATCCTTTCTTTAGTGACTCTGTTCCACCATTTCTTTGATATTAATGTAACTCTTGTAAAACTCTTGTTTTACAGCCCTCTCTGAGCAGTTTACAGAGTCAGCATATTGCCCCCAACAATCTGGGTCCTCATTTTATCCACCTCAGAAGGTGAAGATGGAAGGCTGAGTCAACCTTGAGCCTGGTGAGATTCGATCTGCCAATTTGCAGGCAGCTGGCAGTCAGCAGAAGTAGCCTGCAATTTGTACTGCATTCTAACCACTGCTCACCGCGGCTCATATACAGAAGAGTTCCCCAACATTTCCGGCTTTGCGTACCAGTGGGAGGGGGGAGAGAGGGGATGGTTCTGTGTGAGCAGTATGCAAGCGCATGCAACAGCTCCATTTGCACGAGCAGCTGGTATGTGTGCCCACTGCTTGTATGACTGGGAATGTACATGTGCATGCTCGCCCAGTATTTCGGTAGACCGGTTCCGAACAGCTCAAGGCCGAGTTAGTGGACCACGGCTCAGGGATTGGGGACCCCTGATATCCAGTACCTTTCTCTCATGTTGATATAGAGCCATTGCCATTAAGGACACATATTGGATATGGTTGTTTAAATCCACCTGATAGTGGGACTATCCGCCAATCCATAAATTAATGATCTGATTCATTGTATATTCAGAATCTCTAACTGTACCTTTTTTTAAAAAAAAAAAAAACAATGTTTACCTAGATATGCTTGAATAAACTAATAACCAGAAGAGCATGATGATCTGCAAGAGGATTAGCAGGCATAACAGCTTTATTGTGCCTGTGCTGTACTCAAATGAACAGTTTTGCTGTGACATTCATTTCTGCAAGTTTGATGGTTTCCCAAGGACAACTGGGTCAGACTTCTTGTAAATTAATGTCTCCCATGGGACTCATAATGAAGAGACTGTTAACTAATTATCAATCTGTTTTGGAAGGCATTCATTTTTTAATTGACCTCAAGCCCCTAAGGGAACACTAAAGGTGTCTGAAGAAAGTGTTGTGTTTTTTTTTTCCTTTTCCCCCTGGTTAGGACAAACATGAATGCAGGGAATGTGATTGCAGGGATCCAAGGAATTGGGGGCAAAGGCTGGGGGAGGGAGAAGGAGGAAGATGAAAAGGCTGGATTTACTTATCCGTTGGCATGAATAGTTTCTATTCCGTACACTGTGTATGGATCAGGTTATTGTATATGCAAAGGACTTTTTTCTTTTTTGAAAAATACTGCTTTGCCCCAAAACTGCTACAGAATGAATTTAAATCATCACATGTCTGGGTCTGAGTTTAAGTAGAGAAGTTGACCTCTGGAATTTAAATGCCAGAAGCAGTTTCAGCAAGGCAACCTGCCACATTGTTATATGCTATAAAGGAGATAATTGTGAAAGCAGAAGGGGAGTCAAGGTGGACTGTTCATTGGGAACTATCTTTGGCCCAGTGAAGTGACATTTCCATTTTCTTCACTTGAACATTGGACAGAATGCTAAATCAAATTTTTCTGGCTTCTTAATATTCAGCAGGGATTTTTTTTTTTTTTTTTGCTTTTAGTGTTCCCAAAATCCCTGCAGTCTACAATTCAATTCTTTAATCTCTACTAAGGTTATGATCTATGTCTAAGGGTGCTTTTTTTTGGGGGGGGGGGGAGATATCTGGAATTACTTAAAATTGTTGAGTTGAAAACTCCTGAATGATATTTTTGAAAACATAGGTGGGACATATATCACATAAGTGGGACCTAATCATATCCCCTACCCCTGAGGATTTAAGGTATAAAAATGCATAAGATGCTATTATGCAGGGATTCAGGTGTGACTCAGTAAAGAATAAAAGACAGAGTCCAGATTTGTCTTGATAAGGCAAACACATTTATTCAGTTGAATAAATATGGGTCCTCCCTAAAGGTAGAAGAACCGCAAACACAGTGTAAGGCAGATATTTATACATTTCTTTGCTTTCACTTAGTTAAATAAGAAGAGGCTGGCATACAACAGATAAGGCATAGAAATATAGAAATTATAAAAATACTCAAGCACGCCTTCTGTGGTTTTGGTTACATGCCTAACCCACAGGCTAATGGTTTGCTTTGGAACTTTCCATGCCCTTATCCTGAGGCTTGAACTTCAATTCGGCCCTCTCCGCATACGTTCCCTTTAGCCAGTGGTAAAATTCAATTTTTTTACTGCTGGTTCTGTGGGCATGGCTTGGTGGGCATGGTGTGGCTTGGTGGGCATGGCAGGGGAAGGATACTGCAAAACCTCCATTCCCACCCCACTCCAGGGAAAGGATACTGCAAAATCCCCATTCCCTCCCTACTCCTGGGGGAAAAATTTTGCAAAAATCTCCATTCCTACCCCACTCTGGGGCCAGCCAGAGGTGGTATTTGCCAGTTCTCCAAACTACTCAAAATTTCCGCTACTGGTTCTCCGAACTGCTCAAAATTTCCGCTACTGGTTCTCCAGAACCTGTCAGAACCTGCTGGATTTCACCCCTGCCTTTAGCCAATCATCAAATTAATCAGATTCCTGATCAACAATGTTTTCAGTAAGAGTATGCAGAACATGTCTCATTCAGCATTACACTGAATGGGAAGGAATACAGTAACATGTGCCTTAAAGCTGAGACTGAATTGAACCAATTCTTAATGGAGTTGCTTTTTAGGTCGCTGCTGTTCCATGGCTGCAGCACAGCCAGTCATGGAAACAGCCATTCTGAAAGAGGCAACAGGAAAGGCAGACCTTTCCATGCATAGTTCTTTCTCTTATTTTATGACAGGCATTAAAAAAACATAGACAGCAACTTTAAACAGGCTACAATATACTACAACAATATGTCTCTTGGAACAATGTGCCACCTTGCAGCTCATCGTGAGTGACAATTTGTCAGTTTGATGAGCTAATGTTGGAAAAACAGCTGCTACTTCATATGCTTAACATTTCCTGCAATATTAAAGTCATGAATGGAGACATTGCTTTGGGGGAATGAGGATTGTGGGGGAAAAAGGGACAGCTTTTATGCGCTTATGTGTCCTCGCACAAGACCCTGTTCGTGCACAGAGAGGGAAAGTCCTGCAATGGATCAGAAATCCATGCTCAATCAAACAGAAAAGAGCTGGAAGGGATCTTGGAGGTCTTCTAGTCCAGCCCACTGCTCAAGCAGGAGACCCTATATTATTTCAGATAGTTGGCTGTCCAGTCTTTTCTTTAAAAGTTCCGGTGATGAAGCACCAACAACTTCTGAAGGCAAGCTGTTCCACTAGTTAATTGTTCTCACTGTTAGGAAGTTTTTCCTTAATTCCAGGTTGCTTCTCTCCTTGATTAGTTTCCATCCATTGTTTCTAGTCTTGCCTTCTGGTGCTTTGGAAAATAAGTTGATCCCCTATTCTTTGTGGCAGCTCCTCAAATACTGGAATGCTGCTACTATGTCATCCCTAGTCCTTCTTTTCTCTAAACTGGCCGTACTCAATTCCTGCAACTGTTCTTCATATCTTTTTCATCTAAAATCTAAAGGGATTTAATGTTTGATTGTTCAAGAATGTCATTTTGACCTAATCGTTCCTGATCAAGCAGTACCTTCCTGTTGTACACATTACTACTGGATTGAAAAACACAATATTCAGGTCTCATTTAGAACTGTAATGTTGGATCAAATGCTTGCCAACTCAGGCTAACACATATATGCTCTTTTCTCTCTTTTTTCAGTAGTGCTCATATAGGCTTATGTACTTGCACACTGTACACTCAGAGAGCCATGCCAAGACAGTTGTAAGTCACCTGCAGCACAGATGGTAATATGCTCATAAATTTGAAGGTAGAATATAAAAGAATGAGAAACTCTGGCAAGCAGTAATAATATTCACATCATAGATTCTGTGTTGGCATTTATTAGATAAGGGACCTGGAAGGAACAAAAAACTATCAGGAATTGTTGGAGCGGGCAGAATTGTTCAGTCTTGTTCGGGAAGGCAGAACAAAAAACAATGGGTTTAAATTGCAAAGAAGTAGATTTTCATTAGAGTTCAGGAACATTTTGTTAACTGTAAAAGTGTTCAGCAATGGAACCGAGTGTATTGGGAAGTATAGATTTTCCTTAAGGAGAAACTGGGTGCACATCTATTTGATTTGCTGTAGTACCCGCACAGGGCAGGCTACTGGATCAGATGTTCTCCAAATTTATTTCTGATATGATTTTATGATGCCAACTCTTTGTTCCCATCTAGAGATACTCTAGATTTTTATTTATTTATTTGCTTTGATCTATATGCCGCCCTTCTATGGAGACTCAGGGCGGCTTACAATGCGTTAAGCAATAGCCTTCATACTTTTGTATATTTATACAAAGTCATCTTATTGCCCCCATAATCTGGGTCCTCATTTTACCTACTTTTGAAAGGATGGAAGGCTGAGTCAACCTTGAGCCTGGGGAGATTTGAACTTGCAGTAATTGCAAGCAGCAGATGTTAATAACAGTGCTTTAGTCCACTGTACTACAGGCTCTAAAATTCCCATTTTAGAATTAGCCCCTAGGAATCATCATCTAGACTGCTAATGAGAGCACTAAGAAAATTAAAATATAACTCCTTGAACAACAGGTTTTGCATCTTTCAAATTTTCTTTTTAACATTCACTAATAAAAGCAGAGTTATCTTGCCCATAACTCAAGGAAACAATGTGGTCAGACTTGTAAGAAATGAGCTAGAATGAAAAAAAATAAGTAGTTTCCATCTTTAGTTACACTTTTAAATTTTAATTATTTATTAAAGAATTCCAAGAAAGTGTATAAAATAAAGTATTCTATCTATCTATCTATCTATCTGTGATGACCCGGGGCAAGGCACAGAGGCAACATAGTTAGCTGATAGTTCAAACTGCCCCTTTGATGCTCCAAATTTCCCCAAATGCTCCCATTTTTCTGGCAAGTCCCAGAGCAAAGTGGTGACACATGTACCTCCAGCAGCCTCTGGCTGCAAGTAGTCCAGCACAACGCTGTGAGCACAATGGCTGTAAAACAAGAAATCCAGCAGGGATTAATAAATCAATTAGTCCAGGAAGCAAAGGAACAAGGCAATGAATCCAGGAAGCAAGAAATAAAACAAGAAGTCCTGGAAACGTCCAATGTTGACAACGGCACACAACACTCCATGAATTCAGCATTTGTTTCTGACAAATTCCCCTCCCCACAGCATCTCCTTAAATCTCAGTCCCCAGATGTGCCTTGTGGAGAGGGGCAGGACACTCTCCTCCTGAGTAGTTGGGTCAGCCTGCGGTATTCCCGCCTTCTCTCCACTCTCCATGCTCGAGGATCAGGAGGGGATGGTCCTTGCTCATCACCTGAGCTCTGTCTCTCATGTTCACTGCTTAGCCTCTCTTGGTCATCCTGCCCCCATTCCTCCCTGCCTACAAGCCGTCCCAATCCTGAAATGCCCTAGCCTGACTCAGCCTGCTCCTCCCTATATTCCAACGAAGCTGCCCACTCGATCTCCTTCGGCTCCAGTTCCAGCTCATCTTCCTCCTCAGATTCAGGCTCCGACGGGGGTATGACACTATCTATCTATCTATCTATCTATCTATCTATCTATCTATCTATCTATCTATCTATCATCTATCTATCTACACTCACATACACACACACACACATGCACACACACATACATATGCAGAATATATATAGAATAGAATTTTGTACATCATTAAATCAGTGAAATCCAAGTAGAAACAGATAAATATGAATTAGTAGAAATTCAAAAACTGCAAGAGTTTAATTAATTAATTTAATGACTTTAATTAATAAGTCTTCAACATTTGTAGAGGGAGAAGTAATAATAGCTCCAGAAGGACATATTGGAGATATTATGTTCTAATAATCACATTTTATGTATTGCACTGTGGGCCTAATAAGGGTCATCCAGATGTTTTATTTAGATATATTTTTGAATAACTTTTATTTTAGCTTTGTGTCAGACAATTCTGTCTGGAGATTTTAATCAAATTTTAGAACCTTTATTAAGCTGTAGTACTGTTTCAGGTAAATTTAATTTTTATATATGAAAGGTCCTGTGTGCTTCTATATAGGAATTTAATTTTGGAAAGTGTATATATGGTCACTTTTAAAATATTATGGCAATTGTATGCTTTTTTTTTCAATTCTAAATCTGACTTGATTTTTAAGCATTGTTTAGTGTGAAAAAAACTGAATGGATAGATAAATGTAACATAAATCCTATTACAATATCTTATTGCAGCATAATAATGTCTATTGTTATAAGGAAAATTGGTACTGTTTTTCAAGGTAGTATTTAAATACAGCATTAAATTATCTACTTTTTAGTAAACAGGTGAAACAAGGTTTTTTTAATTATTTTTTTTTCCTATTTTTCTACTTTTTCTATACATATACCTTATATTGTCTGAGATGTTTTTAATATGTGTGTTCATGGTTCTATTATTTATTCATGGAAAAATAAAAACTGAAAAATCTAAACAAGAAAATAGATGGAAAATAGTTAAGAAAATTGAATACATGTATAAGACTACATTACTGTAACTGTAGGGCACCCATACCACCAAGCCACATCTACTGCCTGGAGGTCTAGCCCAAAAGTCTGGCTTTAACTGTAGGCTGCTTCCCATATCCAGACAGCTAGTTCAGTGTTTCATTCTTCAGTGTTTTTACCTTTTCTTTCTTCCTTCACTACTCATGCCATTCTTTTTGGCCTTTTCCTCATTTTACTTGTCTTCTCTTTGTATTCCCTCACCAAATACAAGCATTTCTCTGTACCATCATCTCTTCACTCAACAGTACCATCCAATCTCCATCAAACATTGGCACAAATATCAAATACTTCTCTTTTGCCATCTATTTTCCAAACTTTATATAAAATCTCCTCAGCCCCACCACAACACACCAACTTTGTGCTATCATGGTAGAAGACGAGTGTGGGTTATATACTTTATACTGACTCTTACAAATCTATGGAAATCTGTAATCTTCTAAATCTTTCTTAATCATATAATCGAAGCTAGAATGGCCCACAGAAGATATCTCACAAAAAATTAACAAAGCATTTGGGTGAATAGAAACTTTCCAATTTACGAGGCAGACTCTGCCACTGAATAACACTTGTTACTGTCATTTCACCAATTGAGAACCACTGAACAATGATCTATTTGATCTAGTTACTCCCCAAAATAGAAGATAAGTCATGATAAACCCATGCTTGTTCACATTAATTTTTGCATTCCTATTCAATTATGCTGTTTAGTGTCCTGTTCAAGGACAGATATAAAATACAAATTAAAGTATTCTGCTTCTTCTCTTCAGCCATTACAATTTCATCTTTCTTCTTTCAAGAAACCTTTGTCTCTTTGACTTTAATTTGGTTTGGGTATTGTTTTTAGGCTTATTTTTCATATGGTCATTCTATAATTTTTACCTTTTCTGACATGATCTCAACAGTTTGTAGTGATCCATACTCCATGGGTTGTAAACCTCTCCTTCTGTTTTATATACTTGTCCCTTTTTCTTTACAGCATCTCAGAAAGACTTTTCTATCCATTCCTATCAGTTTTCCACTTCACATTTTGTAAATAACCCATGTTTTTTAATTTAACCACTTATCATTTTAATTTGCTTTTATAATTGTTTTATTTCCCAATGTTTTATTACATTACAAGACTCTCAGTGGCACCTCACATTATGTTGTTGTTGTTGTTAGTTGCAAAGTCGTGTCCGATCCATCGCTACCCCATGGACAGTCTTCCTCCAGGCCTTCCTGTCCTCTATCATCCTCTGGAGTCCATTTAAGCTCACACCTACTGCTTCAGTGACTCCATCCAGCCACCTCGTTCTCTGTTGTCCCATTCTTTTGCCCTCCATTTTTCCCAGAATTAGGCTCTTCTCCAGTAAGTCCTTCCTTCTCATTAGGTGGCCAAAGTATTTGAGTTTCATCTTCAGGATCTGGCCTTCATGGTTGATCTCCTCTGGGACTGACCTGGTTGATCACCTTGCAGTCCAAGGGACTCACAGGAGTCTTCTCCAGCACCATAGTTCAAAGGCCTCAATTCTTTGGCACTCAGCCTTTCTTATGGTCCAACTTTCACAGCCATACATTGCAACTGGGAAAACCATAGCCTTGATTATACGATATATATAACCAGAATGGTGGGCTACTTTTTTTCCTTCTTTCACTTCTAATTCTACCTTTGAATCATCACAAAGAAACTCCCTTCATCTATAGATTTAAATATATTAAACTATATATCAAATATTGATATAGATGGTTAAACACCCAGTGCGCTTATTAGAAAAAAATATTGTAAAAATGAACATTACTTCAAGCGTGATACATGTAGTTAAGAGTTAGAGGTATTTCAAGTGGAATGATGTTATTAAGAAAGGATGCGCCCCCCCCCCCCACCCCTTTGGAAGGATAATGTCCCAAACTTAGGTTACATAACTTAACGCTGCCAAAGATGATGGGATTTCAACTTCTCAAATTTTCAGCCATATAATTTGACTCCTATTTCTTTATGAAGCTGAGTGATCAAGTTAAAACCACACAGCAGCAATCAATAAAAACATGGCGAATGTAATGCAAGCTGTTACCAAGTATCTCAGTCCCAACAAGGTTTTCCCAACTGAGTTTGAACTATTTTCTTTTCTTCCCTGCTGATTTGTTTTGTACTAAAACAGCAAAGAAGCCAAAGATGTGACAGGGGACGCACGATCTTAGGTCCTGCCAATTTAATCAGTTCATGGGGTGTCCTCAAGCAAGTCTTTACTATTCCAATTTTCCTTTAAAGATTCCTTTGAGATTCAGTGAAAGAATCCCATTGTATGCCAGGAACAGATTCAATTTGCTGTAGGAAGTAGAAGAAAAGGATGAGAATCATTCACACTTCAACATGGATTCTAAGATATTTTAGCTTAAGAAAGTTACTATCTATTTTCTTCTCCATCAGAGCCTTCCATACTACCTCTGACCCTATATTTGCAGGTATGCATGTTGCAATGTTAGGATGTTATTAAAAAGAAAAGAGAAAATATCCTGTTTTGTTAAGTTCCTAAATGCATCAGGATCTGTTCTGCCCCAGCTCTGGATTTCCGAGGATATTGACACAACGGTCCTTATCAAATTTATGAAGTAGCAAGAATAAACCAAAGTCCGGCAAAGGTTGGCAACCAGCCCAGAAAATAAAATATGATAAGACTTTTCCAAAAAAGCTCTGATGATAATTACAAGTTGTTTCCAGCAAGATACTTACAAACCACATGTGACTTAAATAGGCTAAGGGAGTGGCCAATTATCCTCAAGCTCTACTCTCGAGTAGACCTCTTCCTCCTGAGTAGCCACTCCTGCCTTTTGGCAGCCCTGCATGCTCGAGCATTGAGAAGAGGCTCCTCCACTTCGCTCTCTCCACTTGAAGGAGCCTCTGGAGATTCTAAAGGCCCTGGCTGAGTCTCTGCCTCTGGCACCACATCCTCTTCAGCCTCCTCGCTGTCCGATGCGAGCACTGACTGCGCCGGCTGCTGGCGCAACACCACACCAGCCTCCTCGTCATCGGGATCAGTCATGATCTGCACAGGCCACAGGCGGGCCATAACAGAATCCAGTTAGGAGAACGGAATAACAGCGTTGGAAAAGACCTTGGAAGTCTTCTAGTCCAACCCCCTGCTCAAGCAGGAGACCCCATACCATTCCAGATAAGTGATTGTCTATTTAAAAACCTCTAGTGATGGAGCATCCACACTTCTGAAGGCAAGCCATTCCACTGGTTAATTGTTCTCACTGTTAGGAAGTTTCTCCTTAGTTCTAGGTTGCTAGTCTCAACTAGACTAATCTAGTTGATTAGTCTCCATCCTGATGGAATATACCACCAATATCAAAGGCACACATCTATCTGATGTACCCCATTTTCTCCAAAATAAGACATCCTCTGATAATAAGCCCAAACGGGCTTTTGAGCTCATGGCAATAAGGCCAAGCGCTTATTTCAGGGTTCAAAAAAATATAAGACAGGGTCTTATTTTCAGTGAAATATGGTATGTCTTTGATATTGTCCACACTTGGATTAAACAAAGAAGATCAGAAATGATCATATTGTTCTTTTAAAAGCTTTTATGCAAGTTTAATAGACTCAGATGGAGTAGCATTAAGTTACTGGTTAGTTTCAAACTTGGGTTAGAGAGGAAGCTAAACTTGAGTATGTCATTACAAATATGTTGTAATATTTATGTCAGCAATCATGTGAAAATCAAGTAAATTTATATGATAAAATTTTATATCAACTTAGGATGTCATTATCATTCATGTCTTCAGCCATAAATTAAGATAACATAAGATTTCAGAAATGGGAGAACTAAAAAACTGATATTTTGGCAGTACTTAAGGCAATCTATTCAGGAGTAAGCCCCATTAATTTCAGTGCAATTTATTCATAAATAAACGTGGATGTGGCCATTATGTAGCTTTATTTAACTCAGTCAAGTATTTCTTCAGGCTTGGTGTGGTGACTTCAGCTCATTGTGGATCTTGAACTTGTAACCTAAGATATATATTCGTAGGAGTTCAACTTGTATAGTATTAGGATTTAAACATCAGGGACACCTGTCAGTGAAGTTTTTTGGTACTATCAATCATTTAGGTCTTTGACTCAGTTTGATGTCCAGCCTGAGGAGTTTAGAGAGCTGTTTTTGCCCTTGCTCCAGCAAAGGGAACGGATGAGATTGATTTATCATTGCTCACAACTTCACATGCCCCAAGATCTTAATTCCCCAATGTTTCATCCCATTTCTGACTGTTTACAGTTCTAAAACATTTGGGCTAGCAAACCCTAAGAAATGTATTTTGTTTACATTTCAATTTATTTTACATTAAATATTAAATATGATTTTATTTACGTTAAATATAATTTTATTTATATTTATTATAAATAAAACTATCTACAAGCTATTTATATATAACTACATTAACATTCATATATTTATATTTATATAATTTATATATAATAAATGCATGTATAATAAATGTATAAAATATTTACATATTTATATAGCTAATAAAATTATATTTATTTATGCTATTGGGCAGTGGTCCTCAACCATTATGGCTCCACAGCTTGGTAGCAGAAGCAGTAGCAGCAATGGGAGTGTGTTTAATTTCACATGTGCAACCTAGCTCCCATGCATGCACGAATGAAGCTTCGCTTCTCATCCACTGCTTGCGTGGCCTGGTTTTCAGTGGGCCACAGACCAGTACCAGTCCACTGCCCAGGAGTTGGGTACCTCTGCTATAGAATATCATATGCCAAAACAATTAGTAGTAGACATAGGGACAGTTTTTCCCCTCGTGCCATCACTCTGTTAAATACCTAATTCTCTCAATGCTGTAAATGTCTATATATAAAAACTCATGTAGTGTGGCTGTAGTATTATTATTTATCCTTCTACTACCTTATTTACTCTCCCTCCCCCTTTTATTGGCATTATTATTATTTTGTTGCTTTGCATATACACTGAGTGGTTCTGTGCTGGAGACAACTTCTCTGTGTGTCTAATCACACTTTACCAAAATAAAGCTATTCTATTTTGTTCTGTTCTGTTCTGTTCTGTTCTGTTCCGTTCCATTCTGTTCCATGCCACGCCACGCCACTCTATTCATTCCTATTCCTATTCCTATTCCTATTCCTATTCCTATTCCCCATTCCATTCCATTCCACTCTTATTTATATTTACATTAAATTGCATTTTAATCTAAGTCCCAATGTGACCTTCATGTATGTATCTGTGAATATCCACAATTTTTCTGAATTCTATGGCTTAATTCATGATCACTGATTATAAATCTGCAGTTATTAGAAAAGTTACATATTGTACACATATGGGTATATTTGAAAAAAAAAAAAATTCCAGCCATACTTTTAGAAAAGCAATAAGTAAGCTGATGTGATAGCCCAGGATAAACCAAACCAAATTAGTGTTGAAAAATAGATGCTAAGGAAAATCATATTTGAAAGGTTAATCCATCCCTAATCTTGGCAAACAGTGTATCCTAAGAAAATGCTTATTCATATGTTTCTGCATTGGACACACTGTTCCTTTACAGTATACATTCTGTGTGCATTTTTGACAAACTTGTTAAGTGAAGAATCTCATTGCTGAAAAGCATGGTGGCCAAAATATATCTACTTTCTGTTTGCTTGATGCTTTAAGAAATGTGAATAAGGAATCTTTTTATTGAAAAACCTATCAGATTTCTCCTCCACCTTTACCTACTTCATTTTCACAATACAACATTGTGAAATATTCATTGATAAAATATTATATGTGTAGAGCTACTTCATTTATTATAACTTCTAGGTACCTTACAGGAAGATTGTGTTTGAATAACCATAATTACCTGCATTTGAATATAAAGTCACAGTGCTTGTAAACTGTGTTACACTGTTCTAGGTGTATAGAGTTTTCCAAATCTTGTACTAAAAGTTTGTCAAAATGGAGCAAGTGCAGAGAGATGTAAGATTAGAAAACTAATAAATCTAGGAACTGAACACTAGTGGCTGAATTTATACCAAATGATGGGCTTGATTTATATAATATGAGTCACAAAGAAAAAGAGGAGAGAGCTACCATCTTTAATCTGAAGCACTGCGGTTTATCAGGTTTTAATAGGGGCAGCGGCTGAATTAATTCTCATTTTTGTCTGGCATAGTGCTGGCACAGCGTAACTTAAAGCAGTCAGATTTCTCTATGGGGAAACCCTTTGGGGAAAGCAAAGCCATTCAACTGTATTCAACGCCACTTCTGGCATATAATCTTTGCAGTAAGTGGCATAACAGCAGAGATCAAAGAGTTTCCTGGAGTAAAATGCCAAGAATTTCTGAAGAGTACAATTGCAGTCTGTGAAATAATTCTGTAAATATCCAGATCCAAATGTTAAAGCAACATTTTAGGGGAAAAGGTTTGGAAACTCTGACCAAGAAAATGAGCTGGTTTGGCAAATGAAAGGAAGGAAATAATAAAGTCGTTTACAGAGGGATGGTGGTTTAAACATTAATACCTCATGTAAGATGATCTGTAAGAATTTAATAAATAAGTCTAGAGCAGGGGTGAAAACCAGCAGATTCTGACAGGTTCTGGAGAACCGGTAGCGGAAATTTTGAGCAGTTTGGAGAACCGGTAACATAAATTTTGAGTAGTTCGGAGAACTGGCAAATACCACCTCTGGCTGACCCCAGAGTGGGGTGGGAATGGAGATTTTGCAATATCCTTCCCCTGGAGTGGGGTGGGAATGGAGATTTTGCAGTATCCTTCCCCTGCCACGCCCACAGAACAGGTAGCAAAACAAATTGGATTTCACCACTGGTCTAGAGGAATATGGCAGAGAAATCTTGAAACCAAATAGAGAGGCATTTGCAATCATGGTTTTAATGCAGTACTTTCCCTCAGATTGTAGAAGTTTATTTGATTACCAAATAAAACAATAGTATGATACGGTTATAACCCTATAGTGTGTTAATGTAACCACAATATCAGGTGTTACATTAACAATATTTATTTTGGAAATGTTAGGCTAAACAGGAACTTGTTCCCTGCATGATAGCTTTGATCAATTTATCATCACTCTGGTCTACTTTCACTAGATTGAAGAAAATGCCCCACCACAGTTACAGGCTAACTATAATTGGCCAGTGAAGTCCAAAATAGATGTTTCTTATCCAGAATTGGACATGGAGGAACTGCTGAGATCATTCTTCCTTGCCTTGGCAACCTTCTATATGGAACTATGTATACCAGGGGTGTCAAACTCGATTTCATTGAGGGCCGCATCAGGGTTGTGTTTGACCTGGGGGGGCTGGGGGGCATGGCCAGGGTGGGTGTGGCAAGCTCGATGTTACTCGTATTGGGGGCGCCTGTGACAGCCTGAGCCCTCTGCCAGCGAAAACGAGCTCCCGAGCTCAGTTTTCAGCTGCGATGACCTCCTGCAACCCTCTGCCAGCAAAAACAGAGCTCAGAAGGGCTGCAAGCTATCCTCCCGAGCTCCATTTTTGCTGACAGAGGCACCACGGGTCGTTCCTTTGCTGGTTCAGGTCAGCCCTGTGGGCCAAATCTAAGCACTCCACAGGCCTGGGCCTTGAGTTTGACACCCCTGATGTATACCTAATGCATAAAAAAGAATTGCTATGGGAAAAAGGCTATGTTGATGATCTTTGATTAAAGATTGCCTATTATTTTAGCCTGTTCAGTGCTGTGGATTCAAGACTAGAAGGTGCTTTGGCTTGGCTAGGGTTGTGAACATCCATCCTTAAATAGCTGCACCTTCTCCCAAAGCTGCTATGCTGTCTCAGGAAAAAAAAAACACACAAATTTGCTTTCAGATGAATGCTGAATTTGCACATCTGGAATCCAAAGCCCCTTTTTGTCTTTGAATCCAAAGTGCTGCACTGATTTATTTATTTATTTATTTATTTATTTATTTATTTATTTATTTATTTATTTATTTATTTATTTATTTAATTTTAATTATAATTTATATAGCCATCCATCTTAAATAGATAACTGTTGAGTGTGAAGAGTTTTAAGACAACTTCTCATCTGAATACTTCCCTGTCAAATGCCTCCATATGCCTCAGGATCCAAATCCTCCTTTTGAATGCCTTTTCTTAGCTAGTGAAGTATTTCATGTCAGAACAAAGTCAACAAAATTTCCTTTAGTGGAATTTCAATTCTAAAAGCTGTGTGAACGAGGCTAAACTGGCAATCTTTTCAATTGGAACTAAAACATACTTGTCTATAGTACTGTAATCAATAATTTAAATATCATAACATAATTAATTTGTAAAGTTTTTAAATATCCAAATAGAACAACTAGAACAGATTGATGTCTGTGAGTTTAAAAAACAAAACAAAACCTTTCCCAGCCTCCCTCATCCCAGATATTTTGGGATTAAATGTTGACTGGTAATTCTGAAAGATATACTGCCACCACATCTGTGCAGCACTAAATTGTGAGGTTGGTATAACCCCTTATCTTATAGCTTTGCCACTTAAGAGCACACAGAGATTTTAATCAACATTCATTATACCCAAAATGAAGCAGTTTACCTCAGAGCAGTTCTTATTAAAGAGGCAAGCCTTCGGTTACATTTCTGTAGACGATGGTGGGATTTATTTATTTTTTTTGCTCCCGGCAGGCTGAGTTAAACATTTCTGACAACCAGAGTACAGCTTCGATTGGAAAGTCACAGTTCATGTAATAACTGAGCATTTTAATTTCGTAAGTTAAAGAATTGGCTTCCACTTGCAGATTGCATTAATGTAAGCTGGGCTGTGCAGAGACGCAGGCATGGTACATCGAGAGATAACCGGGAGAATTAAATGCAAAGTCTTTCATTACTATTTTTGCTGCATTTTTATCTTAAATTTTAAATGTTTCTTGCATTTGTACTCATAATTATATATTTGACATTACTGGAAAAGAAATCATACCTATATGATATAGGTATCAATACCTACTGATACCTATATCAATCTTTAATGGCTAACGGTTGCCAATAAAATGCATTGCAGGAAGCTGTTGTGGCCTGTCGGCCACCAGCCCCTCCAGCAGCCAAATCAGATGAGGAGGAGGGATGGGAGTCAGGATCAGCATCAAGGCAACCTGAGAGCTCCAAGGGGGAAGAGGGAATGGAGCTGGTGGAGAGAGACCAAGGTGGAGACTGGGCTGTCTGTCAGCCCTCAGATGGGGAGTCATTAGCCCCCACATTTGGAGGTGGCTGATGAGGAAGAGGAGGAACAGCTGGGTCCAGTGCCTGATGCAAGGATGTGCAGAAGGCAGAGAAGAGGAGAGCAGTGGAAAAATATGAGCTGGTCCTTGGGACGGAAGAGCCACTGCTGCTAGTGAAGCCCCACACTAGCTCTGAGGATAAAAGGCAGGGGACAGAGAATGTGGCAGACAACTATTCATCTTCCGGACGGATGGACCTGTTAGCTTGCAGTGAGAGAGAAACTTTTTGCCGGGGCTGCTGGTGCTCCTAATAAAGGAAACTTTGAGTTAACTTCAGAGCGTTTGTCATGTTTGGGGAACTGGGTCAGAACAGAAGCTCGATATGCTGATAGAATTCCACAGAACTTTTTTTTTTAATTTGATTTTTAGGCCGCCCTTCTCCGGAGACTCAGGGCGGCTCACTGCCCTGAGTCCTATTTGGAGAAGGGCGGTATAGAAATTTAAATAAATAAATAAATAAATAAATAAATAAATAAATAAATAAATAAATAAATAAATAAATAAATGCGTTAAGCAATAGCCTTCATACTTTTGTATATTTATACAAAGTCAGTTTATTGCCCCCACAAACTGGGTCCTCATTTTACCTACCTTAGAAAGGATGGAAGGCTGAGTCAACCTTGAGCCTGGTGAGATTCGAATTTACAGTAATTGCAGACAGCTGGTGTTAATCACAATGCTTTTAGTCTGCTGAGCCACCAGGCCCTTTTGAAAAAAATCAAACTGAAATCCTTCCTGATCCATGTCTTAATTTTTAAAATATAACTAATACTTAAAAGATTAGCTGCCCCCAGCCCCCAGACAAGCCATTGTGCTACAATCAGCTGAGAAGCTCTATCCTATAGTCCTGTGAGTAACTTGCAGAGAAGTGGACAGCAGATGGCCCTAGGAACAGGATCTCTATCTTGATAAGGTAAAGGTAAATGTTCCCCTCACACATATGTGCTAGTCGTTCCCGACTCTGGGGGGGGGGTGCTCATCTCCGTTTCAAAGCCGAAAAGTAATTGCTGTCCGAAGATGTCTCTGAGGTCATGTGGTCAGCATGACTAAATGCCAAAGGTGCACAGAACGCTGTTACCTTTCCACCTATTTTTCTACTTGCATTTTTTACATGCTTTCGAACTGCTAGATTGGCAGAAGCTGGGACAAGTAACGGGAGCTCACCACGTTACACAGCGCTAGGGATTTGAACTGCTGAACTGCTGACCTTTTTGACCGACAAGCTGAGCGTCTTAGCCACTGAGCCACTGCATCCCTTGACAGTGACATCTTAATTATAAAATTCTCTTGTGGACCCTGATGGCTAAAAATGCCTGTGGAATAGATCAGTACACGACAGAATATGACACTATGCATGTCCTCTCTTTCTTATGCTTTGCATTCATGTCCTATCATTGCAGGGGAACACTTGAGAATCTGCCCTCAGGAATACACATGTTGCACTTCAGAAATGGAAGACAAACTAAGCCAGCAAAGCAAACTGGAATTCGAGAATCTGATGGACAAGACAAGCCATTTTGTCCGCACCACATTTGTATCGAGGCACAAGAAATTTGATGGTGAGTAGCAAGCTCTGTTTTGTTTATTCTTAGAAGCAAAGTGTGTGGTTATTTATAAATGAAATAACTGGAACATGCAGGCAGGAGATTAAAATACAGTATTTAATGCTTTCCGTCTGAAAAAGATCCATGCAGATGCAAAATTGTTCAAAGAAACGGCTAGAGTATATTTTTTTCTATTCATAATTATACATAGTTATATGTGCAGGAAATATATTTTTCTGCTTTTTTTTTTTCCCCAAAAGGAGAAAGTCATTCAGACATAGAAATTTTGATCCACAGTCTTTCTGAAAGTAAATAACGGAGTATTTTTGGACAGATTTATCTTAGAAAGGCCTATACTCAGTAAGAATATTAATTGTATAGTAAAGGCAATTGGGAGATCATACTCAATTGTTGTCCTGTTAGGGCAAGAGTTTATTTGGAAACTGTCATTTTTTATTTGTGGTAACTGATATTAACTGCAGTAATATGAAGGACTAGGCTGCTTGGACCCTGAAGAGTTCTGTACTATTTGAAACAGCGCATGGAAGAAAGTCGATCTATTTTACTAGATAGTTAATGCTTCTTTTCCCTATTATAAACTCTGTTCGGCTGAACAGTGACATTAATATTTTGCAAAAAGAAATTATGCAAGTAATGGTTGCTTGGTGAGCTTTTTTGTCTCAGTGCATCTAACTCGTTTCCATCAATATATCAGAATATATTCCATGTTTATGTAAGATATCACCCTGGTTTCCTTGCTGCAGGCTTTAAGACTTTTTTCAACCTACAATAAGACTGTCATCCTCAATGTTGAATCTACTTTATCCCATCCCATTTCTTTTTCTCCCTTCCAAAACAAAATAACTTGAAAGGACAATACATTTAAAAAAGCAAGATGGTTTTGGTTCTTAACGAAGGTTCTTTCATTAAGAACCAAATTGTGCTTTTGACTTGTCAATAATATGAAGAATTTCAAGATTTTTTAATCCTTGTTAAAAGAAAGATGTTTGATTCTCAAGAACACTACATTTATAACCACATCTTCCACAAGTACATACGGAATGTGTTCTTTAAAACTCAAAGGAAGGGAGAAAGATAATGTCCTCTGTGCTTTCTGCAGAGATGTTCCCAATGAATCTTCCCTTGCAAAGAGGAGTAGTCGTGACAGCTCACCTCATGCATAACTTATAATGCGGTAGCTAAAAGGAGAATCAGCCTGTGCCCAGGATACAGTAAAACCTAATCTGTAGTAGCTGGTTGCATATTTACTTGGACCATGTTATGGATGGGAGTTAGGAATATTGCTGAGCATAGGCAGACCTCATCCTATAAATATAAATATATAAAAGATGTTCCTTCCTGCAGAACAAATGACTGCCAGCATATGATTTTTCTTCCTTCATATTTTGACAATCTTCTGGACAGAACAGAATAGAATCGAATAGAATTCTTTATTGGCCAAATGTGATTGGACACACAAGGAATTTGTCTTAGGTGTATATGCTCTCAGTGTACATAAGGAGAATAAAATACATTCATCAAGAATAAAAAGTTACAACACTTAGTGATAGTCAAGGTTATTAATAAGCTATCAAATCGTACTAGGAAACAAATAAAAACAATATAACTGAAAGATACAAGCAACATGGTCATAGTAATAAGTGGGAAGAGATAGATACTAGTAAGGAAGAGAAGAATAATAGTAATACAGTCTTAGTAAATTATTTGAGTGTTGTGGGAATTAGTTGTTTACCAGAGTGATGGCATTTAGGGAAAAAACTGTCCTTGTGTTTAATTGTTTTGGGGTACAGTGCCCTATAGCGTCTTTTTGAGGGTAGAAGTTGAAACAATTTTTTATTTTAAATATATACAATTTAAAAGTAGTGTGGCATCAACATGCAAGATTAAAAACATGTTTCTCTCTTTCAGAGGAGGTGAACATATTTTTAATACTGTCACTCTTCTTAGAGAGTATGCTAAAATTATATAGGAGGGTAGAAAAAGAATGACATTGTGGCAATATGAATAATACTCCTTAAATTACTCTGTTTTGTTGTTGTTATGACTCAACTGCTAATTGAATTGTTTGACTTCTCCCCCGTTGCATAGGTCCTTTTGAAATTTAAGCTCCAAGTAAAACCATCTATTTATCTATTATTCAGCAACATAAAATAAGTGTCTCTGGATGCAATTAGGTACAAATCATAATTTGCTCTTTTATTTTGTCCACTATATGCTCAGCAAAGTTTATCTTAAGTATTCTTTTATGGTGCCTTGTAATATACATGAAGGTGGTAAGAGAGAGTTACTTATTTCACAGGGAATCATGGCGTTATTTATCACCAGGAAACTGCAATCTTTTCAGATAATTTTGCTAATGGACTTAAAGTGACTTGAATCTTATGTAGAAATAGGTTTTAATTAGGATAGTTTTTATGTAGATTATATATATTTGAAATGATTTATATGTCATGCTAATGATGGATATGTGATTTTCTAAAGTCTTCTAGAAACAGGCCTTAAGACATAAGGAACAATGTTAGAATATGCATGTTGCATTCTACATAGCAGATGATTTTGGAAAAGCGCCTAGGAAATTAAATGAGAGATTACAAGTACAATTGATCATTGTCATTTGTCTTAACTATAAAGGTAAAGGTTCCCCTCACACATATGTGCTAGTCGTTCCCAAATCTAGGGGGCGGTGTTCATCTCTGTTTCCAAGCTGAAGAGCCAGCACTGTCCGAAGATGTCTCCCTGGTCATGCGGCCGGCATGACTAAACGCCAAAGGCGCACAGAATGCTGTTACCTTCCCACCAAAGGTGGTCCCTATTTTTCTACTTCCATTTTTATGTGCTTTCAAACTGCTAGGTTGGCAGCAGCTGGGACAAGTAACGGGAGCTCACCCCGTTACACAGCACTAGGGATTTGAACTGCTGCCGACCTTTCGATCAACAAGCTCAGCATCTTAGCCACTGAGCCACTGCGTCCCTTAACTATAACAATAACAACATCCAAACGGCAGATTTGCCAAGGTACATAGCCTTAACAGGATTGATCAAAACATGTATATCACTGGACATGATAGTACTCTTCCAATATTTGAGAGGCTGTCACACAGAGGAGAGGTCTACCTATTCTCCAAAGCACCTGAGGGCAGGACAAGAAGTAATGGATAGAAGCTTACCAAAAAGAGATTCAACCTAGAATTAAGGAGAAATTTCCTGACAGTAAGAACAATTATTCAATGGAACATCTTGCCTCTAGAAGTTTTGTGTGCTCCATCACTAGAGATTTACAAAAAGTTTCCATTTATCTGGAATGGTATGTGGTCTGCTTGAAGAGGGGGTTGGACTATAAGACCTCCAAGTTCCTGTCAAACTCTGTTATTCTGTAATTTTACAGACTAAATGCTAAACTCATATTTGAAAATAATGTCTTTCAAGAAAATTCTATGTTAAGGTATATCAGTATATCAAGCAGCCTCACTAGTCATTTTGAAAATGGGGGCTTGATGGAGAATATGCATTACATAGCTTTCTTCTGGCACTTTTTCATCACAATTCTGCAGGCTGTAAGGGTATGTTCCAAAAACAGGGAGGGAGCTAATGGCAGATCAGAAGAGGAACTAAACTAAACTCTTTTGGCTGCCCTTTGTCCAGGCTGACAGTTAGCCACTCTACAAATACACCAGTGGTGGGTTTCAAAATTTTTTACTACTGGTTATGTGGGTGTGGCTTGGTGGGCGTGGTATGGCTTGGTGGGCGTGGCAGGGGAAGGATACTGTAAAATCTCCATTCCCACCCCACTCCAGGGGAAGGATACTATAAAATCTCCATTCCCTCCCCAATCCAGAGGAAGGTTACTGCAAAATCCACATTTCCTCCTAATCAGCTGGGACTTGGGAGGCAGAGAATAGATGAAGGCGGGGCCAGTCAGAATTTTTATTACCGGTTCTCCGAACTACTCAAAATTTCCGCTGCCGGTTCTCCAGAACTGGTCAGAACCTGCTGAAACCCACCTCTGAAATACACAGTTGCTACAAGTGTTAAGTATAGTTATTTAGTCTCAAAAATATGTCGAGTGCTTTCTATATCACTTTTTTATAGTAAGGTAGACTGATTGTCTTCCATCTCTTGCAATATTTTTGAGATAAAAGAAATATTCTCCTTGCAACAGAATTGACTCATGATTATTTCTGTTTTTGTTACAGATTAAGGTAGGTCTAGATAAGTCAACCATTTAAATCAACAATTATAGTTTGTAGTCCACCTAGGCTATATCATACCTTAAAACAGCTTACAATATATTAGCCATCCAATAACATCATAATGGTATCTTATTATCACCAATTGCTTATAAATGGTAGCTTTGATGAGCAGCTGTTTTCCAGCCAAGCCAATTTTTTAAACTATTGCTCTATCAGCAGTTGAAACCCACCACAGCAGAAAGAGTTGTGCCATGAATTTTAATGAACAGGCATTTTCTGTTCAGTGACATTTCTTAACTAATCCTCTGAATAATATAGGAATATGAAGGCATTCTGATTTTTCTACAAAGGAAAACCATTACACGGAAGCTGGATTTCAGTATTGTTCTCCAATAGTATGTAGAAAACACATTAAAATATTACATTTGTTGACATTTTAGTCTGGTAATGATAAAGATTGGATTTCCACATCATGCTAAGCCATAATATGGTCATTCAGTACACCATAGTTAAAGACGTAATTTACTATGAAGTGCAATTAGAGCCAAAAAAAATCACATTGTTCTATGTCCTAATCTTGGTAAATTCTCCATCCTTGCTGGGGAATTCTGGGAGTTGAAGTCCCCGCGTCTTAAAGTTGCCAAGATTGGGAAACTGCTCTATGTAGAGCTTGAATGCCTATAGGTTTCAGATAGATGAAACAAACTAGGAGGGTAAAAATTATTGCAGCTTCTCATCTCTGATATTTTTATTAAGTCCATGGATATTACCAAGCCAATACGGTAATCAGATACAATCTCCATCAAAGCTACACATTACACATTTATAAATTTATAGAAATTAAGATGAGAGAAGAGAATGTAATGCACCTTCCAGTTCAATCATCTATGTGGACTTCAAACACACCCGTTGGTGAATTTAATGTAACATTAAGGTTGCTGTCTCTCATTAGCAGTTTATAGCATGCCTTGTTCCTTTTCCTTTCTACAAGACCTGATTATTACCTAGATTCAGTGCAGAGGTGGGTTTCAGTAGGTTCTGACCAGTTCTTGAGAACCGGTAGCGGAAATTTTGAGTAGTTCAGAGAACCGGTAGTAAAAATTCTGACTGGTCCCACCCCCATCTATTCTCTGCCTCCCAAGTCCCAGCTGATTGGGAGGAAATGGGGATTTAGCAGTAACCTTCCCCTGCCATGCCCACTAAGTCACGCCCACCAAGCCATGCCACACCCACCAAGCCACACCCACAGAATCGGTAGTAAAAAAAATTTGAAACCCACCACTGATTCAGTGTAATTTCTTTTCTTTTTTTAAAATTTATTTTTATTCAACATTTACATCTTTAAAATCTTAGTTACACTTTTGCAGCTTTCCAATACCGGCATCTTTAGTAATATCCATTTTATCTTTCAGCCAACTATATACATACACATTTTGTTTGTTAACCTACTTATTCATATAATCATCATATAATTCATATATATATATATATATATATATATATATATATATATATATATATATATATATATATATATATATATATATATATAATACATTATATATACATACCTACGACACATTAAATATTACATTCCATTATAATATCTTCTCTTATACTGTACACTATCCATTAATTTTAGATTTCTTTTCCATCCAATCATACCATTTGTTCCATGATTCAATTTCTTTTTTTTTTCATATGTAATCTTTGATAATCTCTTTTTGGTTAATTAATAATCTCCATAGAGAGAGAGAAACAAAGTTCTTGCTCTTTATAGTCTAGGACGAGACTACATTCAAAGCTTGCTGAAGTTGTATTTTCATATATAAACACATTTTATAATTAGGCGACATCTATTAAACTGAGTCAGTTGTTAAACTGTACATTATTAAATTTTGTGGGCATATATTTCTTTAATAGGAAAGTACAAAATTATGAAATTTGTGACTACAAATGACATAAAATAATGTTTATTCTAAAATGTTCCCCTGTGCCATATAAATGCTTCTCTAACAACATTAGCCATAATGGGTTCATTTAAGTCAGACACATCAACTTTTATATAAAGCAATTATTTATTGTAATTTGTTTCCTGAATTTTAGACATCCTGTGTTCTCAAAACTGTACAGACAGTCACATTAGAAGGCAAAAGAGTTAGAAGCCCTATTAAACATTTTTGCCTTCTGGTTCTTTGATCCTCTCTCACAAAAATATTCAAACCTTATAAATAAGTTGTCATTTTCCCATAAAAGAGACAGAAAGAAAAACCTCCCAATTATATGTGCGAATATAAAAGCTGTTTTTTTAAAAAAAGAAGAAGGAAAGAAGGAAATTTCTCATCACAGCTTTGTGTTGGGGAAAACTGTTTAAAATTGCACTTTAATATGCATACAAATTGTACCATTCAAACTAGCGCATGAACTAAATGGCATTTTCTGTTATTCATGCTTCCTGTTATCTTATGATACTGTTCTCAACTATGCAAATGTGTATGCATTTACTGGGGGGAAGCACATATTAAATGCTTACATTAATAAAAAAATATTTTGAAAAATTATAATAGTAGATAAAATGTAGAAAATGGTTTTATAAAGCGCCTGGAAATATGTGTACAAGCCTACTTATGCATGTAACAAAATGATGCAGTAATGAAATTTTGGGGAAAGAGAACGGAGAGAAGCCAAGATTTTTTTGGGGCGGGATTGTCCATTTGTGATCCAATCTAAACAGTGCTCATCGAGAAATATATTGGGCTTTATTAATTGGACAATCCTTGGCTTTGAATCCCTGGGCAGAGATCAAATCAAGATATTTATTGACCTCTGGGTGAATCACAATAACCTCAAGCAGAACCTAGCATTCAAGCTCTGCTGGAGGACAAACATGGCTAGATTGTGTTTCTTCAAGAACCTGCTACATATAGAAAAAAAGTGTATTCTGTGCAGTACATATCAAGTAGAGGGAGGCTTTTTAGCTTTTCTTTCTCTAAGGCAGATACAGGAAATTGGCTACTCAAGAGATTTCAGACGCTGAACAGAGTATATAACACATAATCAATTCAGGTTTCAGCATGTTTGTTATGCTTTATTCCCTTGCAGGCCAAGTGTGTCCAGTCAGTTCTGCAACACTAAAAATGTTCACCTGTAGACAGGTGATTAATTTAAAGCTTAGTTGATGTGGGGGATAGCCCATACTTATCTCAGAAGGCAACCCCTTTAGTTACACACACTGGGACTGTAGAAGTAGGAAAGAGATCATTTTCCTCTAGTGAAGCTCTTCTTTGGAGGACAGTGCTTTTTAGTACATTTATTTTATTTTATTTATAAGTTTGTCAAACATGTACAAGATAGCAGGTATGAATATGAACATGGACATGTACGAAGGAAATGAATACAAATAAACGGGGACAGTAGGACAGGGATGGTAGGCACGCTGGTGCGCTTATGCATTCCTCCTTTAAGGAAGTCTTAGGAATGGGGTAAGGTCCATGATAGGCAGTTTAAGGTTGAAGCTATGAGGGTTAGAGGATGTAACAACGGACTCAGGTAGAGTATTCCAGGCATTGACCACTCTGTTGCTGAAGTCATATTTTCTGCGAGTTTGGAGCGGTTTACCTTGAGTTTGTATCTGTTGTTTGCCCGTGTATTATTGAGGTTGAAGCTGAAGAAGTTGTTGACAGGTAAGATGTTGTAGCAGACAATTTTGTGTATTATGCTTAGATCATCCCTCCTGTTTTGCCTCTCCATTGAAATGACTCACTTGTCACCATGCCCTCTTCTCCAGAAAGGATTGTGGGTTTTTGTGGGATTGGTATGGGCTGTGATCGCCTTGCCCTGTCTATGTTTTGCCAGCCCAATTGAGGTTACAGGGTCCGACGTCTCCAGGAATCGACTAATCAGAAAACAGAAGCAATTTGCAAGAAACACTGAGCAATACATCTGAAACTGGCTAACCTTTCTAAAGAGATTGACATGTTATTTGTTCAGTGGGTAACACGGGAAGATTATAGCCTTTGCTGTCCTGATAATCTCTCCATTGGGTCTGTCCCAACATTTGTCTTAATTGAAGCGGGCAGCTATCGCCTTCGCTTAAATTTCCCATTTATGTCTAGCTGGCAGATTTGCTGTTGCCCAATGTAATGTGGCAGAAAGGTCAGAGTCTCTCGGTGGGCATATGAGATAACTTGCTTCTGCTCTTATAAAGGATATCAAATCAGCATAGAATCACTGGTGATCTAAAGGAGTTTGAAGGCCAAATTTCAAGAAGGATGCTCGCTGCTCTGAAAATTAGCTCTTTGTTTATTTGGTTATTTTAAAATGTGTATAGTCTTCATATCAAAAGAAATGTGTGGCTGGTTATAACTCATAAAAATAGATAAAATTATATATCTATCTCTATTATCTATCTAACTCTCTCCATCTACTTGCCTGCCTGCCTGCTTGCCTGCCTGTCTTTCCATTCACCCACCCACCTATCTATCTATCTATCTATCTATCTATCTATCTATCTAATTTATAGATAGGTATAGAAATATATAGATATATAATTTAGTACACACACACAAACACACACACACACACACACACACACAGAGAGAGAGAGAGAGAGAGAGAGAGAGAGAGAGAGAGAGAGAGAGAGAGAGAGAGAGAGAGCAATATCTCCATGTGGTTCTCAAGGGTCTGATTCAAGGGAACTTGAATTCAAAGGAAACTTTATTCTTTTTTTCCCCACTAGATGAAATATTATTCCATATGAGAATATATATATATATATATTTCTAGCCCACATGGCTGATACACCCTTACTCCAGGGGTGGGTTCTAAATTTTTTTATTACCGGTTCTGTGGGCGTGGCTTATTTTGTTGGTGTGGCTTGGAGGTCATGTGACTAGGTCGGTGTGGCTAGCTGGTCAGAGTCATTTCTGGAAGGTCCTCACACTTACGACCAGTCCTTGCACTTACGACCTGACTCATTTGTTTGCTTTTAACACTGATCAGCTGTAGGACTGCCCTTTGAAGCCCCGCGGCAAGAGTTTAAACAGTTTTTTTCCCTCTAGTCATCAGTTGGGATTCAGGAGGCAGCAATAGATTGGGGGTGGGACCAAATAAAAGGTAAGAATAACGTGGGTGGGTGGGAGGGCGGGGGGGAAGAACCGGTTCGGTGACATCTTGAAAAATTAAAGTGCAGATTCTAGTCACCGAAAAAGAAAAAATGGATGGGAACTAATCAAGGAGAGAAGCAACCTGGCATTAAGGAGAAACTTCCTAATAGTGAGAACAATTAACCAGTGGAACAGCTTGCCTTCAGAAGTTGTAGGTGGTTCATTACTGGAGGTTTTTAAGAAAAGATTGGACAGCCACATCTCTGAAATGATATAGGGTCTCCTGCTTGAGTAGGAGGTTGGACTATAAGATTTCCAAGGTCCCTTGCAGCTCTATTCTGATTGACTGAACATAGATTTCTGATCAGTTGCAGGACTTTCCCTCTCTGTGCAAGAACAAGGTCTTGTCCACGGGCACATAAGCACACAAAGCTGTCCCTTTTTTCCCCCCACAACTCCTCATCCTCCAAAGCAATTTCTCCATTCATGACTTTAGTATAGCAGGAAATGCTAAGCATATGAAGTGGAAGCTGCTTTTCCAGGTCCCTTCCAGCTCTATTCCGATTGATAACTAATCTTTAACTAATCCATATAGCAGCGCCCCCCACCCCCAACCTTTTGGGCATCAGGGGTGGGTTCTGTGAAGAGAGGATTTTCCACGGTCCGGAGAGGGCATGGTTTCATGAGCTGCCTGCAACTCACAGATGAAGCTTTGTTTACATGGCCGGTTATTAAATTGCTGGCTGGCCCCTCCCCTCCTCGCTCCTTCCATGCGTCCCCGTTTTGGTTCCCAGGTAAGTGTAGGGAGCCTACTAGGCTCAAAGTGGGGCACGGGGGGCATGGTGCGCCCCCCTTCAGCCCATTTTTGCTCCCAGGAGGATGCAGGAAGGCCTACTAGGCCCAAAACGGGATGCAGGGGGTTGCAGTGTGGCACCCTCTGTTTTTGCTCCCGGGGGTGTGTGTGTGCAGGAGGCTGAGTGCTGCCTGTCACAACCCCTGGCTACAGCCACCATGGCCACACCCACCCAGCAGGTCATTAGGGCAGAGAACCAGTTGTTAAATTATTTCAATCCCACCACTGCTTCATTCCTATTGTGGAACCACTCCCTTAAGCTTCTGATAATTGGAATTTCTTCAATGGAATATAGCATTCCAGGTGGCCAGAGCAAAGTAGATTTTATTATAGTATTTACTGCATTCCTCTTAACTAATGATGACTCTTTAAAAAAAAACAAAAAACACCTTTTTGGTTAATGAAGGACTGCTATGTTGTTACAGAACTGTTGATTTCTGGCTAAACTTGGAATATAAAAGACATCCTGGAGGAACTAACTATTTCTGTACCCCTATCATTAAAACTATATGGATAAGGTTAAGACAACAATTGAACATGATTTGAGATGGTCTTAGGGATACGAAGCAAACTCTTCAAGTTTTAATTTGTCATTTTTACATTTTTCTTTATATATTTTTCCATTATCTAGGCTAAGAACATTGCCACTTTTTATTTTAGCAAAATATTAGTCACAGTGGAAGTAATGTGCAGTTTTGATCCTCTCTTATGGATAATTAATAAATGATTTCTTTAAAATGAATCATCTATTACTCATCTGTCTTTTAGAGATGTCCTATTAGCATAGTTAATGAGAGTGCTGATAGTCTGTCATCCTGTTCCTCGCTGATGATCTGTTCAAATAAATCTGCTCTACTTTCATGACAAAAAAGATACAATAGTTCATTGAACTCCATGTTTACCACCAATTAATGTAGACATGTTAAGGGGTACTAACATTATTATCACTCAAGTATTTCAGTTTCCAAATCCTTTCCGAATCTCTATAAAAATCAACTGTGATTTGTTAAGACAGTTGTTACATTTAACTGTATGCTACTGTTTGTTTCTTCATTTATCTAAACTAAGCCGGCATTTCCATTCTCAGTATTAATACTAGTATGTAGTTCTTCAGCCATTTTTATTTTTTAGACATCTATGTTATATCCTATCAAATTTCAAGCAGATCAAATCTGCTAATCTAAGAGGAGTTTAATATACTCATTTGTTCTTCTTCTTTTCCATTCTCTTACATATGTTTTCCTTTCATTCTTTTTTGTAGGGTAGCAGACGTTTTTGTGTATATTATTGTATAGATGCCTATTTCAATCCTAAACACGGAATTGTCAAACTTATCAGTGTTGTATACTATAGTTTTAGCTATCCAGGTTTAGCATGCGTGTAACTGCAAATAATACATGATATCTAGATTTAAACTTGTAGGGAAATTCAGATTACCTATCATTATATATTCTATATTATATTCTATATTATTATATAGAATATAATATATCATTATAATAAGGAAGTGAAAGAAGATAGTGAGGAGTATATCGTAATGAAGTAGTCAATGACTACTTCAGCTTCAGCCACAACAATACACGAGCACACAATAGATACAAACTTAAAGTGAACCGCTCCAAACTCGATTGCAGAAAATATGACTTCGGTAACAGAGTTGTTAATGCCTGGAATGCACTACCAGACTCTGTGGTCTCATCCCCAAACCCCCAAAACTTTAACCTAAGACTGTTGACCTCACCCCATTCCTAAGGGGCATGTATAAGAGCACCAGCATGCCTACCATCCCTGTCCTAATGTTTCCTTTAATTGTATTCATTTTATGTATTAATTCATGCTTATATTTATATATATATTATCTAATATGTACTCGACAAAATAAATAAAATTAAATAAATAAAAATAGAACATGGGTGTCAAACTCGATCGTGTCACGTGACGTATCATGACATATAACAATTTTTCCCCTTTGTGGAGCTGGGGTGACCGGCATGTGACACATCCAGCCTGTGGGCTGCCAGTTTGACAGGCCTGATCTAGAAGATCACCATTGGATTATATAGTTATATAAATACAGTATGTTATATAGTGATATTAGTGTTCAAATTTTTCTGGGAACTGCAGGCCTTGAGTCTTTAATGGCCGAGCAAATGGAATACAGCAGAAGGGGTGGATGACATGGGCCTCTGCAAGAATACCTGAAGAGGTTTTTATAGTCATCCTTATAGACACTAGGATGTGGAGCAGAGATGTTAATACTTGGGGTCTATATGGTTGCAACATGTTTTTTAGCTGAGCGAAACACACATAATATCCTGATCCTGCTGTGAATTTTTCAGACAGAATAATGCGACTACTGAGGTTATTTCATCAAACCACATTTCTTCTGGGAGGAGAGTTGGTGTGACAATGTTGAAGACTGCTGGGCTAATGTTGATAGCAGACTCCAGTTTGGTGAGGATCCATTGTGACTGGATGTGGTTTTCTAACTAGCTGCAGTTCTGCCAAAAACATGTGCCTCCACTTCACTAGCTTGTGGTTCAGAATGTCAAAAGGCATAGGGAAGTCTTCAAAAACCAAGAATTTATGGAGGAGCTTCAGGAAGGGAAATCTTTCCTCCCACTTTTAATTTGGTTTCCTTTAGCCATCCTTTCTCTGTACAGGGAGTAGGGAATGGTTTACAAGCAGTCATTTAGTGACTGTTTGAAGTTACAATGGCACTGAAAAAAGTGACTTACGATCAGGGATGGGTTCTAAACATTTTTACTACCAGTTCTGTGGGCGTGGCTTATTTTGTGGGCATTGTTTGATAGTCATGTGATAATTCTTTAGGATTTAGCAGAGGTACTGGTCTATAAGGCCTTTAACTGCTTGCAGAGCTGTACCGGTCTACCCATTTGTTTTTGGAGGCACCGGTCTACCCATTTGTTTTTCGAGTGCACTGGTCTACTACCACCCGATCAGCTGTAGGGATGTCCTTTGAAGCCCTGCAGAAGAGTTTAAACAGTTTTTTTCCTTCTAGCCGATCAGCTGGGACTTGGGAGGCAGCAAATAGATTGGGGGCAGGGCCAAATAAAAGGTAAGAATAACACGGGGGTGGGCGGGAGGGCCCAGTTCCCGAACAAAGAGAACCGGTTCGGTGACATCATATCATTACTGCTACCGGCTCGGCCAAACCGGCCAAACCGGGAGGAACCACCACTGCTTATGATCACTTTTTATACTTACAACTGTTGCAGCATCACCATCAGTGGTTGGTTTCTACTGGTTAGCCCTGGTTCAGGCAAACCAGTAGTGGCGGTGGCGGGAAACTCTGCCCACCCGCCCGGACATCATCACGGATGCTCTGTGGATGCACAGAAGGTTCTACGCATGCGTAGAAGCACCACATGCGCTCACAGTTTCAAACCGATAGCGAAGGTAAGTGGAACCACTACTGATCACCATGGTTACGTGAACAAAATTCAAACACTTGGCAACTGGTTCATATTTATGATGGTTGCAGTGTCCTGGAGTGACGTGATCACCTGTTGTGATCTTCTGATAAGGAAAGTCAATGGGAAAGCCATATTCACTTATCAATCGTGTTACTAACTTAATAACTGTAGTGGTATAATTGTGGCAAAAAAAGTTGTAAAACAGGGCAAAACTCATTTAACAACTGTCTTGCTTGAAAGCAGAAATTTTGATCTCACAAGTCAAGGACTATCTGTATCACTGGAGAAAGAGAAAGATCGAAGTCTCCATTTACACGGAAGGGAAACGTAGGACAGGATGTTTGTTTTCTACATTACTCTGAGGTTCTCAGAGAAGGAATGAACTTAATGATAAGCTAAAGTCCACCTTGAAATTTCTCAAAGAAGGTTTTTTTGGGGGCTGAAAGATACTTTGTGTTTTCTACTTTTCAAACTCTTTGCATCAGATTTTGAGCTTAATTTTATTGGTGGAGGTTTCATCTTGTATTTTTGTTTTCTTTTATTTATCTGACCATTGCCATAAAGTCTCAAACAGAAAAGGCCCAGTGGAAGAAATCATTTCCTTGAGATCAAAGTGTGGAAAGCCATGGATGTTACAAACCATTGGCATGAGGATTGTACCATGAAAGATTTTTACCATGGTAGATCAAATACTGCCTTTGGCCATCTTATAACTAAACAAGCTATAAGAAGGTCACACATCTACCCATGAACATTTAGCAGAAATGCCTCTGCCTTTGAAATACATTTCAAACACAACATCTCTTCCATGAAATTGAATGAGAACTGATTGAAAAAACAGGGTTTTTTTTTTTCTGCAGACGTTTAGGTGAAGCATTGCTCTTTTATAGCATCTAGATCAAGGCTTGGAAATTAAATCTAACACCTCCTTGGTTTCTTTTATTGATTGCTGTCTTGTGGTCTTTTTCCCTTAATAAAGCTCATTATTTGACTAGTACGGTGTGCGTTATGCTCAGATTTCAATGAAGTTTAACCAGAGGTGGTATTCAGCAGGTTCTGACCAGTTCTGGAGAACCGGTAGCAGAACTTTTGAGTAGTTCGGAGAACCAGTAAATACCACTTCTGACTGGCCCCGCCCCCATCAATTCTCTGCCTCCCGAGTCCCAGCTGATGGGACTCGGGAAATGGGGATTTTGCAGTAACCTTCCCCTGGAGTGGGGTGGGAATGGAGATTTTACAGTATCCTTCCCCTCGAGTGGGGTGGGAATGGAGATTTTACAGTATCCTTCCCCTCGAGTGGGGTGGGAATGGAGATTTTACAGTATCCTGCCATGTCCACCAAGCCACACCCACCAAGCCATGCCATGCCCACCAAGCCATGCCCACAGAACTGGTAGTAAAAAAATTTGAATCCCACCACTGAGTTTAATCCATTGCTTCTTTCTTCATATTGTATCTGCGTTGGTTTACTTGACCAATCTATTCCAAGGACACAAGTGAATAGTAATAGACATCACTGCAGTAGACAGCAGTGATGTCTTAGAAACCTGAAAAGAACGTTCTGTGCTGCCACTCCTTATAATAGTTAGAGGTCCTACTGCTTGCATTTCAGGAGCTGTTGCATTTCTGAGATGGATAAATTGTGTAAGTTCAGCTAAGGGAAGTACAGTAGACATCAATTCAGTTGAACTAATGAGCAAGTTGAGGATTACCGAAGGATAGTTTGGGATTTCCTGAAACCTCATAGTAACAAGAAGTTAAGTTTATAAAGCATCAAGGAAACCACTATTTCTTTGCTTTATTTTTTAAACTTGTTCACCTTAAAGTTCAAACTGATGTGAAAATAGGTTGATCCCTGGTGTTACCCTCTTTGGCTGGAGTGCTTCATTTGGACTCTTTTGCTATCTGACATCCTCAGTCTCAGCCCTTATTATACTGATTGGTTTCAATGTGTCATTTCAGAGGTTTTCCCTATGAAATATTTGTGGACAGAATACTAAAATAAACGTTCCCTATCCTTTACAAAGCTATTGCTGGCAGATAGCTTATTACTCGCAATGAGTGATTTATCCTTTGCCCTTTTCCATTCAGTGTGTAATTTGTTTGTTTTATGCTTCTGGAACATGGTGCTGTTTATCTCAGAATGGTAGAAATGTCCATCTGGTAGCTTCTAAAGCATATTTCAAGCATTTTGGTGACCAGACACGTGTATTTGTCTCAATTTACAATTAAGACAGAGTATCTGTGGAAAACACAGCTGGCCGCATGCACTTTAGGCAAGGAAGAATGGAAAATAATTTCAAAATGAACAGCAATCTTTTCAGATTAGAACAAGTTAATGGATAATTCCTATATGAATTTATTTCAAATGCATGTTTTGTTCAATTTGAACAAAATGTACTCTGTCCAGAAGCTTTTTAAAGATTCTGTATTAATTATTCATAAATACATAAATATGATAGTTGAATGTTCAGTAATGCCCCCATTTCAGTGGTGAAATTCAGCCAGTTCTATCCGGTTCGGGCAAACCGGTAGTGCCGGTGGCGGGAGGCTCCGCCCACATGCCTGGATATCATCACATCCCGTTTTTGACCCTCTACGCTCTACGCATGCGTGGAGGAGGCACATGTACTTACATTTGCAAATCGGTAAGTGGATTTCACTCCTGCTCCATTTTTATAATTTTAGTTTAAAGTAGGGATATTTTAATAAATGAAACAGGGCAACAGTCTTTGAATTAAACTATTTCATTACCTATATTTACTGCTGCATATAATCACCACTATTTACTACCTACTTCTATCCATGATGAACAAGTTCCTTCAGCTGCCATGAAAGAACTCCATGATTCTTCAACTAGGTCCTAACATTTCTTTCTATCTCTTCATTTGAGTCAGTGCTCACAAAAATATTCTTTCACTTTTGGGGGAAGATGGCTAATGGAACAGATGATGAGATTCAATTTTGAATTGTCTCTTGGCATTCTTGGCATTGTGAAGTGTAAGGCCCAGTATTCTCATGTTTTAACAAAATATATTTCTTGTGCTTCTGAATCCTGGTTAATTGTTTAAAAAATTTGAATGTTATACATAGTGCTCTGAGTGGATAGGAGTGGAGAGCATTTAAAGAAATCCATGTGAATAGCATCAGGGTCACAAAAAACTTTTCTGCCAAAGCCTGGATATAGAATTTTTTTTTCAAAAAAAAAAAACAAAAACCTTTGTTTTGAAGTCATAATGAGTACAGTGTTTTGTTGGCTATCATCCTGCTGTGAAGAATTCCTCACCATCTTTCCCATAGCATGACAACAATTGCAGACAAACTTCAGTTCTTGAAGGTTTCATATCTACTATCAGGATGAGGATAAACCATCTTGCACAAACCTTCCAATATTGATGAATAAAGTGACCCCGTAGGTTCCTGTCTAACAGCAATTTTCCTTTGTGTGAATTGCCCTTAATCAGTTCATCAATCTTTTTCATGTGGAACTTGTTTGTTGCTTTCCTAGATCATCCATTTCATTCTTGATTACCCAAATCAGTTCTTCCTAGCTCCCCATCATCGTCGTCATCATCATCATCATCATCATCATCATCATCATCATTATTTTGGCTAAGTGAGGGAAAGTCACACAAAGCACTTAATCAACCTTCATTTGATAGTGAATTCTAACAGGAAGGAATTCTTCAGCGGTCAAATATGTAATCACAGCCCATTACTTAAAACACACTGACAAGTACTCACTGAAGACTTCCATATCCCAAACAGTAACAATTCAACCTTCTCTTAGAGCAGCTTCTTGCTCACTGAAGTGGAAAAAAAAAGAATGATAAAGAACATGTGAGAGTTTTGTTATCTGTTGGAAACTTAAAACATTGAAGGCGTTACTTCTTTTATTTAACTGTTTGTGTGATTGTGTTTATTTCAGTCATGTGTATTAAGCCGCTCAGAATCAGCTGAACTGTGAAATGGGGGTGGCAAATAATTTTGATCAATAAAATAAATAAATAAATAAATAAATATTAAGTAGAATCGTTGTATGCTTTAGAATCATAGGCTTGGAAGGGACCTCAGAGATCTTTCTACCCAGCCCTTTGCCCAGGGAAGGAATCTCTATACTATCTTGGAGGAGGATACATTTCAGTGGAAGTGAACTCTATCTAGCACTATGGTGTTGACATTTCAAAGACTGGATGGTTTAAAATAGAATGTACTGATGTACAGTACGTTTGATTTATATAAAATAATTTAGTTATTTCCCTTTAGTCCTTTAAGGTCATGAATATATATTATTCCAATTGTTGGCATCATCATCGTAGAATAGAATAACAGAGTTGGAAGGGACCTTGGAGGTCTTCTAGTCCAACCCCCTGCCCAGGCAGGAAACCCTACACCACTTCAGACAAATGGTTACCCAACATCTTCTTAAAAACTTCCAGTGTTGGAGCATTCGCAACTTCTGAAGACAAGTCGTTACACTGATTAATTGTTCCAACTGTCAGGAAATTTATCCTTAGTTCTAAGTTGCTTCTCTTCTTGATTAGTTTCCACCCATAGCTTCTTGATCTACCCTCAGGTGCTTTGGAGAATAGCTTGACTCCCTCTTCTTTGTGGCAGCCCCTGAGATATTGGAACACTGCTATCATGTCTCCCCTAGTCCTTCTTTTCATTAAACTAGACATACCCAGTTCCTGCAACTGTTCTTCATATGTTTTAGCCTCCAATCCCCTAATCATCTTTGTTGCTCTTCTCTGCACTTTCTAGAGTCTCAACATCATGATATACACTGAGAGTTTACATACCAGAGTCAAATTCCTTGTGTGTCCAATCACACTTGGCCAATAAAGAATTCTATTCTATTCTATTCTATTCTATTCTATTCTATTCTATTCTATTCTATTCTATTCTATTCTATTCTATTCTATTCTATTCATGTTGGTATATGGAGACAGCCATCACAGTCTGAATGTTTTATTATGATTTTGGAGTCATCAAGAATTGCCTCTAATCTATGCATAATGCAGATGTAACTAATTGTGACTTACAACCAGATTTCTGCTGTATAAAGATGTCCATCCGTGAATAAAAAGTAAATCTTTTTTCCGAAGCAAAAAACCCCACAGAATCCTCATTAGCAAGCTTAGTTAGGAGGAATGTGCTACAAAACCCCCAGCAAATAAAGTATTTTCCCTTTAGACCCAAATATTGATGGGTATTAAGCTAGAATTCTTTGAGTATTTTTCTCACAGTTTTACAGTGCAACAGCAGGAAGAAAGAAAGTCTTTTCTCAAATCTGGGGAGGTCTGTAACTATAGATATTTTTAATAACAGCCACCTGAATCCCTGTCATCCTGAGAGTTGACCGCTAAAATAGGTTATGGTTTTAAGCAGGGGGGCACTTACATACAGTAGTTCCATAACAACATTTGGAAGTGATGGGAAAACATCACAATGTTTTAATGCAATAAAAATTAAAAAGGAAAAAAATAAGTATTTTAGTATAAGGGCCGGTCAATGAGCAATTGACCAATCCGCAGAACATATAACCTAAAAATTCCAATAGAATTCTTGGATAAGAATTCTTTAATTCAGTAACAATGGAAGATGTGGCATTAGTGTAGAAAAAAACATTGTCAAAATCTGAGATGATAGATATTATATGATGATGATGATAGATAGATAGATAGATAGATAGATAGATAGATAGATATTATATGATGATGATGATGATTGATGATGATGATTAGTGGTGGGTTGCCCCCGGTTCGCACTGGTTCTATAGAATCAGTAGTAAAACCGGTGGGAGGCTCCGCCCACTGACCCCGATGTCATCAAAATGCATCTGTGCATGCGCAGAAGCTTCTGTGCATGTGCAGAAGAGCATGTGCGCACGTAAGTGAAGTGAGCGCGCGTGGCCTCATTGCGACTGGTAGTAAAGGAAAGTAGACCCCACCCCTGATGATGATGATGATAAAAATAGGCAGACAGACAGATAGACTAACTATCAATGAAAACTATATTCAGAAAGCCTGAAATTGTGGAGTTGATGGCAGAAAAAGCTAGCCTCAGAATGGACTAACAACACAGGAGGAGGAGGAGGGGAAGGTAGTACTATGAGTCTGGCAAAGTGCCAGAAAGAAAAAGAACTATTTTCTTCCTTCGGGTCCTGTCTCCTCCAGCAAACTGGTATGTTTTGTATTACACAATTGTGAAGGGCTGGCTGAAGGTTTGGAACTAGAGATAGTTAAAAATAGGAAATATTCAAGAAAGCCTTCATTTGGTGCAAATTAAAAGAAAAAGAAATGCCATGGCTATAGGTCTATACTACAAGCCACGCAACCAAGCAGAGGAAATAGGCAAACTTTTTTTGCTAGTTGGTTAGCTAAGGTATGCAGAAAACTCTAGTAATGGGGGACTTTAACTATCTGACATCAACTGGAGTTAAGCTCTGCAACAAGAGGGAGCTCAAACAGGTTCCTGATGTGGCTAGCTGACAACTTTGTCATTCAAAAGGTAAAGGAGGTACCTGTTTGGTACCTGTGAGGTACCAAAGGAAGTGAGGTTCAGCTTTACTGGACTTAATTCTTACTAGTAGAGACGAAGTTGTAGGAGAGTGATCATGTCATACTAGAATTGAATATAATGTAGGTAGGGGTGGGTTCTAATTCTTTTTACTACCGGGTCTGTGGGCATGGCTTATTTTGTGGACATGGCTTGATGGTCATGTGACAATTCTTTAAGATTTAGCACAGGTACTGGTCTACCAGGCTTTTAACTGCTTGCAGAGCTGTACCAGTCTACCCATTTATTTTTGCAGGCACTGGTCTACCCATTTATTTTTGCAGGCACTGGTCTACTCATGTATTTTTGCAGGCACTGGTCTACCCATTTATTTTTGCAGGCACCGGTCTACTCATTTGTTTTTGGAGGCACCGGTCTACCACCAAACTGCCTTTTAACACTGATCAGCTGTAGGGCGGCCCTTTGAAGCCCCGCGGCAAGAGTTTAAGCAGTTTTTTCTTATAGCCCATCAGCTGGGACTCAGGAGGGAGCAATAGATTGGGGGTGGGGGCCAATAAAAGGTAAGAATAATGCGGGGGTGGGGTGGGGGCAGGGGGGCAGAACCGGTTCGCTGACGTCATATCATCACCGCTGCCGGCTCGGCAGAACCGGGCTGAACTGGGAGGAACCCACCACTGAATGTAGGCACAAATCATCAAACAAAGTCAAACTTCTATCTTAGAGCTGACTCCAACAGACTAAGAGCGAGATCAGGAGAGATTCCATGGACGGAAATACTAAAGACAAAAACAATTCAAGTTGTTTGGGAAACTCTGAAAAATGAGTTGAAAATGAAAAACAAAATACCATAAAGAAAGAAAAACTTATGAAACCAGCATGGTTGCACCATGAGCTCTCTGACAACAGACAAATATAAAAAATGGAAAGAGGGGAGTATAACTAGAACAGAATACCAACTACCCATATTTGCAAAGATGAAATCAGAAAAGCTAAGGCTCAAAATGAAATAAGACTTGGAACAAGTGCCAAAAAAAAAGTTTATTTAAATATGTAAGGAACAAGAAAAACGACAAGGAAATGATCAGTCCACCAATGGCAGAAGGTGGCATGAAAGTGATGGTTAGCAGGAGAAAGCACAACATATGTACTGGAAACAAATTGCTTGTATGTTCAATTACACTTGGCCAATAAAATAGTCTATTCAGTTCAAATCACTAGGACCAGATAGTTTATATCCCAGGATTCTAAAGAAGCTGGCAGATGTGATATTGGAACCCCTGAGCAGAATCTTTCAGAAATACCAGACAACTGGAAAAGAACCACGTGGTTCAAATTTTCAAAAAGGAGAAAAAGGTGGATTCCATACAGGTGGATTCCATACAGACTTATGAGCTTGACTTTAATACCCAGGAAAATCCTGGAAAGGATAACCAAGCAGTGGATTTGTGAGAATTGCCTAGAAATGAACAAGGTGATTACCAGAAGATAAGCTTTTTTGGAAGATAGACTCAAGATTCAAACGGGCTTTGACAGATTTGAGCTTCCTAGCCAGCAGGATTCAGTTCAGTAGTAAGAAAAGTAAGGTCCTGCACTTAGGCAAGAATAACCAAATGCATGGCTATAGAATTGGCAAAAGTACTTGGCTCAACAGTAGTAACTGTGAGAGGGATCTAGGTGTCCTAGTGGATCACCATTAAGTAACTTATTAAAGTTCAACCTGGAATTAATGAGAATTCTTTACAGTAAGAACAATTCAGTGATGGGTTGACCCCGGTTCGCTCCGGTTCTATAGAACCGGTAGTAAAACTGGCGGGAGGCTCCACCCACTGACCCTGATGTCATCAAAATGCTTCTGCGCATGAGCAGAAGATTCTGTGTGTGTGCGAAATGCGCACGCGCACCGCCCCATTACAAACCAGTAGTAAAAGTAAGTAGAACCCACCCCTGGAACAATTGATCAATGAAACAGCTTGTCTCCTGGAGCTGTGGGTGGTCCATTGCTGGAGGTTTCCAATAAAAGATTGGACAACCATTAGTATAAGGACACCTGCTTTAGAGAGGGGGATTGGATTATATGACCTCCAAGGATCCTTCCAGCCCTATGATTCTACAATTGTAATTCGGAGGAATTTCTGGTTGATGTCAATTGACTGGATTGCACTGAAGTCTGAAATTAGGAAGGCTGTTGCATGCTGAGTGATGATTATGCAATATAAGGCAGGCATTTAGATCCAGACACTGACCATTTCATAAGAAAAGCCACTGGCAAGTTTTCTTCTAAGAAAACTGCATGGAAGAAAACTAAATTCTAATCAAAAGAATTTATCTTCCTCTTTGAAAAAAAAATTACTCAAGAAACTTCCATTTTGTTATATTAAATGGGAATGGCAGGAACATTATTATCTTACAATGTTAGAGTCCAAAATTTTATTGTTTCCCTAACAACTAGGAAAATCAAGTGTGATAGACACAACAAGCTCCAAATGTTTAATTACTGAAAAAGATGTGCTTTAAAAAAAAAAAAAAAAAACTACTGTAAATAGCAGAGCAACTTTTTTTTTTACCTGAACAGAATAACAGAGTTGGAAGAAATCTTGTTTTACCATTGCACTGCGTTGAATTCCATTAAGAAACTTTATTTATAAGTTTGATATTGCCTGTATCATTAGGGAAAAAAAGAGCTGTACTGATGTTGGGGAAGCTATTGTTTATCTTCTGTTTGATTATATGCAATATTTTCTAGTCTGATTGTGTTAATGGAGCAAAATGTAAGAGCTAACTCCCATGGGGAAAAAAAACCTCAAAGGTCAAGTGTTAGGACAGAATGTACTCATCATGTAAATGTCAAACTGGCCAAACTGGATAATTGGAAAGTTTATTATTTGATGCAATTCATGAATATCACACTGATAGATTATATGACAGCCCATGTTTTCTTTTTAATTTAATATCTGTGCAGGGAGGGAAGGAATCAATATCTGTAATACGATACTGACACAACACCATGTTATAAATTCACCATTTCTAGAAGTTCATCAAATCTTGAATGTCTCTGTCAAACGGAGCTTATGTTTTTATGTTGACATTTTACTATCAGGAATCAGAATGCAATGAAAAATATTAAGAAAGGTACATAGAATACTACAGTTAAAGATTTAGCTCTTTTTTCCCTTTAGTTCGTATAGTAATTCTTCTGTAAAATGTTTAATTTATATGCTATTTCTGCTATTTTTAAGCAGAAAACCTGGATCAATATTGATGTAGCAAATGGAAACCTAGACTATTCTGACTCCTTCAAGTTTTTAGGCCAATAATTTTATCTGCTGGGGACCTCTTTAGATTTGAAGATGTTGGCACAGTGTCCATCTATTGTAAAAAGGTGCAATAGCATGTTGGAGCTAATAAGAAACAGTTGTGGAAAAAAAAGATACCAATATTATAATGCCCTTATATCATTGGTACCCCTTCATCTGGGATATTGTGTGCACTTCACTTCAGAAATTATACAGAGGCACTAGAGAAGGTGCAGAAGAGGGCAACTAAGATGATAAAGAGGCTGGAATAACAGTTGATAACAGTTGGCAACATTTGGGGGTTTTAGACTAGAAATAAGGTAAATTATAGGGGGCATGATGGAGGTGTACACAATTACATGTATAAATTCTGTGGATAAAATAGGCAAGGATAAAGAACACATTTTCCCCTTCCAAAGTACTAGAACTACCCTGTTTCCAGGGGTGAAATGCTCCCAGTTCGGACTGGATTGCCCGATCCAGTAGCGATGGCGGCGGATGGTTCAGAGAACTGGTAGCAAAAATCCCTGCGCCCCTCGTCCCCATGCCCAGCTGAGCCGCACGATCATCAGAGGCTTTTTTTTTTTACTTTTAAAAGCATTTTTTCTACAACCTCTTCCGACAAAAAAATGCTTTTAAAAGTAAAAAAAAAAGAAGCCTCTGATGATTGCACAGCTTAGCTAGGATCATCAGAGGCTTTTCAAAGCATTTTTTTCTGCAACCTCTTGGCCGAAGAGATGTTAAAAAAAAATGCTTTGAAAAGTCTCTGACGATCCCAGCTGAGTTGCCTGATCGGCAGAGACATATTTTTTTTTAAAAAAATACCTCTGTGCCAATCAGGCAACTCAAAAAAATACATCTCTGCAGATCAGGCAACTCAGCTGGGATCGTCAGAGAGGTATGTTTTAAAAAGCCTCTCTGACGATCCCAGCTGAGTTGCCTGATTGGCAGAGGCTTTTCAAAGCATTAGAAAAAATGCTTTGAAAAGTTAAAAAAAAAAGTTGCCCACGCCCACCCAGTCACATTACCACCCCCCAAGCCACACCCACAGAACTGGTAGTAACAAATTTTACATTTCACCCCTGCCTGTTTTCCCCAAAATAAGACATCCCCTGATAATAAGCCCAATCAGGCTTTTGAGAGTATGGCAATAAGGCCAAGCGCTTATTTCAGGGTTCAAAAAAAATATAAGACAGGGCCTTATTTTCAGAGAAACACAGTAGAGGTCATCTAATGAAATTGAATCATGTAAGAATCAAGAGATAAAACTAACTTTTTTTTTTAACCCGATATGTAGTTAAACTTTGGAGTTAGCTACCACAAGATGTAGTGTTGATTCAAAGAAAGGTTGCCCTTATTCATGGAAGTCATGGAGACCAACGGCTATTAGCTTTGATGGCTGCTCTGAAGACCATCTGCTGGGAGATTAGAGGGCTTTGCTGTACAGTTGGTTGGCCACTGTGAGAAAAGGTTGCTAGACTAGATGGGCCAAGGGTCTGGTAGTGCTTATGTTTTTATGACCATTAGATAAAAATCTGAGTGGAAAAACCCTGCCAGTTTTTAGGAATATTGTTAAGATGTTAAATGAGGTGCAGCAGGGTTTTCATAAGCAAGAGATATTTACGTGATTAGAATTAAACACGATGAAATGTGTAAAGTGGCCTTGTTTAAGAGGAGGTACATGTAAGCATGCACATTTCAATTGAACTACAAATAGATGGTTATGTCTTGCTGGAAGCAATATATCTGGTCCCTGCTACGTCTTTACATCTGCAATTTGGTTTATTAATAGAAGAGAGGTTAACATATATGAATAAAAGAACAATCAGCATTTCCTTAGATATTCCCACTGGTTTGTAAGTATGCCAGACTAGACCTGATTGACCATTGTTAGAACATAACTTAGTGTCTTACATGTAGGAGAGGCCAGAAACATACCGGTCAGCTTTGAGTTTTCTGATCAGTTTCTTCATCTGGCAATCACCCCAGGGAACCCATTTGGAAGACTCTGAAAAGGCAGCAATTTTTAAATTGATTTTTTTTTTGTTGGGGGGGATGTGCTTTTTCTGATTAAAAACTGAAAATTGTATGTTTCCTCCCCTGTCTTCCAAATAAAGAAATACTGTAACCTGTAGAAGTTTGGTGCAAACTTCTTAAAAGATCTTGGGACAAGGAGGTGGAAGACCTCAGACCTGGCATCTGGCACAGGGATCACTATAGAAAGAGATCGATGAGCCTGATCACAAGAATACAGGATTGAATTACAAAATTTCATCTGCTTTTTGTTGTTGTTGCAATCCCAAATTTTGACCCTGACACAGTTATATGGCCTCTGTGTTTGCAAGAAAGGTAAAGGATAGAAAATCATAGAAGTGCTAGATTGCTTGTAAGTGTCCCTTGGAAGCAGTAATCTTCCCAAGAACAACAATCTTCTCTCTAGGAGCCCAATCTTCCTATGGAGGACCAGTCCTGGATAGACTGTCTCATGCTTTACCATGTGAATTCTGGGATATAGTTCAGAAATCTAAAATGTTCACAGTACAGGTAGTCCTTAGCATACAACCATTTGTTTAGTGACCGTTCAAAGTTACAGCAGCCCTGACAAAAGTGACTTATAACCACTCTTGCACCCATGACAGCATTCCTCACAGTCATGTGATCAAAATTCAGGTGCTCGGCAACCAAAATGTATTTATAGCAGTTGCAGCATCCCCTGGCCATTTGATCACCATTTGTAACCTTCCTAGCTGGCTTCTGACAAGCAAAAGCAAAAGCAATGGATGAAGCCAGATTCACTTAATGACTTAATGACTTAAATGATTGATTTAGCAACGGCAGTGATTTGCTTAACAACTATGGTGGAAAGATGGTAAAATGAGGGAAAACTTAACTGTACCAGATTGTAACGCAATGTCACCTCACTTAGCAATGAAAACTTGGCGCTGTCAAGTGTTGCTTGACCTCATCCTGTCTTTCCTGCACCAGCAGCCTAGTGGAGCCAAGAGGTGCTTAATTATGATTGTAAGCAGTAGTGGGTTTTAACCAGCTTTACTACCGGTTCTTTTCATGCATGCGCTTTGCGTGCCGCACCTATCAGCTGGCTAAAACAGAAGAAATAAAAGCTAGGAATAATGTGGGGGCAGGCGGGAGGGCCCAGCTCCCGGACAAAAAGAACCGGTTCGGTGATATCATATCGTCACCGCTACCGGCTCGGCCGACCAGGAGGAACCCACCACAGGTTGTAAGTCAAAGACTACCTACAAAATGTGTTGAGCTGGATTTTCCATATGCAGTTTTTAAATAACTAAATGGGAATATTACAAAATTCATTAAATCTAAAAGGCAACATGGTGTAGTTGTAAGACCAGGACAATTCAGCCAAGGAAATTCACTGTGTGACTTTAGACCACTCACGATCTCTAAGCTCAACCTGATTGCTAGGAAAAATTGAAGGAGGGTTTGTTTAAGCTCCTACAACAAAAGTGGAATATAAATTTAATCAATAAAGCATATCACATTACAATGGAAAATGTGTTCGGGTATATATTCATGAAGAAATGAATATTTTCAATCTATTCTCAACCCATAGATGAATGAAGATACAGAATAGCAGGCATTTTAATATGAAAGCAGTATTGTTAGTTTGTCCTCACAGATTCTGTGAGATGCAAGTGATTCTGGGCAGATTTAAAGCTCATTTTTAATTAATTCTGCTTTGGAAATAAGTTGAGCAGAAACTACTGGGACTTACTTAGAGGAAAATACGATTTCAGATGACGCCTTTCATTTATCCCTCTTGATAAAAATAGTAACACCGATTTAATTCATGAATGCTGCCAACAATACGAGGAAAATTTTAGGAAACCACATGAGATACTTACATCAGTGTCTTTTGTCTTCGTGTCTACCATTCTTTCTCTTTCTTCTCAATTTTTTTAAAAAAAACTTCTGACTTTTGAAAAGTTAAGTTTATGAAATCAGAGTTCTCTTAGGTTTGGCTCCTTCATAATTGGGAATCTTATTCAGATTTTATAACGTGGGTATTGACTTTCATGTGCTACTTTGGAATAACATTTGCTCTGCCATTCTTATTTCAAAAGAGACAATTTACTCAGTTAAAAGTCAGAATCTGCATTTAAATGAAATGCTTTCTGGACCACAATTGGAAAATATCATTTTTGTATGTAAAGATAATGCCAGCTTTGGACATTTTCAAATACTGAATTGAGTAACAAGTTGAATGCTTTGTATTTAAATGCAGATGAAAGAGAGAGAAAAAAAGAATATTAGCTTCATTTGACATGAAAACAATACTTTATTTAAGACAGAAATTAAAAAGTAATCTAGCATTTAATTTATGCATAGTTTCTTCCTTCATATAAAAATGTCATGCTTGTCAGTACTTACAATGTTTTCTGACATGGTGTGTTAGTGTACGGCTGAGCTTTTCATTCAACATACTTTTCCTTTAACAATCTTAATGGTCTCACAGTAAGGACAAATAAACCTGGGTTTTTCAATTTTCAAAATTTCAAGCTTTGGTTTAAACCCTCAGATAATTTATCACTTGTTGGGCGTATACAGTAGTGGCCAAAATTGTGGAAAACTTTTGGGAAAAGTGTATTTTTGAAGTTTGATGACTAATAACACCACTTTTTTGAGAAGTTTCAAGATAATCATATTCCACAGCTGGAATGGCCTGGGAATAGCCCAGACTTTAACCCAATTGAAAATCTATGGAGCCGACTAAAGAAACTTGCTAGTCAGAAGTGACCCAGCAATAAAACCAGTGGTGAAATCCAAATTTTTCTACTACCAGTTCTGTGGGCGTGGCTTGATGGGTGTGGTGTGGCTTCGTGGGCATGGCTTGGTAGGTGTAGCAGGGGAAGGATATTGCAAAATCTCCATTCTCACCACACTCTGGGGTTAGCCAGAGGTGATATTTGACAATTCTCCAAACTACTCAAAATTTCCACTACCGGTTCTCCAAACTGCTCAAAATTTCCACTACCAGTTCTCCAGAACCTGTCAGAACCTGCTGGATTTCACCCCTGAATAGAACCCAGTTAATAGAAGCAATCATTCAATCTTGGTTTCACCTTATAACAGCTGCAGAACTAAAAGATTTGGTTCACTCCATGGGAAGACATTGTAAGGTCGTAATTCATGCTAAAGCTTACCCAACTAAGTATTAACTGACGTGATAATTTTTGTATATCTCATTTTTTCTATGGTGATATTTTTTGTATATCTCATTTTTTCTATGTCTTTCACTTTTCTTCTTTATACTGTAACTGCTATTCTAATAGCAAATCCTTCATAAAAGTTATTGCATTACATTCGTGATTAAGTTATCTTTCCATTGATATATAATTTTGGGGTACTACTCCCAAAAAATTGGGGTTATTAGCTAGTTTTAGAAAATACACTTTCCCCAAAAGGTTTCGACAATTTTGGCCACTACTGTACAATATATGGCTAATTGTTCCAGAGATGTAGCTACAATTTTATTCCATCAAGTCAATGTCAACTCTTAGCAAATACATAGTTGATTTTTTCCCAGTGTTGGAAAAAAATATCTTTCTTGTTCAGTTCCAAGCTGGGAGAAAGACACTGGAAACATGGAGGCTGATTGGAAAGATGGTTTAATGATGAAGAGAACCACCAGCGTTTATGGTTCTGGTGAAACTGACAAAACAGCGTTGTCCTTTAATATTCTATTGGCTGTTGTCAGATTCCTATGGGGTCATCTAGGGGTTATGTAGGGGTCATCACTGGCTTTATAGGCAAAAGAGAAAATGCAAATCCTAGGTGGTTGTCTGAGCTAATTTGGTTGAAGTTTGGACTGCTCTGCAGGTGGTGTATTGAAGGGGCTTGTGTTCTGAAAGGGTGTTGGACAATTCCTATTGTGGCTTTCATCCTGGATTGGATTTTGAATGAAGGACTGCTTCCCATTCTACTATTCTACCTTAGTTTCAAAATATCCTGTCTTGAATGGATTATCAAATCTGCATTTCTAAAAGGTGGCCTCCTCAGTTTCTGCTTGGGGCCAGGGAGACTGGCGCTGGTTTCTGAATAGGCTGGCCCAATCTTTCTTAATGGGCACAGAATATCTGCTATTAAGAAAGACTGAGTCTGCTTCCTGCCTCTAAAAAAACATGTTTCTCCATTTCTCGCTTAGGGAAATATAATATTCTGCCTTTTTTTAATATTTCTCAAAATATTTCATTCTGTTAGGAATGGGAGTGGTTTCACAAGACAATATGGCCTCACTCTGGTTTTTTAGGTCTTCCAACAGTGCTCCTATAGCTATTGTAACTGCATCCAGCTTCTTGCCTTTTCTTCGGCCTTTTCCAGTACAGGTAGTCTTCAATTTGCAACGATAAGTGGGACCAGAATTTCCATTGCCAAACAAGACATTTGTGAAGTAAATTGCACCTGGTTTTATGACCTTTTTTTGCCATGGTTGTTAAGTAAATCACTGCAGTTTTTAAGGAAACCACTTGGTGTTAAATGAATTTGGCTTCCCTCATGCTTGTGACAAGCCAGCTGATCCCATTGCAAATGAATGCCATTTGCTAAGCACCCTAGTTATGCTCATATGACCATGGGGATGCTGATATGGTTATAAGTGCGAGGACTAGTCATTCACTTTTTCAGTGCCATTTTAACTTGGTCACTAAATGAATGGTTGTAACTCAAGGACTACCTGTATTAAAGACTTCTTGAGAGAACTAGATCATTGTCTAAGGCATTGCTTCTGAACCTCAACACACATGCTGGCTGGGGAATTCTGGGAGTTGAAGTCCATATATCTTAAAATTGCCAAGGTTGAGAAATGCTGGTCTAATTTGTCCAAATTAGAGAATGCAGGAATGGAATTAAATCCTAAGGAACAAAGTTGATTCATACTGCTAACTGCAATTGCCAGTATATTGAATCTAGTCTAGTGGGCAACTGGTTGCGTGGCCTGAACAATTTATGTGATATCAGCTTTTTATGTTTTGTGCCTACTAACAACCAGTCCACCAACTGTAGATTATAGAATTTTTTTAAAAAAACTGCATCCACATATCACTCATAATAGAAATTATGTCAAACCATTTTAGGTTTTGAAGAGTTTTGAAGTAGCTAGCTAACCAATGCTGTAAAAACAGGTTTTATGGTTAAGAACAAGAACAAGAACAGTACTGTTGATCTATGGTCTTTCTTAAATTCTAAAACCTTTTATATGAATTAAAAAATCATATGGTGTAAATAGAACTTGTAAAGCCATGCAGGATAATTTCCAAAAAAACATGGGATTTTCCTCAATACCTGTGAGTTATGCGTGGAAATCTATAAGTCACTGCTATCTCTACACACTCACTTTCATTTTACAAATTCTAGTTAAATTTTGTAGCTATAATATTTCTGTCAATTCTCTTAAAAAAAAAACAACTTTTGGATTATCAGGAACAAAGTGTTGGATTACATAACATGCTCTGCTTGATATAATATAATCCATTACCATAAACTTTAGTTTATCTACTTTACCATTTAAGTCCCCAGCATTCAGAAAGAACACCACAATTAATGTTATTGAAAAGTCAAAGTATCTTTTGGAATATTTATGTGGATTAGGAGTTAGGAGCAGCCTACATTCCCAGGGCAGGTGCATGTTTTTTTTTTTCTGACCCTTTGGTCCTATGGTGACCCTGATGACTGAAAATGGACATATATTTTCAGATGATTCAGGCATATCATTGGTAAGAAAGGGTTTTTTTTTAATTATTATTTTGAGAAATTCCAAGCTCCCTCAAATTTAGTCCGCCATAATTTAGTTCTACCACTTTGCAGCCTTCAAATGGTGATTTTGACTTCTAGAAGTTTGATCAACATCTTGAATGTGCAAACTGAAGAGAAGAAACAGGGATATGACAGAAAATAGTCTCTGTTTTCTGTCCATTACCACCATCATCTCCTTCGGGCACCACAGTGAAACAAATCTGCTAATCCATTTCAACCCCAAATGTCTGAAATTGATATGGGTCTGTCTACTATTCCATCATTTTGTCTGTAAAAGTTATATTAGATAGAAGTATATGCCTAACTAAGAAAATCAATAGCAAAATATGTCATAGTTAGGCCCATGAATGAACACCAACTGAAATAGACACCGGTTTAACAATTGATGCCTATCACTCTTCCTTCAAAAAGGCATTGTTATAATAACTGTAATAATTTAATAGCCATGATTGAGAGCCCATTATTAACTAGCTTGGACAGGCATCTAAAGGTTTCTGACAGGCACCTTGAATTTCTGAAAGAGAAAAATACCGTCAATGACATAGGATAGTGAGTGAGACAGTAATAAGTTAGATAATAAAGAGAATCAGTTCTTCTTTTTCTTAAAATAGTATATTTGCTATATTACACCTATCTTGAGTTCATGAGTCTTTTTATTTCCAGCACTAACGAGGTTTTCCTACTCACGAGATGAGAGAAGTTCACTGCATTTTTAACTTTCTCACCGGGAGATTTCTTTAGATGACAGGGTAGAAATATCTTGGTTTATGCATTATTTCTTTTGTATTTATGAGTTTATGGGTAATGATAATGCTTGTAACAGCATGAAAGCCAAGCCGAGACTCCGTGTGGATCATTTCAAATCACTTTTTAAACTTCTTTCTTTCATACCTTTCTGCATGCACGACGTATTCTAAAAAACTGCTTAATATTATACAGAGATTTCCCAATAGATATCCATTAATATTAATCTTGATGATATCATATGGTGCTTGTTCGAACATTGTTAGGCGGATAAAGCACTTTTGGCCTTAAGGACCTCTTAAATGAAAATAATTTATTCTCAGTCATTTTTTTCCAAGCAGATTCTTGCTGTTACTAATGTAGAAACCTGCTGCTAAATGTTTAGATTGCAAATATTAGCTGGTTGGTAGCTGAATACTTGCTATTGAGTTGGCATAAATTGAAATCATTAATTTTCAGAAGAGGGAAAAAAATGTCTTAGTGTTGGTTATCTATTGACTGGTGAAACTCTGATTTGTAGACCCTACTAAAGTTTTTTCTTTTTAAAAATAAATAAATAATTGCAATTAATGCAATCAAGGCTGATGGATAATAGAAAGGTTTTCTAAGCTTTTGTGCAAGCTGTTGGTAGCTAATGATTATTTCAGCATGTGTTATATTAAAGTTGCCTTCCATAATTGGCACTTCCAGGTAGGTTCATACCAATTTTTGGAACTTCTAGTTAGCATTGCTAGTTGGGAATTCTTGGAGTTGTTCCTTAATGGAAGCATGCCCAATTTGCAACATAGTGGGTGTTTTATCTGCATGTGATTTTCGTTCCTTTCTCCTTTTCTTTTCAGCAGAAGTTTAAGTATTTCTTGGTGGTGATAAATATACTGAAATGCATAATGGGAAGGATTAATCATATCTAACAATACTGGGGATCAGAGAGGAACAAATTAGGAAACTGCATGTTCACCCATCCTGCACTGTGTTCTAATGTTTTTTAGATAGGAAGACAGACAGAGTCAGTTTTTTAATTTGTTTATTGCATTGGAAATATTGATCCTTGATCTCATGGTAAATAAAAGAGAATGAGAGATCCATATTCCCATAGTATTAGAAGATGTTGAAGGATAGGAAATCATTTTCCAGCACTTAAAGTTTGGAAGCGTTGCTACTAGCACTTTGAATGGACAGAAATATGAATTTCCATCAACGTGGAAGGAGGAAAAATGTATCACATCAAAATAAAATCAGATCAGAAAAAGGACAAGGGAAATAGATGCTACTCAAGGAAATATCAAATGAAAGGTGGAGGGGTATGAAGCTGCATAACTGGCAAGGAAGGAATCTTAAAAACAATGTGCATTGACCTATCAGACTGTTATTAAATAGTCTTGTAACTTCCAAACTCTGCTTGAAAGATGAGCAAAAAAGGTGCTTATCAGGAAAATGATCCAACTGATCTTTTGCGTCAAGCCGGTTCATCAAGAGCTGGATGATATTCTGTTCCAGAATGCACCTTGCTTGGGGATTTGCCCTCAACTTGGAAGACTTGTTATTGCCTTGTCTTTCAAAGCAGTCTGCCATGATTCCAAATAGATTCCCCCCCCAACTGCCTGTCCAACTCCCACCCAGAATAGACTAGACCAGGGGTCAGCAACTTGCGGCTCTGGAGCCGCATGTGGTTCTTTCACTCCTCTGCTGCAGCTCCCTGTCACTCAAAATATGCATCACAACCGCCAATGTGCGACACCTGCTGGCAATCGATTTATTGAGCTTTTCAGCCCCCGGTAGGCCAACCATTGATAAATCCAAGAAAAGAAAAGTTTCAGAAGAAAACAGAACGTTTAATTCAACTACATATGCTAATTTTGTGACTGCTCAGGAAATAGTCAAGCAGCCACGGGAAGTTTTGTGGCTCCCGGTGTTTTCTTTTCTGTGGGAAACAGGTCCAAATGGCTCTTTGAGTGTTTAAGGTTGCAGACCCCTGGACTGGACTGGACTGGACTGGACTGGACTGGACTGGACTAGACTAGACTAGACTAGACTAGACTAGACTAGTCTAGACTAGACTAGACTAGACTAGACTAGACTAGACTAGACTAGAACAGAACAACAGAGTAGGAGGTCTTTTAGTCCAAATAGGCTGTGAATACCAGATGTTTGTTCTCTGTCTCAGCCAAAGCTAAAAAGACCATGGATGGCAGTGAGAGGTGACCAGATGGAGAGATAGCATTCTCACTGCCGATCAACCACATCATTCCTGAGGCATTTGAGATTGTCCATATGGGAAGCACCATTTCCAAACTCAAAGAATTAAATATAGCCCAACCCTGCCTTAGCAGTGGACTGGGGATGAGATGGAGGTAACATTATGAAGACATGTCTCTCAAAAGGTAAGGTTGGTAATCTTCATGCTGCAACAAGTTGGATGTGACTTTCTTTTGGGGGAGTTGGGACAATTGTAAGATTTGTTTTTTTGGCCAGTGAAGAATTTTGAAACTGAACAGATCTGAGTGTTTTGCAGATGATAGGGACAAACTCAGAAACCAATACTGTTGGCATTTCTTGTTGATTTTGCAGTATAAAGTATTTGCCCTGGTAGGTTTCAGAACAGCAATTTATTAGAATCTGATGTTTCAGACTGATGAACTGATAAAGCAAAAGGACTATGAGAGAGTCAGAGAAAATGACTAGAAGGAAGGCAGCTTTGTTTGGATTGGAAGAAAGCTTTGACGGGATCCATAATCTTCTCAAAAGCTGCTTTTTTTAAAATAAAAATGATTTGTTCTCTTTTACCATTTTGCACTATTAAGAAATGAGTTTTTGTAGATAACTCTTCACTATTCCATCTGCTACATATAAGTCATTCCTGGTAGAATGTTTCATTAAAGTGGAACGTAATTATTTTACTAGAATGAAATAGTGGTCAGAAAATACAGCTCACTGTCCTCTAGGATAGTGTGTTGTTGTTTTATTGTGTGCCTCTGAGAACATATATGCACTGAAGGAAATAATAAAAAATATTGTTAGATAAATGCATAGACTAGATAAATAAAATGAAATGAAGCATGGTATGCATTTATTGCATTCATGGTGCACCTTGTATTCTGGCTCCTGTTGCTTATTAAAAAGATTATACAAATTTTTATAAGAAATCTCACTGTGGCTCTTCCAAGCCTTTGGCAGCGTAAGGCACAAAATTCAGTGTACATTTTTGATTCATTCTTAAAATCACTTCTCATCTTTATAAGCTAGCCTCATTTTATTTGTAATTATTTATTTAAATAGCAAATCAATGTTCATGCTGAAATTTCTCCTTTGGGATTGACCTATATTATTCTCATGGAACCTTGATTTCCTTAAAATCAAACAGACAAATTCTGCTACTCTCTAACTAGGTTTTGGGAAGATGGAAAAAACTGTAGGAAGGTAGTTTGTTGTTCCTCCACAGCAAGTGGGTGCACCTAACTAACCTTGGCTAATCCTGGAAAATCTAAGTACTGATTAGGACAAGGAGGGGAGGCCACTAGTTTTAATACCAAGGCTGGAGGCTGGATCGAGAAATTCATAAAGAAACCTAGAAGAATATAGAAGTGCGGTCCTCAACCTTTCCATCTTGGCAGCCTGGCCCAGCAGTGTGTGTGTGTGTGTGTGTGTGTGTGTGTGTGTGTGTGTGAATAGCAGATGCACACACAACTCCATTGGAATGAGCAGTGGGTGCATGCACTTTTTACTCGCACTAATGGAGTGTAACAGTATGCTTGAGGTTTAGGCTCAGTTTAGAATGGTATTTGAAGCAACATTCATGCCTACTCTATGCATTTTCATTATTTTTGTGGCTGAAGGGGGGGGGGAAGTGTGTAGTAAAATGTCCAAGTTGAATTTTACTTCTTAATGAGTCCCCAAAATTATATAAGTTATTTAATGGTACCATTAAACAGTGGCTTCATGGGATAACAATGCAGCTATTAATACTCTAGTGTAAGCTTTGTCATTTGTGCTAGACCCAGAAAAACATAACTCTTTCATTATGAAATCAGTTCCATTTTCAGCAATGAATTATACACAATAAAACTTGGATGTAATGATATAATGTTTGCTTTAGTTTTGAGAATTAGTGTTAACTATCTGCAGAGGAATTAGAGCCTGTCCTTATGTTACATACGTAAAAATCTGTTTAATAAGAGCTGGTAGGATGCATAACTATTTATTAATATTAGAATGTTAATAAGCACTTTAAGGTTATTAAACTTAATTTTCTCTTGTTTCTTTTCTGATTTTGTTTTTCTTTCTTGTTTATTAAGACAATAGGACTTACGAATGTGAGATCTAAGTCATTTCAAAGACGGTTGTACTTCAAATAAACTGTGTAGGATCATGGAAGGATTTAATTTAGTCCGACAAGGAATAAAAACAGTAATAGTATATCCCAAGCCATTGATGACTATGAATGCATTTTTCTTCTTCTTTTTTTATTAATTTCAGGGTTTAATTTTTTTCCCATTTTTTTAAAAAACCCAAGATTTTAATTCTATACATGCTATTTCTATTACACTGCCATTAATTTGAAAATTTGAATGTGAGCCGGACTTAACTTTTTCATCAAAACAAGTTATTTACATTAAGATTTTTCAAAAATAATATCCTTAAATAGGCTTGGGTTTTTCAAAACCGGTATGTTTTAAGGAGAGTTGAGTTTTTTTAAAAAAACAATATGTTTAAGTAGAGTTGAGTTTTCATGGCCATCCAATCAAGCCTTTTTAATGAAAGAATGAATTGGTCTTTTTCATTATTATTGAATGATGCTTATTGATGGTTACATTGCTATAATGTATCCTCCTATTACAATCCAATGATGTCATTGATCATTCCTGTGTCTGATTTATACCATACCTTTCTATTTAACTGCATGTTGAAGGCAATCAAAACACAAGGGATGTTTGCAGGGATGAAATGCTCCCGGTTTGGACTGGATCGCCCGATCCGGTAGCAATGGTGGCAGGTGGTTCGGAGAACTGGTAGCAAAAATCCCTGCCCCACCCCCCATGCCCAGCTGAGCTGCGTGATCATAGGAGGCTGGTTTTTTTACTTTTAAAAGCATTTTTTCTACAACTTCTTCGGCCGAAAAAATGCTTTTAAAAGTAAAAAAAAAAGCCTCTGATGATTGTGCAGCTCAGCTGGGATCATCAGAGGCTTTTCAAAGCATATTTTTCTGCAACCCCTTCGGCCGAAGAGGTTGTAGGAAAAAAAAGGCCTTTAAAACCTCCGGTGATTCCAGCTGATTTGCCTGATCGTCAGAAAAGCATTTTTTCCTGCAACCTCTTCAGCCAAAGAGGTTGTAGGAAAAAAATGGTTCATATTTATAACTGCTGCAGATATTTATATTTATATTTATATTTATATTTATATTTATATTATTTATATTTATAACTGCTGCAGTATCCTAGGGTCATATGATTACATTTTGCAACCTTTGGACAAGTAAAGTCTATCAGGAAGCCAAATTAATTTAATCATCATGTTGTTCCTAGCTTAACAATTGCAGTGATTCACTTAACAACTGTGGCAAGAAATGTCGTAAAATGGGGCAAAAAGGAGCCTGAGTGGCATAGGAGGCTAATGCCTCCTAAGGCAGCATTTAGCATCCAGCTGCCTGCAATTACTGCGAATTCAATTCTCACCAGGCTCAAGGTCAACTCAGCCTTCCATCCTTTCTAAGGTAGGTAAATTGAGGACCCAGTTTGTGGGGGCAATAAGATGACTTTGTATAAATATACAAAAGTATGAAGGCTATTGCTTAACACATTGTAAGCTGCCCTGAGTCTCCGGAGAAGGGCGGCATGTAAATCAAATTTAAAAAAAAAAATCACTTGGCAACTTTCTCGCTTAGCAACAAAAAATTTTGGACTCAGTTGTGGCCTAAGTAGAGGACTACCTATATTATAATTTAGATTATGCTCTTTGTGGAACCCCAAGAAAATCAAATTTAGTTTAAAAATTTACAGTGAAGTGCTACATATGGTCCTCCAAGGTATAATTGTGGATTTGAAGTGTTGCACAGATCTAGTATAACAGTCTTTCCCACAAACAACTAACTCGGAGTTTCTCAACCATGACAACTTTAATACCTTTGGACATGCCATCTGGGGCATTCTGAACTCCAAAATTTGTAATGTTGTGAAGTAGTAGAAACCCTGAATTAAGCTATGGATCTTAGTCTTATTGATTTAGTGCAGTGGTTCCCAAACTTTTTCAGTCCACCGCCCCTTTGGTGCAACAAACTTATCCTCAGTGCCCCCCATCCCCACTCCACAACAGTGTCAAAAAGATTGTAAAAGCATCTCACACAGTTGCCTTTTGATAGCCAACAAACTTCTGTATGAAGCAGCAAATGATCAAAATCTTCATCATTCTCAACACAGAGCTCTTGGAATAGTCGATCATTGAGAGCATGTACTTTAATTTTATTCACTGCAGTAATGATGGTGCTGGTATAAATCCATACTTCAGATATTCCACACTATACTGTCTACAATTCTTCTTTGATTTTTCTGCTTCTGCCATTTCTGCTGTGAAAATCTGAATACTTACAATATGTGTGTGTTTACATCTGATTTGAAAAGAGTTACAGTTGGAGGATGGGTGGGTAGTAGAAACCTGCTTTTTTAATTTAAAAAAATAGGGAAAGTTTGCCGAACCAGGCAAAACAGAGCAGCACACACAAGGCTTAGCGTGGCTGCCAGCGTATGGTACATGCAGGCACAAGAGGTGATGGGGCAAGTCAGGCCGGAACCGGAAATGCTCAGCTGACTGGCGGCTGACAGAGCCCCAGGCAGAATTGTGCCCTGCAAGGGGCCCACCTACAGCACTCCTCTGCCACCCCCCCTTGCCTCTTAGCACCCCCCTGCTGCTCCCCTTGCCTCTTAGCGCCCCCCTGCTGCTCCCCTTGCCTCTTAGCGCCCCCCTAAGTCATCCCACCGCTCTGGAACCACTGATTTAGTGTGTCAACTAACAAGACTTGTATATTATATCTTCAGAATATGACTATCAAAAAAACACCCATTATTCTGAGATGCATATATTTTTTTAGCCTGCTGAATATAAGTTTAGATCATCCTACCTACATGTTTTGCATAATGTGTACCATCTGTCTTTTTAATACAATTCCTTTCTGAAGAAGAATTTTATCAGAAAATGTTTCCCAACTCCTCTGAAATCAAAATGTTTGAAGGGGTGTCGAAAATGCAGAAGGTGCTATTAACACTTGGGTCTTTTTTTTTCTTCATACCATGATCTCATAAAAGGCATCTTCTTCAACAACTATTATAGGCTGCAGATGTTAAAATATGGAAATGCGAAGTGCATTTATAGAAAAGCCCACAAACTTTCACCTGGCATTCTTTATACATTTCTTCTGTATTGTGCATGAAATTATACAACACGGGGCTTATTTTCACAGCCTTTGTTGACATGTGTGACATTCATATCTCTAATGGCTAATTTGTTAATGCAATATATAAAAATAACTTGTCAATGGAAATGTAGCCTTTGCATTCCATGGCAGAACAGATTGCAATTTAAATGAAATTAAACATTTTGAGCTACATATAAAATAGCATGCATCACTGTTTAGAAAACTGCAATTTAAAGATTAATATTGCTGAACATTTGATGCTATCTTCAAATACTGATAGCAAGATTAGTAAGCATTCTGTATATTTTTGCTCCATGCTTTTCTTCCATCAAATATCTCTCATATTTGGAGAAAACATTCTACAATTTATGTCTATTTGCATTATCATATGCTTTCTCTAAATCAAAAAAGTAGAATAAACATTTCTTCTCCAGCGCGTACCTTTTGCAATAACTTTCTGAAGATTAAAAATCAGGTCTGGTAGCCTCTCGGTGTACATAAAACCACATTGTACTTGCCAAATTTTGTTCACTATCATCAGAGTTTCCCAAGAACATTTTATAATTGAATCCCCCCTATAATTTTTGGCATTGCTATTATTATATTTCCCTTTGCTACCCTTCTTTCACTAATCAGGCATCAGTGCAAGTTTCACACCCAAATCAATCCATTGTTGTTATTGTTATTATTATTAAAACTTGATGGCACCTGATTCCCAAGAATTTGTGATGGCTCACAACAATTTTTTTAAAAAATTTGATTTATATGCCGCTCTTCTCCGGAGACTCAGGGCGGCTTACAATGCGTTAAGCAATAGCCTTCATCCTTTTGTATATTTTATACAAAGTTAGCTTATTGCCCCCACAAACTGGGTCCTCATTTCACCTACCTTAGAAAGGATGGAAGGCTGAGTCAACCTTGAGCCTTGGAGAGATTCGAACCAGCAGAAATTGCAGGCAGCTGTGTTAATAACAGGGTGCGTATACCACTTTACTATCAAGGCTCTTGATTAAAGCAAGAAATTACAATGGAACTGAAAAATGACAAGAATGACCGACTACATGGTCTAGCCTGGGGTCAAAAGATAATACAATATAATACAATCCTCATGTTGATGATAATGACTCCCCAGCCAGTAAATAACTTCATGTAATAATTGAAAAGGAAGAGAGCAAACTAATTCCATATTTTAACATTTATGCAGTTGCACTTTTAACACATGCATTGCTTACCATCTTTAAACGTTCTCACTGCATTTATTATTTCTTTTTCGCATTTTCTAAAAGAAATGCTGACATTTGTAGCATTTGTTTGAATTTCAGTATATTGCCGTCTTTCCCATATCAATCCCTAAAGAATTCAGATCAATACTCAGAGCAATCATAGTTTAGATCTATATTCATGTTTTTGCCATGTTTATGTATGAATACACTTATTCTTACAGTGCTAGAAATAGCTTTTCCAGGCATTTATCCCAAACAGGCCGAACGTAGAACCAAGAGCTTCATGAAGCGTGATGAACATGTACAAACAGCAGATTCTCCTCAGCCCTTTCTCTCCAGGGATATACCTGGTTATTCTAACAACTGCAAGCAGAGCTGGGATGGGGAGGAGATGGACCCAGCTGTTGCCATGCTTGACTTGAAAAGACGATGGCAGTGACACATCACGGGGATCTCCACCGAAGTAGAAGGGAGTCCAGATGATTTAAAAGGATTGTTTTCAAACAATCTAAAAAAAGAGAAAAGGACTAGGGTGACATGATAGCAGTCTTCCAATATTTGAGGGACTGTCACAGAGAAGAAGGGGTCGTCCTGTTCTCCAAACCACCTGAAGACAGGACAAGAAGTAATGGATGGAAGCTTATCAAAGAGAATTAATGAAAACAATTAATCAATGGAATGGTTCATCTCTAGAAGTTGTGGATGCACCATCACTAGAGAGTTTTAAGAAGAGATTGGACAGCAATTTGTCTAGTATGGTACAGTATAGGGTCTCCTGTTTGATCAGGGAGTTGGACTAGAAGATCTCCAAGCTCTCTTCCAACTCTGTTATTCTGTATTCTGTAAAAAAAAAAAAAAGTGGGGGGGGGAGATATCTCTTTCAGACCATTGTTAGGTAAGAAGCAAGCAAGGAATTTCTTACTAGTTACTTAATTTATTCTTTGCTGTGTTGGTTAAATTTAATATTATTCTCTGTTCAAGATAATATATTCTTTTTTTCCCCTTTCCCTTATTATATTATCTACATTTTCTATTTTGTTTGGTTTTATTGTACACTGCCCAGAGTCATGTTGGAGTTGGGTAGTGTGTAGATTGAATACATTAAACTAAATTAATTAAATTACATTCTGTGTATTTCCAGGCTTTCTATTTTTTCAGGCTGATCAGGAAGAAATATTGCTTTTGGATTAATTCTTGTGCTTGTAAAATAATTTGAATGGCACTCTCAGTTCAGCACTATCTTTGTGGTCTAAGTGGAGTATTATATTCTATTTTACAACTTACATTTGTAGTTTTAATCAAGTTTCCATTGTTGATTCCCCATGAGAAATGACAACACAGAGAAGTTATCTCTGGGAACTTTTTTTTTTCTTAAACCAGAGCATTTGCATATTTATATATAACATTAAAGAAGACTTTTATGTATTATTTTTTTAAAAAAATACACAATGCAGTATTGGATTGTGTGTGGCTGTGGTTAGCCAGATATTCCATTAGTTCTTGTTGTTTATATTTTTTATTTTATATTCGTAATTATTGTATTCCATTTTTATTATGTTGGTTTTATTGTACACCACCCAAAGATTTGGAGCAAGATTTGGGGTGATGTGGTGCAGGGAGAAAATTTGGAGTTATATGGTACATATATTGAACATAGTAGCTGGATACCCGTGCTTCGCTATGAAATTATGTGATGGGGCTTGATAAATTGACACTTATAGCTTGACAATTAATGAGTAGTTATGATTGGCCTCTCCTCTCCCCTTCTCTCCCTCAGCCTTGCCCCATAGAACCCTATCCTATTCTATCCCCTTCTCTCCCTCAGGCTTGCCGCACACAGGCCTCCCCTATCCGATCCTCCTTCTCTCCCTCAGCCTTGCCCCACAGAAGCCTCCCCTATCCTATCCCCTGGTTGCTGCTGTGAAAGTAAAACTGAAAGTGAAACTCCTTTCCTCTGCTTGCGTTTTGCATTTCGAACAGATTTCTTTTCAGGTGGGGAGGGGGAATAGAACTCTTTAGCATCAGAGCGTGTTAATAATAATATAGGAAATATTAATGCTCTGATGGTCATTTCAAAAAATCCTTTCTTAGTGAGCACCTAGAAGGCAAGAGGAATATACATGGCAAATTTCAAGTTTGTAGGTTTTATGGTTCTGAAGATTTTGTGATTACAGTGTGAGTGCTTTTCACTTATATAGAGAGATATTTAAAATTAAGTTCATACCTTATGACATACAATTTGATCCTTTCATTCATAATTAAATCCATACTTTTACTTCCCTGTATTCAACAGTTCTACTCCACAATATCAGACTACCTTCATTCAAAGCTATTGCATTCTCTTTTTATCTCTTAATTTCACATATATTCAACATTATCTCCCTCCCTCCCTCCCTTTCCTCTTTCTCCATAGCTCTCCCTACTGTTTGTCACTTATCAAGTTGCAATTTTCCAATATGCCATAGTCATCATTAGATAGGTCTATAAATATTAACATTTGTTGCCCACCATATTGTGCTCAACTGCAGCTTTCACACTTTGTGGTAAAATAAATAAGTTATAATTTATTGTAGGTTATGAGCTGTAGTTGCATTAGTACCACATGTAACATTCCCTGAAGTACCCTTCAGTTTGGACACATTTTGACCAGTGTGCCTGAAAAGCAACAAAACCTCTATGCAAACTGAGCTGGTGGCTCAGCAGACTGATAGTATTGTGATTGCTGTCTGCAATTACTGTAAATTCGAATCTCACAGGATCAAAGTTGACTCAGCCTTCCATCCTTTCTAAGGTAAGTAAATTGAGGACCCAGTTTGTGGGGGCAATAAGCTGACTTTATATACATATACAAAAGTATGAAGGCTATTGCTTAACGCATTGTAAGCCGCCCTGAGTCTCCGGAGAAGGGCGGCATATAAATCAAATTAAAAAAAAAAAAAAAACCTTGACTCTCAAACTTTCAAGTCAATACACCTTTATTCACAATCACCTAGGACAGGAGTGTCAAACTGATGGCCCCCGGGCTGGATGCGTCACATGCAGGCCATGCCTACCCCAGCTCTGTGAAGGGGAAAATTGTCATGATATGTCATGTAACGGCAACATGACACCGTGAGTTTGACATTTGTGATCTAGGAGTTATATGCTTTGAAATGCCATATACCATATTTTTCGGAGTATAAGATGCACCAGAGTATAAGATGCACTGGAGTATAAGACGCACCTTAGTTTTTGGGGAGGAAAATAAGAAAAAAGCTGATTGGCAGGTGGATTGGCTTCCTGGAATAGCCCCAATCAGCGTTTCCCAGAGATGAATTTTAGCAACAGGTTCCTTGGTTGTGAGCTCTGTGCCTTGCTTTTTTTTTTTTTTTTTGCTTTTTTTTCTGCCTCTGAAACTTCAGAAACTCTGTTTCAGAAAAAAAACTTTTTCCTGCCTCTGACAGCCTCCAAGATAGAGCTTCAGAAAAGCTGAAACTCTTTTGGGGCCTTCTTTTCTGAAGCTTCGTTTCTGATGCTTTTTTCAGCCTCTGAAACCTCTGTTTGAGAAGCTGGGCGGGGCTACATTCGGAGTATAAGACATACCCAGATTTTCACCAGGGGTGTGTTCTAAAATTTTTTACTACTGGTTCTGTGGGTGTGGCTTATTTTGTGGGCATGGCTTGGTGGTGGGGATTTAATGTGACTGGGTGGGCATGGCCAACTTTTTTTTTTTTACTTTTAAAAGCATTTTTTCTACAACCTTAAGAGGTTGCAGGAAAAAAATGCTTTTAGAAGCCTCTGACGATCAGACAACTCAGCTGGGATCGCCAGAGTTTTTTAAAGGCATTTTTTTTCCTACAACCTCTTCGGCCAAAGAGCGCCAGAGGCTTTTAAAGGCATTTTTTTCCTACAACCTCTTGTAGAAAACATGCTTTTAAAAGCCTCTGACAATCCCAGCTGAGCCGCATGATCATCAGAGGCTATTTTTTTTTTACTTTTAAAAGCATTTTTTCGGCTGAAGAGGTTGTAGGAAAAATGCTTTTAAAAGTTAAAAAAAAGCCTCTGATGAGGTGGGTGGGGTAAGCGAGCGGCGACTGGGCCTGGGACCAGTTTGGGGGCATGGGCAGCCAATGTTATTACTGGTTCTCAAACTATTACAAATTTTTATTACCGGTTCTTATGAACTGGTGCGAACCGGGAGCAACCCATCACTGATTTTCACCCTCTTTTTTGGGGGGAAAAGGTGTGTCTTATACTCCAAAAAATACGGTACTAGGTAAACTTGGAAATGCTCTAATATAGCGATCTGTGACCTTTCTGGCACCAGGGGCCTGTATCATGGAAAACATTTTTTCCACAGACTGGTGGGGTAGATGGTTTTGTGTGCAATCTAGATCCTGCACATACATAGATGAAGCTTCACTCACTCACCTACAACTTGTGTGGCCTGGTTCCTAATGGGCCACAGACCGGTACTAGTCTGTGGCTCAGAGTTGGGGACCTGCACTCTATTAGTTTATAAAAGTTAGTCATCAAACATATTTGTTCTTCACTGAGTACTTTACTAGGTAAATGAAGATGGGTAACTTCAAACTCCAATACTCCCATTTTATCTGTAGAGGTTAGATTAAAAAAATTGACTATGTGAAGCTTTTATAAAAATTCACTGCATAGCAAAGCAATGAATAAGATTTTAAGAAAATAAAAGTAGTGTTATCACATATTACCAAACAGTAAAATATTCCAACCAAATGCTGTTGTAAAGAAAGTTAATTATTATATAAATTTGTCTTATGGAAATGTTCTAAGAGTAACCTCCAATTATTAAAGCAATTAAAATAAAGTGCCTACTCTCATAAAATAGCAAAAGGATGAATCACTGTGGCTGTTGAATTATTTTCATTCATTCTTTCTGCCTGTCATTTTACTAGCAATAATATTTTAGAGAAAGAACATCATAAAAATGGATGTTGAAATTTTATTAGAAAAGGGCGCTTTCTGGCATTCTCGGCAGCTGTGAAAAAAAAGTATATTGTTAAAGCCATGGAATTAGCCAAGTGCAGCAAAACTCAGATCACTGGCATCATTTATTCTTTGGCACTGCATAACAATTTAATATATTGGGGTTCTATTACAAGCCAAACTGAACAATCCAGAAAGAAATTGGTACATAATGAAGGAAAGCAATATCTTTTTTTTTTTTTTTTTTTGCAATTTTCTTTGAAAAGGAGGGAAGGATATACAAGTGTGTTCTCCTATTCATATGCTGAAAATAAAGCATTCCGATTGTTCCATGTATTTTGTGGAGATGAAATTTTAAATACTGCTCTATCGATGAATGTATGGAACAGGATTCTAGGTACTAGCTATGATTCTAAAAGGTTCTTCAGGCACTATGGAATATCTTCTGCGTAGGTTCTCTTCATCCTACCTGCTCCCTCTATGAAACAAGAAGTTCTCCTACTGAACCTGTACTAGAAATTAAGAAGCAACATTGTGAAACAGAGTGACTTTAGGCCATGTTTTAGAAATCCTTTAGCTGAAAGTTTGCCAGTCCTTTAACAAGTAGAAAAGTATTGAATGAGTATTCAGTCTGGTATCAAGAGAAGCAATTAGCAGAAATGACAGTAGGGATTTCTGTCTAAGTTGCCATCAACCATTGACCTGTTAGAACAGGGGTGTCAAACTCAATTTCATTGAAGGCCGCATCAGGGTTGTGTTTGACCTTGGGGGGGCAGGGGGCATGGCCAGCTCAATGTCACTCTTGTCAGGGGTGCCTGTGGTGGCCCGAATGCTCTGCCAGAGAAAATGGGCTCCTGAGCTCCATTTTTGCCTGTGATGGCCTCCTGCAACCCTCTGCCAGCAAAAATGGAGCTCAGGAGGGCTGTGGGCGGTCCTCCTGAGCTCTGTTTTTGACTCCGATGGCATCCTGCAACCCTCTGGAAGAAAAATTGGAGCTCGGGAAAGCTGTCTGCAGCCCTCCCGAGCTCTGTTTTCAGCTACGACAGCCTCCTGCAATCCTTTGCTCCATTTTCACTGGGAGAGACCCTGTGGGCTGGTCCTTTGCTGTTTCCAGGGCCTCTCCATGGGCCAAATCTAAGCACCCCATGGGCCAGATCCGGCCCCCAGGCCTTGAGTTTGACACCCCTGCAGAAGTTAGATTACAGAGCTGAGATGGCACAATGGTTAGAGTGAAGTACTGCAGGCTACTTCAGCTGACTTTAGTTGCAGTTCAGCAGTTGAAATCTCACCAGCTCAAGGTTGACTCAGCCTTCCATCCTTCCGAGGTGGGTAAAATAAGGACCCAGATTGTTGGGGGCAATATGCTGACTCTGTAAACCGCTTAGAGAAGGCTGTAAAAGCACTATGAAGCAGTATATAAGTCTAAGTGCTATTGCTATAAAGGTACACAGATCAACTGTTGATAATGTTTCCCAATATGGTGAAATATACTGTATTTCAACGTAAATCATAGTAATCATTTCTAAATATATCTATCAGCAGTATGGCAATTATTTCTTAATTTGCATCTAGACCTACCAATTAATTTATGTTCTTTTTATATGTTGGCAAAAGTTATTAATCTTGCATCACCAAAGTAATGAATTACAGATGTGGGGAATGTGAAATGCATGGCATATAAATGAAAACCTATTAAGCCATATTAAAGGTATGCATTCTCTTTTGAAACTAAATGTTTGTTTGTTTGCATATTTCCTTCTGTATTTAACTTCTATTTAGGGTAAAAAAGAGGCTTTGGACTAATGAACAGGAGAAATTTTAGCAGTTTAGAATAAAGAGGGATGAGTTTATTAAAAGAAAAAAAAATGGACAAAAACCTGGAACAATTTTCAAATTATGATGCAACAAAGATAAGATGTCTTTTTATAGACATCTATGTTTGCCCAAGTAAAAATGACTGTTATGAGGAAAAAATTCCATTTACCTTTATATCATATATTTAAGAAATAACTGTTTTGATGGTAATTTTGCATCTCTGTATTTTTTTTTTTAAATGTCTATAATGAGCCTGGTCTATGAAAAGTTAAAGTTCACCATAATGGTTTATCCTAACATTTTAGGTAAGTAAAGTTGTAATAAATTTAATCATTTATAGAGTGAAGAAGGAGGCATTTAACCTTTCTCAAACATTGAAGTAGTTGTTATTTTTTTAAACGGTGAAGGTTACATTTACTCGATAAATTACATAATCTAAATGATATAATTATATCATTGATTAGTTAAAAGTAGAACAGAGATGACATTTGCAATCATTCAGTATTTGCCAGCCTTTCCGCTAATGTTTCACAAGGTGAAATTTTTATTTTGAAATTTAATTTCTTAGGTATGATACATAAGGATTGCATTGTATAAGTAATAATTCATATTATGTGAATGTGCTCATATTGCTGAGCACATTGTAAGCCGCCCTGAGTCTTCGGAGAAGGGCGGCATATAAATCAAATAAAAAATATATATATAAAAAACCATCACATCCAATCACAACAGGGGTGGGTTCTACTTAACTTTATTACCTGTTTGCAACAGGATCATGCGCATCCCGAGCTTCTGCACATGCGCTTCTGCCCAGACATCTGGGGCGGTGGGCGGAGCCTCCCACCGGTTTTACTACCAGTTCTTGTGAACTGGTCCGAATCGGAGGCAACCCACCACTGAATCACAGCATTTAAAAAGAAATAATTGGAGAATCCTAAGGGGAGGAAAGGGTGCATTTGAAATCCACACGCCACAATATGCAAGGGGGAAAAATGTTAGCATGCATGAGGAGCTTCATTTGAAATAGGTTGTGACACAGCAGGGGAATAACTTGTATAAATTGTTTAAAATAAATACGAGCAATTTATTTTCTAATAGACTAATATACCTATGGGGAAATCTCCTGCTTGGTGCTGTAGGAAAGTAGACTGAAATGCCTTTGAATGAAAAATAGCTGGGTTTCTGATCAAGAGGATTTTGCAGAGAAGAAATGCTGAAGAAGTTTTTAAGGGGGCAGTCTTATTTTACAGGCTGAGGAATGTATAAATCTGTTGCAGTGGGAAAGAGTGCCAAGAAGAGAAATAATGGGGAAAAACAAGCTTCTACTATTTTCTCATGCGGTGCTTTCTCATCCAAACTGGAGGATCTTGCATTGAAATTACCTTCTTGAGAGTCAGAGAGAATGTCTGTCTGTCCGTCCATCAATCCATCCCCTAAGGAACGAAATTAGCTTTCAGTGATTCATCAGCTTAAACCTTCTGGACAAGATGTCCCAAAAGTGCTTTTTTCAAGAGGCAACTGGACTTTCTGGTTTTTCTTTGAAGACATTTCGCTTCTGATCCAAGGAGCTTCTTCAACTCTGAAACGTCTTCAAAGAAAAACCAGAAAGTCCAGTTGCCTCTTGAAAAAGCACCTTTGGGATAACCATGACCTGGATGACTGAGAATCTCCATAGACATTTCTGGACAGGAGTTACTTAGTGGTAAGGCATTATAATCTCACCTTTTATACTGGCCAGAAGCTATAGTTCATGTGAAGTGACAACAAGGTTCTAGATCCTCAACATTGCACTCTTACACGCAACCCATAGACATTTTTTAAAAAAAGTTCTGCTCAATCTTTTATTAAAAATAATGCCCTAAAAGATTGTTTGTCATCACGGAGTTTGGTACACAAAATTTCTAAGAATGCTTTATTTGTGTGCATGCACCACCTACATGGACATATTTATTTATTTTATTTATTTATTGTATTTGTATACCGCCCTACTCCCGAAGGACTCAGGACGGTGAATAGCCAAAATAAAATACAGAGACATACAAAAGTTAAAAACTATTAAAAACAGATTAAATAATTTAGGCTCAAAAAACAAATTAAAAACATCCAATTTATCTAAAAAACATTTAAAACCCAATTTAAAAGCCAATTTAAAAGGGAGAGTTAGGCCAGACCAGCCTGTTGGAATAAAAACCATTTTAGGGCGTGGCGGAAGATGCGTAAGTCTTGGATCCTCCGTATCTCCGGAGGGAGCTCGTTCCAGATGGCAGGTGCCCCCACAGAGAAGGCTCTCCCCCTGGGGGCCGCCAGTCAACATTGTTTGGCCAACGGCACCCTGAGGAGCCCCTCTCTATGGGAGCGAACTGGTCGGTGAGAGGCTACTGGTGGCAGAAGGTGGTCTCGTAAGTACCCTGGTCCTGAGCCATGGAGCGCTCTAAAGGTGGTGACCAAAACCTTGAAGCGCACCCGGAAGACCACTGGGAGCTAGTGCAGCTCAAGCAGGAGGGGGGTCACATGGGAGCGCCACATCGCTCCCGTCACCACCCGCGCGGCCGCATTCTGGACCAATTGGAGCCTCCAGGTGCTCCTCAAGGGGAGCCCCATGTAGAGAGCATTGCAATAATCCAGGCGTGAGGTGACAAGGGCGTGAGTGACCGTGCGTAACGAGTCCCGATCCAGAAAGGGACACAATTGGCGAATCAGGCGAACCTGATAAAAAGTCCTCCTGGCCACGGCCGCCATATGCTCTTCTAAAGACAGCCGCGAGTCCAGGAGGACGCCCAAGTTGCGAACCCCATCTGTGGGGGCCAACGACTCGCCCCCAATAGTCAGAGATGGCGCCTACTGACTATATCGGGACGTCGGAAACCACAGCCACTCGGTCTTGGATGGGTTGAGCCTGAGTCTGTTCCTCCCCATCCAGATCCGTACGGCCTCCAGGCACCAGGACATCACCTCGAGGGCATCATTGGGGTGGTCTGAGTGGAGATGCACATGGCAGCTCCCTAGGTGGCTCAGTGGCTAAGACGCTGAGTTTGTCGATCAGAAAGGTTGGCGGTTCAAATCCCTAGTATAGGTCTCCTGTGTGAGTGGGGTTGGACTAGATAACCTCCAAGGTCCACTGCAACTCTGTTACTGTTACTTCGACACATCTCTGACATTTTCTTAGCAAGATTTATTGGAAATGGTTTGCCATCATCTTTTTTTTTTTTAGGGCTTAGAGAGCACAACTTGCCCAAATTTATGACTTGCCCAACTAGATTCATGTCTAAATTCAAGGTTGCATCCCTTTTCCATTTAATAAGGCTGTTGAAAGGTTATATCATAGAAAAATCTCCATCGTATGGAGTCAGGACTCAGTTATGGGTTTGTTTATTGTATCTAAAATCATTTCTGCAAATTGTTTAATTAATACTTTAATAAAATAAAATAGTAGGAGTGGGTAAACATGGAATGTCACACAACAGATTTTATTTTTCTGCTCTTAAGTCAGCTTTTTTCAGTTGGCGGCAGAGTGGGAAGCTGCTCTGAAGGTGCTTGCTGAAACCTGCTATTTTGAGGTAAGAAACACAGGAAAAGTACTCCCATATTCGGGATGCTAAGAATAATAGAGTTGGCAAAACATGCCGACAAATCTCTTCCCACCCATTTGAATAACACCTGGCTTCTTTCCTTTTACAGCCCAAATGTAAGTCCTTTCCACCCACTTCCAGACCTCTGTTCAGGTGGTCCTCAAGTTACGATCACAATTTATGTTGCTAAGTGAAACATTTGTTAAGCGAGTTTGCCCCATCTTACAACTTTTCCTGCCACCATTGTTAAGTCAATGACCCTGGGACACTGCAACCGTCATAAGTATGAATCAGTTGCCAAGTATCTGAATTTTAATCATGTGACCACGGGGAAGCTGCAATGGTCGTAAGTGTGAAAAATGGCCATAAGTCCCTTTCCTCAGTGCCGTTGTAACTTTGAATGGTCACTAAATGAACTGTTGTAAATCGAGAGCTATCTGTAATCCCATTCCCCATGTTGATACTTGCTAACCTGTCAACCAAACCTTGACCATTTTTGCCTACAGTTGTCTTGTACAGGTAGTCCTCAACTTACTTAAAACAGTTCATTTAGTGACCATTCAAAGTTACAATGGCACTGAAAAAAGTGATTTAGGACCATTTTTCACACTTATGACCATTGCAGCATCCCTGTGGTCACATGATTAAAATTCAGATGCTTGGCAACTGGTTCACACTTATGACGGTTGCAGTTCCCCAGGGTCATGTGATCCTTTTTTGCGACCTTCTGACAAGCAAAGTCAACGGGGAAACCAGATTCACTTAACAACCAACCAAGTTAGCAATTTAACAACTGTAGTGATTCACTTAACAAATGGGACAAAACTCACTTAACAAATTTCTTACTTAGCAATGTAAATTTTGGGCTCAATTGTGGTTGTAGGTTGAGGACTACCATATATATATATACATGTACATACATATGTACAATTCGAAATGCAAAACTGGTTAACTTTGAGGTGGATTTGTCTTTGAATGAACATTTGTGCATCTGCTATAAATTAGCCTTTCAATCATTCTTTATCCGAGTAAACCAATTTGCATTAGAAAAAGCACCCCCTTGCAGAAATAAACAACCTACATAGCTGGCATTTATAGATGCAGAGTTGTAAGGCAAAGTTTTGTGTTCTCTTCATTTTTTAATGTAATGACATTCAATGCATGAAAAAAATTCAGCTGTGTTTGAGTAATATGTTTGGAATAATTACAATTTTAAAGCGGAAGTCTGTTTTCCTTTTCTTTTTTTCCCTAAAAATGCTTCTTTGGGCCAAGATTATTCACTGTGCAATGGAATTTCTTATGATGTGCTTCAGTATTCCTATTTGAAATGAATATCAGAAAAGAAAGTTCACACAGACAACATTTTAACAAGTGTAACTGTGCACAAGCAAATGCCAGCATTTAAGGGACACAGTTTCTTTAAAGTAGCTTTATCAAAATATATATTTCCAACTGGCATCGCTCAGATATGAGATCTGCAAAATTTCCATGTAACGCAAATGGGCATCATTAATGGGTAAATGATAGAGAAGGATTCATAGCTGCTAAACTATGCATGCCTTTAAGAAATATCTCATTACCATTAGCCCTGTTTCACAAATTGGTGATTGCAATTGAACGTGACTCGATTCTGAACTTCGGCTTTGACATGACAAAGAAGCAGCCAAAATAATGCGTTCCTACACTTCGTTGGAGTGCCATCAGATGTGCTGTTTATCCCTGAAAATATATTTCTGGAGATTTTGTTTTAAACATATGCCAGTTGCATCAAGATTTGAGATTATTCTGTGCTATCCTGCCCAGCATAGCTGGGAGGAAATACACTCACACAGCTATTTGAAAACTGTAGCATTTATTTGAGGCTTAGATTAACTGTAGCATGAGATATTGCTCAAACCAAATTAACTAAACAACCTTACTCATGGTTAATTAGTCTGGGAATACACTGACTTCAAATTGCTGGGTAAACTACATTCTTTTAAAAGAGATTTACCGGTATTTGCAATAACTGTAGCTTAAACCCAGGTTCAGACTGATCTCTTACTAGAGGCCCCTCTAGAAAGTGAAGGTTGCAGAGTGCATGGCTCCTTCTCCCATTTTTATTCTGACTAAAATTATGGTTTAGTACTGAGAAGACCAACTGATGCTTTTCACATAAAAAGAGAGACGAAGGAGGGCAATGCAAAAGACATTATAGTGAAGAAGTCGTCTATTGTGCAAAAGAATTCATACATCCATACTGCACTATGGAGTTGAAAGTTGAGAGGCTTAAGACATTGTGTGGTTAGAGAAGGTGATTTTTAAAATAGTATATAACTTTTGTTTCCTGTAAGAAACCAAATAGCACTGATATGTTTATATTGGTAATTGGTAATCTATATATATAAAAGCGAAAACCACTCATGCATTAATCACGAAATCTCCGGAACTGTAAAGCCTACAAACTTGAAATTTGTCACGTATGTTCCTCTTGGCTTCTAGGTGCTCACTAAGAAAGGGTTTTTCAAAATCAGAGCATTAGTATTTCCTATATTATAACATGCTCTGATGCTAATTAGTTAGACGTTCTACTCCCCTTCCCAACTTGAAAATAACTGGAGATAATGGGATAGCATAGGACAGGCTTCTGTGGGGCAAGCCTCATGGAGAGAAGGGGCTAGAAAGCCTGAGGGAGAGAAGGGGATAGGATAGGGGAGGATTCAAGCGGTAAATGTCGATTTATCAAGCCCAATCACATAGTTTCGTGGCGAAGCACGGAGATCCAGCTAGTATAGTGATATGAAGTGTTATAGAAGATAAGCGTTGCTCTGTTATGTATGCTTTTAGGAGCTTTAGTAATTTTATTATTGTTTAGACACAATTTTGGATTTGGAGAACCTAACTAAATTTATCTTGACAAGGGGGTGACATGATAGCAGTGTTCCAATATCTAAGGGACTTCCACAAAGTAGAGGGGGTCAAGCTATTCCCCAAACCACCTGAAGGCAGAACAAGAGGCAACGGATGGAAACTAACCAAGGAAAGAAGCAACTTAGAACTAAGGAGAAATTTCCTGACAGTTAGAACAATTAATCAGTGGAATAATTTGCTTCCAGAAGTTGTGGTTGCTTCAATACTGAAGGTTTTTAAGAAGAGATTGGACAACCATTTGTCTGAAATGGCATAGGGTTTCCTGCCTGAGCAGGTGGCTGGACTAGAAAACCTCTGAGGTCCCTTTCAATTTTGTTATCTAAGCTCAGAAGCCAAACATTATTAGTACTTGATTGGAGACCACCAGAAAATCCCAGAGCTGTAGATTAGATTGAAAAGTTTAAAAAAAACCCAAACATATGTCTAGCCACTTCCATAACAGTGAACCATAACACTGCATGGTTCTGTCCATGATGTTTTTTCCTAGAGCCTTCATCGAGTAGTTTTATCTTATAAAATTGTGAATTTTATCATGACATTAGATTAAACAAATAAACATATTTTATGGTAATATTGATTAATGCTCTAGACATAATTAGAAGAGAAAATCCATTTAAAGAAAATGAAACACTCAATTTCTAATTGCAGAGATTAGCATCAGAGCATACAAAAATACGCCAGTGTTTAACTTCTGGCTCTACTCATGGCAGATTGAATTGCTTGAGGTGAAAGCTTGTAGGCGATGGTTGAACGACGTACACACATATGCATAAACACACACATTTGAGTGCTTATTTATTGACCTCATCTTGACGGAATATTAACTTCCATTAAGTAGTTCACTAGCATTTCACCTGAGATGTCAACAGAAGTCTCTAGCAAGGGCCTAAGTGAACACACAAAAAATGCAGCTGAGATTTGCCAGCCGATCAAATCCAAATGTTTGTGTTAGAGTACACAGTAGTACAGTTTTAGTGTAAATAAGTGGTGCAAGGAAGCATGAAATTGAGAGAGCTTGAAAGGTATCTGATAATGGCTGTGGTGCTTTTGCTACACTGGATGCGCTTTCTTGGGTCATCTTCAAAACAGAGGGAATGACATTTAAAATAAAATAAAAAATAAATGTTGCATATGTTATCCTTTTAATACTTCGGCATATGGCATATATTGATGGGATCAGGAAAATTAGGCTATAATTATTGACTACGTAAGGGACACGGTGGCTCAGTGGCTAAGATGCTAAGCTTGTTGATCGAAAGGTCGGCAGTTCCGTGATTCGAATCCCTAGTGCCGCATAACAGGGTGAGCTCCCAGCTTCTGGCAACCTAGCAGTTTGAAAAATGCACGTAAAAAATGCAAGTAGAAAAATAGGGGCCACCTTTGGTGGGAAGGTTCCATGTGCCTTTGGTGCTTAGTCATGGTAGCCACATGACCACAGAGATGTCTTTGGACAGCGCTGGCTCTTCGGTTTTGAAACAGAGATGAGCACCGCCCCCTAGAATCGGGAATGACTAGCACATATGTGCAAGAGGAACCTTTACCTTATTGACTACGTACAAATGTTTTCAAATTATAAACAGCACCTTTGATGTGTTGCCAGAAAAAAAATACTACAACTGTGCTGCTTATTATTTAGCAAAAGCTTTAAAATCTAACACCTGCAAACTTTTGGATGTATTACAAAACTTTTTCCAAAGTGGCTGCACTACATATTCATGCAGAGGTGGGTTTTTTTTTCTTTCTGTCCAAAGTATGGCAAATACATACAGCATCTCCTCACCACCATCCTGCCTTCAGCTGCATACTCTGTGAGACAGATTGTATAGTTTAGGCTTCACCAAGATGTTTACAGTGACAGTTGATAACAATTCTGTAGGAAATGATGAAATCTGCTAGAGTTCTTGCTTGGCAATGCTAAAAATGAGGCTTAGGGAAGGAGATACTTAAGCTTTTGACAGGATCCAGTAAATAATTGGTTAGCTTTGCTTGACTTGGTATGGAAGAAATTTTTCATACCTTTTCTAGAGGATGCTGACATGCCATTGTAGAACAGGGAACAGTGCTGGGAAGAAGAGAAGTGACAAATCCATCTTGGCATCGGTGCTAAGCCTTGAATATAAAATCTTCTGTCTGTAGGATGTGCAAAGTCAGGCCATTAAAGCTCAGCCTTTGCTTTGCTGCCATGGAGAATGTTTTAAGGACCACGTCCTGATACACGCTGCACAATTTAGATTTTGAACCAGGCTAATTAATGGCACCTTCATTATCTTAAAGGATCCTGATTTCAAAGATGTCTTATAAAAGTGATCAAACAGGGATAAATTCAACACTAAATGCTTCTCTACAGATCTAACATTATAAACGTAACATCTGAAATTAAGGGCAGAGAGCTGCAGCTCCTTATAAGTTATTCAGGATCTATATTGCAAAAAGGATGCCTTGTGGCTCTTAGATATTGGAAACATCCAAAACTTCTGAAAATGTTTTTCTCCACTTTCAACACTCACTTTGCCCTGTAAAGCCAGCGGAAATCACACAGCCCTCTTTTAACTAGATAGCCTTAACAATTTCTAGTTAGGTTAGAGTGTTTCTTCCTGATTGCCTACATGGAAAGATTTTATTTCTTCTTCTTGGATCGAATGTTGGCGATCATGTTGATGATCCTATTTTTATCAACAGCTGCATGAAAAAGTGCTGCTGAGTTTTGTCTAAACCAGCTCCTTAGATATTGAAGCCATGATGTTCTTCTTCTGCCTGGACCTTGTTTGCCTTCAATCTTTCCCTCGAGGATTAAGTGAAGTATGGCATATTTTTCTGGTTGTTGCATCACATGTCCAAAATATTCTAACTTTCGCTTTTTAATGGTTTTGATGATTTCCCTTAGCTTTCCCAGGCAGCTTATCACCTCCTCATTTCTAATTTTATCAACCTAACTTATACATAACAGCTGTCTGTAAATCCACATTTCAAATGCTTCTAGTCTCTTCAAGTGACTTTCTGTCAGAGACCAACTCTCTACTCCATAGAGCAGGATAGAAAAGATTTTATACAGAAAGAAAAACCATTGCCATATTATCTCTGTTTTAATTTTTTGAATCAAACATTTGATTAGATACTTTAGTAAGTATTTAGCATAGAGCTGTGGCAAGTTTAAGATGTTTTCCTGATTTCCTCAAATAAAAGCAAAGTGGGATATTTGTTAAAAAGGCACATTTACTAATTTATCTATACCAGTTACAGTATTTCAACTTATTGGATTTAAGTTTTTTCTTCCATTCTCATTATTTATATTCAACATATTGTTGTAGACTGATATGCAGCCTTTTAGAATATTCAAATCCAAACTTGACAGTTTTCCAGAGAAATTAAAACATATGGGCATCCTTATTCTCAAACACACATATTTTGTTACTGAATTTTTTATTGTACCAGGTGGGAAAACTTTTCTTCCTTTCCCCTTCTTTTATTATTTGTGACAGAGTGTGCCTCAGGAGACTGTTCATCTGTGAGGTAATTTCATCAGTGTCACTCTGAATCTCAGTAAGTGGCCTTGACTCTAGAAGTTCGGTATGGTTGAAAGATTCATAGCGACACCAGTAATGCATTGGCTGGGATTTCTAGATCACTGGGTGTTAGAATTCTTGTTTCCTAGAGAGTTTGCCTCAGAGTTTGCTTTAAACAAAATAGTCATTTTATTTGAGATGGGGGGTAAAAAACGGTGTTTGTTTCCAATTTGGTCACCTTGCAATTTAAGAATCAGTTTTCCCTTGTTTCTCATGGCAATCCATGACTATCTGATTGTCCATGCAGTTATAACAGTGAAAGATTTCTCTAAGATGTGTAAAAAATCTCTTTGCTAGGAAAATCTTAAAGTTAATTTAAAGTAAGTTTCCTAGTCTCCTTATAGTTCTTCCATTCTCCCTCTCTCCCTCCCTTCTTCTCTCCCTCTCTCTCTCTCTCCCTCCCTCTCCCTCCCTCCCCTTTTCCCTCTCTCACTCCCTCTCCGTTTGCCTCCCACTCCCTCTTTCTCTCTTTCCCCCTGTTCTGGTCCTGATTCAATGGCAAAAGGGCCTTTAATAAAGAATTGCACAGAATAAAAACCTGCTGTTTCAATTGTTGTATGCCACTCAGACTTGCTTTTGTGTGAGATTTTTCTTCTTCTTCCTAGAGCAGGATCCATTGTTTTTCAGATCAACCTAATGCTGATCCGCAGGGACATGGTGGCTCAGTGGCTAAGATGCTGTGCTTGTCAATCAAAAGGTTGGCAGTTTAGCGGTTTGAATCCCTAGTGCTGCGTAACAGGGTGAGCTCCCATTACTTGTCCCAGCTTCTGCCAACCTAGCAGTTCAGAAACACATAAATAATGCAAGTAGAAAAATAGGGACCACCTTTGGAGGGAAGGTAACAGTGCTCCGTGCACCTTTGGTGTTTAGTCATGCTGACCACATGACCACGGAGATGTCTTTGGACAGCGCTCGCTCTTCGGCATTGAAACGGAGATGAGCACTGCCCCCTAGAGTTGGGAATGATTAACACATGTGTGCGAGGGGAGCCTTTACCTTTACTTTACTAATGCTCATTCATTAGTTGAAACAGGAATTGACTGGGCTTATAGCTGAAGCCTAATATCAGTTCAGAGAGAGTGACTGACCCAATGTCATCCAGTCAACTTTCCTTGTCTGGCCTTCAGGTGCTTTGGAAAACAGGTTGACCCCCTTCTCTCTATGACAGCCCTCAAATATTGGAACACTGCTATCATATCTCCCTGGTCCTTCTCTTCACTAGACCAGCCATGCCCAGTTCCTGCAAACCATTCTTCATATGTTTTAGTCTCCAGTCCCCTAATCATCTTTAATCATCTCTTTCCCAAGAGCTGAGAGAAACTGACTTGGGCAAACTGACTTAATGCCCCAGTGGGTCTAGAAGTCACAGTCTCTCAGTTTCTAGCCTGATGCCTTACCTTAACCTCTAACACCAAACTGGCTGTCTAAATAAAACCATAATAGGGCTAGTTCCTGTTCTGAATATCTAAATCAACCTGCAGAGCGAATACAATTTGTTGGGATTTAATTGTTCTAATTCATCTCAAAATGCTACTGGAAAAAAATGTGCAATAGCAAACCATTTTTCCATTACTCTCAACATCTCTGGCTGGTTTGGGTAATAGCTGTGACCTAAGAGTTCGATAAAGATCGAAGTTGTAACCCGCAAAAGCACACTTATGTTTTTTATGTTTCTGTATCTGAGGCTTATGCATGAGAGAATATTCGTTTCATGGGCTGAAATAAATCCCAGGGATAAATGGTGCAGCATGGATTTAGGAATTTGGAGCTCTGCAATTGGAAGCGTTAAAAAAAACAAAAAACCAGGAGGCAGGAAAATAGATCACATATAGAAAAAGTGTCAATGAAATCCTTTAGGTAATATTTTATAGAAATGAAAGCACAAGAATTCATATGCCAGCTTGAACATATCAATCCTCTCTTCCATGATTTTCTAGTTTCATTTCTTTTGAAAGATTTTGCCAAATTATTTTTCTGCAGTGCTGATTCAGAATCTGCACCTTCTGAAACAGACAATCTACAGAATTCTACTGGCATTTAACTGGCATTTTTTCTTCCATTGTTAAATATCTGGGAGGTGTTAGATGGCCAAATTAAAAGTCAGTAGAATTCTTAAACCAATAGCTGAATGATTTCCCTTACTCTGCTTTCTCTTCAGATAGCATAAATCTCTTGGTCTGCAGCTTAATTCTGACTACAAAATAAGAGGACCATAAGCATTGTTAGACTGATTGCTCCAATAAGAGAGATATTTAATTCTCCCATACCTGGATGGTGAAATTCTGTTCTTCTCAATGTTATGTGAAAGGTGCTAAAGGCTTTAATAGTTGCATTGAATATGTAATCTCTGATGTTGTCATGGCAAAAATATTTGTTTTGAAGTTATTTAATTAATAGGGAAATATTTAGCATTCTGCAGTGAATATCTATCCTGTAGCTTCAGAGATGACAGGACAGCAATTCTGAAACATTTTTCAAAGTTTTTTTTTTTTAATCTGTCATTATAATGCAGAACAATAACTACTGCATCTGGTTTCTGAGATAAACTGGCAACGGAGGTGTTATGCTTGAAATAACAAACTTTGCATATCAAATTATTTTTATAATATATTTTGGGTGAGGAGGGACAGATAAATAATTCTTGAATGTGTGATTCAACTTCTTTTTTTCTGTTTTACCTAGAGTAGTTAAATGTAGGTAAACGATGAAGCATAAATTCTGATCTGTGGGAAATCCTTTTCCCCTTTACCATGTGCCAATGTCAACATTGGTGTGCAGGGATTGGTACTTTGAGCTCCTAAAAGAAGACAGGGAACAGTCCCACAAGAGAGAGCAGACAATTGAGGGAACTAGGTATATCTAGTCTAACAAAGAGAAGAATTAGGGGGACATGATAGCTGTGTTCCAGTACTTGAAGGCCTCTCATAGAGAAGAAGAGATTAACCTATTCTTCAAAGCAGTCTGAGGGCAGGTCAAGAAGCTCATTAAAGAGAGATCCAACTAAGAAGTAAGGAAAAATTTCAGTGAAACAGCTTGCTCCCAGAAATTGTGGGTGCACCATCACTGGAGGTTTTTAAGAAGAGATTGGACAACTATTTGTCCAGAATTGTATAGGGTAGTGATGGCTAACCTTTTTGCCGTCGTATGCCAAAAGCGGGGGGGAGAGCGGGGGGATCGCATGCGTGCATGCCCACACCCATAATTCAGTGCCCACCTGTGCCCTGCCCTCCCGCGCACATGTACGTGCTCCCCCGTGCTCCCCCCGCTTTTGGCACATGATGGCATTTGGGCCCATTTTTCACTCTCCCCGGGCTCTAGAGCCTTTCTAGGAGTCTGGGGAGGGCAAAAACGGCCTTCCTCACCCTCCCTCCCTAGAGGCCCTCTGGAGGCCGGAAACAGCCCATTTCCTGACTTCTGGTGGGCCCAGAAGGCCCGGAAATCAGCTGGCCAGCGTGCACATGCGTGCTGGAGCTGAGCTAGGGCAACGCTCACGTGCCCTCAGATAGGGCTCCGTGTGCCACCTGTTGTATGCATGCCATAGGTTCGCTATCACAGGTATAGGGTCTCCTGCTTGACCAGAGAGTTGGACTAGAAGATTCCAAAATCCCTTCCAACCCTCTTATTCTATATTCTGTTCTCTACATCAATTTTAAGATAACTTTTATTGATATTGGCTATAATAACATAATCTTGGAAGTCTGATTGTGCTGTACTTCCTCCTTATAGTTCAATGAATTAGGGAGATGTATACATGAGCTGTTTCAAAGTATTATCTCATAGTTCTGTAAAACTGCTTCATGTAAAAATGCTTCAGTACCTTTTGCCTAGGTAATGGGTCCTGCATCCCCCTGTTAATGTCATCTTCCTTATACACAAAGCAAGACATAGCACTAATAAATGCACATGTGTGAATGCACAGATGAGCACCAAAAAATCAATTTATAAGGTAAGTGATTTGTCTTTTTTTTTTTTTTTTTTGCTTTTTTGCCTCCAAACTCCTTAAAGAATTCTGGCTAAAAACAATTCACAATCAAAACTCAAATTTATGGCACTTCTCCAGATGGAACTCTAATCATATTGATGAAAACGCCCAAGGAAAGAGCTATGTTTTCACTGCCTTAAAGTTGTAATAGGAAACAAAAAAACTGCCCAGGATGTTGGATGACGCCAAAGAGATATTAAATGAAATAAAAATGCATTTCAACCACAGTTCTAGAAAACAAGAATAGAAATGACCTGACATTATGTGTAATTAGGGAGACAAAGAGCAGGATTTTAACACGTGAGCTTAGCTAAACAGATGTCCACGTAGCATTAGGAAATCAGAATTTCTTTTAATTACACTTGGATGGAAAGGAAGCTGAAGCTTAGGTGCTGCTTGACTGAACCCTAATCTTAGCATGGTTAGCTGGCATTTTCTTTATGTACATTCTTTATTCTTGGTTGTCTTGTTAAAAATGTATTGGCTTGGGATTATAGGGTGAGAAAAGGAAGAATTAAAATAATTTTAGGTTTAACCATTTAATAGTGCTTTATTAGTATTTTAAAAACACATACATTTTACTAGTAATTATAGGCTTCTAGTTTTCAGAACCATGAAATATATGAACCTGAATCCAGGAGATGGGATAAATTTGAAAATACCACAACTTTTGTACTTGTACTATTTGCATTATTACGTCATCCCAGGAATGTTATTAATTTAGTGTCATAACACTTTGTTACATACACCATACATAGTATAAGGATTATGTTAACAGATGCTAACAATGTTTTTTGGAACAATTATCATTGTTTTGCTTCTTCCTTAAGCAGTTTCCCATAAGCATAAATGAATGAAAACCCTCTAATGGCACTCAAGTCACTCAAAATGTTTGCCAATGTCAAGCAAGCGAAAGTGTCTGCAGGACATGATTAATCACACTGTTGTGGCTGCCATTTTGAGGTTTTACCACAGCCTATGGAAACCCTTGTAACCATGAAGGGCTTATCTCTCCCTCTATCTTTAACCTTCTTCCAGCAGACAAAAATTGACTTATTTATTGCTATAACTATATGTCATCTTATCAGTTTAGAACACAATTTATGCGTTTTACCCACATAAAATGAGGAAGAGAAATTAAACATTAAATAGAAAATAAACAATACAATTTTATGTAGCTGTCCTTCAGATGCAGTTGAATTATAAGATGCAGAAGGTCATTCAAAAGCATGCTAGAAATCAGTAACATCTCCAGGACTTTCCAGCCATCAATTGTACCCCTTTACTTGGGAATGACACAAAAAACTCCCTTCAGATATTAACATAAAATGACCTCAGGGCTGAAAAACTAGAGGCTCTCCATGATTAGACTCTGATCAGTTAGTGATCAACCTGTCAGGCATAATAAATGTTCTACCTTCCTCTACATTTAATATGAACATTTTCCATAAAGGCCAGAGGGAAAGGTGAAATGGATATTTAATTTATATGAATGGGTTTAGATACAGTTCCAACAGAAATCAAATGAGAAAAGTAAAGCTCTTTTTCTAAAACTCACATACATATACACACATACAATTTTGGACTTATACCACTGAAAATTTGGATTAGATTTCTTCACTTCTTTTTCATCATATGAATTTTCACAGATATGTTGCTAGTATGGTTGGGGCATTTGTAATGTTTTCTTTAGAGGAAAATAATCCATCCACTATTGTTAGGCAGTTTATGACAGTGGGTGTAAAATTATATTTTCTATTTTATTTTCCTGATGGCCTTACAAAAACTATGAATCATATTGAAAGATAATGAAAGTGTTTTAAAATAATGGACATGAACATTGAAATAGTACAATTTTATACGTCGCTTATCAAAATCAGAATAAGGCAAGCAGTGTAATAGCAATTTGGTGTGTATTAATAAAAGCCTTCCGGAATAATAACAAAAATATTTCTCCAAAATTTCTTGAATAACCCTAAGGGACCACCTTCTGTAAATAAAGGATCATGTTCATAACACATGTTGCAAACATAAAAGTGACAGGTTACTTTTGATATTGTCATCTTAACAAGATTATAATGCCACATAATGGTGTTTTCAAAGATTTATTTCCAGATAGCCTGAATTGCTTCAGATCGCAAATGAGGGGGGCTTTATTTACCATGGACTTGGCATTGCACAACAACAGCCGAAGGCTCAGGCCCTGAGAGTCTGTGCAACCTGGGGAACGAGAAAAGCTTTGGGGACCAGGGCATGCCACCACTCGAAGATAGAGAGTGCGCACCACCACCACATGATATGGCCCCCTGATCCCACCATATCTGCCCCTCCCACTCAGCATATTGATAGAAAAGCCCTCAGCAGAGTGAACTCTAATGCCCCCCTTACCCCCAGAATCCGCACCCCCGGTGGCACAACTGGCAGCCGGACCAGCCCCCTCCCCCGTGGGCTATCCCCCAAACCCACACAACCCCCCCAGAACCCCTTAAAAGTCTATCTAAAAATTTTCCCAAAAAACCCCTCAATCCCCTTTGTGCGACATGCCATCTCTCGGGGTTCCAAAACTCGTCATAAAGGTAGGCCCTCGATAAAGTGGAGGGCCACACCTGCAAGAGGGGGGAATCTCGCAGAATAAGAAGCTCCACCAGCAAATACATCTAATAATCGGGAGAAGCCCATGGCCAGGGGGTCCATCAAGTTGGTCCAAGTTCCAGAAAGAGGGATACCCATTCGGGTCCAAGTCAATAAACTCCTTTGCCCTCTCACAGCAGTGGTGGAGTCTTAAGCCAGTAGGCAAATCAAGGAGGCCATATAAAGGTCCATGGGAGGCAGATATCACATTGTTCAGAGGCTATCTCCAGATGATAAATAGCCATACAAAAGGCCAGTAGACCGCACACAGGCACAAAAGACCTGGCCAGAGATCTTTCACGGCCAATGGAATCAATAATGCCTCCAGCTCACCCCCATCCACATGGGGGGTGAGCCTCTGGAACGACCAGGGGTAGGCCCTCTCCAGGTGGGTCACCCCCCATGGCCACACCAGGCAGTTCCAGTACAAACGCTGGTAGCATAGTTGGTATAGTGGTCGAAAGTGCCCCTCGCTCTCCCAATGGAGGCCTCCTGCCTCTCTTCACCCTCTCTGACGTCATTCCCTGCAGCCGCTCGTCCTGGCGTTGCAGCCAACGCCGACATCAATGTCGCCAGCCCCCCTAAATCGCCTCCATCCACCGTTGGGTCCCGCAAGACTCTCCTGCCGCCCTCACGGCTTCCCCCAGAGCCCCGACAAGGGGCAGTACCGCCGATGCCGTCACTGCCATTCTGCCAGCCTGGCGGCCGCCGAGACATACCAAAGCTGCTCTCACCCGGCTGCAAAGCTGTATCCCAGTCACCTCCGTCATCGTCATGGCCATCGCGTCCTGGAGAGCAACAAAGCTCTCAAGATCTCAGAAGATCAGTAAGAAGCTCCCCTCACCGGTCATGGGGCATAGCTGGTTGGTCCAGCCCCCGGAACCCCCAAAAAGCCAGGAACATTGCCCCCTGCATCGCCGCTGCCCAGCTGAGAGCGGCCACCTTGGACATGCACAATTGCCTGAATACCAAATTTTCAAACTACTCAAATTTTCCGCTACCAGTTCTCCAGAATCTGTCAGAACCTGCTGAATAGCACTCCTGGATCTGACTGCTAGGCTTCTGAATGCATTCAGAATGCATTCTGAAACAGAATGCAAGGTGAGAGGAGAGGACAGGCCCCAAGAAGTCCTCTAGCATTGACCATTTGTGCCCCAGGTTCTTTCTATTGCACAACTGCTTTGAATCATATAGATGAGACAATTCCTTACCATGGCTCCTTCTTGTTAACTCTTGTGAGAAGGAAAAAAACTCTTACAACTTGAACAGCAATTATTTGCCAGCAATACAGAAAACTGGCACATAATAATAAGTACAACAATAATATTCCTTTGCAATGTCACTACCTGGCCTTTAAAACTTTGGGTTATATGGCCAGGGAAAAAAAATGTTCCCCCTGCCTTTTTCAAGAGCTGGAACAAAATTATCAATTGTAATTTAAAAAGCAATTATATTAAAATCAGGAAAAGGGTAATGTAAAATTTCCTATTAATTTTAGGGAGTCAAATGCCAAAAACAGTTACAGGTGAATGAAATAAGACATTTTCTGCTGATCAAATCACAAACAGCTTATTAAATAACAGACTCCCGTAAAATGCCAAGGGAAAACTGGCTGAGATCTGTGGCTTATTGAGGCTATGGTGAAAGACAAAAGCAATAGCACTTAGATTTATATAGCACTTTACAGTGCTTTACAGTCCTCCCTAAGTAGTTTACAGAGTCAACATATTGACCCCAACAATCTGGGCCCTCATTTTACTGACCTTGGAAGTACAGAAGGCTGACTCAATATTGAGCTGGCAAGACTTGAACTGCCGAAATGCTGGCATTCTGCCATCAGCAGAATTAGCCTGCAATACTGCATTCTAGCCACTGTGCCACCCTGGCTCTTAGACAGCTCCAAAACCGAGCTTGTTTTACATAGAAACAGTATGCATAATGTACCATAAACCTGTGGTACAAATGTTACCAGAAACAACAAAAGCATATCAGAGGCAATAAATAGATATTTTTACAGAAAATAAAATATAACACACCTGATATTTTATTCTAGTTTTTGGTTTGATTATTATTCCGTACATTAGTGGTTATTTAGATGAATTTTGTTTCTTTCATGCAGATTTCCAGCTGTTAATGACAAGTTTAGGGGGAATTCAGTTTTGCTCCATTAAAGTTCAGAGACTTTAAGGCAGGAGTCAACAACCTGTGGCTCTGGAGCCACATGGGGCTCTTTCACACCTCTGCTGTGGCTCCCTGTCACTCAAAATATGCGTCACAACCACCAATGTGCGACACCCACCAGCACATGATTTATTAAGCTTTTCAACCCCCAGTAGGTCAACCATGGATAAATCCAAGAAAAGAAAAGTTTCAGAACGTTTAATTCAACTACATATACTAGTTTTGTGGCCACTCAAGAAATAGTCAGGCACGGGAAGGGTTTTGTGACTCCCAGTGTTTTATTTTCTGTGGGAAACGGGTCCAAATGGCTCTTTGAGCGTTTAAGGTTGCAGACCACTGCTTTAAGGGATCCAATCTGGAGGTCTTGCTTAGAACTCTCCATAATGTTTTCCAAGACCATAAACCATGGAGCTTCGTGTCAGAGTATGTTCATAGACTGGAATATGTTTAGATAGACATGGTAACAGGTCAGACAATCAGGACTGTTTGGAAACTGAAACATAGTATTTGTTTTATGGGTCCATAAGAGACAGTTTGGAGTCTGGGTGTGGCTTAGACTTGCTGAACTGTACATAAGAGTTGGTTTGGTCTCTGTAATGGGTGCCTCTGTACAATATTACCCTCTGTTTCTCTCTATTCTGTAATGACTTGCTTCTATGAATATTGCGTCTGTGTTCCTGATTTTTTATGCTAACTTCTGATCTATGGTATTGTATATAAAGAAATTTTCTTATGTAGTTGAATCCTGCAGAATTATTTAATTGTGTGTCTGATCGTGTGTGCTGCAACAAACTCTGACACTTTGCTAATCATCTCTTAAAATCAGCTGTCCAGATATTCTTCTAGCACACCCCCCCTAACTGGTTCTCTTCTCATCTGGAAAATCTCTCTATTTCTTTGGTCTCTCTCACATCTTCCTGAATCTCTCTTTAAGACCAAGGCTGAAATTTGCCTACTTTCCTCATTCCATTCTTGAGGCCGGATTTTCCAGATTTTCCAAACAAAACTTTTGTTCTCTGTGCCAAAAATCCCTGTGGTGTTTGAGAATTGGGACTATGTCTGAGATACATTTTACCTGCAAGGCGGGGCTGGGCAAGAAACTCTTCTTTCCTTCATAATGAAAATCTGTATAGTGGAATGTCTGAGTGACTGTATGTATCAGATTCTTGCACATTCACTATAAATGCTCAAAATATTATAACTGAAAATTTCAGGGGTTGAAAAGTTTCGACCTTTGTTTTCTGTAGTTTGGTTACTTTGTTTTGTAAAACTAAAGCCTCCTTTGTTTGAGCAAGATTAATGTTGACTTCATGGATACGTGTCTCCCTTAGTCCAGATCTCTTGGTGGATCAATATTATTCTATCTTCACTAGCTAAATGTTTGGATTATGCTACACAGTCCACATGGTGCTGTCCTTGAAAAGAATTCAGAAGTTTCTGCTGGTATACAATCAGCTGTCTGTATAAGTTATAAATGGTGTTGGCTATTTGGCATATGTAACATCACTGCTTTGGAGGCTGCATTGGTTGACAGGAAGTTTTCGGGTACAATTCAAAGTACTGGTTGCCACCTTTAAAACCCTTCATGACTTGGGACTGGTTTACCTGAGGGATTGTATTCTTCCAGTTGTTTCTATCTGTCTGAATCTAGTCCAGAAAAATGTCATGATCTAGGTCCCATCAGCCAAAGAATGTCATCTAGCAGGGAAATGTGCCTTCTTTACCATAGTGCCCATCCTCTGGAACATTTTCCTTCCAGAGATAAGGATAGCCCAATCCTGCTGGCCATTCAGAAGACCTTGAAGACCTGGTCATGCCTGGAGTCCCGATTACGTGAACAGTCCCATTTTTGGCTGTATTGACACTGATGGATTACAATATCTTTTGGCTGTGATTTGCATTTTATTTGTATTTTATTTTTTTGCATAGTATTTATAACTGTTTAATTGTTGTTATGATTGTTCAGTGTCCAGAATCCTTGATCTGAAATGGGTGGCTGTACAAATGGATTGACTTAATGAATCAATAAAGGAATCAATAAAGTGCCTAACCTGTGTCCACAGTTAGACAATGTTTCATGTCCAAAGAATTGAGTCATTTAGCTGTATTTCATCCTACACTTTACAACAGCTGTCAAATTCCCATGGGCTGGATGCGTTACGTGCTGGCCAAGCCCCTGATCAGTTTAGTGAAGAGGGAAAAAGTCCCAATATGTCACATGGCGTCGCCATGACAACATGGGTTTGACATCCCTGATTTACAATATCCTTGGGAATTGTGGTATTGTTGTGCCCCGTCAGCAGCCTGTGCAGATTGTAGCTGATTCCAACAACGAGGAGGCTGGTGTGGTGCTGCACTAGCAGCCTGTGCAGCTGGTGCTCAAGTCGGACAATGAGGAGGCTAGAGAAGATGTGGTGCCAGAGGCAGGGATTCAGCCAGGGCCTTCAGAACCTCCAGAAGCTCCTTTAAGTGAAGAGGATGAAGAGGAGGAGCCTCTTCTCAATGCACGGGCGTGCAGAGCTGCTAAAAGGCAGGAGTGGCTCCTCAGGAGGAGGTGTCCTCGAGAGTAAGGCTTGGGTTTAATTGGCCACTCCCTTAGCCTATTTAAGGAGGAATGCCAATTGCAGCAAGCTGTAGGGAACAACTTTAGTTCACTCTCCTTCGTGTCTTGCTTCTGGGCTTTCTCCCAACCCTAGTAAGACTGTGATTACCTTATCTTAGTATTCTTGTAGGCTGTTAAGACAGTTTATTAACAGACTTTGGTTGAAAAAGACTGAGGTATTTGAGTAAAATAAGCTTTGTATAGATTTTGTGTGTGCTGCGTTCTTTGGGGTCCGTAGCTGGGGAAGAACAGGTATATCCACGTTCCAAACTTGAATTGGAACAGCATTTAAGGAAAAGAGATTTAAAAAATACTTGTTCATTCAAAATAAGCTCCTTTATTTGTGCATTTCTTTTCCACTAGAGCTACAAGAAGACCAATAAAAGGTTGGTTGACATATATGGGGTTATGAATTCAGTGAAATCTGAAATCACATATGTAAATTATAGGCGAATATTTTTACATGGACATTGGCATGCACAAACAACTTTTCTGTATTTAAAAAAAAAATAATTTAAAATTTCAATTGAAGGCTAGGTCCAGTAAGTAAGTACGCAAGTAAGTAAGTAAGTAAGTAAGTAAGTAAGTAAGTAAGTAAGTAAGTAAATAAGTATGTTAGTTAGTTAATTAGTTAATTAGTTAGTTAGTTAGTTTTAAACAAACTTGGGTCTCACAAAAGCCATTACCTTCAATCACAATAGGGAACACAAAGTAGAAAAAATGTTTTTGCTATATTGGCTTTTCCTATGAGAATTAAAAAACAGTTATAGTCTGTCTGAGAAAATGAGAACTTACTTGATCAAATGCTTGCAAATATGCCTTAATTAGCTTGCTTTCAAAATGTTTATTAAATATTTACATTCTTTTTTCCATAATGATTTTTTAATATTATTTTTTTACTTCAGTCTGTGAGAAGAAGAGAACATATTATAGTAAACATAGGACTGCATTGTATGTTAATTTGCAAAGTCTGGAAAGGGTTTGTAAATGCAGTATAGTAGACAGAGGGAGAAACGCTTATTTCATTAAAACAGTTATACTGGACTTTACTGTTGAGTTGTGCCTCAGTTGCTTAAATTAAAAAAAAAAACAATATTTGCCAACTGTTTTACAATCTAAAAAACTAAGAAGCGGAACAAAATCTGGAGAAGAATGGAAAAACAATTTGTTCTTAACAGAAACATTAAATCACTTTGGAGAAAGTGGAATCTCATTGAAGCTGGTTTTTTGGCATGCATCACGCTTATGCTAAATCTTTTCTTTATAGTGAAAGCAACAGTTGGTGGCTGAAGAGTTGCAAAGAAAAACCTCATAGGCCAATGAATACCCTCCAATCTGCTTTTCCTCCTCTTTAAATTTTTGTCTTGAATAGTATTAGTGACTTGAATAGTGACATTAGGTATCCCATAGACCAGTGGTGGGTTTCAATTTTTTTTACTACTGATTCTGTGGGTGTAGCTTGGTGGGTGTAGCTTGGTGGGCGTGGCAGGGGAAGGATACTGTAAAATCTCCATTCCCACCCCACTCCAGGGAAAGGATACTGTAAAATCTCCATTCCCTCCCCAATCCAGGGGAAGGTTACTGCAAAATCCCCATTTCCTCCCGATCAGCTGGGACTCTGTGAAGATGCCATTGACAAGCATCTTCTTAAAAGCTTACAGAGAAATCACAACCTCTATAGATGTTGTGGCCCGCCAGCGGCCTGCGGGATTGTGGCTGATCCCGACGACGAGGAGGCTGGTGTGGGGTTGCGCCAGCAGCCGGCGCAGCCGGCGCTCACGTCATACAGCGAGGAGGCTAAAGAGGATGTGGTGCCAGAGACACAGACTCAGCCTGGGCCTTCAGAACCTCCAGAGGCTCCTTCAAGTGGAGAGAGCAAAGTGGAGGAGCCTCTCCTCAGTGCTCAAGCAAGCAGGGCTGCCAAAAGGCAGGAGTGGCTACTCAGGAGGAGGAGGTCTCCGCGAGAGTAAGTTTTGAGGATAATTGGCCACTCCCTTAGCCTATTTAAGTCGCACGCAGTTAGTAATTTCTTGCTGGAAACAACGTGTAATTATTACAGAGCATTTTTGAAGAGTGAGTGTCTTATCGTATCTTGTTTTCTGGGCTGGTTGCCAACCTTTGCCGGACTTTGTTTATTCTTGGTACATTATAACTTTGATAAGGACCGTTGGTGTGTGTCACAATCCTTGGGAATCTGGAGCTGGGGCAGAACAATCGACAGACAGTTTCACTGATCTTACCATTAGGAAATTTTTCATTCTATTTAAACAAAATGTAGATACTACAACTTGCACTCAATACTGCCATGGAAAACATGTATGTATGTATGTATGTATGTATGTATGTATGTATGTATGTATGTATATATATGCATATTCTTTCTAGCCAGGTTTTACCTACGTAAACTAAGTTGTTCTGCAGCTCTGGTTGTGTGAAATCTCATTCACAAGCTTCAGAGCTTTTTTTCTGTTGACAAAAAAACGTAGGTAAAACCTGGCTAGAAAGAATATGCACATAAAAGCCTACGAAAAAGAAAAAGACATATATATATATATATATATATATATATATATATATATATATATATATACACTCACATATATACATATACATATGTATATGTATATGCATATGCATATGCATATATGTATATTGTTTCCAAAGTCAAAAATATCAAGAGTGCTAACAGCTACGAAAGAAAAAAAATGTTGAGAAACCCCAGGCCCCTTCTGACTATCTTACATCTGGCTCTCTGGCTCTCTTTTACCACACAAACAGGATATAATATTTTCAATAGGAAGATGGGATCATAATATTATAAATTAAGGCACAGATTCCATACATCTTCCCCAAAATAATTGTATTAAAAAAAACACACACACAACCCTTTGCTTTCAAGCTTTTGTCACAACATTATTAAAACTGTCCATCTGGACAGATTTAAAACCAAACGACAGGAGAGAAAACTTGCATGAAATGGGAACACTCATTTGACTCTGCTTTCCAGAAATTCTCTTCCGGTTAAATGGAGAATCATTACCCCCCCCCTCTCACCCCCCCCCCCCCCATTTTCAAGGAGATCTTTTCATAAAGAGGGCAGTTTTGTTTTGGTAGCCCAGTTAATCAGATTATTATATTCATTTTATGTTTTCATTCCATGCCTCATTTTTAATTGTATTCAGCTGAAACCGACCTTTGTGCCTTCCATCAGATCTCATTAGTAGTGCCTTATGTATATGATAATCTGCAGCAAATAAATAAATAACTCCGATCCAGCAAAGGGCAATTTGCATGAAGAAGCAGATTTTGTAACTATCATCTTTCTTAAACCTGTGCATGTTATTAAGAATGTACAATAATAGAGAAATAAACTGCATCCAGTTTTTTTTTACAAAATTGTATAAAAATATGCAAGTACTCTGAAAATTTATGGTCACGATTAGTCTTTTTTTTCTTTCTTTATCCCTTGTGTGATAGATATGTACTCCTTCCAGCACTTCAGTGTTCAAAGTTTTATGAATGGCCAATGTGTCTAAACTTATTTTCTTGTTTAAAAAAAATAAGAAGAGAGGCATTTTCTTTATGATTTTTAAGCAACTGGATTGCTAAATGTATTCAGCATTTTAAAAGGGGGAGGCTATTTTAGATGACAAATATACATATCATTGATGTTTCTGTAATCCCCCAAATTTGAAATTGCTGTCAAAATCATAAAACCATCATTAAGAACGAATGAATTTTGAGAGAAAAATCTGTTTGGACTAGGAAGTTCCTCCTGATCGAATGTTAACTTACCATTCAGGTTTTCATTTAAACAAAATGAATAAATAAGGGAAATATAATATTTTTAAAATAATGAATGCCACATTGAAAACTTCATGGAAGAGCTGAAATATTAACCAGAATAAGCTACTGCTAGTCCTTGATTTACAACTGGTTGCTTAGTGACCATTCAAAGTGGCAATTGTGAAAGGGATCTAGGTATCATAGTAGACCACTATGATAAGTGGCAGTCTAGTTTCTTCTTAAAAGCCTCCAGTGATGGAGCACCCATGATTTCTGGAGGCAAGCTGTTCCACTGGTTAATTGTCCTCACTGTTAGGAAGTTTTTCCTTAATTCCAGGTTGCTTCTCTATTTGGTTAGTTTCCAAACATTGTTTCTTGTCCTGCCCTCTGGTACTTTTTAGAATAATTCTTTTTTGTGGCAGCCCCTCAAATACTGGAATACTGCTATCATGTCATTCCTAATTCTTCTTTCCTTTAGACTAGCCAAATCCAAATCCTGCAGCCGTTCTTCATATGTTTTAGACTCCAGGCCTTTGATCATCTCCTTTCTCCAAAACATCTGGGGGCAGGACAAGAGGTTAATGGATGGCAATTCATTAAAAAGAGATGCAACCTAGAATTATGGAGAAATTTCCTGACAGAAGAATTAATCAGTGAGGGCTTGCCTCCAGAAGTTGTGGATGCTCCATCACTCGAAGTTTCCAAAAGATGCTGGTTAGCCATTTGTCCAGAATTGTATAGCAATTCTCCTGTTTGAGCAGGAGTTTGGACTAGAAGACATCCAAGGTACCTTTCAACTCCATTATTCTGTGCTCTATGTTCTAAGTTACAATTTACAGCCCAGTTTCAATGTTCTGATGGCAATCTCCGCCTCCCCCCATGGTCCCATGACAGCATTATTGAATTCTTGGAAACCAGTCTGCATTTATGGCCATTTGTAGCATCCCATGGTGGCTCAGTAGCTAAGATGCTGAGCTTGTCAATCGAAAGGTCGGCAGTTCAGCGGTTTGAATCCCTAGTGCCACGTAATGAGGTGAGGTCCTGTTACTTGTCTCAGCTTCTGCCAACCTAGCAGTTCGAAAGCACGTAAAAATGCAAGTAGAAAAATAGGGATCAGCTTTTGTGGGAAGGTAACAGCGTTCCATGCACCTTTGACATTTAGTCATGCCAGTCACAGGACCACAGAGAAATCTTCGGACAGCGCTGGCTCTTCGGCTTTGAAATGGAGATGAGCACTGCCCCCTAGAGTCAGGAACGACTAGCACATATGTGTGAGGGTAACCTTTATCTTTACCTATGGTCAAATTACCATGATTTATAACATTTTTGCCAGAAACTGGCATTTATTATTTTTGGCTTTCGACAAAACCCACCCCATAGGGAACAAATGGGCTCACTTAAAGATCACCAGAATTGTTTTATGATGCTCACTTAATGACTGTTGCAAAAATAATAATAAAATTGAGTCAGTTGCATGATGACTCCCTTTATGACAGTCATGATTTATGATCCTAGTTGTCAGGCTCTGTTACAATTGTAAGTTGAGAACTACCTATAAATACTGGTATAATTCATTCAGCTATAATTCACATCAAAGTATTGTGTCCTTGGACCTCTATAAGATTCAGAGTCTGCCCCTTTTGCATATATGTTGTAACATTATATGTAATTAAAACACAGTACTTTCATAATAATATTCTGTTGCTGTATTTGTCATTGGGACAAAACTGTTAGATGCTATCACATCTTGATTCTCTCTTTCTATGCCCTTTTCCTTGGCTAGAGTGTTAAAGCTTTGCCATAACAATTGTCCGTAGGAAAAGTATTTCAGTGCTGACTATGGATTCTTACACTGATCAAGAAATTGGACAAACATCTCATCTTCACTAAAAGTAGAAGCATCACCATATGTTCATGCCTGAAAGCCAAAGTGTTTGTTCAAATTCTTGTGATAACATCTTAACCCTTTCCTTTATAAATCCTATTAATCCAAATTCAGACATTTGCTCCATTAATGTTCATTTCCAATCATTAGTTAGAAAGCCCTGACAGCAAGGTGGAATATTTTTTCTTACACTGGACATTAACAGAGATTTTATTTTGATTCTGCCTGGTCTCTCAGGTGCTTTTCTTATATTTTTTCAAAAAAAAAAAAATGGTTTTTGGCATCCCTTTGAAGTAGGCCAGGTGAAGAAACGGGATCCAGACATATACTAGGATCTTACTTTAATAATATAAACTAAGGGAAGCCTGAAAACTGAGAACATGCCTGAAGCTACTCCTAATTGTGGCAATAGATTGCCATTATTATTTGCATTAAATTAATGTTATGCTTTTATTGTATTTTATGCCTACTTTTTACTCACATCTATAATTTTAGGTGTATGTGTTTCTATGTAATAAAGCCGATAATAAAGGTTTGCTTCTTCTCTTGAGCTTAAATCATATTTTATTAGCTTTCTCTAAGTCCCTATTTGTACTTTTCTACAGCATAGTTCCCCAAACATTCTACTATGCAGATTAGGAGGGGGGGGGGGACAACAGAGGGGATGGTTCAATGCGACCGGTTGGCCACTGCTCACACACAAATAGAGTGCACACACTCACTCGCTCACTGCTCTTGCAATGGGGATGCACATGTATGGTTGCCTGCCACTTCTGTGGCCCGGTTCCGAACAGCTCAAGGCCCAGAAATGGACCGTAGCCCGGGAGTTGGGGGACCCTTGTTCTACAGTTATGATCAAATGTTGATCATTATATTGTCTAAAGTAGAGATGTCAAACTCGATTTCATTGACGGCCACATCAGTCTGACACCCATGGTCTAACGGATCTTGATTTCTTCAGAGTGAGCAAGGAAGTCATAATTGTCTTGACTATAAGACTGTTTCAAAAACTATCTACAATTTCTGGTTTGAGAATCTTGGTGAAAACTCAAATCTAGAGAAAGAAATAAAAAGCCAACTATGGGAAGTCCATAGATTAGGCATCAAGGACACAAATTTTCTCGTAAAACCTTTGATATATTCTTTAATGCTGGCATATATACGGAAGGCATTTTTATGTTTTTTCTTTTAAGATCCCCAATTCCTGGACTCACACAATATCTCACAGAATTTGTAGTTTGTTTTGACTTGAAATTGGTTTGATTTATGGTTATTATACATGGGCTACGAGAAAAGGGTGTGCTTACACTGTGAATTTATATCAATATTACAGTTTAACTGCCATGACTTCCCCAAAGGTATTCTTGGTATTGTTGCTTGGGAAAGTTACTGAGTTTATTAGAAATTACTATCAAGTCAAATTCTTTATTTACGATCAGAGCTCAGGAATAGAAACAACCACCTAAAATCAAACAGTTAAAAGAAAGGAAAGAGATTGGCAAGTTATGTTTGATATCAGCTGCTGCCTCATTTTAACTGCTATAAGAAATTATATTTGATTATATAACTCATATAAATGCATTATTATCTTGTCTCAGATGTTCCCAACTTTGTGTCCCTAGAGAAATGGAATTAACTTTTAGCTTGTAATATTATACTTGTTTACTTTGGAGTAAGACACATTGAATTTAATAGCTTTTACAGCTTGGAAGCCAGGCAGGTGAGTCCTGTTTTGTGGTGAAGTTGTAGGTTGATATTCATGATATTTTTTTCCTGTTAAGAAAATATAGTTTTGTAGAAATTCCTCCTAGAAGCTTCTTCAGAGATTAGATCTGGTATGCTTTCTTTGCAGGAATGTCTACAGTGTATGATAGATAGATAGATAGATAGATAGATAGATAGATAGATAGATAGAAAGAAACAAGATAATAACTGCAATGCAACACACATAATAAACAGACAGACCATTGCACCATTTTGACTATCTTTTGCAGTTTTAGAGTTGACTATTTTTTTTTATTTTTGGCACATTCTTCCTATATTTTAAAGGAATCCCTTTATGTTGTGAAAATTATTTTGGGATCTTTCCAAATTCACTTTATTACAGAAATACCATACGATATTGGTATTTCAAACTGTGGAGAAACCATCTTTAGTGACTGAAAATGGTTTCTCCACTCACTGGTACCAATTTTTTCTTCTTCAGTCGTGCTTTCTCTGCCTTTGTGTTTCCACACTTGTATATTCTGTACACATGCATACCCATTTTATTCACAGTCATTCACTGGTTCTGTACCAGTGGTGGGTTGCTCCCAGTTCTGTCCAGTTCTTGAGAACCGGTAGTAAAATTGGCGGGAGGCTCCGCCCACCTTCCCTGACGTCATATTTTGCGAAGCAAGCGCACATGCGCACTCCCGTTGCAAACCGGTAGTAAAGGTAAGTAGAACCCACCCCTGTTCTGTACCCAAAGGCTTTCTCCAATCAAACAGGCTTTTAAAACCTTCCATAGATCTCAGTGGATGCCCTGTTAAAAGTCAGACCATAGAAAGAGCTGTCTATCCATAGCAGAGAAATCTGTCACATAAAATCAGTTACACTTGTGTCACGAAATAATAAACTTAACAAAAGCAAATGAATTTTACAGTAGATCTCATGGATCAGATCCGGAAATTTCAGCTGGTATTATGGCACCTGGCATCACTTAAATATTCATATATACAAACCTGTTTGTATATTCCATCTCTCATTTCCTAAAATCACTTTGCCAATCAAAGATACTTATAAGAAATTTCTACCTGTGGAAAAAAAGATGCTGTTTCCATATATTCTAGTTTGAAAATTAAAGCTTGCTCTTATTATATATTGAGGGAGTAAAAACTTTGACATGTATCATTACTTTTTAGAGCTGTTTTATGGTGATCCTCATTTAATGACTACGCATTCAATGACTATTCAAACATATGATGGTTCTGAATGAGTGCTATCTATGACTGATTCTCAGAGTTCTGGTTCTTGCAGTGTCCCACGGTCACATGATCACAAATTCTGATAAGCAATGGGGAAGCCAGCAGAAAGTTGGAAGTTGTGGTCATGTGAGAACCTCGCTTAATGATCCATGGTCATCACTTAACAATGGCAACCCAGGACTTCCAGAATTCCCATTGTTAAGCAGAGTGGTCACATATCATCATGCTTTATCACCACATTGTTTAGCTTTACTAACATTGTTTAGCCACGGCCATGTCAGTCCTGATAATCATCATAAAATGAGGACAATCTGTAGTTTTCAAGTTTTAAAAAATTATGAAGGGCTATATTTGAAAACCATGAAGAATTTACTTCATAGTAAATTCTTAACTCAGGAAGCCTTCATCAGGAATAACAGGAGATTAATATTGGCTAAATGTTTTGGCTTCAGACTTAATGGTGCATAGGAGTACAAATATGACATTTACGTTTACACTCTTTTATAGAATGTTTGTGGCAAACAAACACAGTAGGTTGTTTTGCTTATAATCTTTGCTTTTTCTGATGGAAACTAAATAATATGTTGACTAAACATATTGCTGGCTAGGTATGGACTTTGATAGGATGGTATCCTTTAGAAGTGGAATTCAGCCAGTTCGAACCGGTTCAGGTAAACCGTTAGTGCAAATAATCAGTTGGCCCCGCCCACCCGCCCCCCACTCTATCCTGTCCTTTATTTCCTGCTTTATAGTTTATCTCAATCGCACGGCACAGCTGATTTCTCCCCCCCCCCCCCTCACTGTTCTACTTACCATTGCTGACTTGGAAGGTAAGCAGCTGAGCTTCTAAATGCTCCATTTTCAGAGCTGCACACGTAAAGGGAACCGGTTGTTAAAACAGGCAGCATTCCACCACTGGTATCCTTACATATATGCGAATAGCATGCATGAGAAGACATGCATATAGAGTTCTGCAAATAAAGGTTTCAGTTAGGATTAACAACCTAAGAGGAAAAATAATAGAAAAAAATATTTGACAGTTGATCATACTTACTGTAAAACTTGATTCAAAGGAGCATAGCAATCTTTAAAATAGCCTCACTTAATGGAGCAGAACTTGGAGTCCGCACTACAAGCTTTATCTGAGTTGTTATCGGAAAATGATGAATGAGGTTTGTGATTTGTAACCTCAGTTCCTCTCCCTTGGGTGCCATTGGTTCCTGAAAGTGCATATTTAATGTGGCTGAAAATATGTACATATCCTGTGGGTTGTCTCCACAACCATAGATTTCATTTCTAGTTTATAAACTTTTGCTCAGCCAGTCAGACAGGGAAACAATACTTGCAGCAGAGGATAGCTTTCATGGTATGGATGACTTTCATAGAACAATTGTTTTATAAATTTATAATCATTTCATAAAACATTTCGTTTCCAAGGATGCTTGAACCTACTGAAAAATTTTACTTACCCAAACAATGAAAATTTTTCCTTCAGCAGCAGTGATCATACTGCCTTCTATAGAAGAGACCGTAAATGTTCCTCAAGAGTTGACCAATGGCTTGTTGACTTTATGGACTGGATGTTAACAGCTCTTGAAATCAGAAATGTTAATACCAGGATAGAATCATAGAATCATAGGGCTGCAAGGGGCCTTGGCCGTCTTCTAGTTCAACCCCCTGCTCAAGGCAGGAGTCCTTACACCATCCTGGGCAAATGGATGTCCAATCTTTTCTTAAAAACCTCCAAGGTTGGAGTACCCACAACTCCTGGAGTCAAGCTGTTCCATTGGTTAGTTGTTGTCACTGTCAGAAAATTTCTCCTCAGCTACAAATTGGATCCTATATTTGATGAGCTTCCACATATCCCTCTTTTGATGCAACCTAGGATTGCATTAACTTTTTTGACAGCCTGCAGTACACTCAGTGGTGAAATCCAATTTTTTTTACTACTGGTTCTGTGGGCATGGCTTGGTGGGCGTGATGTGGCTTGGTGGGTGTAGCTTGGCTGGCGTGGCAGGGATAGGATACTGCAAAATCCCCATTCTCACCCCACTGTGGGACCAGCCAGAGGTGGTATTTGCTGGTTCTCCGAACTACTCAATTTATGTTACTGGTTCTCCGAACTGCTCAAAATTTCTGCTACTGGTTCTCCAGAACCTGTCAGAACCTGCTGGATTTCACCCCTGAGTACACTGCTGATTCATACTTAAGTGATGATCCGCTAGGATTCCTAGATCCCTCTCACAGTTGAGTTGGGTGTTCAATACTTGTACATTTGGGTTTGTTTCTACCTGTTCTGCCCCAGCTATGGATCCCAAGGAATGTAGCACACACAAAACTCCGAACAACTCATTTTACTACAAACACAGTCTTTTGCAAATGCAGGCTGTTAATAAAACATCCTTAACAACCTGCCAGAAATTTCACAGATTAGATTACAAGAGTTGGCAATTAGCCCAGAAGCAAGGTTTGCAAAGAAAATCCATATTCAATGATCAGCGAGCGAACATGCGTTGTTTCCTGCAACATTTACAAGCTGTGTGCAAACTTAAATAGGCTAAGGGAGTGGCCAATTAGCCCCAAGCCTTATTCTCGAGGAGACCTCCTCCTGAGTAACCACTCCTGCCTTTTGGCAGCTCTGCGTGCTCGTGCTTTGAGAAGAGGCTCCTCCACTTCATCCTCTTCACTTGAAGGAGCCTCTGGAGGTTCTGAAGGCCCTGGCTGAATCTCTGCCTCTGCCACCACATCTTCTTCAGCCTCCTCGCTGTCCAACTCGAGGCCAACTGCACAGGCTGCTGGCGCGACACCACACCAGCCTCCTCGTCGTCGGGATCAGCAACAATCCGCGCAGGCCACTGGTGGGCCACAAGACTACCTAAATATAGGACCTTACTTTTCTCACCACTAAACTGCATCTTGTTAGAGGTGTGTGTCCAGAATCTTAGTTCGGTCCCAGAACTAAGGACTGAACTAGTAATCCAGTAAAATTACTAACTGTTCATCTAAAGTAAAAGTAGAAGTGAAGTGTTCAAGTGAAGTGTTAATACCACTTTATAATGCCTTAGTAAGGCCACCCTTGGAATACTGCATTCAGTTTTGGTTGCCACAGTGTAAAAAAGATGTGGAGACTCTAGAAAGAGTGCAGAGAAGAGCAACAAAGATGATTAGGGAATTGGAGGCTAAAACATACAATGAACGGTTGCAGGAACTGGGTATGTCTAGTTTAATGAAAAGAAGGACCAGGGGAGACTTGATAGCAGTATTCCCATATCTCAGGGGTTGCCACAAAGAAGTGGGAGTCAAACTATTCTCCAAAGCACCTGAGAGTAGGACAAGAAGCAATGGGTGGAAACTAATCAAGGAGAGAAGCAACTTAGAACTAAGGAGAAATTGCCTGACTGTTAGAACAATTAATCAGTGGAACAACTTGCCTCCAGAAGTTGTGAATGTTCCAACACTGGAAGTTTTAAAGAAGATGTTGGATAACCATTTGTCTGAAGTGGTGTAGGGTTTCCTACCTAAACAGGGGATTGGACTAGAAGACCTCCAAGGTCCCTTCCAACTCTGTTATTCTAATTTTAATTCTAGAATAAATATTTATTGCTCTTCTGATACCTGAGCTAAAAGGGTTGTGGTCAACAAACTTGCCTATTTTGCAAATTGGATGTAGCTCGATTTATTTTCCAGATGTCTTTGAAAAATTGGCTCTATTAGTATATTCTATAAACAGAAACTCATATGAATAAATGGAAAACTAGCATTTGTACTTTGCTGAGCTGCAGTTTATTCAGAAATCTGGTCGATTTATAATCCCATCTCCTAGATGAGCTACATTTATCCCCAGGGATATTTCAGATGCAGGATGGGTGCAGGCTGTCACTTCAGAATAGTGTTCTGGCAGCACCAAGTTCAATGGGTGGGTGGGGAAATATTAAAATGGCAGAGGTATTTTGGATCCTGGTAATGTTATCCAAAAGATTTAATCCAGATGATAGCAAATCCTGGCTTATGATTTCATAAAAGAAAAGAAAAAAACTACGATACTAGGATCTTGGTTGGTTCATCTCTGTTATGTATTGATACTTTTAAGCGGGAGTTTCAAACCTGCCTACGTTTCTGATTGGCTGACAGTCCCTCCTGGATTGTATATAAGGAGGACTGCAGCCCCTGAGTTTTTGCTGAAGTCTCACTGTATATTAAAGAGCTGTTGTCACTTGCTTGCTTGTGCCTCTCGTTATTCCCGAACCACTTCATTGGCGACGAAGGTGGGATTGAGGCTACAAGAAGCCAACCAGTGAGACCACGAGCTTCAGCTAGGCGACGAGGCGAACCACAGGAGGCATACCGAATATGTCTGCCTACGTTCCGCCCAAGCCTTTCAATCCGACCCGCGAAAAATGGGTCTCGTACCTAACGAGGTTTGAATGCTCGCTTGAAGCCAGCGACATGCAGGGCCTCTCGGCTAATCGAAAGAGAGCCCTATTCCTAAGCCACTGCGGACAGGACGTGTTCGAGATGGCCGAGTCACTGTGTGAGCCAACGCCGGTTCAAACCGTCTCCTGGGACACCCTGATGGCAACTCTCCGGGCTCACTACGCTCCCGTCCCCTCAAAGTTCGTGCAGCGATACCAACTGAGGCAGCGCGTTCAACGGGAGGGAGAGCCGGTCAGCGCGTACATGGCCAGCCTGAGAAAAGCCGCAACCCATTGCGATTATAGAGATTTGGACGATGCGTTGCTTGAGCAACTGATCTGTGGTGTTCGGGACATTAGGCTGCAACGGCGTCTGCTCGCCAAGCCTGATTTGACGCTTGCTGGAGCCCTAGACGAGGCTAGGGCTCATGAAGCCTCCACAAAGGCCGCTGAAACGCTGCAGCATCCGCTGACCAGCAAAGACAGCCCCAAGTCTGCCCCGGTGCACAGAGAAGTCGCCGGATCCAGCTCAGAGTCCGAGTCGAATGAGGACGTCTTCTGAACGGAGCACCAGAGAAAAGACACTGGCAGCCCCCGGCGAAGCTGTCCCAGCTGTGGCGGGCACCATGATAGACTGTCCTGCAAATACAGAGAGGCTATTTGCAGGCGCTGCGAGAAAAAAGGGCACTTGGCGTGAGTCTGTAGAGCCATTCTACCCAGAAGACACAAACCACGTGAGCGCCGCAGCCAACCGGAATCAGCGCGCCAGAAGCAGCCAACGAGAGAAGGCGGCGCGAAAAAACGGCGCGAATTTGAACCGCGAGAGGGCCGCAGCATACACATCGACCAGGCCAGCACGGCGATCGAAGACAAAGTCAGCACGGTGGTCGAGATCAACGGAAGGCCGTGCTCGATGGAGATCGACACCGGATCAGCTCTCTCCATAATGTCGTGGGCGACCCTAAAGACCCTCCTGCCGTCGTTCCGGAAGGATCAACTCTCCAAACAGAGACTACGCATCCTAGACTACCAGGGGAACCGAGTCCCCCTCGAAGGCGTGGGCACGTTCCGGGTCACCTACGGAGACTACGAAAGAGACCTGCCGCTGACCATCGTCACGAAGCAGCTTCCTAGCCTCCTGGGCATGGGGTGGTTCCGAGCCCTTGGCATGGGCTTCACCGGCGTCCACCTGATGTCCAGATCAACCCTGAAAGACAGCCTCCTGTCCGAGTTCCAGGACATCTTCGGGGACACGTTGGGCAAGTATGTGGGGACCCCTATTTCACTAAACTTAGACCCCAACGTAGCCCAAGTAAGACTGAAGGCCAGACGAGTGCCATTCGCATTGAAACCAAAGATCGATGCGGAATTAGACAAGCTGATTAAGCAAGGGGTGTTGGTTCCCGTTGACCATGCTAAGTGGGAGACCCCCATAGTGACCCCAGTTAAATCCGACAGCTCAATAAGAATTTGCGCCGACTACAAGTGCACGATCAACAAGGCTTTGCAGCCGAGCGCCTATCCGGTGCCGATCGTGCACCATCTACTACACTCCCTGGGGCCCGGAAAAATTTTTGCCAAATTAGACCTGGCCCAAGCCTACCAACAGTTACCAGTCGACGACGCCACGGCAGAGGCACAAACGATCATAACTCATAGGGGTGCATTTAAATGCACCAGGCTCCAGTTTGGGGTGAGCGTCGCACCCGGCTTATTTCAAAGCACCATGGAGCGCCTGTTGCAAGGACTCCCGGGAGTGGTGCCCTATTTCGATGACGTCTTAGTCAGCGCTCAGGACGAACACCAGCTGGGGGACAGGGTACGGAACGTCCTGTCTAGGTTCAGAGAAGCGGGACTAAGACTCAAAAGGAACAAGTGTAGGATAGCTGTTCCCTCTGTGGAATTTTTGGGGTACAGTGTGGACGGCACAGGCATCCACCCTACCGAGAGCAAGGTGAGAGCTATTAAGAGCACACCAGCCCCCAAATCCAAAGCAGAGCTCCAAGCCTTCCTTGGACTGCTCAATTTTTACTCTATGTTCCTAAAAGATAAAGCCACGGTTGCAGATCCCCTTCACAAGCTTTTGGGAAAGAACGTACCATGGGTCTGGGGGAAACCGCAAGCAGCCGCTTTTGAGGCAGTGAAAAGACTCCTATCTGAGGACAGCTTCCTGATACAGTACAATGCAGAGCTGCCGCTCGTCTTAGTCTGTGACGCCTCCCCCGTAGGAGTTGGTGCCGTCCTAGGCCATAGACTGCCGAACGGCCTAGAGGCGCCCATTGCCTTCTATTCCCGTACCCTGTCCAGCACAAAACGAAACTATAGCCAGTTGGACAGAGAGGCTCTGGCTGCGATTGCGGGGGTTAAGAAGTTCCACGAATACCTCTATGGCCGAAAATTCGAACTTGTGACTGACCATAGACCGTTGCTAGGACTGCTAGCAGGCGACAGGCCAACCCCTGCTGCCCTCTCCCCTCGTTTGACTAGATGGGCGATTTTTTTGTCGGCCTACTCGTATCAGCTCGTCCATCGACCTGGGCGGACCCTGGGTCATGCGGATGCCCTTAGCCGTTGCCCCCTTCCCGACCTGCTGGACAACCCAACGCCGGAAGCCTCCGTCCTTTTGTTGGACACGTTAACTTTGGGCCCCATCTCCTCCGGCGAGGTGGCGAAAGCCTCAAATAGAGACCCAGTTATCCGGACTGTTATGGGTTGGGTTCTGAAAGGGTGGCCGGACAAGGTGGTCAGAGAGGAGTACCAAGGGTTTGCCAACAAACGAAACGAACTGTTTATGCAAGGGGGGTGCTTGCTATGGGGTGACAGAGTGGTAATTCCAACGAAATTACGGGATAGGGTTTTGGAGTTGCTGCACGAAGGGCACCCGGGCATTGTTAGGATGTTTAGCCCGCAGCTATGTCTGGTGGCCCAACATGGACCAGGTCATTTCCGAGTGGGTGGGAAAGTGCAGACCCTGCCAGGAGTCTCGCCCCGATCCCCCAGTAGCGCCCATCCGAGAGTGGGAGAAACCAAAAGGCCCATGGGGGAGGATCCACATTGATTTTGCCGGCCCGTTCCATGGCCAAACGTTTTTAATAGTTGTGGATGCCTACTCAAAATGGCTCGAAATCATATTAATGCCATCTACAACGGCCGAGGCCGTTATCAAGGTCCTAAGGAAGTTATTTGCCACCCACGGCCTGCCGGATACCTTGGTATCGGACAACGGCCCTCAATTTACAGCAATCCTCTTTGAAAGTTACTTGGCCGGCCTGGGAATCCGCCATGCCCTATCAGCTCCATTTCACCCGGCTTCCAACGGATTGGCTGAACGTTTTGTCAGGACAGCTAAGGAAGCACTGTCCAGATTAGACAATGGGGACTGGCAGGCCAGGATAGATCAATTCCTAGCAGTACAGCATGCATCACCATGCACAGCAACAGGGAGAAGCCCAGCAGAGCTCCTCATGGGGAGGAAGCTCCGGTGCGTGTTAGACAGGCTTCACCCTAACTACTCGCACAAAAACTTTAAGGGAGAGACCTGTGGGTTAAGGCAGTTTCAGGTCGGGTCCCCGGTGTTCGCTCGCAATTATGCCAGCGGTCCCCTATGGGTTGCAGGAACCATAGTGGGAATAACAGGCCCAAAATCGTACACGGTGGACGTTGGGGTAGATAGACTCTGGAAGCGCCACATAGACCAACTTAGGAAAAGGGTGGTTGGCGAGGCGAACATTAACTTAGACATCTCCGAGCCTAACTCTGACCACTTCTCCAAAACAGCTAACTCAAGCCCGGGGTCGCGAGAATACTTAGCTGACAAGCCCTGGTTCCAGCGCCGCCCCAGCGAGTCGCCACTCCCAGCCGGGGATAACCACGCCCCGGACAAAATCCAGGAGGTTCCATTGGCGGAGCCGGGAGAGACAAAGAGTCCCTCCGACCAGCTCGACGCCCCACCAGACTCTGAACTGCGCAGGTCAACTAGGGCGAGAACTCGTCCTAAGCACCTGCGAGATTTTGTCTGTACATATGTTAATTTTTGAGTATTAGTGCCTTCTGGGAAGGGAGGGGTGTTATGTATTGATACTTTTAAGCGGGAGTTTCAAACCTGCCTACGTTTCTGATTGGCTGACAGTCCCTCCTGGATTGTATATAAGGAGGACTGCAGCCCCTGAGTTTTTGCTGAAGTCTCACTGTATATTAAAGAGCTGTTGTCACTTGCTTGCTTGTGCCTCTCGTTATTCCCGAACCACTTCAATCTCTTCTGCTGCTTTGAGTAAGAAAGCACAATCTCTGGAGAATGGAATTGCAGTTCAAAATGGTGTCGTAAAACAAATCCCAATAAAGGAAACAGGAGACAGCAATAAAAATAAAACAATTTTTACTTTAAGATTCAGAGGTTTATTTCATGAGCAATTTGGAACATGACAAGCCATCACAACACAATTTACATCAATAACCCATTGCAATGAGGTCCAGAGACAATAGCTAGGTCCAGCAAGGAATAGCTACGGCCAGTGGCCATGATCTGAGACTCATCTCCTTCTTTTATACTTTTATTCAGACAGCCCCTCAGTAAATGGAATTTTAGTAAAGTTACTTTCATATACTTCTTCAATTAGCACATACGTATGGGTACATATGAAATCTCCTATCATCTGCTACTTTCAGTTCCTTATTTCCAGTGCTTCTTAATATCCCTAGTCCAAAATAGCCTCTGAAACTATATACTTTGCAAGTACATGTTATAAAATTGCTTTTGCATAGCTGATTACAAATATTGCATTATTATTGGGAAATCATTTTAATTAGCAGTTTAATATATATTTCAGCAATTCATCTGAGGCCTACTATCATTCTGAGGCCTACTTTATTTTAGCAAATCACAATCCAAGTTTCCTCCTCTCACAATGGTTACATGTTAAAGAAACCTAACTTGATTCTAGAAAGAAGTTGCTTGTCTCCTGATTTCTAGCTTTCTCAAGGAGCTTTTCATATGTGTGTGTGTGTCATGTGTAAAAGGAAACATGTCATTTAACATCCCTTCCCCCTGGCTTCAAGGAAGACCACCTGGATTTCTGACATGATTTCTTGATTTTAAAACTTTCACCAGAGAGATCAAAACTTGCATGAAGAAAAATAACAAGTGCGTTTCAAGTGCAGAAAAGCTTCTGTCTGCCATCTCTTCATCCCCTTTGTTCTTTTTTTGGCATGTTGATGTTTTAAGTCACTGCCAGTGTTACTTAGCATTATCTTGCTTCAGTACACCTCTTTACCATTTATCCCTAGAATAACAAATACTTGTTTTATCAAAAAGTGTCAGACTGGCACACAATTTGGCCACAGCTGTTGGTTGAGTTATATTTGACTAGCAAGCATGGTGAGGTTTGGGAAATTTATTCCTTTAAGATCCAAGAAGAATAAAAATTAATGTCCCTCTTGAAACAGAGTGGTACAGATGGTTGATGGAATAGCTTCCTTTGAATGCCAAACTGTTTTCAAAGCAAGGAAAAACACTGCAAAAGCTTAAGTACACTCTAGTAATGGAAAACAAGCAGTGAATGAGGATGGCATTGAATGTTTACTGAAATGTTTAGATTCATAACTGTTAAAAATTCAAAGAAAAGAGATCTTCAAATAATCCATTTCTCCATTCAGCTCATGCTCAAACATATTTTGGGTCCTTCAATCAATGGGGGAAAGATGTATTGACTTACATTATAATGCAGAGTAATACAAATTATTTAAGGTGAAACACAAGTTAATCAAACGAATTTGAGGCATAATAAGGGTGCATCCCATCAAAGCAACATAGTTAAATAATCTCCTGCCTTCTTTTCATAGTAGCTATGCAGAGATTTCTGCCAACCTAGCAGTTTGAAAGCACATTAAAAATGCAAGTAGAAAAATAGGGACCGCCTTTGGTGGGAAGGTAACAGTGTTCCGTGCACCTTTGGCATTTAGTCCAGTGATGGGTTGCCCCTGGTTCGCACCGGTTCTATAGAACCGGTAGTAAAACCGGTGGGAGGCTCCGCTCACCGGCCCCGACATCATCAAAATGCTTCTGCTCATGCACAGAAGAGCATGCGTGTGTGCGAGCAAAGCAAACAAGCACACACGGTCCCATTGAGAACCACTAGTAAAGGTAAGTAGAACCCACCCCTGGTTTAGTCATGCCGGCCACATGGCCACGGAGATGTCTTCGGACAGTGCTGGCTCTTCAGCTTTGAAACGGAGATGAGCACCGCCCCCTAGAGTCAGGAAAGACTAGCACATATGTGCGAGGGGAACCTTTACATTTATCTTTATGCAGAGGTTGGCTACCCTGACAATAATATCATCCTAAGGGGCCAAGTTCGTGTGTGTGTGTGTGTGTGTGTGTGTGTGTGTGTGTGTGTGTGTGCGACTCTTCAATGATGAACTTCAGTGAAGCAGCAGTTTCCCATGAGGCAGGCAAGGAAGGAAATGAGATGAGAGGCAACAAAGCCCAAGAGCTGTATAGGAAGCAGAGAAAGAGAGTTAGGATAGCCATTCCCTAGAATGTCTCTTATGGGTATATCCATAAGGGTAAGAGCAATAAAGGTTTAATCTGAAAAGATTCTGCTTGTTGGGTGTGAGCAAATAAAGAACTGAATGTCCCAAAGGTACCTTTTCAGGAGTCAACTGGACTTCCTTGTTTTTTTCTTTTGAAACGTTTTGCTTAAAGATGTGATGTAAAAAAAAAAAAAAAAAACCGAAGAAAAAACAAGAAAGTCCAGTTGACTCCTGAAAAAGCATGACCTGGATGACTGAGAATTTGCATAGACTTAAGGAACTTAAGCTAGATTGCTTTATGTCATTCATGGGTGAGACCTCTCCAATTAGTCTGAGTCTCCCTTTCCCCGGGCACAGTTCATTATGGGAATGAACTAAAGACTCATTCCCCATGCCTTTCCTTGCCAATTCCCCAAGTCCACCAAGGAAGTCCAACAGGACAGAAGTAGATAGAGCTGAAAAGTCCCCCCTCCTTCCTGTTGCATGAAGTCCTATTCTACAGAGAATTGTGGTGAGAAGCGTCTTCAACTGCAGACTAGAAAGCTCATTTCAGTTATAACTAGGAAGGAGCTGAAGACAAAAGTGTGGTTGAAAGCCAGATCCAACCTCCTACTGTACCCTTTGGTCTGCGTGCATTTGTGGCCTGTTTAGCCAAACCTACCTGTTCTTTTTAAGAGTTTCTGAGCTGCTCACCTTTTCTGCAGAAAGTTCAAGGTGTGAGGAACACAAGGAGGGGTTCTGAAAGGTAAATTGTGATGGCAAGGGGAAAAATACTCCTCATCTGTTTCTAAATACCATGTGACTAGATGCAAATTTGGTTTGTGTCCGTACTGTTCAAGACAGACCCTAAAGAAAAGGCTATATGACACGGTGGCTCAGTGGCTAAAACCCTGAGCTTGTCGATCGAAAGGTCGGCAGTTCAGTGGTTTGAATCCCTCCGGTTATTTGTCCCAGCTTCTGCCAACTAGCAGTTTGAAAGCACGTAAAAAATGCAAGTAGAAAAATAGGGACCACCTTTGGTTGGAAGGTAACAGCGTTCCGTGCACCTTTGACATTTAGTCATGCCGGCCACATGACCACAGAGATGTCTTCGGACAGCGCTGGCTCTTCGACTTTGAAACAGAGATGAGCACCGCCCCCTAGAGTCGGGAAAGACTAGCACATATGTGCGAGGGGAACCTTGGTGGATGGGGATGTGTCTGGGGATTGTTATGTGTGCTGGGCCTGGTCTCTGGGTGTTATGTGAATTTCATTGTATGGGTATACTGTGTACAATGTACAATGTACTGTGTACATGTACAATGACAATAAACTTTATATTTATATTTATATATTTACCTTTAACTGTACATAACATGTAGTTTGTTCTCATTTCTGTTGCATCAATTGGGGTGCCACACATACTTACATGGAATTTCATACTTGAATGAATTGCAGATGTTCTTCTCCTTCTATTATTCAATTTTTGTATTTGGATCCTATTTCATCCAAATAAGTTCAAGATCCATATTGGTAACTGGGGGTTGGGGTTAATAATTCAAGCTTTATAGTTCACCAGATGTTTGCAAATATCCCATTTACTGAACTGTTTAGTCCGTCATTGTATTGTTTGTACTTAGAGAAACCAGCGTGGAAGCCTCCAATTTTTCTCCTTATTTTGTAAAAACCTCAGCTCGTCATATATTTTATTAGTAATAAAATTTAGACAGTTATTTTCCCAAGAGCATATAATATACGCATTGGATTTTAGCTCTCAGTTGAGAATACAAATTATGCACCTTATAAATCAGTATCTCTATAGAGTAAATTTATTGACATGAAAATGAGACTACTAGCCATTAAAATTAGTTTGATTAGCTTGCTCATCATTTGAAAAGCTAGGGAAAAAATATGACCAATATGCATGATTTTTTCCCTAGGACTATATACCTTCATTCTTCATATTTTTTTTTCCCTTTACAAAACGCTACCAGCAAATTATTCGTATTTTCATGGTCCGCATATTAGCATAATGTAAGGTTGCCACAAGGGTGAAATGCTCCTGGTTTGGACTGGCTTGGGCGAGTAGGTAGCGATGATGGCCGGTAGTTCGGAGAACCGGTAACAATGGCAGCTGGAGGCTCTGCCCACCCGACCCATTTCCCAGACTCGGGGAATACACCATTCCCGGACTACTACTGCTCACCTTTCTCCCACGGCTGGCTGTCAGGGAAGGCAAGCGCCCGAAAGGTAGCAGAGTCACTCACTCTCCTTCTTGAATGAGCCGCTCTGGTCCACATGCTGGCTGCGCAAGTGCACATCATTTATTTAATTCAGCGGCAGGTTGGGTGTGCGCTTGCGCAGCCGGTGCATGGACCAGAGCGGCTCATTCAAGAAGGAAAGTGAGCGACTCTGCTACCTTTCGGGCGCTTGCCTTCCCTGACAGCCAGCCGCGGTAGAAAGGTGAGCAATAGGAGTCCGGGAATGGTGCATTCCCTGACTCTGGGAAATGGGGCAGGTGGGCAGAGCCGCGTGGCGAAGGACAAGCCGGCAGCAGCTCTGCGGCAAAGCCGGAGTTGAGGAGTGGTGCATTCTCCGACTCCTACTGCTCACCTTTCTCCCACGGCTGGCTGTCAGGGAAGGCAAGCGCCCAAAAGGTACCAGAGTTACTCACTCTCCTTCTTGAATGAGCTGCTCTGGTCCACACACCAGCTGCACAAGCGCACATCCAACCTGCTGCTGAATTAAATAAACTGTGCGCTTGCGCAGCCGGCGCGTGGACCAGAGCGGCTCATTCAAGAAGGAGAGTGAGCGACTCCGGTACCTTTTGGGCGCTTGCCTTCCCTGACAGCCAGCTGCGGGGGAAAGGTGAGCAATAGGAGTCCAGGAATGGTGCATTCCCTGACTCCGGGGAATGGGGCGGGTGGGTGGAGCCGCGGGATAAAGAAATTTAAAAAGTTTTCCTACTGGGTTCTGTGGCCGTTGCTTGGTGGAAGGGGGGTCTTGTGACTGAGTGGGCGTGGCTGTGAGTGACATCGAGTTGGCCATGCCCACTCAGTTACAGGACATACACCCCCCCACCAAGCCACGCCCACAGAACCTGTAGGGAAAAATTTTAGATTTCACCCCTGGGTTGCCAGTATAATGTTATGATTAGGTAGAGCTCATTGGCTTTTTCATTTGGCCAGGCATTTTACGCCATGTTTTTTGGATTTCATCATCTAATGCTAAAATGTCAGTTGTCACCTATTTATAAGGTGCTTTATTTTTCTCGTATTTCAGAAGCCTGTTTCAAAAGAAATACAATATACCCTAGAAGGAGATTGCACTGTCTTTCTTGTGAATGTATTTTTGTAATTAATCAAAGTATTAAAAGACCATTACTTTTTATTTCAAATGATAACAGAATTATTGCTTGAGAGGAATATTTTGTAAGAAAAGAGTGATAAATAGATTACATTAGGTAGATTTTATTCATTCTCCTTTTCGTCAAGAAAAGTCAAGAGACTTATCATGCTGCTTTAATTTTTCCAGCAATTCTTTTGAAAAAAAAATCACTTTCAATTACTATTGCATTGGGTTGAGGGTGTTCTTGCAAGGAAATGCTTCTATTTCTTCTCTCCTTGATCATTCATCTTGTTCACCATCCACCTGAACATGAAAACAGGGCAATGGTGAAATGCAGCCAGTTCTATCCGGCTCGGGCAAACTGTTAGCGGCGGTGGCGGGAGGCTCCATCTTCCAGCCCGGACGTCATGACGTCCCATTTTGGATGCTCTGCTCATGTGCAGAAACTCCTGTGCGTATGCAGAGGTGTCACGTGTGCGCTCCCATTTGCAAACCGGTAGCGAAGGTAAGTGGATTTCATCCTTAAAACAGGGGGCCTTCTTAAGATCCTGCATTGGCATGATTCTAAATATTTTCTAAAGCTCCCAAAAAGATAAGATAAAGATAAAATTAGAGACAAGATATACATGTGCTCCTTTTAGTCCTATGATAGGATGCGGAAGTGAAGGCAAAGGTCTTTTTATGTCTCTTTCTTCCCCTTCTTCCATTGTTTTTTTAAAATAATTCCCATACCATGTCAAGAATAGGAGAAGCATATTGTTCTGACCCAGCTTCCTAAACACAACAAACCCTCTGAAGCTAACCCTATGATTCCTTTATTAGGAGCATCAGCAGCCCCAGCAAAAAGTTTCTCTCTCACCGCAGGCTAACAAGTCTGTCCGGCAGGGAGATGAATAGTTGTCTGCCACATCTATTCATCTCTGCCCCCTGCCTTTTATCCCCAGAGCTAGGATGGGGCTTCGCTAGGGATGGAAGAGCAGTGACTCTTCTGTCCCAAGGACCAGCCCATATTTTTCCACTGCTCTCCTCTCCTCTGCCTTCTACACATCCGCATTCAGGCACTGGACCCAGCTGTTCCTCCTCTTCCTAATCAGCCACCTCCAGATTTAGAGGCTCTTGACTCTCCATCTGAGGGCTGACGGATGGCCCAGGCTCCACCTCTGTCTCTCTCTCTGATAGCTCCATTCCCTCTTCCCCCTTCAAGCTATCAGGTTGCTTTGATGCTGACCCTGACTCCACGCCTCTTCCTCATCTGATTCAGCTCCTGGAGGGGCCAGTGGCCGACAGACCACAACATATGTTTTCATTAGTTCCAAACTTGACTCAGATTAATCCCCAGTGGTAGTAGATGTCCCAGGACCATCATAAACCATGATAAGCATATCCTCTGACCAATTCTAGGCAGTCTTCTTTAGATACTTCCACAGTCAAATTGCTTTTCACCACCACAAGTGAGGTAGCTTCAGGGGCAATAGCTAGTGGTCAAGCAAGAAAATTTTCTTCTGCTTCAATCAGAGATCTTTATCAAGGCTCAAAGGGAATCCAACCCCTTGCTTTCAGTTGAAGTGAGCTGACTGATTTTTCAGTGAACTTAATGAAATGGAATAAAGCAGAATAAGTGAGGATGGTGTTGAGAATGCACAACACTATTGTCTTCCTCCTGTCTTGAACCTATCGTTTCTATCCCTGTGTGTTTCATTTCTTTATTTGATTATTTAATTTACATAAGCTACCTATCTCAACTAAGTGACTCTGGGCAGCTTGCAAAATTAAATCATTTTATATATATATATATATATATATATATATATATATATATGTATGTATGTATGTATGTATGTATGTATGTATGTATGTATGTATATATATATATATATATATATGTATGTATATATATGCATGTATGTATGTATGAATATATATATATATATATATATATATATATATATATATATATATGTGTGTGTGTGTGTGTGTGTGTGTGTGTGTGTGTGTGTGTATATATATATATATTAGTTACCTCCCCAGGTACTCAAGAATAAACAATAACTCCACTCACCATCAATCATGACAGAGCCTTTATGTCCACCTGACCTCAAATGGCTAGGAAAACAGCCAGGTCTCCATGGCCTTGATGAGAAGAATTTCCTTCTTGAGATATAAGTGTTTCGATATAATCAACTATACCTTGGGAGATGTATTCATATTGGATTCAGGAATTGTCTCGGGATCTTGCTACACTTAGTACTTCAGTGTATGAACTTTAGAATGTCCCCTAAACAGCATCTGCATTTCTGAAGGAGATCTGTCTGCCACCTGCTTTGTTGATATTGAGATGCCAAACCAAGAACTTTCCTCTTCTAGGGAGCAGTTAATACTCAACAGTTACATTTTTACTGCTTTTATATCAGCTTTTCTTTCCTTGAGGTTTTTTGTTGTTGCTGCTGTTATTATTATTTTTTTTTTTCATGTTTGTAAACTGGCAACAGAACATCAGTTGACTAATAGTTTAAAAAAGAGCTGCTTGTCAGATATCACAATTTTCTTTGTATTCTGGGGGAAGAAGTCTGCAGACATCATCTTCCTATCAACTAGAGATTATATCTTAGGAGTCAGCTCTCATAAGAAAGTCTTCCCAAACACAAGCACACACTGTTAAAGAAAAGCATATATCCTCCTGCTATCTTTGTTACAGTTATTATTTATTTGTTTATTTGTTTGTTTGTTTAATTTATATACCGCCCTTCTCCAGAGACTCAGGGCATCTTACAATGCGTTAAGCAATATTTTATTTTATTTATTTATTTATTTATTATTTAAATTTCTATACCGCCCTACTCCCGAAGGACTCAGGGCGGTGAACAGCCACAGGATAAAACACATAAATACAAAAATTTAAAATAGAATAAAAACGAATTAAATAATTTGGCTGAACAAATTTAAAATACCCCATAATTTAAAAACAAATTAAAATTTAAATTTAAAAAGGGGAGAAGATTTAGGCCAGGCCAGCTTGATGAAATAAAAAAGTCTTAAGCGCGCGATGGAAGGTGCGCAGATCCGGGATCCTCCGTATCTCCGGGGGGAGCTCATTCCAGATCGTAGGTGCCCCGACAGAGAAGGCTCTCCCCCTAGGGGCCGCCAGTCGATATTGTTTGGCCGACGGCACCCAGAGGAGCCCCTCTCTATGGGAGCGTACTGGCCGGTGGGAGGCTATTGGTGGTAGCAGGCGGTCTCGTAGATAACCAGGTCCTAAACCATGGAGCGCTTTAAAGGTGATAGCCTTCATACTTTTGTATATACCTGCTTAGTAGGGCTTTCGCCCCCCCCCCCCCCAGTGGTGTTCTTTTTTATACAAAGTCAGCTTATTGCCCCCACAATCCGGGTCCTCATTTTACCTACCTCGAAAGGATGGAAGGCTGAGTCAACCTTGAGCCTGGTGAGATTTGAACTTGCAGTAATTGCAGGCAGCTGGTGCTACTTAACAGCACTTTAATCTGCTGCACCACCAAGGTGCAAATTATGCATATAATTTATCTAATAATAATAATAATAATAATAATAATAATAATAATAACAACAACTACTACTACTACTACTACTACTACTACTACTACTACTTTATTGTCATTGTACGTGTATACACAGTATACCCATACAATGACATTCACTTAACACCCAAAGACCGGTCCAACACACATAATAATCCTCAAACACACTCCCACCCACCACAATTCCTCACCCCTAAACCACCCAAACATCCACACAACAGACCAAGTAATGCTGTCCAACAGCTCACTGATGGTGGCCCTTTAGTTCATTGTTGAGTGCAATTATAGCTCTGGGATAAAAACTATTCAGAAGACGTGTGATCCGAGTTTTAATTGTTCTGTATCTTCTGCCAGAAGGCAACAGTCCAAAAAGGTTGTAAGCAGGATGGGAAGAGTCTCTGAGAATGTTATGCAACTTCCTCAAACAGCGAGATTCGAAGATGTCGTCCAGGGCTGGTAGCTGGACTCCGATGATATTCTGGGCAGTTTTAATGATTCTCTGTAGAGCTTTTTTGTCTGCTACAGAGCTGCTCCCATACTATCCAAGAATGCCATATGTTTAAGGATACTTGTCAGGTGTGCCTCCATTCAAAACTCAAGAAAGAAAAAACCCAACTCCATGTTTGTAGAGAAAGGTACTTTTACTGAGTATGAACTGATAGCAATGAAAGAAAAGCAAGATCTGAGGCTAAAGTTGCAAAAATTACATATTCAAAGTATTCCCAAATCCCTCCCCGCAAGGACCATGGATGGCTAAATGTCTAATCCCCAGCCCCCCATGGTGTCATGTGAGGTGCATCTTCAGATGGCCCCATCCATCTGGTATGCCAGAATGGTTGACCTTGACTGCCTATCAACATATTCAGCTGCGCAGAAGACGATGAGAACATCCCTCCCTTTTCCTCCCTTTTCGGTCACATCACAAACTAGTCACATCTCTACTAGCTCACTTCTGCACCCAAATACCTATACCTTCCCCCTTTCCCATTACTATGGCAGCTGATGCGAAGCAAGCATCAAAGAGGCTGACAATACTTGGTATTAAAAAGATAGGAAAGAAGAAGGAAGAAACTAGTAAACCATCATTAGAGTAAATAACTTTAAAAATGGTTGATTTAACCAGTTGGAGTGGATTTCATATCCTGAACTTTTTAAATTACAGTTCATTTCAACAAAGTTATAATTTTATGGTCAGGATGGGAAGAGTACAAAAATTTGTTCTATTTGTACAAATGTTCAATTTTACAAATCATTCTCATTATGAATGATCTTTGTGGTGTGGATAAACCACATATATATTTATTATAAATTGCCTAAATTGCCAGTGTTGAAATCTAGAATACATTATTTGTTATTGTTTCAATGTTTTAAATAATCATTGGGATATCTTACAAGTACTGTGAACAAGTCTGAGTGCAGATAAATGGGGGAAAAATCAGTAGAAGTAATTTTGAAGAAGCAGGAAATAAATGAAATATGATTGAATGTAATATGACCATTATTGCAGAATAGAATTCAGAATACAGAATAACAGTGTTGGAAGGTACCTTGGAATTTTTCTAGTCTAACCCTCTGCCCAAGCAGGAAACCCTATACCAGAGGTGGTCAAACTCAAGGCCCGGGGGATGGATCTGGCCCATGGGGTGTTTTGATCTGGCCCGTGGGACCGCCCTGGAAACAGCAAAGGACTGGCCTCTGCAGCAAAAATGGAGCTCAGGGAGGCCGAGCAAGGCCCCCCTTGGCTCTGTTTTTGGCTGTGATAGCCTCCTGCAGGTCCGAGGAGGCCATGCACTCCATTTTTGCTGACAGAGGGCTGCAGGAGGTTATTGTGGTTGAATACGGAGCCTCAATGAGTGATGTAGAGCTGGCCGCACCCACCGTGGCCATGCACTCCATTTTTGCTGACAGAGGGCTGCAGGAGGTTATTGTGGTTGAATACGGAGCCTCAATGAGTGATGTAGAGCTGGCCGCACCCACCGTGGCCATGCCTCCTGGCCACAACCCTCCTGGCCCCCCAAGATCAAACACAACCCTGATGCAGCCCTCAATGAAATTGAGTTTGACACCCCTGCCCTGTACTATTCCAGACAAATGCCTGTCCAATCTCTTCTTAAAAACTTCCACTGTTGGAGCATTCACAATTTCTGAAGGCAAGCTCTTCCATTGATTAATTGTGCTCACTATCAGAAAAAAAAAATTCTTAGTTCCAGGTTCCTTCTCTCCTTGATTAGTTTCCATCCATTGTTTCTTGTCTTGACTTCTGGTGCTTTGCAGAATAGGTTCATTGTGACAGCATCTCAAATATTGGAAGAATGCTATCTTGTCATCCCAATTCTTCCCCATTAAACGAGACATAAACAGTTCCCTCAATTGTTCATTATATATTCATTCTTTTTTTCCAGCATAACCAACCAGTGAGGTGAGCTGTTTGGACAATAATGAAAATAACCTTGACGAAAGTATGCATGAACTGTTGCCTAGGCCAAAGGGAGCAATTAAAAAAAATAATCCCAAAAAAAGAAATAACTTTCAGAAGCAATTTAGACAAATGTGTGATTGATTCACTGGAATATAAGCAGGAAGGCAGCCAGCAGTCAGCAGAAGTAGCCTGCAGTACTGCACTCTAACCACTGCACCACTGTGGCTCACCGTGGGAAGCAATATTAAGATATGAATTTTAATATTTTGAAAATCTTTTTCACCAGAAATAAAATGTAGAATTCTTCCCTTCCCCATATACAATATGCACCCACGTATGTTAAACACATAGAAGTATACAAACTTGTAATCCTGATACAGCCGGTATCACAGATGCTATAAATTATGCTAATAATGGCAGGTAGAATATACGTTCTTGTATTATCTGTTTCTGTTAAAAATGCACAATGATAGATGGTTAATCTCTTTATATATAAAAAAGTAGATCTTATTGAAAATCAGTTGTTATGACAGTTGTTTTACTTAGATGGAATACATGTAAAACAGATGTTTAAGAAAGTAAACGGCAGATTAAAATGTCCATTTGATTACTATATCCCTGAGTGAACTCTAGCTGAGCCTTGAATTACTTTTTTGTTCAGATTAAATGCATCTTGATCTAAATAACAGCAACATATTAATGTAATCAACTTTTCCCTTCGGATTGCCAGGATTTATTTAGAAATGTAGGAAGGCATTAAGCTCATGAACTTTTGCTATATCCGTTAAAGGGAAAATAATGTGTTTTTGAGTGGCACATAGCTTATTCTATACTTCTGAAGCTGGCATAACAAACATTGCAAATATTATTATTATTATTTTATTATTTTGGCAAAAAAATGCATAGCTTTGCCATGATTTTATATGTGGATAACATATAACAAATTGTAACCTAGATTTCTTAAATCCAGAACCCCGCCCAAAAGAATTAATCATCCATAAAACCTACAAGAGCAAATAGAAGGAACAGTTGAAAGAAATCAGCCTTAACAACGACCTTTTCAGCTGAATCCCTTTCCAAGCACTCACAGTTTGGCCAAGTGTATGAAACCAATTGGCAGGAAGAGATAATTTATAGCCCCAACTGCAGTCATCCCCTGCCAAAATAATAAGCTCTATTGGAATCACTTCTGAATATGCCATTTATTTCCAACAGGGTACTTCCTGAAAATCACTCTCTCCCTCGCTCCCTCTTTATTGGGGGTGCGATGGCTCAGCAGTTAAGACACTGAGCTTGTCAGTTGCAAATCGGGTAGCCCAAGTTCAAAACCCGAGCACCACGTGAGGTCCTGTCCTTGCCCCAGTTCCTGCCAACCTAGCAGTTCAAAAGCATGCAAATGTGAGTAGATAAATAGGTACCACTTTGATGGGAAGGTAACAGTACTCTGTGACATTATGCTGGCCACATTACCACGGAAATGTCTTTGGATAGCCCTGAATCAATGGCCTTGAAATGGAGATGAGCACTGCCCCTTAGAGTTGGCAGTGACCAGCAAGTAAAATCTTCATTCATTCATTCATTCATTCATTCATTCATTCATTCAAAACTGATTTCTGCAACAAAGGACACCCCTTAATATATCCTGAAGCAAATTCTAGCCTGCCTTAATTTACCTTTTTCTTAAGGTTAAACTCATGTTGATCTAAATGCATGTTTTGTAGAGATATTTGCAATCTTTTGCCTGATATTTGGGTTTTCAATAATATCCAGCTTTGCCTTTTAAAAAGGTTTTTATAATAAATAATAAGTGCCTTTCATAACTGATACGGTGAACTCTTCAAATCAAATTTCAAAACCTGTATTCATTTTTATTTATTTGTTAAATGTATATGCTTCCCATCTCACTCTGAAAAGTGACTCTGTATATCCTAAGTGCATCCTTAAAAAGGCATAATATTTGATGGAGTGGCAAATTTGGGACAAAAGAGAATGCAAATAAAATTAAAATATTGGGAATACGACATGAGCTTTGAAACAAAAGGGAAAGTGATGTAGTGAGAGGGGGTTCCAGAAAATTACAATGTTTAGAAATACTGGCAGGTAGTAGAACATGGGGTTTTCCTTCTCCTCCTTCTGGCTCTTCAATAGCTCTTTACAAATCAGGGAACTGATGATGGGTTACTACAAAGTAAAGAGGCAAAATTAAAAAAAATCCCTGCAAATTTTAATCTCCATTTCAAGGGCCATTGAGCCAATGCTGTCCAAAGACATTTTTTGTGATCATGTGGCCAGCATACATCACAAAGAGCTGTTATCTTCCCATTGACGTGGTACCTATTTATCTACTTGCATTTGCATACTTTCGGTATGCACTTGCATACCTACCATCTACTAGGTTGGCAAAAGCTAGAATAAGGTGTCTTTGGGTGTTAAGTGAATTTCATTGTATGGGTATACTGTGTATGCACAATAAAGTTATTATTATTAAAAGGATAGGAGCCCACCCTGTTGCGTGACACTCAGGTCTCAAAGCTGGGACGTTCGCTTTCCAACCAACAAGCCCAGCATCTTAGAGACATTGTTCCACCTATTTCAAAGTAAATCCTATCAATAATTGTTTGGTAACTAGTTATCCCCTGGGAGTTCAGTGTTAATGCGATATTTCTGCATGTGTGCTACCTGGTGACACTTTTCTTTGTAAGATTTAATTGTTCAAGAAGTGAGAACAGAAATAATAGGAGGTATTTTTAAAACAGAAGTAATTGTTCCAAGTTTGCCACTTTTAAATGATACTCCAACCTTAAATTTCTTACTAGCTCTTGTGATTTGTACATTTCAGTGCTTCTGCTTGTTTTATTTTGGTACCCCAGGTGTCCTCTTATCACATGTTCTATATTCTATGATACCCACCTTGTCACATGTTCTATATCCTACAGTATCCACCTCAAATAATCTGAGTTTCTGATACTTTATGGTTAGCTTAAGCTTGCATTAGAACCCAGGATAGACTTGGGCAAATGCTATTTTTGAGTAGTAGAGATGGAGGATGGATATTTCCCTCATGAAATAGAAATTCATATTGGAAGAAAAAAATTAAAAATACAAAGATTTAAGAGTGAACACTTCTCTTCCTGTATCCATTGGAAGAAATTATCTCCTGGATTCCCAGTTTAAACATTGTTAAATAATAGAAGATGGATCTTGAGAAAATAGGCATGTTTAAGGTTATTGCTGCAAACATAAAAAAAGAATATCCATAATTTTTAAAAAAACATACAACATAATATTGAACTGACCTAGTAATAAAAATCATGACAGATTTTGAGAACCAGATGTTCACTTATTGATGACCAATTTCTAGGCCACTGCACTTTGTTCTTAAGAATTGTCATCCAAATCCTTCAAACCAAGGATTGTCTTCTTTAGATCATAGGGCTACATTACCACACATATCAGAGTGATGCAGAAATTCTGCCTCTTTAGGCATCTTGACTCTCATTATTTCCACATAAATTAGTCCTAAAATTTCAAAAATCAGTTTGCAACCATTATGCTGCATGCTGATTTTCCTCATTTTATTTATGCAAGAGATAGGCTGAAGTATAAATACAGATTAAGATTACTACATGGAAATGGGAGACGTCTAGACCTATTCTCCCAACCATCAGTGGACATTCTTTTTCTCTGAATTCTCATATTTGAACTCTCATATTGAATTCTTTTCTTTGAATTCTCATTTTGTTAAACTCTTTCTATACAACCATCACCATTGCTTCTCCTTCAACAGTTTTAAGGTTCTGCTGTTACAGTCTGTTGTCAGACTGAGGCCAATATTTAGGCATTAGGATATAGTAGATAGTTGTTGAAGAAAGATGTTCATATCTATGTGTATGTAAAAGCTGTGATCTTAACCAATATACCTTTTAAAGCAAGGGTGTCAAACTCAAGGCCTGGAGGCCAGATCCAGCCCATGGGGTGCTTAGATCCGGCCCACGGGGTGCTTAGATCCGACCCACTGGGACACCCTTGAAACAGCACTGGCCCGTGGTGCCTCTGCCAGCAAAAATAGAGCTTGGGAGGTTCATTTTAGTTTGCAGAGCGCTTGGGCCATCATAGACACCCCTAACACGAGTGACGTTGAGTTGGCCACGCTCACCCTGCCCCCCCCCAAGGTCAAACACAATCCTGATGCAGCCCTCAATGAAATCAAGTTTGACACCCCTGTTTTAAAGTAACCTACTGATCCTGAAAACAGTGGAGGATGGTTTCCCATGTATAGAGTTAAAGGCACAGTGGTGTTTTGTTTTGTTTTTAAATTACCAAGAAGAACGTCAGATCCTTCCAAGGAGAACAAGTCTTTTAGCAGTGTGATCTGATGCTTTGGAGTCATATTTATTTGTTGCATTGTGGCATTTATGGCACAGATCGAAATTCTTCTTTATCATTTCCCAGATGATTGAGCATTTCTGGAAAGTCTGTGTTAGCAGAAAGTAAACAAAGCAAAAAAAAAAAAAATCAGCACTGAAGGAAAAACGACAGGTTGCTTCAAGAGCGATTGTCATCCTTTTTATATTTAAAAAAATGCTCATGAGCTGATATCCCTGCACATTTAAATAAATACATATGCAGGTATAATAACATTTCTACCATTTATTTATTTGGATTCCTAGTTCAATCTCCACACCTATTCAGTCTCCACACCTATTCATTGAAGAAACTTCTTTTGGAAGATAAAATTTAAGTAGCAGTTAACATATGCTTCCCTCCTCCTGTCATTCTTCCTTTTTGTACCTGACCTTATGGTTTCTCTCTGTGCTCCCATTTGATGGTTTTGGTAAGCTTCTTGATACTAGAAAGCAGAGGTTATATACACAATATATCGAATACTGTATAACAAAGATTTAGGGTAACATCCGTCTATTCACACCAGGAAAGAAGGGTGGTGGCCTTTCATCAGTAATCTTGTGTCCAGATATCTTTAGACCTTAAAAGATATGAGATAAATTTTCAAGAAAAAAGGACATTGTCTAATCTGTTCTAAATTGGGCACCCTCTAGATTTCTGCTCTTCCACTCCTAGAATTAGCCAATGCTAAGAATCTGGAAAAATGCACCTCTAAGGTTAAAGAAATCTGGGCTATAAGGACTCATTTATTAAGGGAGGAAATAATATTTTCACTTTCTGTATTATTTCCCCTTGAGGGACACACAGGATTGTCTCCATTGTTGGAATAAGTGCCTTTAAAATCAAATTTTGCCATTCCCAGAGGCTCATTGATTGGTCCTTAACATATTTCTGGAACGATTTTTAAAAATCTATAGCTATAAACTTGTGTGCCCTAAGTACATTGATTACCCTTAATATTTAAAAATAGAGGCGGGGGATCCAAGCCATTCAAAATAAATAAAAGACAGAAAGCTGGCTACCAGTGTGAGCTTTATAACCCCTCATTTTGTTTTACGGTGTCACCCACTACAAAGAGAGAGAGAGAGAGAGAGAGAGAGAGAGAGAGAGAGGGAGAGAGAGAGAGAGAGAGAGAGAGGGAGGGGGGGAGGATAGATAAATAGATTAGATAGATAAGATAGATAGATAGATAGATAGATGATAGATAGATACTGTAGATAGATAGATATAGATAGATACAATAGAGATAGATAGATAGATAGATAGATAGATAGATAGATAGATAGATAGATAGATGATAGATAGATAGATAGAATAGATAAATAGATTAGATTAGATAGATAGATACAGTAGATGGATAGATACAGTAGATAGAAAGATACAGTAGATAGAGATTAGATAGATAGATGATAGATAGATAGATAGATAGATAGATAGATAGATGTTAGATAGATAGATAAATAGATAGATAGATAGATAGATAGATAGATAGATAGATAGATAGATAGATAATAGACGATGATAGATAGAAGAGAGAGAGAGAGAGATGGTTCACCCCTTATAGATTTTTTTTCATAAAGTGGGAGAAATTGCACTTATGACTTGTGATTTAGATAATTAGAAAAAAATAGATAATAGGAAAAAATTGAGCTTTTTTGTAAACATAGAGTAAGCATTAATTTTGTAATCACAGTTACATTTGTTGCAGAGAAAATTGGAAGTTTTTTCTATTTCTTTTCATCCTTTCTTAATACATTTGTTCTTTGTCTTTCTTTCTTCGCTGTTTTGTATTTGTTTTGTTAGTTTTTATGTTCTCTTTAAAACTTTTAATAACATTTATTTTATTTTTTTTTAAAAAAAGATTCACTTAACAACTGTGTTGCCAACTCAACAACTATAGTGATTCACTTAACAACTGCATCAAGAAAGGTCATAAAATGGACAAAGCTCACTTAACAACTGTCTTGTTTAGTAATGGAAATTTTGAATTGTGGTCTTAAGTTGAAGATTGTCTGTATTTGTGTTTGCACAGAACAGATTCCTGTAGTTCAGATGTTTTTTTTCAACACTTTAAAAAATCCCTAACCAGCATGACTAATTACCATTTAACTAAAGATTCTCAGAAGCTGAGAAAAGCTGTAATAGAACATAATGGTTATAGGCTTTGCATTTCACTGCTCTTTGAAAGTGGAAATTTCTCATTTACTAGTAATTTGCTTTTTTGATTGTTAAATAGGTAGGCAGGCAGATTTATTGCAGTTTAAAACACCATCATATCATTGCTGTTGTCGTTCTTATAAAAACCCTTTCATAAGTTTCTCCCCATTACCAAAACATATATTGGTAATTAATCTTTGAAATTCTAAAAATAGACATATTTCTGCCAGAGGTAGACATGTTCGATGTGCATTAGTAACCATTGTGGCCTGCCAGCGGCCTGTGCGGATTGTTGCTGATCCCGACGAGGAGGAGGCAGGTGTGCTGCGCCAGCAGCCTATGCAGCCGGCGCTCGAGTCGGACATGAGCAATGAGGCTGAAGAGGATGTGGTGCCAGAGGCAGGGATTCAGTCAGGGCCTTCAGAACCCCCAGAGGCTCCTTTAAGTGAAGAAGATAAAGAGAAGGAGCCTCTTCTCAATGCACGGGCACGCAGAGCTGCCAAAAGGCAGGAGTGGTTCCTCAGGAGGAGGTCTCCTTGAAAGTAAGGCTTGGGGCTAATTGGGCACTCCCTTAGCCTATTTAAGAAAGAATGCAGCTTGCAACAAGCTGCAGGAAACAACTTTAGTTCACTAATCATCGCGTTAGGATTTCTCTGCAACCTTGCTTCTGGGCTTTCTGCCAACTCCAGTAAGCCTCTGACTATCTTATCTGTGGAATTCTGGCAGGCTGTTAAGAACGCTTATTAACAGCCAGCATTTGCTAAACCTGCGTTATTTGAGTAAACTAAGTTTTGTTCACAGTTTGTGTGTGCTGTGTTCTTTGGGATCCGTAGCTGGGGCAGAACAGTAACAGACAACATGTTCTGGGTGAAATGTTACAAGTCAGCGGTCCCCTTTGCGGCTTGGTGGCCCGGCTGAGGGGGAGGAAGGAGAACTGGGCTGCGTGAGTGGTGCACGCATGTAGTCCTTGAGTGAGTGGCGGGCTGGCACCTTTCGCGCAGCTCGACCTGAACAAGCGGTGGGTTGGTGCATGGAAGTGCCTGCCTGCCTGCCACGTCTGTGAATTGAACTGCATGCCCATGTACATGCTCTCCAGCCAGCCATTTGCACAGCCCAACTCCAAATAGGCCATGGCCCGGTAATGGGCTTGCGGTCTGGGGACCCTTGATCTAGGTTGTTAGATGATTGTTCAAATGGCTTTGCAAGCAGAGATAGAATAGTGGTAGAATCACCAGCCAGAAGATGGATTTGAATTTCTCTGGAGGAAGGAGAAATTTTGTGTGTGTGTGTGTGTAATTTATATGGAATGGAATGGAATGGAATGGAATGGAATGGAATGGAATGGAATGGAATAGAATAGAATAGAATAGAATAGAATAGAATAGAATAGAATAGAATAGAATAGAATAGAATAGAATAGAATAGAATAGAATTTTTATTGGCCAAGTGTGATTGGACACACAAGAAATTTGTCTTGGTGCATACACTCTCGGTGTACATAAAAGAAAAGATATGTTCATCAAGAATCATAAGGTACAACACTTAATGATAGTCATAGGGTACAAATAAGCAATTAGGAAACAATAGCAATAGCACTTAGAAATATAGACTGCTTCATAGTCTCTTCCCACTTATTACTATAACCATGTTGCTTGTATTTTTCAAGCAACGTGGTTATATTGTTTTTATTTGTTTCCTAGTACGATTTGATAACTTATTAGTAACCTTGACTATCACTAAATGTTGTATCTTTTTATTCTTGATGAATGTATTTTATTTTCAGAAATTTGATTTTGGGTGACTTCATAGTGTTGAGATGGAAGTGTTTTTTTAATCCCATTGCTTTTCCTCCAATATTTCTTACCTCTCATTCTTCTAGCTTACAATTGAAGAATTTCCTAATGATCTCCCATAGAAGTCCTATGCAGAGCCAACTCTGCTTATTATGGCAATAGCTATAAACAGAAGAGTCAAACCTGCCCACCCATGGTGCTGGATTTGGAGCATTCTGATTCGGTTGCTAGGCATGCTTCTTTGAATTTAAATTTATTATCGCTTTTGCATCATTGAGAGCAAATCTAGACCAAGAGGGGTAAAACAGAAAGTAAGATTCATTCTTGAAAAACAGCTGGAAGTTGATCAGGACCATTAGAGAAACACAAAACTTATAGATCAACTGTGGTCAATCAGATACCCTTTTGAATGTCCCAAATGCTTTCCCATATTGTTTGTCTCCTGGATCGAGGATTTGGAAGCAAACAGCAGTTTTCCAAAGTGTGTTGGAACTGCAGCTCTAGAACTAGCATAGCCTTTGTTGCAGTGGTGAAATTCATTTTTTTTTTTTTTTACTACTGGTTCTGTGGGCATGGCTTGGTGTGCGTGGTGTGGCTTGATGGGCGTGGCAGGGGAAGGATGCTGCAAAAACCCCATTCCCTCCTCACTCCTGGGGGAAGGATATTGCAAAATCTCCATTCCCACTCTACTCTGGGGCCAGCCAGAGGTGGTATTTGCCGGTTCTCCGAACTACTCAAAATTCCCACTACTGGTTCTCCAGAACCTGCTGAATTTCACCCCTGCTTTGGTGGAAGGGAAAGCCACCTGCCGTTGTTAGATGTTTCCATGACCAACAGAGACTCTGGGACATGAATGCTGATTTACCGATGCACTTATGAAGCCATTCAGCTGCTGTGATGTGTCATTTTTCACTGCCTCCTTATCAAGGTAGTTCAGCTGTGCCCAAACCAGGTCTCATAATTGCTTTAGTTGCTCATGGCAAAGTTACATCAATGTCAGGTACTAAATGAGTTTTGATTTTATCTTGTCAGATGAGGCTCTGAAAAGAATGGGGCAGATTTTTATAAAGAGGCAGTGCATTTGTGCCAGAAAAAAAGAACTCTGAAAGAAAGGATTTCAAGCACAACTGTGAATCCATCCAGTCCAATAATGCTTAACAATTGCTGGGGGGGGGGGGGGGGGGGAAGCAATGGGGCTGGTTCCTCTTCTTCCAGTTTATTGCTTCATTTATTCACCCTCAAGAATGAAAAATGTAGTGCCTACGGATGGAGGTTCATTTTTGTTCCCACCTCCATCTTTCTGAAGAAGTTGATTTTATCAGGAACATATTTGACAAAATGCATCTTACATAATTTTGCTACCTACAAAATTTAGAACTTTTGAGATGCCATAATCACCCAATCCTTTTTTTTTTTAATGGATTGTGATTGGAGAACTTGCACATTTTCTTGATTGGAGTGCTCTGGTGTTTCTTTTCCTTTTCTTCTTCCCCTCTCTGAAAAAAAATAAAACTTGGAATATAATGCAGGAACAAGTATCCGACCATTGTTGATCCCTTTCATCTGTTCATTACAAATTGCTTATTTGCTAAGCAGCTTTGACGTAAAATCCTTCCCAGCTTTCTCTTTTCAAAAAACAGTAAAAATCCTTTAGCAAAAGAAGTCACCCAGAAGTGCATTTGATTCAGGGAATGGTAATAGGGGAATGGTACCTCCTGCTTCTACATCCTTCTTTCATTAACTCAGAATGGTTCTTTAGCAAAATAGATCCATCCATACGTTACTGGGTCTTTTAACATTAGCATGCAATTTTATCTCCATGGAACCCCTCTAAACATAAAGAGTCTAGCTTTGTACCAATAAATGTTAAAGATGGAAAATAAACTGGAGTCTTAAGAAGTCCTTGTTGAATTAATATTGGAAATCTTGAGGTATTTTTGTCAGACTTCATACGTTCCAAAACGCTGTGCTCATTGTTGAATTGGGACTGAGAGCAACCTTAAGTATAATGAATATTTTATGCATATTTTTGTTTTAAATTAGACTCCCTGTTGAACTGTCATGATGGCATGGCTTAAAAATTCAAGTGTGAGCAATTAATTTATCAATAATGAACGTGGGGAGCCTGTTTGCAGAGCCTTGGAAAGTTAGAGCACACTGACAGATCCCTAAATTAGAATTTTCACTATTAGCAGCATGGTTTGGAAACCTAACGTGACTTTAACAGCTTTCTGAAAAATTAGAGCAACAATATATTATGACACCAGCTTTGCAGATTGTATAAGGTAAAATTGGATAAATAGTTTTGGTAGAAATGTCTACAGCATTCTACTGATAACCACAAAAGCATAGTTATAAGTAGCCTATCATGAATTTTGTTATACAAATGAGTGGAGGAAGGAAAGTGGTTTTTCTTTCTGATAATTGGTGGTTTTTGGAATAAGTGTTCTCTTCCTGCTGAGCTAACAGCTGCTGAAAGCATGCTGTCTTACTGCTAACAGATTCAGTGAGCCAGCATGGGCCATCTTGCTGGCCATCAATTGTTGCAAGACGCTTGAGAAAATGTTGTTTGCCCTTGTTAAAGGTTTACTGCACACAGAGGACTCCTGTAAGTTTGTGCATATTTAATGTTCCTTAGAAAGTTTGAAAACATCCAGTGCAGTGGCAAATCATAAATCATTATTTTTTTTTTAATTACAACATCTAACAAAAGACTTGTGAGACCTCTCTTCTCAAAATCAGATATGGTCCCCTGAACAAATCATGATTTGTTATGATTACAACATCTAACAAAGATGTCAGGCCTGGAAGCCATCTTTTGCATTGGGCCTTCAGGCCTGCCACATTTACTACTGTGAGAAACTGGGAGGGGGGATTGTATGGAGCCAGGGTGATATGTAGTCACAATAACATTCCTTTCTCAGAGAATCAGGGACATCTTGCCCTGCACCTGAACGGCTGGAACTGGGAGACATCTCCAGTTGGGACGGTGCTTGGATGGACTTGTGGGTGTTGGGCAGGGACTTAAACTTTCCTTTGGGTGGGGAAAACCTGGAAACTTTCAGATTCGGGTTTTCCCAGATGTGCCAATATGACATCTCTAATAAAATGGAACTTTGAGGAAATTCAAGCTTCAAAGTTTTCTTTCATTGGGGGTGTTACTTGGAACCCTGACATTAGACTTGTGAGATCTCTCTTCTCAAAATCAGATATGGTCCCCTGTACTACAGGCAGTCCTCAATTTAAAATTTTATTCAATGAGGAAGTGTTCCAGGTTAATCTACAACATTTAACAGAACAACTTTGGGACTCCTTTTTCATGGATATTAACAAGGCTGAGACTTTCTTGAAGAAAAGAGATTTGATAGATATTCCTGGGAAGAAAATGCTCTCATTCTACGAAGAGAAGCTGGAGGGAGTGACTTAAATTTAATGACTTAATTAGTTAGGATGGATTTTTATAAGTCTGATATATGTATTGAAAAAAAGGCTTTAAGATAGTTTTGTATGTATAGAATGAGTTTGTAAATGCATGTTTTCTATCCTTGTATGTAATGTTGAATAATTCCCCAAGTTTGTAAAATACTATTGATCAAATTGAAAAATAAGATTCCTTTTTCCCTCTTTACACCATTTTTCTTTCCCCTCCTCCTCCTAGTTTTCTATTATTATCTTTTTTGAATTTCTCTTTGTATTTTATATTTTGCTAAACTAATAAAAATATGAAAACCAAAAATTTATGGTGTTAAGTGAGTTTTGCCTCATTTTACGACTTTTCTTGCCACATTCATTCAGTGAATCATTGCAGTTGTTACATGAGTAACATGGCTGTTAAGTGAATCTGGTTTCCCCATCATTTCTGCTTGTCAGAAGTTTGCAAAAGGGGATCACATAACCCCGGGACACTGCAACCGTCATAAATGTGAGCCAGTTGTCAAGCATCCAAATGTAAACACACATGATCATGGGGATGCTGCAATGGTCATAAGTGTGAAAAATGATCATAAGTCATTTTTTTCAGGGTCATTGTAACTTTAAACGGTCACTAAATGAACTGTTGTAAGTCGAGAACTACTTGTATTTATTTGGCGTTTTGGCAGGATGGAAATATATCCAGGCACAGAACTAGTAGGAAGGGGAAGGGGAAGGGGAAGGATCTTCTTTGAATTAAATTGGAAAAACAACTAAAATGAAATGACTGCCCTGCTTCCTATTCTGAAGAATTACCTTGAAAAGGATATGTTGGAAATGTACAGTGGACTGTAATTGCAAAATGTCCAAGTGTCACCTGAGGCCAGGGTCTGTGTGAATTATTTTATCCATCCTCTAATACTAATACAGGGACACGGTGGCTCAGTGGTTAAGATGCTGAGCTTGACGATTCAGCAGTTTGAATCCCTAGTGACGCATAATGGGGTGAGCTCCCGTTACTTGTCCCAGCTTCTGCCAGCCTAGCAGTTTGAAAGCATATAAAAAAATGCAAGTAGAAAAATAGGGACCACTTTTGGTGGGTAGGTAAAAGCGTTCTGTGCACCTTTGGTGTTTAGTCATGCCAGCCACATGATCATGGAGACGTCTTCGGACAGCGCTGGCTCTTCGGCTTTGAAACAGAGATGAGCACCGCCCCCTAGAGTCAGGAACGATTAGTACATATGTGCAAGGGGAACCTTTATCTTTACCTTCAATACTAATACCCTCACCTTTTGTTCTGCCCCTTTTGCCTTTCTCTGCTCTGTCCCTTTTGTGACTAGTTGGGCAATGTCTTTTCTAGTGTAGGATGAGTAAAAACATTTGAAAATACTAATGGAGAAAATAAAATAATTTGCTGTCTGTGAAGATTTTCAGCCATCCAGGTCATGGTTGCCCCAAAGGTGCTTTTTCAAGAGGCAACTGGACTTTCTAGTTTTTCTTTGAAGACGTTTCGCTTCCCATCCAAGAAGCTTCTTCAGCTCAGAAGAAGCTTCTCGGATGGGAAGCAAAACGTCTTCAGAGAAAAACCAGAAAGTGCAGTTGCCTCTTGAAAAAGCACCTTTGGGATTAAAATATTTGCTGTACAGGAGTCAGAACATAACATTTTCTTGAGTCACCCTGGAACTATGCAGAGATCACAAGGATCATTTAGCACACTTAAATACACACTTACCACTGTGCAGAGAAATCAGAGAAAACTATAAAAGTATATATGCCCAGTCTCTTAAAAATATCCAGTGATAGAAAATCCACAACTTCCATTGTACAGATCATATCATCAGGATGTTTCTTTCTTATGCCAAACCCAATTTAGAGGCTGCGAATTATGTTGATTATTTCTGGTCTTATTTTGAGGATGTGGAAAATATTTCTTGGCCATCTTTCTGTATAGTTTTCTTTTATGCAACTGCCCAGACATGTCATGTCTCCTTTCAACATTCCACCTACCTTCAGTTTGTCCTCACTGAAATGCCTTCAATTTCCTGTAACAACTTCATAGTCCTCCTCTGAATTTTCTCTAATCTCAAATCTGGAAATGTGGTACTCAACATCAGGTGGAGTAGTGTGTAGTGAGAAATAAGGACTTCATGAGTCTTTTGACACTTCTGATGCAGGCCAGAATGGAATTACCCCTTTCAGTAATTACTTTCAGTAATTACACATTGCTATTCATGCAGGGGTGAAATCCAGCAGGTTCTGACAGGTTCTGGAGAACCGGTAGCGGAAATATTAAGTATTTCGGAGAACCGGAAAATACTACCTCTGGCTGGTCCCAGAGTGGGGAGGGAATGGGGATTTTGCAGTATCCTTCCCCTGGAGTGGGGAGGGAATGGGGATTTTGTAGTATCCTTCCCCTGGAGTGGGGAGGGAATGGGGATTTTGCAGTATCCTTCCCCTGCCGGGCCCACCAAGCCACGCCCACAGAACTGGTAGTAAAAAAAAAAAATTGGATTTCACCACTGTACTCATGTTCATCTGGTTGTCAGTGACCACACCCAGTCCCCATTTGTAATGTTTCTAGACCATGCCCTTGTCAGAATATTCATGACTGGAAAGACATGGTAACCAGGTCAGCCAATTTGGAGCTGAGACAGACTGGATCCAGGGCGTGTCTTAGACTGCAGCTTCTGATTCTGTGCAGAGGATTGAAACTGAAACTATTCAGAGTGAGTGTGTGTTAAGCTCTCTGCTGTACTCTGTGTGGATGAACATGTCTGCTGATCTGAGCTGAAGTATCAACTGTTGGTATTGTAAATACTTTATGTGTTATTATGAATATAAAGAAGTTAATGAATCAGTTTGTCTGTGTGTGCTTCTGGATTTGATTTTTGCAAGAAACTCAACTGTATGTTTCTCTTATATTATTTTCTCTCTAAATGTTGTACCGTACATTTAATACTAAGATATCTATTAAAAGATAACTTCTGTCTCTCAAGCTTGCCTTCCAACCTGTCCAGATTTGATTGAAATCCTGTGTTTTGGACACACTTCCAAATGTTTGCATCATCCACAAATCTGATATCAGTCTCATAATCTGGGCCAAAAATAAAAAATGTTAAATGATACTAGCCTTAAGATTGATCTCGTGTAGTTGCTGCTCTCCAACCCAAAGTAGACCCCTTTACTGACTATAAAATGAAGTTAAATCTTCAGAACTATGCTAAGATGCAACACAAAGATTAAAAAAACACTCTGTATTCTGGTCTTCAAATCTCTTGTTTCTGATTCTAGTTCACATATGTGTACATTTTAATGACTGAAGATCTAAGTGCTAATGGTGGCTTATTTAAAATCTCTTGTGTTTGAGTCCTGTAATTGCTGTTTGGCACACATAAGCTATACTTTGACATTGTGGTCATCAGCCCAATTCACATAGACCACATGACTGCAAGAGGCACAGTGCCAAATATCACAAACTCCTGGCACTGCTGTTTACCCTCTTGTTATCATTATTTGCTCACTTGTTCTATCCATGAATGTAAACAATGACCAATGTGAGATGTTGGAGTGACATTTTGCCCTAGTTTTGTGCTGCCATCTGCATAGTTCCCCAAATCAAATCAATCTCCAGTGCAGCCAAATAGGTAGAGTCATTTTTTTTAATGTTCACTATTTATTTTATTTATTTGTCAAGCATGTATAAGATAACAAAAATAAGTATAAACATGATTATGAATACAGGATAAGGATACAAATAAATGGGGACAGTAGGACAGGGATGGTAGGCACGCTGCTGCACTTATGCACCCCCCTTACAGACCTCTTAGGAATGGGGTGAGGTCAACAGTAGACAGTCTAAGGTTAAAGTTTTGGGGATTTGGGGAAGAGACCACAGAGTCAGGTAGTGAATTCCAGGAATTGACCACTCCGTTGCCAAAGTCGTATTTTCTGCAATCGAATTTGGAGCGATTTACCGTATGTTTGTATCTATTGTGTGCTCGTGTATTTGTTGTGGTTGAAGCTGAAGTAATCATTAACAGGTAGGACACTGTAGCAGATAATTTTATGTACTATGCTTAGGTCAGACTGAAGGCGGTGTAGTTCTAAATTGTCTAATCCCAAAATTTCATTTGAGTAGGGTTCTCCTGAGGCATAACTTCCAAAACCAAGCGTTGGGATTGAGTACAGGTGTAGAGCTGGGAACAAATAAAGGACCTTCTTTGTCACATATTTCTATTCAACTAGTTGTTACAAGCAAAATAGTGACCTTGGGATGATACTACTTTACTAACTCGGGGCTTTATAAATTGGAAATTAATTTAAAATTCTCTTTTAATGCCCAGCTCTTTACTTCAGATTTTACAAAAGTATTGTAAATGAAATCATACCATTCTACAAATGCTGATGAGCAGAAGAGATAAGCAAAGAGGTCAGGGAAAATAACTATATCAAACTGGATGATAACTTAACAAATGAAGCTATCCGCAGCAGAACTGGGAATTGAGTTTGATATGGATTGCCTCATAGCACGAAACTAAGCACTTAATACATAATAATCAGATTGGTATCAACTTGAAAACCACCTTTCTACATTCCTTTTATACATCTTCCTTTTCTTGACCTTTTCGCAGTTATATTGCCTGAAGGCATTCTTATCATCTTTTACACCAACTTATTCACCAGATTTGAAGATAGTGATCAAGTTGTCAAGTTCACCTTTAATTTATAGTGGGTTTTTTTTTTTTTTTGTGCTAAATATATTTGCATCTTTCATGTTCACATGAAAGACTTTCCAAATTCATTGTTATCTTTTACTGGTCTCTGAATACTGAAAGTTATTCCCCAAGAGAGACAAGAATATAGAACAAACCAGCATCAGACTGGGGAAAATTCAGGACAAAAAAAAAAAAAGCACTAAACGAGGATTTTTTTTTTCCATTTGATTTGTTCCAATTCACAGTTCATTTTTTTTGTCCAACGACTTAAACTCCGAGAAAAAGAGGTTGCCTGGGGAATTGGACCAGTTTCGAGGTCACTGCAGTCGGTAAAATCTGCAGGAGGCTACTGGTTCAAATTGTCTTCAGAGTTTTGCAATAAATCCTGGTAATATTTTGCTCTTAAAATAGATAATAACAGTGTTGATCTCAGCAACAAAAATATGTCACTGTGACTACTGAAAAAAATAAATAAAAATAAAGCCTGATAAAGATGAAATTATACTTTGCAAAACAACGTATTTGATTTCTAGCTTCCTGCAATACTAAAATAGGTTTTGCAGAAAAAGCATTCTGTGGATAGCACATTTCTCAAAATGCTTCAACTCTGCATTCTTGATTCCACACTCCTGCTGAGCACACTTTCCACCTATACTATGCACATATTTATCAGGGTACTTAACTCATGCCTTGAGTAGGGATACTCTGGCACGCCATTTTGATCTTGCACAGGGCAGCAGGAACCCATTCTAATTTTTCTGTCCTTTGTTGTGATTCAAGGCCTTGGTGCTCTAAAAAGGTGTGGAGTCTCACCACTTTTTTGAGGTAATTGTTGAATCACCTCAAAAAAAAAAGTTGCATAATCTTATTGTGCAGGATTTGTAGCTCTATCAAGCTTACAAGGTCGAGAGAAAGCAGCAGCACAGTCAACTCTCAACTAAGTCCACATGCTGTACCTCCTCATGCAACTTGAAGTTGCCGGGGTTGTAGTCCGCCAGCAGCCTGCAGAGCTGGCAGCGGAGTTGGACAGCGATGAGGCTGAGGAAGAACATGGGCCAGTCCTGGAGGCTGGGTAAGGCCCGGATGAGGGCTCTGCGTTGGAGGCAAAGATGGGGCCAGGGCCATCGGAGAGTGAGGTGTGGACTCCGGAGCTTACAGAGGCTGACAGTAGAGACGCAGAGGAACAGGAGGAGCCTGTTCCTAGTGCACATATGAGAAGAGCTGCCAGAAGGCAAGAGCAGCTACAGCAAAGAGGATGACTTGGGACTAGGGCCAAGAGATGTTTGGCCCCTCCCATAAGGCTTAAAAGACAAGCAACGGCTCTTGGGCTCTTTGTCGACTTGTTCTTGTCTTGCTGCACTTATCTCTGGTTGGCGTCTTCTGCTTCTGAACTTTTGCCAAGAGAAGCCTTTGGCAGTTTGCCTAATTATACCAGGTTGGTGATTAGACTGAAGAATTTGTGTTATGAAGAATTTGTTTTAATTTAGTGTGGACTATGCTGAGAATGAATTAATTCTCAGCTGTTCTAATAAAGTCTGTTTGTTTTGGAACTGTTTGCATCTAATACTACCTACTTGGTCTTGGGTCATAACAGCTGAGTTTCCAATTGCACATCAAATGCTCACTTTTCCATCCCAGCATATGGCTCACCCATGTATGCATCCATTCCTCCACTGTCACTTGGACGCTGCTGTGGACCAAATCTCTGAATAGATGTAGTGCCAGAGGACAATTAATCAGTGGAGTGGCTTGCCTTCAGAAGTTGTAGGCGCTTCATCACTGGAGGTTTTTAAGAAAAGATTGGACAACCACTTCTCTGAAATGGTATAGGGCAGTGATGACGAACTTTTTCAGCACCAAGTGCCAGAAAGGGAGCGCGTCTGGGCGTCTGGGCTGCAACCTGGAAGAGGAGCTGCCCAGGGCGAATGCGCACACCTGAAAATAAACTTCCGGTATAAACTACTGAACTTCCAGTTTCAGCCAGCTACTCTTCCGGGTTTCTGGTGCGCATGTGCATGCGACAATCAGCACATGCTCATGCAGGAAAATGGAAGATCAGCTCTTCTGGTTTCCAACAGTGCCGCATGCAAAAAGGCCAGGTGATCGTCACACGCGCATGTGCACCAAAAACCTGGAAGAAGAATGGGTGACGTCATGCGTGCCAGGTGACATGGTTCCATGTGCTGCTTCGGGCACGTGTCCCATAGGTTCACCATCACAGGTATAGGGTCTCCTGCTTGAACAGGGTTGGACTAGAAGACTTCCAAGATTTCTTCCAGCTCTATTATAATTAAAGTAGTATTACTCTTGGTCTTTTATGTTCTGAGCAGTAAATAGTGTTATCTTTTTACTGAAGTGGCCACTTTTTGTGCATCTCAATTTACTGATGCCTAAGATGTCAATTATTCATTTAATTTTTTCCCTGCGCTGAGTTTTCCCATGTTGATGCTTCTTAAATTCCAGGTTTCCACTGTAATGCTATCCTTGCAGCTTCATGTTTCTTTCCCTGTATAGCAACATCAGAAGCTAGACATCCGGAGGCCAGCCATGTCACAAGCACCATTAGTACCGCAAAAGATTCTCAGTTCTTCCTCAGAAGCATATTGAGTGCCAGCCTTACACAACCTTCACTTATTTATATCAAGACAAGTAGAAGATGTTGAGCACAACCAAATCATCCTAAAACTTACGACTGGTCTCTTAGCGACCATTCAAAGTTACAACAGAACCCAGAAAAGATATACTGTATTTTTCGGAGTATAAGACACACCTTAGTTTTTGGGCAAGAAAATAAGAAAAAAGCTGACTGGCAGGTGGATCGGCCTCCCGGAATACCCCCAATCAGCTGTTCCCAGAGTTGAATTTTAGCAACAGGTTCCTAGGTTGTGAGCTCTGTGCCTTGATTTTTTTTTTTTTTCTGCCTCTGAAACTTCTGAAACTCCATTTCAGAAAAAAAACTTTTTTTCCTTCCTCTGAAAGCCTTCGAAACAGAGCTTCAGAAAAAAAAGCCTCTGAAGCTCTGTTTGGGGGCTTTTTTTCTGAAGCTCTGAAGCTCCGTTTGGGGGCTTCTTTTCTGAAGCTTCATTTCTGATCTTTTTTCAGCCTCTGAAACCTCCGTTTGAGAAGCTGGGCAGGGTTGCATTAGGAGTATAAGATGCACCCAGATTTTTACCCTTTTTTTGGGGAAAAAGGTACGTTTTATACTCCAAAAAATATGGTATACAACCGGTTTCAAAGTTATAGCCACTGCAGTTTCCCTGCCATTGTTTCACTTTATTTAATGACCAACATGACCTGTGACCCTAATGGGCAGGTTTCATTATGGCTATAAGTCTAGGAGTATTTGTATGATTTTATTTTATTTATGTAATTTATATGCCGCCCTTCTCCCATAGGACTCAGGGCAGCTTACAAAAACAAAACAAAGAATTACATAAACAATTAAAATCAGTTTAAAATTAAATTAAAATCAATTAAAAATTATTAAAATTATTTGAAGTCACCCCTACGGATCCAGCCCATTTGGTAAAAAAGCCACGTCTTCAATTCGCAGCGGAAGGAGAGGAGGTCCAGGGCTGTCCTGAGGCCGGTGGGCAGCCCATTCCAGAGGGTCGGCACTCCCACAGACAACGCTCTCCCCCTGGGGGCCGCCAGCTGACATTGTCTGGCTGACGGCACCCTGAGGAAGCCCACTCTATGAGCGTACTGGACAGTGGGAGGAAGGCAGGAGATGATCCTGCAGATACCCTGGGCCTAAGCCATGATGTTGCAATGTGACCATTTTCTGCAGGTGTTTTTCTTGATAATATACTTATTTTACCTACTTTTGTTATTTGTTCATGTTAAAAGATAAACTAAAGAATTTTCAATCCTATTGTTTATCTTTTTATTATTATTTTTATTATCAATTTCTGTAAGCTGTAGAACTACTGCAGGATGGCTTTTGTTTCCCAGTTAACTCTGCTAAGAAAACACTGTTCACATAACTCTATTGCAAAGATATTCCATTATATTGTTTTGTTTTGTTCATTCCATTTCCATCAAAATGCTATTCCCATCTTAAAATCTTTCTGAAGCCCTTGAGTGCCACAGGGAGTAGAGTGAACATCACTGTACAGGTATGACTATAATACTTGCAAGCATCCTTCAATCATATCCCACATTCAGCTGCACATCGATGTGTTTACAGTGCTAATAGAAAATGTACAGCATACATAACAAAGCCTTGGTTTTCATTTCAGTTTTTATCTCTGCATATTGTTTGTCTACTAAATCATATTTCCCCACATGTGGGTTTACTGCTTAGCAATATTTTAAGATTTTTACAGAGAGTGAGGGCTAAGGGTGTGAGCATGTTTCGGAACAAGGAGTTGCAGCATTGATGCCATGAAATAATGTGACTCTAGAGAAGAAAATATTGTTTGTTTGTTTGTTTGTTTGTTTGTTTGTTGGATGCAAGGTTTCCTAAAAAATGCAGATATAAATAATACTTCACTGTCTTCCTTACAAAGAGAAACTTAATATGGAATTTGTTTCAGAGCATTGTAAATGTGCACATATTGTGCAGTGTTTGAATTAAATCATATTTATTTCTAAATAAACACTCAATTCTCTTTGCCAAGAATTCTTTAAAAATCTAAATGCATATTTTGCATTAGTTAGATGAAGACTAAGAAAATGCACATATTCTGCATATCCATTACTTTTTAGCAAGCATCTTTGGCTTATATCAGAACCTGAGGAACCTGGATTATAAATATTGCCTTTCTTATGATTAAATTTACAGAGTAATCAAAATTCCTGCTGGGGGTTCACAGGGGTTCGGGAGAACCTCTAGCTAAGATTCTGTGCAGTTCAGAGAACCCCCAACTCCCACTCCTGGCTGGCCCTGCCCCGTCCACCTCACTCCATCCCTCCCAGGAGTCCCCATGCGGCCCTTTTTGGATGCAGGTAAGTGCAGGGCACGAATGGAGGCTTGGGGAGGGTGAAAAATGGGCCTACCAAAAGTTCAGGAAGGCTGGAAATGGGCCTGTTTCTGGCCTCCAGAGCCCTCCCAGAGCCCATTTCTGGCCGTTTTCGCACTCCCGGAGGCTCGAGGAAAGCCTCCAGAGCCCAGGGAGGGCAAAAACACCCCCTCACCATAGTGCAGGTAGCCAACTAGGCCATGCCCACTATGGCCACACCCACCCAGCAACCAGGCAGAGAACCCCTTACTAAATTTTTTGAAGCCCACCCCTGACTCTAACTGAATCTAGCCACCCAAGAATCACAAAATAGACACAATAGTATGCGATGGGGGCCTCAGTTCCATTAGGCAGCCGATGGCTCAAAACGGCCCCCACCCCATAAGGTGACACGCCACACATCAGAGTCAATGGAAGTTCGCTGTCATACTGTACTAAAACAGAGTCTGACGTGAGAAGTTGTTTGACAGCTTGGAAAGCATCAGCCTCCTTGCGTCCCCAGGTCCAAGGTGTAGCTTTATCAAGAAGGCGGTGAAGCGGCTCGGCGACCATCGCCTTGTGGTGTAAGAACATGTTATAAAAGTTCAAAAGCCCCAGGAAGGCTTGCAGTTCGGACCGGCTGGTAGGCAGTGGGGCATTTTGGATAGCTTGCAGGCGTTGGGTGCAGGCTGGCGACATCAACAAGGTAGTCCAAGAATTCTACATGAGGCATTCCCAATTTTCATTTGTTGGGCTTGAATTTGAGTCCTGCTTGCTGGAATCGGGATAACACGGCACGAAGGCAGCTGGCCAGGATAGCTTCTGTCATGGCAGAGACGAAAACGTCATTGAAGTAAGGAATTACTCCAGGCAATCCATGCAGCAGCCTTTCCATGAGGCATTGAAAAATGCCTGGGGCTACACAGACCCCAAATTGCAATCGTCTACAATGGAATGCACCCCAGTGGGTTACAATTGTCTGGGCATCTGCGGTGGTGGTGTCCACCTCCAATTGTTGATAGGCTTGCGCCATATCCAACTTAGCGAAAATTGAGCCACGGCCCAATGAATGGAGGAGGTGATGCACCACCGGAACAGGATAGGGGTGAGCCTGCAAAGCCTTATTGATGGTCGCCTTATAGTCCGCGCAGATGTGGATAGAGCCATCAGATTTTATCAGGGTGACAATTGGTGTCTCCCATCGAGCATGATCCACCTGTTCTAATATTCCCTGTGTTAATAGCCTATCAATCTCCTTATCGACTTGAGCACAGAGTGCCGAAGGCACTCTACGAGGCTTGAGTCGTATTGGGGCAATTTTGAGATCTAAGTTAAAGGAGATGGGAGTACCTGTATATTTGCCAAGACCCTCATTAAATACATCTGAGAATTCCGTGAACAAGTCGTAAAATACATCAGATGAAGTTGCGTGAATACCGGTAATAGCCAATCCTAAAGCGTCAAACCATTCTAATCCCAGTAAACTGGGCAGTGCGCCATTAACAACAATTAATTTAAAGCGGCCATTGAAATTCTTATATTCGACCCTAAATCTCCCTGATCCTAAAACTGGAATGTGATTACCTTGATAATCACGAAGTCGGAATGTGCAAGAGGCTAAACGCCTCTTGGCCATCGAGGGCACCAGTCGTTTAAGAGTGCTCCAAGAAATTATTGACACAGAAGAACCAGTGTCCAATTCCATTTTACACAGTTTACCTTCTATGCGAACTGTGAGGAAAAGTTTTTTCCTCAAATCCGACTTTGCCTGATCTATGGTCGTCTTGGGGGGGCAGGCACCCCTGTAAATAGTAAAACATTCTTCCTCACGCCTATCCTGCCTATTTCGGGGTTAGTAACTCTGGCTGGGTCTCGGAAAACTATTTTTATTGTTGTTATTATTGGGCATATTTGTCTGGCTAGCCTTACAAACCCTGGCAAGGTGGCCTTTTTTACCACAGCATCTGCAGTCAGCATTCTTAAACCTACATGCAGAACAGGAATGATTCCCTCCGCACCCTGCACAAGGGGCTTGAAACCTATTTACTTCAGAATTCCCTCCTTTCTTTCGAGACATTTGGAGGCGACTTACGTCTTCCTCGCTCTCAGACAACTGGTCAGACTCGACCTCAGCCTCCTCATGGTGAACCATGGTAGTTTTCTGGGCAACTTGCAGGCTGAGGTTCTGCCTTATCTTGGTAGCTGATTTAACTGATAATTCAGAGGCTCTAGCCTCATCTATAGCTGTTTGCAATGTAATATCCGTTCTGGCTAATACGCGACGCTGTAAGCGGATATCCCTGACCCCACATATTAACTGGTCCAAAAGGATATCTTCTAAGTAATCTCTAAAGTCACAATACAAAGCGGCTGCCCTTAAGGCTGCCACGTATTGATTAATAGTTTCCCCTTCTGCCTGAAAATGGTGCCTGAATGCAAAACGTCTAGCAACTCTTTAGGGTAGAGGAGCATAGTGGCCTTTTAAAATGGCTAGCAATGTCTCCCAGGGCACATTATGGACTGTCTGAGGTGCTAATAGTGCCCTAGCTGTCTCGAACATATCATGCCCACAGACACTGAGGAAAATAGCTAACTTCCTATCCTCTGGCAGACTTTTATAGTCATTTGCGGCCAGGAAACAGTTAAAACGGTCGAAGAAGGAATCCCAGGTCTCCACTGCCTGGTTGAAATGCGTGAATGTAGATAGGGTGGACATCTTCCTGAAGAACAGCGTCAGACCTTAGAATTTGTGACGTCTCATCGCTGTGGCTCAGCTCAGTGCTTCAGCTCTTGTAGTGGCTTCGCTCGACCTGCCGCCTCAGAGTATTCCCAATCCTTCGTCGCCAGTTGTTCTATTCACGGAACAAAGGCTAAAGAAGGGAGGCGAGGCAGGATAAACACTTCACAACATGTTTATTGGCTAACAATAACAGCTAACAGTGACTCGCTCTGGTTAGCTAACTACCATGGAGAGCGAGCAGTGTTTGAGGCATTGACAGCTCTTTTATACTCAGCTGTCAGAAGCTGGGCCAATCAGGAGCCACCAATTTCCTGCCGGCTGCCTGCTGGCACATGGACCAATCGGCTGCTCTATTGGCTGCTTGTGCTTACCGTCCGGACGTAACATAGTATGTTGTGCAAAACCTCATAGCAATCTTATCAGTAATGAGAAATTCAGGTAGTCTCCCACTGAAGGACTAATCTCATCCAGCCCTGATTATTATTATTATTATTATTTTTTGAAGTTTGCCAAGCAACTAAACCTAGCTAACAAACAAACAAACAAATAAACAAAAAATCTGCAGTCTATCCTCTAGAAAGCAATCAGTCCTAGTAGGGGACCCATATAGTGTAGAAACCAAGTTTCAACTATGATTTTCAAAAAGCCACAGAGACTTTGTTCAAAGCTATCAGTCTTTATGACAATAACCAGGGGTGAAATCTACTTACCTTCCTTACTGGTTCATGTATGCACACAGACCTTCTGTGCACATGCAAAACCTTCTGTGCATGCACAGAAGGTAAAAAAACATTACTTCCTGGTTAAAACCAGGAAGTAATGACACCCTGGCGGGTGGGCAGAGCTTCATTCCACCATCGCTATCAGATCGCTGAACCACCGCCCAAGATCACTATTGGACCGGGAGATCCAGCCCGATCTGAGAGCATTTCACCCCTGACAATGACTATTGATCCAGTGTATAGCCAGGATATAAGAAAGGCTGAGCGCCAAAGAATTGAGGCCTTTGAACTATGGTGCTGGAATGGGACTATGGTCCTGTTAGTCCCTTGGATTGTAAGTGATCAAACCGGTCAGCCCAGAGAAAATCAACCCTGACTGCTCTTTAGAAGACCAGATCCTGAAGATGAAATTCAAGTACTTTGGCCACCTAATGAGAAGGAAGGACTCACTGGGGAAGAGCCTAATGCTGGGAAAGATTGAGGGCAAAAGAAGATGGGAACGACAGAGAACAAGGTGTCTGGATGGAGTCACTGAAGCAATAGGCATAAACTTAAATGGACTCCAGAGGATGGTAGAGGACAGGAAGGCCTGGAGGAACATTGTCCTTGGGGTCTTGATGGGTCGGGCACGACTTCACAACTAAGAACAACAATAGCCAGGATGCTTTACTGTATGTTAATTCCAGAGAATATTCACTTATTTCTGAATAAAAATATATAAGATTATTCTGGCCAACTGTATCCTATTGATGCTTATAAATACTGTTATCCAACACCCTAGCATTTCCTTCTAAATAAACACACATAGGATACGAATGCAGTGACAAGCTTGCATCCTGAATCACCACCTCTGGGAACTGCAGAATTTTTAATCTGGGATGCTTTTCTTCCCCATAAGAATGCTGTTGAGCTGTGTTTGAGTGGAACTTAAGTAAAGAAATAGGAGGTGAAATGAGCTGAGTGTAAATTCTTCCGCAATTATAAAGGCTGTTGCCGTGGCAGCTTTGTGTGGTGAAATGTATTCAGAAGCATGAAGCCTGTGAAACCCAGCTTAAGTTAAAATACCTTTTAATCACTTTATAATGAGAATGTAATCCACCAAAAACTATTCATTCATAAACCAAAGCTTTTCAAATACCTGGCTGTGGCAAGTGCACTTTACAAGGGGGGGGAAATGTAATTACTTTTGGTGATACATACATTCTCTTTCACAAAAATCATGACAACAATGAGATGCATTGGAAGTAAATTATTGCTAACATTACTACTACTACTACTACTACTACTACTACTACTACTACTACTATTACTACTACTACTATCATGTGGCATTTTTGCCTACCTATTGAGTCCTTTCCAAGGACCTGGGATAGGCAGATATGGATGTTTGATGCAGTGGTGGGATTCAGCCGGTTTGGGCCAGTTCGGGCGAACCAGTAGTTAAATTGCTGGCTGGCCCCACCCATCCCTTTCCAGGAGTCCCCATGTGCCCCATTTTGGCTCACATGTAAGTGTAGGGAGGCCTCCTAGGCCCAAAACAGGGCACGGGGTGGTGCACCCCCCCCACAGCCCGTTTTTGCTCCCGGGGGTGCAGAAGGCTGGGTGCTCCCTATCACACCCCGGCCACGCACACCCACCCAGATACGCATTAGGGCAGAGAACTGGTTGTTAAATTATTTGAATCCCACCACTGGTTTGATGGTGGCATACATATCGTCACAGGATGGAACCCTTTTGCAATAGACTGATGGAAAATTTGTCAATGTCTATGATGTTCAAGCAGTGCTCCAGTTGTTCTGGGATTGCACCCAAGGCATCTATTACTATTGCTTGCTTGCTTGCCTTTTCTACAGTCATTCTATTTCTATTTGTAGGTCTTTGTATGTTGTTATCTTCTCCAGTTCTTTCTCTTCTATTCTGCTGTATTATTATTATTATAAGCTTTTATTCATTAAACATGAAACTCAGTCAACTGAACATTCAAAAATGCATCACAAATATCACTGACTGGTGCTAATGGTTGATACGGGTTGCTGCCAGCGTCCTAGGTATCAACCAAGTACCTTCTTAAAATGTACAATGTTCCAAGTAGCACAGTTTTTTGCAGTTCTGCTGATGTTATTGCAGGAAGCTGCAATTTCTTGATGTATTTTATAAAATTCTTGGCCCCGATAACAATGGGTATCACTGTTACATGTTTCATCTATAATCACGTAGTTTCAATGGCCAGGTTGTGATATTTCATGATTTTTTCCAGTTCTTTTTCTTTGACTCTGGTATCTCCTGGTACAGCGATATCAATAAATTGTATGCTTCGGTTTTCCACAACTGTGATATCTGGCCTGTTGTGTTCCAAATGACGATCTGTCTGTATTCGAAAGTCCCACAAGATCTTCACCTTCTCATTTTCAACAACTTTTTCCACTTTATGTTCCCATGACTTTTTGGATACAGGTAAGTCGTATTTTTGACATAATGACCAGTGGATTAATTTAACAACTCAGTCAGGTCTAGCTTTGTAATCAATTTGTACAATTTTGCAGCACTCACATATAAAATGTGAAACAGTTTCAACTTTGTCATTGCAAAGTCGGCAGTTTGGATTGTCAGTGGATTTTTGTATCTTCGCTTTCATGGCATTTATTATTTCGAAGATACAAAAATCCACTGACAATCCAAACTGCTGACTTTATAGCTGTCACATAATGAACCAAGGGTCCATTAAAACTGAGAAATCATTTGTCTGTGGATGAACAAAAGCAGACATTTGTATAAGCCAGAAACCTTTTCAAGTATTTTTTTTTAATGTTTCCTATAAAGCGAATATTGACAATCTGATTTTCCATTGTACATTCAGGAAAATGTCATTGGGCTATTGCATACGTCTCTGTGTATATGAATATAACAAGCAACAGAACAAGAAACATTTTGTGTATGTCTGCTAATAATTTTCAATGGGGGTTGCCTTCCTTTCTCTCGTCTGCTGTCTCCAGATGTCTTAACAAAGTTAGGTATTTAATACAGTATCTGAAATATTAATATTTCCATTGCAAGTTTCAGGTTATCTACTCAGAATGACAGTAGTAAAAACAAATTATCTGTATACGCTTCAAAGCCCTTTACATAATAAACACTTAAACGGTGTAAATGACCCTATTCTTTTGTTAGTTAGCACTACAAAACTCAGGTGGCCATGTGCCTACTTTATAAATGACAGACTCAGATATCCTACTTCACAGAAAATAAAACAATCTTAAGCAGAGAAAAGCCAAACTTTGAAACTCTCCATGATATTGGATAATAGGCACACAATTGATCTCCCCAGAATGACATGTGCTTCATTCATTATTTCTGCTTTTGGCTATACTTATATATCAGGATAAAAGGGACGCGGTGACTCAGCAGCTAAGACGCTGAGCTTGTCGATCGAAAGGTCGGCAGTTCAGCGGTTCGAATCCCTAGTACCATGTAACGGGGCGAGCTCCCATTACTTTTCCCAGCTTCTGCCAATCTAGCAGTTCGAAAGCACGTAAAAAATGCAAAATAGAAAAATAGGGACCACCTTTGGTGGGAAGGTAACAGTTTTCTGTGTGCCTTTGGCATTTAGTCATGTCGGCCACGTGACCACAGAGATGTCTTTGGACAGCGCTGGCTCTCCAGCTTTGAAATGGAGATGAGCACCGCCCCTTAGAGTCAGGAACGACTAGCACATATGTGCGAGGGGAACCTTTACCTTTTATCTTTACATATCAGCTTGCTTATTTATTTATTTATTTATTTATTTATTTATTTATTTATCAAATTTCTTTTTTTCTTTTTTTTAAATAATCTTTATTTACATTTCATTTAAAAAGAAAGAACAAACAACATAAAATGACAAACATAATAATACAATAATAAATATATGAACTTCCATATAGTACCCTAGTAAGCAAGTATTCGGTACTATAACTCTATATTATATTCCGGAGAAGGCAGAACATCTTATATCTCTTAATGCATCACTTAGGTCTATCCGATCACACTTATCTTATATAGTATACATTTCTCTTCCAATACCAGTCCTCATCTAATGTGGGTTATAAATTCCTCTTTTCTAACCATTTATAGAATTTGTCCCAAACTAAACCTGCTTGTGTTTGCTCTCTATCCTGTAATTTTTTAGTTAGCGTATCTGTGCTTCCGCACATTTCAAAAAATTTTTTATAATAGCCTCCTCTGTTGGGATATTTTGGTTCTTCCAAAATTGAGCGTATATCAGTCTCGCCGCTGTAATGGTATGTAATGCCAAATACCATAAATCCTTTTTTACATTTTCCGGTTTGGAGCCGAGCAGGCATGTCTCTGGTCGCCAGTCGATCTTTAACACTAATATCTCATTAAGCCATTTTTTGATTTTCCCCCAAAATATCACTGCTTTCGGGCATGACCACCATTGGTGATAGTAAGTGCCATGTTCCCCTCCACATTTCCAACAATCCGCCGATTGCCCTGAGAACATTTTAGCTAGTCTATTGGGTGGCAAGTGCCACCTATAGATCATTTTATATATATTTTCTTTATAGGCCGTAGATACAACTAATTTCATATTATCCCACCAGATCTCTTGCCATTTATCTAGGTGTATTGGGTACCCAAAATTCTTCCCCCAAGCAATCATAGAGTCTTTGACTATTTCTTCACCTATCTCTAATTTCATAAGCAATTTATAAGATTTTGAAATCATACCCTTTTCTTGACCCATCAAAATTTTATCTAATTCTTGTAATTCTCCATCAATCTCTCTTCCATCCCTATCCTTTTGGTATTTAGACTGGATCTGCAAATAACTCCACCAAATTTCTATACCGCCCTACTCCCAGGGAACTCAGGGCGGTGAACAGCCAAGATAAAATACAGATAAAACAAACATTAAAAGTCCATTAAAATTATTAAATATTTTGGCCGAAAACAAATTTAAAACACCCAATTTGTAAAACAGATTAAACGATTTAAAAATTTAAAAGGGAGAGTTAGGCCAGGCCAGCCTGCTGAAATAAAAATGTTTTGAGAGCACGACGAAACGTGCGCAGATCCGGAATCCTCTGTATCTCCGGGGGGAGCTCGTCCCAGATGGTAGGTACCCCCACAGAGAAGGGTCTCCTCCTGGGGGCCGCCAGTCGACACTGTTTGGCCGACGGCACCCTGAGAAGCCCCTCTCTATGGGAGCGTACTGGTCGATGAGAGGCTATTGGTAGCAGAAGGCGGTCTCGTAAATACCCCGGTCCGATGCCATGGAGCGCTCTAAAGGTGGTAACCAAAACCTTGACGCGCACCCGGAAGACCACCGGGAGCCAGTGCAGCTCGTGCAGGAGGGGGGTCATATGGGAGCGCCACGCCGCTCCCATAACCACCCGCGCGGCTGCATTATGGACCAGCTGGAGCCTCCGGGTGCTCCTCAAGGGGAGGAGCATATTAACATTTTATGCATTTTATGCATATTAACATTTTATTTAAAGGGTGGTTATCTGTATTCCAAACACAGCCAGCTATTAAATGCAAGGATCACTATGATTTTAAACAAACTGATATTCAGTTTTCCATTAGTCTTGCCCGAACTCCAGTTGATGTGAAATTAGCCCATCCACATTTCATCTTCACACTCCTGGGCAACATCTAGCAATACAAAGCATTGTGTCCACGTTCCTTTGAAGAGGCAAAGAAGCATTATTATATGATGGCATCTTGCAACTGATCAAAATGCAGAATTCATGCCTTTCATGCAATGACACATTGGATAAAGGTTGCCCATTCCTGCAGTCATTCATGGATATTACTAGATGTTATTAGAGAGTTGAGAGCCTAGGACTTTCAACAGTTGACCAAAAAAAAAAAAAGGAAAAGATTTCCAAGTATTAAAAGGGCCTGGTGGCTCAGCAGACTGATAGCATTGTGCTTAACACCAGCTGTCTGCAATTACTGTAAGTTCAAATCTCACCAGGCTCAAGGTTGACTCAGCCTTCCATCCTTTCTAAGGTAGGTAAATTGAGGACCCAGTTTGTGGGGGCAATAAGCTGACTTTGTATAAATATACAAAAGTATGAAGACTATTGCTTAACACATTGTAAGCTGCCCTGAGTCTCCGGAGAAGGGCGGCATATAAATCATTTTTTTTTTAAAAAAAATGTCGCACTTGGCCTGCATTTTACTCTGGAAAAGGGATTATAAAGTCTGTAGGCAAAGTTCCAATTACAGCCGAGTGAACATGTCCCAAACAGATCGCCCTATTAATGGGACAGGGACAGAGAAGTGATTTCCGCCAATTTGCAGAATGTGACAGAGTAGCTGGGAGGAGAAGGAACTTTGAGGGAAATGAAATTAGGACTGGCAGCTGCTCAGGGAAATAGCAGTGACTCTCCCAATTTCTAAAAATCACCTCTCTGCCCTCGGTTTTGCAAAGAGATTTTAACATTCAGCCCATTTCATGCATTCACAATTTGGAAATCCTCACCTACAGTAGATTCTTTATTTTCAGTTTTGCTAAGGATCTGGCCTCAGCCGCTGTTGTTCTGCTGAACGAAGATCCACTATTACAGTTGTTTGGAGGAGGAGAGGTTTTCTTCTGGATCCCTTTCCCTTCTAGATTTAGTTGGCTTAGTTAATTCAAAGACTTAATTGAAGGAAGGTTTTCTCTCTGGAGAGCCTTCCCACAGGCAAGGCAGTGCATATTTCTTCCAATGCCTTCTCATCATTTTCCCCACCAAAAGAGGCACCAGCTTCATCAATGTTCCAATTACTTCGTTTAAACGAAGCAAGGCACAATGTGCTGTCTAAATGTGGGGGGAAAAAAACCAGCCTGGTAGATAATGAAATAAATCAGTCAATAGCATTAATTACATTCAAAAGGCTGAGCAGATGGTCAGTGCATGGCAGTGAGGTAGGAAGCCCATGTGTTAACTAAGATGGTTCAACAGCAAGAAAACATACCTGCTTATTTTCCTAATAAGAAAAATAAGTTGAATGCAGGGTGTACTTATGATTGTGCTCTTAAATTCTGCTGTCATCTCTTTGTCCATGTTTTATCTTGATAGTTAATTAGATTTTGGAATCTCATTGTTTACATCAGAAGTGCCCCCTCATTCTTTCAAGGGTCTCATAACATTCATCATGACATCATAGTAGCAAGGTGATTTTTCCAATGTGCATAATCTTATTTGCAGACCATATGGCAAATACTGAAAGTGGAAGGGAGGGCAGGGTTTTAAATCAGCAGCTAGAGAGGGATGCCTTTCATGAATATAAATAATCTACCAGATAAAATTCAAGCTTGTTACTAGCTGTCTTCTGACCAGAAATCCATGTTTCTATCTAGACATTCCAACAGAGCTTTTACATTGGAGACATGTTCAAGGTTATGAAGTTCACAACTGCAAAATATCCGAAGCAAGAAAGTTAGACTCTGTATGTTCATCACAAGTAGAATAATCAATTATATAAATTTCCATGTAGTGCACTTCATATTTGGAGGAAAACAAACATCATTTATGTATTTAAGCCTCTCTTCCTCCATCATACTGCCTGTCATATTAATCTCCCTGTATATGTCTTATACGCATACATGCTCTATGTTAAGAGGAATGAAAACTAGCATTCAGATGGCACCTTCTTCAGAGGGGCGCTTCACGCATTTCACTCTGGTTTGTAGATATAGATGATAGACATACAGGTAGACATAGACATAAATATAGATAGATATAATAGATAAATATATAGATATAATAGGTGTAGGCATAGGCATAGGCATAGCTATAAGATGGATGGATGGATGGATGGATGGATGGATGGATGGGTAGGTAGGTAGGTAGATAGATAGATGATTGAGAGATGATAGAGAGATGATAGAGAGAGAGTTAGAGATAGAGGATTAGAGATAAAGATATCAAACTTCTTAACTGCCCATCTACCTCATGTATCCTCAGCTGCAATTCAGTATTAGGCTTAAGCAAATCTGTTACAGCAGCTAGGGAAACACCTGGTCTCCCAGAAAACCTCTGGATTGCCTTGAAGTGCTAAGCCCTCAAGAAGCTGCATCTAGAGCTGTTTTAAGGCGCATATCTGGAAGTTAGTACCTGATCATGCTATTCCCATGGACATTTGTATGAAAAAAAGGAGTCTATCAGATAACTTAGTCCCAAGATGTCTAGGCCAAGGATGGCCAATATTTGGTACACCAGATTCCATCAGTCCTGGAATTAGAATGGACAAACGGAACTTGCCCCAATGCAAAATTTACAAATTAAGATTAGCAAATTTATTTTGATTCAGAAATAAAAGTTCACATGGAATCAGTTTTGGTGTTCCAACTTTTTGGTATCATTTGAATTTCTGGAACACTTTTGAAGGGAGCTCTAAATAAAGATGCCTGAACTGGTCTAGATATTGACCACAGCCAGTAGATAACTGAAGCTAGGTCTGATCTCTTCAAAAACAGGAATTCATTTAGCATTCAGTGTAGAACTTGAATAATTCATTCCACGACTGCTATAGTATAACCCCATCCTGGACTGGATTTAAACTATTCTCCAGGCCAGCCAACATTAAAGCTTTCAAAATTGCCATCTATCCCAATGACATCATGTCCTAAGAACCAAGAAAGACATGTGGATTTACTTCTGAGCAGTTTCTTTTATTGTTCCTCATTTACGAAAATAAATCTTACCAAACTAAAAGCAACTATTTGCATCACTATTGATATACTTCGGAAATTGCTAGGGAAAGGCATTCTGATCTCTCTTCCCCCTGACCAACTATCTAAGCTTCACTGCCTCTTTGCCTCTGGGATGCAGCCCCTCCCTCCTAGGAATCCAGAAGACATTCCACCACAATGACCATTTACCCTTCTTATCCATTTAAATATCAGAAACAGTACAGTGCAGTACTCTGACTCTTCAACAAACTGTTGCTCTCCAGTAGGTTTGCAATACAAAATTCAGAATTCTTGCTGGAGAAAGTTTTTCATCTTCTTCATATAATGCTATTCAACAAAGGCAAAGAATGTTTGCTAGCCATTTTGTATTGCAATGTTCATATAAAGATATTAATAAGTACCAAAAGAGTTGTAAAAAATGGGGAATGCAGAGGGATTAGCTCAAAATAATTGAAGATCATCCTCCATTGCCAACTGTTTTCACATGTAAACACCACAAATCATGAAGAATTCTATATTGTTATTGAGGGCCTGTAAATGCCATTTAATGCTCTTTAATAGGTGCCTGACCCCCTCAGGGGAAGAGTTAAATTAAAAAGTATGAACTTTTTAAAAAATTGCTTGTTGACTTTGCTTACACTGATCTTCCCAGATCTTCCCAGAATTCATTGCAAACATTTATCTTTTATTGTGTATCTATTTTAACCTAGTTTACTTCTCTGATGAAAATGTTTATGGATGGGGGTGGGGGAAGAATCTCTCACTATTTAAAATAAAGAACCCTCAGTTCTTGGATAAATAGCATAATAGTGAACAACATGAATTTGAATGGAGTCCTTCCCCTTTTCATACATAATAGCAGAATTCACATGCTGATTGGGATTTTCAGCTTCCTCTGAGAAATCTTAATTTCATCCATATGATCCTGCTGAGCAGCCTTAATTTTGTTTCTTTTTTCTCTTTTTGGAGCATCCAAGAATGACTCGCTCCATTTGTTGCAAATGTATGAATGTTCTGGAAGGAAAGGAGCAAAACAGTGTATTAAATGTAGAACAATTTGTATGAGACATATGAGAAAGACAAATTTAAAATCCCTTTCAGGCATCCAATATTAATAAAGAATGAAAGGTCAAGCAAGTTGAGTTTTAACACATTCTGAGTTTCATCAGAGGAAGTCTAAACTAGTAGAAATTAAGGACTGGACTCTTAAGCACAGAGATCCAAGATAAAGTTCACATTCAGCTCCCTTGTTGATTGGAATAGCCATTCTCTCAACCAGCCTAGCCACGAAGAAGGGTACTCTTCTGTCATCTTGCACTCATAAATTAGGAATTAAGGAGAAACTTCCTAATAGTGAGGACAATTTATCAGTGGAAGAGCTTGTCGTCAGAAGTTGTAGATGACTTCTTTTAGATCAGGGGTCACCAAACTTTTCGACCTCAGGAACCACTAAATTCATAATTTTAAATCCCGTGGATCACTAATATGATCTGCCTAATGACTGGCTAGGTGGGCATAGCTAGTTGGTCATGTGACTGGGTGGGCATGGCCAACTCCTCGCCTCCCCACCTGGGCTCCTTAGGGCCCCAACAGGAAGCAGTTGTTGGAGTTAAGCAGCCACCATGAGAAAGAGTTGGCAAATCAGCTGGCTCAGTTCAAATTGGATCTGACTGAGAAGGAGGCTCAGCAGAAGCACCACAGCTGAGGACTACGAGCATAGGATTTCCAAGTAGAGGGAAGACCTGCAAGAGTGCAAAGCCAGGTACCGGCGCCTGGAGGCTCAGCTCAGCAGGCTGAGATGGTCAACCAGTTCCAGGCCATGATGCAGTCCCACTGGAACAAGGTCCTCTGGCTCTGCACCACCAGTGGCACTTCCCTTCAGCCTTTGCTCAAAGCCCCGCACCAGGAGGCCAAAGCAGACCCCAATTTGGAATTTCTGCCCCACTCCGACCCACACAAAAAAGACCTCGATGGGGGAGACTCTGTAGCAACACAAATGTTCATTGCATGTATCCGGCCCAGGGGCTGTAGTTTGAGGACCCCTGATTTAGTGCATTAAAAACGCAAATATTTTTTCTGCGGACCACCAAAATTTTCTTGCGGACCACCAGTTGATGACCGCTGTTCTAGATGACTAGAAGTTGCCTAGTCATCACTAGAGGTTTGTAAGAAGAGAATGAACAGTCACTTGTGTGAAATGCTATCGGATATAGAGTTTCCTGCTTGAGCAGGAGGAGAAGACCAACAAGATTCCTTCCAGCTCTATTCTGATTGATTGATAGTTCTGAGAAATGTTTGGTCAATTTTATAGAGGTAATATGATTCTTCTCTTGCCTGAGTCCTTGTGTGGGAAAAAAAAAAAGTTTAAAGGATATCCTTGGCAAAAGTAGAACATCCCACCCACCCCCCTTTTCTTAAAATCCAACAAATATTTGAATGGACAATTTGGAACGGGCAAAAAAAGATGAATGGTTGAGTTCCTGGCTTTCCCCCCACTTTAAGGTAAAGGTAAAGGTTCCCCTTGCACATAGGTGCTTAATCGTTCCCGACTCTAGGTGGTGGTGCTCATCTCTGTTTCAAAGCCAAAGAGCCAATGCTGTCCGAAGATGTTTCCGTGGTCATGTGGCCGGCATGACAAAATGCCAAAGATGCACGGAATATTGTTACCTTCCCACCAAAGGTGATCCCTATTTTTCTACTTGCATTTTTTACGTGCTTTCGAACTGCTAGGTTGGCAGAAGCTGGGACAAATAAGGGGAGTTCACCCCATTACGTGACACTAAGGATTCGAACCGTTGAACTGCTGACCTTTCGATCGACAAGCTCAGTGTCTTAGTCACTGAGCCACCACGTCTCTTTCTTTAGCTCATAATATTGTTTTCCATGCTCTGGGAAATTTTATTCATAGGACCCTGTGGGCTTGGGAACAATATCAGAGCTGCTTTTTTGCTGTCACTTTCTGGCTGTTTTCATTCTTGCTTTGTCAGCAAATGCAGAAAAAAGCAATAGCACACAATATAGCACACACCTTTTCTTCCTCTCACCCAACCTTCAGATTATACACACACACACACACACACACACACACACACACACACACACACACACACACATATACACCAGCATTCAGGAATATATGATGCTCTTTGCTGCTCCTAATGTTCCCACATATTTCATTTATCTTTTTCTCTCTCTCTTCTCTTTTATGGAGAGACTTTCATAAAACCAGTCTGTACGTACAATCTCTTTTATTAATCTTTGGGGCATTTGTCAAAGAGATGGCACATCATAGAGAGAAAAGCTTGAATTAATAGGTTTACAAGTGGGAATTACTGGAGACATATCTGACATTTACAGGGAATATAATTTCTTAAAAATTATAAATCTTCTAAAAGCTCAAGGGAGCTCTTCAATTGCAAGGGTGAGTAAGTTGAACCTGTCCATCTTGTTTGCTTGATTTGGAAGGAAATGATGTTTCTTTTGAAAAGGAAGGAACAGGAGATGCAAATCTTTCTGGTGATGTTCTCCTCTCTCTAAAATAACTTCCTACTGAGACTCCAATTCTTTTTTCAGAAAACATAGCTGTTTTATAGACCACTTGGGTGCACCAGTCTGATTTGCGAACTGTCCACTGAAGTGGTACTGATTTGAACAATTGTTATGATGATATTGGATTTTTCTTTTTTTAATTTTTTTTTAAAAATTCTTTTAATACAAACATTCCATCTTACATTAAACAGCATGTCATCTGGGTATAAAATTCTTTGTGTCTTAACAATTAAACTTACCACCATATTCATTTCTTATATTGATTCTTATATTAATACTAAATATTAATAATACTGATAAAATAATATAAACCTAATATTTCTCTTCTTTACTTATCTATTTTTACAATACATTGTTTTCATATTTATTCTCTAACCATTGATAAAATAACTCCCATATATTATAATAATCTTCCTTTCTTGAATTGTAAGTGTTAATCTGTTCATTTCTGCATATTCTAATATTTTCTTAATCAATTTTTCATCTATAGGGATCTCTTCACTTTTCCAATTTTGTGCAAATACAATTCTAGCTGCAGTTATTACATGAATAATCAAGTATACAGTTTCTTTACTATAAATTCTCGCTGAAATCCCCAACAGGTACAATTCCAGTTTTAAATCAATATGCTGTTGCGTCATTTTCTCCAGCTACATACGAATTTTTGCCCAGTATATTGGATTGTTCTATTGTTTATTGTTTGATAATGTATTGTGAACCCCCTGGACTTTAATAGCATGAGATTATATAAAATAGTAAAAAGAATAAATCTATTGCTTTCCAGAAAGTTTAGCTCTGATTCAGTGGTGAAATCTAAAATTTGTTACTACCGGTTCTGTGGGCGTGGTTTAGTGGAGGGGGTTAATGTGACTGGGTGGGTGTGGCCAATTTTTTTTTTACTTTTAAAACCACTTTTTCTACAACCTCTTCAGCGAAGAGGTTGTAAAAAAATGCTTTCAAAAGGCTCTGATGATCCCAGCTGAGTTGCCTGATTGGCAGAGGCTTTTTTTCTTTTAAATGCCTCTGACAATCCAAGCTGAGTTGCCTGATCGGCAGAGGCTTTTTTTTTTTTTACTTTTAAAAGCATTTTTTTCGGCCGAAGTGGTTGTAGAAAAAATGCTTTTAAAAGTAAAAAAAAAAAAGCCTGTGATGATTGTGCGGCTCAGCTGGGCATGGGGGGGGGGGGGCAGGGATTTTTGCTACCGGTTCTCTGAACCACCTGCCTCCATCGCTACCGGATCAAGCGATCTGGTCCAAACCAGGAGCATTTCACCCCTGCTCTGATTCCATGATCCTCTCAACTGGCTATCATTTGAAAGTTAAAGTCCATCCTGCATGTTGGATTTTTTCTGTTTATTTATTTTTTCTCTGATTTTTTTTCCCCATTGCATCTACAGGTAGTCCTCACTTAACAACTCCCAGTTTGGTGGTTGTTTAAAGTTATGATGGTAGTGAAAAGGTAGCTTTACAACTAGTCCTCCCACTTAAAACCCCATAGTTCAGACACTTTCCAACCAGTGATCCACATTCACTTGATTGCCATTTTCATGCTTCATAGTCAACTGATCTGTACCCGTCCACACACACACACAAACACAGCCAGCTGAGGGTTAAGAAAGTACTTGGCACGCACACAGGTCGTTATCTCAAACTTGGCAGCAATATAATCACCGTCTGCCAAGAGCTTTTACTGCCACAGATAAGACAAAATTACATACACATTGCAAATAGTCCAGTAAAACAATATTCCTTTCGGCAGCTTCAGACGTTGTTCAAGTGACTAGCCAAAGTTCGTTTTTGTTCGTCACGGAGTCTTACCAGCCACCACCCTCTCTTATATAGTCTCTGGGGTGTGGTCCAGTGACTCAGTTCTAATCCTTAGCACGCCTCATTAACTGCTGCAACCGTTTATCACGCCTTCGTTGGCGTGCATCCAGGAATGACGGCTCTCCTTCGCTCTCATCTGAGACACCTGGCTCCTGGCTAATCTCCTCTCCCTCGGCCGGCACCTGAGACAGTGCCAGAGGGGAGGGGCCTGGAGAGGGAGGCCTGGCTGACTCCTCTTCCTCATGTTCAGAGCTTTCTTCCTCCGATGAGATAGGCTCAGAGGGCGGGGCCACAACAGTCAACAAGCTGAGTCAATGGAGAAGCTGGCAGTAAAATTGCAAGGCATGATTGCATACTGTGTCTCACTTAGAAACCACAGGTGTTTTGTTTAATCACTGCAACAGTAGTGAGGCTGTAAGTTCATCATAGTCATGAGATGTCTCACTTAACAACCACATTACTGTCAGAATTGCAAATCCCACTTGCGAGATCTATCTGTACCTAATTTTGTTGAAAGAAACACTAAATAAAATTAAACTAACAATCCCTTGCCTTACATTCATAAATCAATGTCGCTTCCCATTCACTCTGCACCAAGCAGAACCCATTTGTCCATATGCTTCTCAATGTAGCTATCTGCCACTGTTCTTGTTAGTTGTTTCTTTTTCTGCTTGTTCATTTGGTTTTTCATTACAAGTACAACTGTGAAATATGTTATGCTAAGGGTCCAGATTGCCCCCAGGGTGTTTTAGAGAGTAAGCATTTAACCTTTCCCCTCAGTTTTAGTCTAACAAGCTAATTACAGTTTCAAACATAACTCTTACAGCCTTGGTAATATTAATATGTCAGAAGCCATGAAATATAGAATACTGCTCGTGATCAATTATCACGTGTTAATTGCTATTATGGAAAAGGAAAAAAAAATTGCAAGTCAAACAAAGTATACTAAAAAAGTCCATTGATAGATAGATGACAGACAGACAGACAGATAGAGATGATAGATAGATAGATGGATGGATGGATGGATGGATGGATGGATAGATAGATAGATAGATAGATAGATAGATAGATAGACTGATTGATTAGATCAGGGGTGTCAAACTTGCAGCATCATGTTGTCACGTGCTGTATCACAACTTTTTCCCCCTTTCCCAAAATGCGGGTGGGTGTGGCCAGCATGTGATGTATCTGGCCCGTGGGCCGCAAATTTAACACCCCTGGCTTAGATAGATAGGGGTGTGTGTGTGTGTGTGTGAGTGAGTGATTTTCGAAAGCTTTTTTATGTATTCTTCCTTAGCTGATTGTCATTCACAAAAGGGCAGCATCAACCTTATTTACACATTTCTTGCCATCAGATTCCTCCACAGAGTGAGGATTTTTCTGTAGATAGGCATAAGCCTCCCTCCATTCTGCAAGATCAGTTAATTTTTTATAGCCCATGGTTTCTCTCAAAGCTTAGCAGAAGTTCCCTGCTAAAACAATAACCAAGAATGGAAAACTTTCTCTCAAACAGAAGATAATCCTTCATGTCATTCAGATTCTAGGCCAAAGTTTACTGTGCAAGACTGCATTTTGTATGGCTCTAGTCTGTAAAGTGCAAAAACGTATCTGACCATTGCATGAAAGCAAATAGTTAGAGATGTTTTTTGCTGTCATCTAGTGGTTGTATGGAGTTTGGCAAACCTGGACCTATTTACTGGCATTCCTAAACTTTACAAGCTGATGTTGACAGTTTGGGAGACAAGAATTGATTTCAGCAGTAACAAAATGAGGGTATTAATTTGCCACCATGCTATTTCCATATATTTCATATCCTGCTTTTTTGAAACCAAATTTTTCTAATGAGTTTCCACTATAATGGAGAAAGAAAAAAGATTGCTGAATGCCCCTACTTTTTAAGGCAGTATTTCTCAATCTTGTCACTACGATGTTTGCAATTCAACTCCCAGAATTCCCCAGCCAGCTTTGGTGGCTGGGGAATTTTGGGAATTAAACTCCAGACATCATAAAGATGCCAGGACTGAGAAACACTGCTATAAGGGCTTAAGGTCAGCTTCAATCAATTTTGCTGCAAGCTATTCCTAAATTTGATCTTCTTTCAGCTGTTTAGCCTACTTAAGCTTGTAATTTTAGAAATCAAAGATATATGAAGGTCATATAACACCCCTTTCCGAGTCACAATTCCCTCAAGTGAGAATGCTTGTCGCGCATTCACATTTGAGTGCAGTATAAAGAAAGAGCAGGCCAAGGTGACTCTGTGGGCTGGTTTGAAATATTGTGCGACAATGTCATTTGGGGAGATGCTAATGTGGTTCTTTACTTTCACAATAGGTTTATACAATTTCAAAAGAGTGTACATGTCATTAAATGAGACTTTTGTTGTATGTAAAAGGCTACTACTTTCAGCAGAGCCAGTATTAAGGGTGACTTATTTTCTTAAAGGAGGAAACAATCAATGCTTTTTTCAAACAAAGACATTTATGTGCATTTAGCAAAACGGCAGACAATGAATAGTAATTTTGGTAAGCAACTAGAAGGGGGAAGTATTACATTCGCTAGGATCAAAAGGATAAACCGCAGAACAAGATTAACACCCAGATACCAAAATGTTGCATTAAACTTTGAAAACCATGCAGATTCTTCTTGTGATAATGACTGACTGTATTTCTAGATGCCGAGCTGAATCGGTAGCAAATTTTATCTGTGTAATCTGAGTGGGTCTTGGGAATGAAACCAAACAGAGCTATTAAAAGTTTAATATTGTCAAACAAGAAAATACCCAGTTCACTCTGTGCTATTTAGATGAAAAGATGGAGAAAGTGATCCATGATGACTGTCAGAGCAAAGCATTCAGTGCTTTTTAAAAAAAAAAATCAGTAAGATTCATCCAGTCTTTAAAAAAAACAGGCATTTGAGTAATATTCAGTTTTGCTAGAGTGAATCAAAGTATTTCTTTGAATGCTGGTTATTGAATGAGGTGTACCGAATGTTTACATTGAAATATTTTCAAAGCCAAATGTATGCTGTCAAAAATATTTAAAATCTGTTGTTTAATCTAGCAGAATGCTCTTTATACATTGTCCCCTCGCCTTTTGTCATTCTGATTTTCAGATTCTTTTGGGTCATTTTTTAAGAGCATCCTTTATATGCATTGCAGAAGGACTTGATTTAAAATAACCAGGATGCTATAAGGCCATGAGGGCGAACCTATGGCACGCGTGCCATAGGTGGCACACGGAGCCATATCTGTGGGCACGCGAGTGCTGTCCTAGCTCATCTCCAGGACGCATCTGTGAGGCGAGGCGACCAGCTGATTTTCGGGCCTTCTGGGCCCACTGGAAGTCAGGAAATGGGCCGTTTCCGGCCTCCCGAAGGCCTCAGAGGGGTGGGGAAAGCCGTTTTTTGCCCTCCCCAGGCTCAAAGAAAGCCTCTGGAGCCTGGGGAGGGCGAAAAATAGGCCTACCGGGCCCACCGATAACCTTTTTGCTGTCGTGTGCCAAAAGGGGAGTGCGGGAGGGTGGGGTGTCGCATGTGGAGGGCGGAGCACAGGGAAGCATTGAATTATGGGTGTGGGCATGCGTGCCTGTGACCCCTGCACTCCCCCCACTTTTGGCACATGACAGCAAAAAGGTTAGCCATCACTGCTATAAGGTCTCCTGCCTTGAGCAGAGGGTTGGACTAGAAGGCCTCCGAGGTTCCTTCCAGTCCTATTACTCTATGCTCCAAATTCTCACAATGCATTTTTGTCATTGTCATATAAGGACATGTCCTTAACACAGCTACATCATTATTTAGAAACTGTGTCTTGTGGGCTGAAAAGAGGGAAAGAATATTGGAAAACGTATGTGAAAATATTAGGAGTGTTTGGATTAGAATTCATAATGTTGTTATGTTTTTTGAAGCTCTTGAATCAGAGTTGACTTGTTCAAAAGTGGTTTGCCATTCAGTCAGGTCACCCAACTGACTTCATGGCTAGGGCAGAAATAGAAGTTAAAATCTCCCAGTTTCTAGCCTGATGCCTTAACCAGTACACCCAATTGACTCTTGTCTACATATTTTAATTAAAAATATGTATTATATTTTTAAAATGTACACACCTCACTATACAAATTATACACATATACATAAAGCATGCACCTTGCTGAGAGCCTTATTAAGGCAGAAACTGTGTGTCATTGATTTGGAATTAATTCCTATTATCTTTAATAGACTAGCCTTCAATCATGCACTGGGACTGAATCATTCATAACAAAACCTCAGACATTCATTTGGATGTGAATTAAACATCTCACATTATTTCCCTCACATATTTTGCCCTCCAGCCACTAGATGACTTAAGGGTTTGATTGGAAGCATTGGCTACTATGAGAAATGTCCTTTTTTAAGAAAGTGTAACTCATTGGCAAAGCATCTAAGAAACCTAGAGCTCTCATTTCTGTTGAAGGTGAATTTATCTCCAGATTTGTTCTGACTATAGGCACCAAGTGATCCAAATTCAATCACATGAATACAATAGTCATTATTTACAATATTCAATAGCTAATATTCATTATATATGAATAGAATAGAATAGAATAGAATAGAATAGAATAGAATAGAATAGAATAGAACAGAACAGAACAGAACAGAACAGAACAGAACAGAACAGAATAACAGAGTTGGAAGGGACCTTGGAGGTCTTCTAGTCCAATCCCCTGCTTAGGTAGGAAACCCTACACCACTTCAGACAAATGGTTATCCAACATCTTCTTAAAAACTTTCAGTGTTGGAGCATTTACAACGTCTGGAGGCAATTGATTAATTGTTCTGTCAGGAAATTTCTCCTTAGTTCTCAGTTGCTTCTCTCCTTGATTAGTTTCCACCCATTGCTTCTTGTCCTACCTTCAGATGCTTTGGAGAATAGCTTGACTCCCTCTTCTTTGTGGCAGCCCCTGAGATATTGGAACACTGCTATCATGTCTCTCCTAGTCCTTCTTTTCATTAAATTGTTTTCATATGTTTTAGCCTCTAGTCCCCGAATCATCTTTGTTGCTCTTCTCTGCACTCTTTCTAGAGTCTCAACATCTTTGAATAAAATAAATGATTATAATAAAGTGTGATTCTAGTCACTACACTATATCCCATCGAAGTTGGGTTTGTTTTTTTGTTTGTTTGTTTGTTTTGTTTTGTTTAGGGTGGTATTTTTGTTTAGATTTTTTTTTTTTTTTTGCCTCTCTGAAGCTCCATTTTGGCCTGCAAAGGGCTGGGAGAGGCCTGCACACACCAAAATAGAGCTACGGAGGGGTGCGTGGGACTGAGAGGCTGGAGAGGAGATAACTTGCTAGATCTTTGCATGGTAAGTGACTCAACATGGCTGGTTGGGGGGGAAGCAATTATGGGGAGCATGAGGTATTTCAGTGGATTGGAGAGGCCTTGGGTGGTCTTAAGCAGTGGCCTGTTGCATTGCTAGCCCCCCCCATGGCCTTCTCCACCCTGAAATACCTCATGAATAGAATAGAATAGAATAGAATAGAATAGAATAGAATAGAATAGAATAGAATAGAATAGAATAGAATAGAATAGAATAGAACAGAACAGAACAGAACAGAACACAATTCTTTATTGGCCAAGTGTGATTGGACACACAAGGAATTTGTCTTTGGTGCATATGCTCTCAGTGTACATAAAACAAAAGATATGCACTTAACGAACTATGCATTTGATTAAAGAATGTGTGGGAGAAAGGAGGGAGTGATCACACTGAAGGTACGAGATTCATTCTCACAAATCTTCGGGTTACGAATGGAATGGGCAGGCTCCATTACATTTGTAACTCGTGGACTACGTGTGTGTGTGTGTGTGTGTGTGTGTGTGTGTGTGTTCATTCATTCATTCATTCATGCATGCATTCATTCATTCATTCATTTGATGGAGCCAAAGAAAAAAGAGAGAAAATATATTTTCATTGGAAGAAGGAGAGAGAAAAGAAAGGAAGCAAGGGAGGAAGCAAACAAACAAAGAGGGATGCGGGAAGGAATGGTGGCAGGCTTTTTACTGTATGTTGCCTATCTCCTAAAATACTGTATGAAGCAGTTTGCATTAGATTTGGTCTCCTGGAGCTGACTTTCATTTTTCCATCTGTTTCTGTCTGGTATTTATAGGTAGTGTTACGTTGAATTTCTTAATAAGAGCTGCTTAATAAAATGCTTTCTTGTTCTGATGTAAATATTAGTGCCACTGGCTATTAATTAATCTAATTGCTTGTTTTATTTTCATGTTATGTTCATATGTTTTAAATAAACAATATTGGTCTATTAATTAGGCTTGCACTTTTATGGGGGTGCTTGTATAAAAGCCCAAATAAAATCTCTCCTTGAAGTAGTTTGTGAAGTAACACTCCTAAACTTCTAAGAAGTGAGATGCATTGCTTTACTTTTCTTGCCTTAACCTGCACTTGCAGTGACCAGAAGAGCATCTGTGTATGACTAGCATATCTAAAGAAGCCTTATCCTGCAAATGCCAATGATAATAGCTGAGAGTCTACCCCTTCTCCAAGCATATGGTGTGTATATCAAAGAGAAGTGCATTACCCCAAGGTACAAACACCAAGCTGAGGTGTACTTAAGTCTTAACCCAACTTAACCCAACAAGACAGACACAGACTTCAGAGGATAATTAGAACTGCAGAAAAAACAATTACTACCAACCTACCTTCCATTGAGGACCTGTATACTGCACGAGTCAAAAAGAGGGCTGTGAAAATATCTATAGACCCCTTGCATCCTAGACATAAACTGTTTCAACTCCTACCCTCAAAATGACGCTATAGAACACTGCACACCAAGACAACTAGATACAGGAATAGTTTTTTCCTGAACACCATCGCTCTGCTAAACAAATAATTCCTTCAACACTGTCAAACCAGTTACTAAGTCTGCATTACTATTACTATTAATCTTCTCATCGTTCCTATCACCCATCTCCTCCCACTTAGACTGTATGACTGTAACCTTGTTATTGGTATCCTTAAGATTTATATTGACTGTTTCCCTATGACTATCATTAAGTGTTGTACCTTATGATTCTTGATGAATGCATCTTTTCTTTTATGTACACCGAGAGAGAATGCACCAAGACAAATTCCTTGTGTGTCCAATCACACTTGGCCAATAAAGAATTCTATTCTGTTCTGTTCTGTTCTGTTCTGTTCTGTTCTGTTCTGTTCTGTTCTATTCTATTCTATTCTATTCTATTCTATTCTATTCTATTCTATTCTATTCTATTCTATTCCATTCCATTCCATTCCATTCCATTCCATTCCATTCCATTCTACTCTATGTCTCTTTGAACAATCCAGAAAATCACCATGATAGAAAAAAGATACTGAGACTCCACAAAGAGTGCAGAGAAGAGCAACGAAGATGGTTAGGAAGCTGGAAGCTAAACCATATAATGAATGATTGAGAGACTGAATATGTCTAGTCTAAAGAACAGAAGGAATAGGGGTGTCCTGATAGCACCCTTCCGATAGTTGAAGGGCTTCATAGAGAAGAGAGGGACAACCTATTCTCCAAAGCACCTGAAGACAAGACAAGAATAACCAATGGAAGCTTATCAAAGACAGATTCAACCTAGAAATAAGAATAAATTTCCTGGCAGTGAGAACAGTTAATCAGTGGAACGGCCTGTCTCCAGAAGTTGTGAGTGCTCCATCACTGGAAGTTTTCAAGAAGAGACTGGACAGCCAATGTTATACGGTCTCATGCTTGAGCAGTGGGACTAGAAGATTTTGAAGTCCCTTCCCATTCTGTACTCTGTATATGCTTGTGATATGATATCTGTTATGCTTTGGCCATAATCAAGGTTACAGGCAAAAATATTTATTTAGAGAGAAGTGGAATACTCAGTTAGAAAACAAACATTTTCATTTCATTTAAAGAAAGTGCTATAATGTATGCAAACATCATCTCTAATATGAATAAAAACTGTGTTCAAAGCTAGTGTGACACCATCAGAATTTAATATTTCTTCCCCCCCCCCAATTTTGTTTTCCATTTTTCCCTCTGAATTGATTTTCTTTCAATGGCTAACCAGCAGATTTTAACCTTGTATCCAGGGAGATTAAAATGCCAACAGATTCCATAAAGTTTGTCTTTATATCAGATTTATATTCTTCAAAGTCAATCTCATTTGTCTGAAAATATCTATCTATCTATCTATCTATCTATCTATCTATCTATCTATCTATCTATCTATCAAATAATAGTATTAGGAAAGATAGCAAGATTAATTGGCATATTAATATAAGTATGGTGAATGTGATAAATGGTATTATTTGGAGCCAATAATTGTATTATTGCTAATTAAGAGGTACAGATGGCATTGGGGTCTTTTACAAGACCTAGTTCCAGATTTCAATCAAGTGAAAATGTGGTTATAAAGGAACTCCATCAATTATTCCTTTTTAAGCAAATTTGCTATCTGTTCAAATAGAATCTGTCGCTGTATTTAACTCGTGGATTGCATTAATATCCATCTTGAACTATTTCTAAATTTTTAAAGATGGGTTCCAATTCAGTATGTTTGAGAGACTGCATACAAAATATTCAAGAAATATTTTCTTCTTTTTTTTTAATTGAAGTTTTATAAGAAATACAAACAATTTTCTCCCCCCACCCTTTCCCCTTCCCCACATAATAGAAATTGTACATTTTCTTATACATAAGAAATCCTGCATATACATGTTTCCCTTAAAAAGAGCATTAAAATAAGACATTTTAATTACATTCGGAGTTGCTCTTCTTCTCTTTCTTCCCTCATTCCACAACAAACCTTCTTCTTCTCCTCCTTTCTTTCCCTTCCCTCCCTCCTTTCTCTCCTACTTTATCCTGCCTCCTCTCCCACCTCATCCTACTTCCTTTCCGTTTCCCCCACTTCTCTCTTCTTTTCCCCCTTCTCACCTTCACTCCTACTCCTGTCCCCTTCCCTTCCTCCTCTCCTTTCTTCCATTCCTCAAATATTTTCTTGAATTTTTAAAAAGTTGCATTTCTTACTTACCTAAAAGGAAGATAAGTTTTATGAGTTTTTCTGCCCAAATAGTTACCTGACAGTCATTTTACATTTGCTAAAAATCTGATGATGATGACGGCATTGCCCAGAATACCTAAAATCATTTCCAGTTTTCTGAATTTTCTGGAAAATGTCCAGCTAAACCTAAAAAGGCATAATTTGTTCAGCATGGAAAGGGAAGTTCTAGAATTCTTTGAATGCTCTGTTTTCAAATGGATAATTGTACATCCCTACAAATTTTACAAATCCCTGTAAATTTTGTAAATCCCATCAAAACCCAGGAAAGCCCAGGTTGTCTTCTAAAATGACTGTAAGGTGCATTTTTAGTAACATGCCTGGAACAGAACCTAAAACATCTACATACTTCCTCCTAAGTATGATCTTCTGCTCCTATGGTGCATAAGGTTTATGATGCACCTATTCCATATACAAAAAGTAGTTAGATGGTTAGTTGAATCTTGCTTCTGTATTAGTGACAAGATAGTATCTTTCTCTGCAATTGCGAATAAGGAACTAGTTCAGAGGGCTTAGTCAGGTTGTGTGTCCACCAGGGGTGAAATTCGACCGGCTCGGACCAGCTCGGACGAACTGGTAGGGAAGATTTGAATCAGTTCGGTGAACCGGTAAAAACCATCCCTGGTTGGCCACGCCCACCCACTCGCTACTCACCCCTTCTGGCTGCTCATCCTACCCACCCACCCCCATTCTATAGGTGAGACTTTTCTCCCTCCATTCACAGTGGAGCTACTGCAGCCTGTCCCTTTAAGGTACTTTGACCCCCAGGAGGGATGGGACCATGGGGAGAACCATAATGGCAGCTCTGCTGCAAATGGAGGGAGAAAAGTTCGGCTTCTCTCTGCCACAGCATTCACTATGAGCCCTTCTCGTGCTCATACGCACATTTTTTCCTACCGGTTCTGTGGACGTGGCTTGGTGATGGTGGGGGTCATATGACTGAGTGGGCGTGGCCGGGAGTGACATCAAGTTGCCCATGCCCACTCAGTCACAGGACCTCCCCCACCAAGCCATGCCCATAGAACTGGTAGGGAAAAAAAATGAATGTCACCACTAGTGTCCTCCAATTTATCACTCTCTTAACATTTGTTCCCTGTATCACTGTATATAAAACAGTACAGCTGGCTTCAGCTATTTCTATGATGCATTTATTTAATAAAAAAACAATGGGAGACCATAGAGACCATCACCCACTAGCAGAAGTCAAAATTTTTAGCTTCTGAAAGATATTTTGTACTGGACAAAACTCACAAGTGACTCTTTTTCTTTTTGTTAGCTCTCTTTTGCCATATTTAAAACCAGGTGGAAAATAGTCACTGCAACCTGCTCCCTATTAGCAAAGCCTTTGCACCCCAGATTCCTAGCAGATTGTGATGCCCCTTTTCCCTTTCTGTCATCATTCATGGTGAATGGCTCCCATACTATTATATGGATATGTTTCAGGAAACCTATGGAAAACGGGCAATGCTAAAAACAACCGTTCAATTTGCAGAATAATCTTATAAAGCACAAAATCTAGAAATATTACTAGAACCACTTAAAAGGGGGGAAAGAATCTTTCATTTCAATCATGACCTTATGAACTTCTTTAGGCACAAATCCGTAGCAAAATACATCTTCTTCTAACCCATCTACTTCGGTTCACTTGTATTCTAGTGTGGAATTCCTCCATAGAGGTTGACACTTGTGGTTTTTCTTCCTAAAGGCTGAGATAGTTTGAAATGGTAGCTGTCAATCTCAGGAGCACCTTTGGATCTTTACTCTCACTTGCTGCCATAAGACGTGGTGAGACATGACACAGTTCATGGGCACCGTAGCTAACACACCAACTGCTGAGGTTTGTGAAATAATCACATGCATCTCACAGTTGGCAATATACGCAGATTCTCACAGGTTTCCTTTTCTCTGTCAAGCTCAGAAGCTGCAGCATTTAAAATGATCAGTCTATTAAAAATACCACATTGTCCCATTTTCTGAAATTAGATAAAGGATTGCAAAAGCTTCTTTGGGTCTTGAATACATGCCTTTCAAACACAGTCATACAATATTATGGAAGCTAATATAACATGTTCAAGTGTTACCAGGGGAGGGCTTTCTCTGTGGGAGCCCCGACCCTCTGGAATGGATTGCCCACTGAGCTCAGGACAGCCCCCGACCTTCTTTCCTTCCGTCATGAGCTGAAGACGTGGCTCTTCCGCCAATTAAACTGATCCGTTTGGGGTACACTGGGATAATTTTAAATTGTTTTTTAATTGGGTTACTGATTTTAATTTGGTATTGTATTGTGATTTGTATCGAAGTTGTCATTTTGTAAGCCGCCTTGAGTCCCTAGGGAGAAAGGCGGCATATAAATCGCAATAAATAAATAAATAAATAAATAAATAAATAAATAAATACCAGGAGCGGAATGAGTCAACTTGTCACAGCCTATTTTCCAGAACACTGCTACTACACTCCAGCATAAGGTTAAATCCTCATTTCTGCCAGCAACTGAGAGAACCTTTATTTAAATAACTTCCTACTCTGTGCTTTCACCATGCCCCTTTTGCACTCAGTTCCCCAGTCTTTCTCTCAGTTGCTGCCAGACGGAGAGGGTTTTTCTCTGTGCTCCGAGGTAAGCATTAGGCCTTTGTTTATTTTTGATTAGCCCCTTCTTTAATTTTCGGTTTGGTTAGGTTTCCCCTTTTTTCTTCTTTTAAATTTGGATTCTGTTGGCTCCCTGCCTGCCTGCTATTCGCTGGGTTCATGCCTGGGTATCCAGGTCGTCCCAGCCAGCGCGTCCTTGCGCTCACAGCTGCTGGTTTCTGTCCCCGCGGGGCGGATCCGGCTGATTAAACACTACCTGCGAATTCAGCTGAGGGCTGCCCTTCCCCCCCCACACCGATCGCTTGAGGAGAGAGCTGAGCGGCAGGACATCTCAATCGGCAGTTAGCGGGCGCGCTACCACCACAGAGCCTCTCAGAGGACCGTCCTGTTAGGTTTCTGTGGGCGGCATCTTGGCCAGCCTCTCGATTGCCGCGTGAGCTCCTTTCTGGCGCTGATAAGGTTAGCAGAGGGTGCGGCGTGGCTGAACATCGCTCGCCACCCTCCTGCGGCTGGGCAAATGGCCAGAGATCCCTTCCACGTGGCGGCCTAGGGAGAGGCGCCGAAGGGGTGAGGCGGAGGCCGTTGGAGAGCGTGTGGGAACGCCAGCATCCCCGCGCTGTAACCGCGCGGCCGCCATTTTGGTTGTCGGGCAGCCGCCATTTTGTCTGACCTCGTGGAGCGGCCCTGCCCAAATAAGACTGTTCACCTACAGGGGGCCCATTCTGTGGCGCCTAAAGGTGTGGAGCTACTCGCTTTCTCCCAAGAAAGGGAGACTTAATTGACTACCAGCTGTTCCCCCCTGTTGGCTGGGGGGGGCGAATTAAAGGCTATCTGCCCTGCAAAGCCGGCTTTCCTGCCTGGCCCGGGCAAGTGCCCTGAAGAGACTGAGCTTTTTGTGACCCAAGTTTGTTGGGGGTCTATTGGGTCGCCTTCTCTGGGAGGAAAATTCGCCACTGCCCTTGATTCAGATATTTTTAAATAAATAAATAAATAAATAAATAAATAAATAAATAAATAAATAATAATAATAAAAATAAAAATAATAAAAATAAAAAAGAGCCACGCCTCCTGGTTGCATAGGTGGGCGCCTGGCTTATATGATGGTGGATTCGTCATTCTCTTCTGACATGGAGCGGGAGGCCAGCCCGGTCAGATCAAGCAAGTCTCGCAAAAAGCAGCCGGCCAAACAGTCCTCGGCGGGAGGCCACAAGTACCGGTCTACTAAGTCTTCATCTACAGCTGACAAAGATGAGCTCTGTCGTCATAAGGCCTTGGAGAAACAATGCGAGAAAGCCAGGCAGGCTTCAGCTTCCTCGTCAGGCTGGGACACGGGGCTCGCACTACAGACTTCTTGCGCTCCCCCGGATCCGGAGCAGAGGGCGGCCCAACCCAGGCCGTTGGCGTTGCAGAAGGGCGTGTCACAGTCGATGCCAGACGTCTCGTTAGTGGGTCTGGATTCCCTCCCACCTCCATGACGCCAGCCGTCTGCCACTTTCACACCTACGGCAGCGGGGCTCCGGAGGACCTCAAATTTTTGGAGGATGAAGGCCTACCTCCTGACTCCCCGACTTTCACGGGTTTGTTCCGGCCCGCATTATTCAAGTCCCTGCTCCACAAGGCCCGACTGACAACGAATTTGGGGTCGGTGGGGGCTCAATCCCCGGCGTCCCAACCCGAGTCTGGCCCGCACAATGCCTTGTTCAAACAAGTAAAGCAGGAAAAGGACTTCATTCCGTGCCCCCAACTGTTCACGGATGTGTTGCAGGCGCCTTGGAGCCAACCTGGGTCATCTACCGCACCCAGTAACCTTGACAAGAAATTGTTTTGTTCGGCTCCTGAGTTGGATGCAATGTTGGACTTGCCCACTATGGATGCCCCTGTGGCCAGCCTCACTTCTCATTCGATGGTATCGTCTGATCATCTTGAAGGACTGAAATCTGAAGACAGGCGTACCGAACTGGCCTTCCGGAGATCACATCAGGCAGTTGCTTGGACGGTCAGAACGGCCACGGCCACGTCGTTCTTTAATCGTGCATCTCTGATATGGCTGCGACAGCTCCAAGAACGGCTGCCACCAGAGGAACGGCGTATGCATCATGATATCAATAAGATCATTGCAGCCACGGAATACTCAGCAGATGCCTTGTTGAACTCGGTCAAGTTTGCATCCCGGGCGATGGCGGCTTCCATCACATCACGTCGACTGTTCTGGCTACGCCCATGGAAGGCGGATGTCAAAGCCAAATGGAAGCTGGCGGCGGCCCCATACAAGGCCTCCCACTTATTCGGCGCTGCTTTGGATCCGGTCCTGGTGGAGGACAAAGACAAACGTAAAATTATGCCTTCCTCTTCTCGCAAGCAAGACAGGCGCTATACCCCGTACTCGCAGCGTCAGCCCTTTCGGGCTTATTCGGGGCAGGGAGGCCCCTCCACTTACAGACCACCTTTCCAGCAGTCAGATCGTTTCACAGACAGGCAACGGTTCAGGGACCGTGGCAGACCTCAACCTGCCTCAAAGCGTCCCTACCGCGGGGCCAACTCCAAGCCCTATCGCAGGGGCAAATGACTCACCGACTCCAGGTCCCGTGGGTGGGCGGCTTCAATCTTTTCATCACCAGTGGGACCGGTCCACGTCGGACGAGTGGGTTCGTTGCACGATTTCAGACAGCCTCTCGATAGAATTCTTGGATTGTCCTCCTCGACGCTTTCTAAGATGTCCTGTGCCCCTGTCCATGGACTGTCGCAACCAGATGGAGGAGGAGATCTCACACCTTTTGGAGATCAGGGCGATAGAACCGGTGCCGGTGGATCAACAAGGGACCGGGTTCTATTCGGTCCTGTTTTTGGTGCCGAAGTCTTCAGGGGGTGTTCGAGGGATTCTCAACCTCAAGGATTTGAATCGTACGGTACGTTATTGTCGGTTCAAAATGCACTCCCTTCACTCAATATTGACATCGATTCGTCCAGGGGACCTGATGCAGTCGGTGGATCTACGAGAGGCCTATCTGCATGTTCCGGTGCTTCCTTCACATCGTCAATTTCTGCGCTTCGAATATGCGGGCAGTCATTACCAATATTGTGCGATGCCGTTCGGACTTTCTTTGGCTCCCTGTACTTTCACCAAGTTGGTGGCGGTGGTGGTGGCAACACTCAGTGCCATTCCCGTCAGGGCGCTCTGTTACCTGGATGATGTGCTGGTCCTTTCTTCGTCCAGACAACGAGCAGTGCGAGACATGGAGCAGGTGATCTCGGCTTTCAGGGAGCACGGCTTCACTATCAATCTGGATAAGAGTCACCTCGTTCCCTCAACCTCGATTTTACATCTCGGGACAGTGATAGACTCTGGGAGCGGGCAGGTCTTCCTGTCAGAAGACAGAGTGAAAAGCATCCTTTCACTCCTGGACCAGATCTTAACCCAGAGGTCAGTACCACGGCTGACTTTGTCCCGGTTGTTGGGGAAGATGGTGTCGTGCTTCCGCATTGTGCCATGGGCACGCAGACACTCTCGCCTGTTACAATGGCTCCTGCTCCCCTTTCAGAGGGACGGCAGTTCCAATTCATCGAGGAAGGTGCTGGTCCCTCCATGAGTTCGCCTATCGCTATGTTGGTGGAAGTTGACGGCCATTCGGAGGGGATGCAACTTTCTGGAACCAGACCGGATCGTGATCACCACAGATGCCAGTCTCCATGGTTGGGGAGCCCACCTGTGGGTACAAGTCGCCCAGGGACAGTGGACTCTGGCGGAGCGCACTCACAGTATCAACTTGCTGGAGCTACGAGTGATCCGCCTCGCCCTGCTGCACTTCAAGTCCCTGATTCACGGCCGTCACGTTCTAATACTCACAGACAACATGTCTGCCAAGGCGCACGTAAACCGCAAAGGAGGGACGAGGTCACGGAGCCTGATGCTTGAGTCGGAGCGTCTGTTCAGCTGGGCGGAACTTCATCTGGTATCGATCCGGGCGGATCACATCTCCGGGATAGCCAATACTCGGGCGGACTGGCTCAGCAGGGAAGTGATCGATCAGGCCGAGTGGCAACTTCTTCCCAGTCTGTTTCAGGAAGCCTCGCTTCGCTTCGGGCGGCCGGTGGTGGACATCTTCGCCAGCCCGGCCAATGCACAACTTCCGAGGTTCATCTCTTGATTTCCGACACCGCTCGCAGAGGACACAGATGCATTGCAATGCAGTTGGCCGGCCGGCCTGCCTTCTGTACACCTTCCCACCAGTGCCATTGATTCAGCGGGTGATCTGGAAGTTGCTGGTGGAGAAGGCGGAGGTGCTGCTGGTGGCGCCGTACTGGCCGCGCAGACAGTGGTTCATGGACCTCGTGGAACTTTTGACATCGGCCCCGTGGAGGATTCCTCCTCATCGGATTGTCTTACGTCAAGGGGCCATTCGACACCCCGAGCCCCAGTGGTTCCAGTTGGCCGTTTGGCATTTGAACGCGTTATCTTGAGGAAGGGCCGTCTGCCGGACGAAGTGATTGGGACGATCCAGGCGGCCCGTAAACCTTCTACAACAAGGATCTATGAAGCCTCGTGGAGGGCCTTTTGCCGCTGGTGCGCGGGGGCCCATGTGGATCCGACGTCCGTGACTATTCAGGATGTTTTGGGTTTCCTACAAGCGGGGTTGGGCAAAGGCCTGGCTCCGGCTACCCTTCGACGTCAGGTGGCGGCCCTGGCCACGGTGCTTTCCTTTCCTCCATACACATCTCTGTCCCATCACCCGTGGGTGAGGGGGTTTCTTCATGGAGCTACAAACCTGCGGCCGCCCACCGTTCACCGTTATCCCTCTTGGGACTTGGCGCTGGTTTTACAGGCCCTTACTGTTTCACTGTTTGATCCGCTGGGTTCTATTTCTTTGAAGTTTTTGTCGTTCAAAGTAGCATTCCTGATAGCTATTATGTCGGCTCGGCGCATATCTGAGCTCTCGGCTTTATCCGTACGGAAGGATTTGTGTATTTTCCATGCTAACACCGTTGTTCTTCGGCTTGATCCTGCTTTTACCCCCAAGGTTAACTCATGGTTTCACCGCTCGCAGGAACTGGTTCTTCCGGACTTCTGTCCGTCGCCCAGACATCACCGTGAGGTTCTTTGGCACACACTAGATGTACGCAGGGGTCTGAGGCGCTACATTCGCAGAACGGAGTCTTTTCGTAAGATGGAGGCGTTATTTGTTTTGTTTCATCCAGCTTCTATGGGTCAGAAGGTGTCGTCGGCCACTATTGGACGTTGGATTAAGGCCTGTATTTCCTCATTTTATGAGAGGCAGGCGCGCCCTGTGCCCGCGAGAATTCAGTCTCATTTGACCCGGAATGCTGCCACGTCGGCTGCCTGGGCTACCCAGGCGTCGGTGTTGGACATCTGCAGAGCTGCCACATGGACCTCCTTGTCGCCGTTCATTTAGCACTATCGCATTGATGCTTATGCTTCGGCGGAGGCATCTTTTGGGTGGAGAGTTCTGCAGACTGTGGTTTCTGGCTCCTCTGAGGGGAGCGGTGGGTTGCCCGCCCCTGGGAATTAAGCTTGGGTATGTCCCTATGCTGGAGTGTAGTAGCAGCGTTCTGGAAAATGGACGTTGTCTTACCTGAACGTCCTTTTTCAGAACGCTGGGTATACACTCCATTTCCCCCCCATTTGGTTTTCTTGTTGTTTGGTTGGTTCTGATTGGTTTAATAAACTTATTTGTGTTTCACACGCTGTGTCTTCATTCAAGACTGGGGAAGTGAGTGCAAAAGGGGCATGGTGAGAGCACAGAGTAGGAAGTTATTTAAATAAAGGTTCTCTCAGTTGCTGGCAGAAATGAGGATTTAACCTTATGTTGGAGTGTATACGCAGCGTTCCGAAAAAGGACGTTCAGGTAAGTCAACGTCCATTCACTGTGGCCAACTTACCAGAGACAACTAGACATGGCCACCTCACCACGCCCACCTCACCATGGCCAACTTGCCGCAAGACAACTCACCACAGCCAACTCACCGTGGGACAGCTCGCTGAGGAACAATTTAACAATTCTATTTAATTATTTAAAATAAAGAAAAAAGATATTTCATTTTTTGCCATTCACAATTCATTTTTTTTTTATTTGATTTATATGCTGCCCTTCTCCGAAGACTCAGGGCAGCTTACAATGTGCTCAGCAATAGCCTTCATCCTTTTGTATATTTATACAAAGTCAGCTTATTGCCCCCACAACTGGGTCCTCATTTCACCTATCTTAGAAAGGATGGAAGGCTGAGTCAACCTTGAGCCTTGGCGAGATTCGAACCCTGCAGTAATTGCAGGCAGCTGGTCTTAATAACCAGCTTAATAACAGGGTGCCTTAAACCCCTGTACCACCAAGGCTCTTATTCTGTCCCTTCTTTTGCCTAATTTGTTTAATGATTCAGTTCCACTATTTCTTTACTGTTAGTGTAACTCTTGTCTTACAGTGAGTTGTCCTGTAGCGAGTTGGCCGCAACAAAATGGCCATGGTGAGTTGGCCATGATGAGTTGGCTGTGGCAAATTGGCCATGGCAAATTGTCATAGACCCTACCTGGAGTGTTCAACCAAAAGCATCCTTCCCCAACACTGGGTTGCCTGCCCCCACGGACTTTGCTCTGAAGCAGGAATCTCCAAACTTGGCAATTTTAAGACTTATAGACTTCAACTCCCAGAATTCTCCAGCCAACTCTACAGAAATGATATCAGGTTCTGCAAATATCCATGAAGAATTCACATCTTTCAAGCAGGGCATAAACTTTTTGCAGGGACCCAACTAATATAAATCCCCCTGTTGTTGACACGCGATGGCACAGTGGGCCAAGTAGGCCCATTTTTCACCCTCTCCAGGCTCCAGAGGCTTTCTAGGAGGCCCTAGAGCAGTGGTTCTCAACCTGTGGTTCGGGACCCTTTTGGGGGTCGAACGACCCTTTCACAGGGGTCGCCTAAGACCATCCGAAAACACATATTTTCAGTGGTTTTAGGAATAATTTTATGGTTGGGGGTCACCACAACATGAGGAACTGTATTAAAGGGTCGCGGCATTAGGAAGGTTGAGACCCACTGCCCTAGAGGCTTTCTCCAAAGGCCCTCTGGAGGCCAGAAACAGCTCATTTCCCGACTTCCAGTGGGCCCAGAAGGCCTGAAAATCAGCCGGCGCACGCATATGCGCTGGAGCTGAGCTAGGGGAACGCTTGTGTGCTCACAAATATGACTCCGTGTGTCACCTGTGGCACACATGCCATAAGTTCACCATCACGGGGTTATAGGCTCTTAGCTCCATGTACCAAGCATGTTTTTACCAGGCAGACTGCTAGCCAATATGCACCTCTACATAAAACAGATTTTGATCAAATTAGGTTTCCCATTCATACAAAGCTGCACTGTGTGTACACAGAGTCACTTCATAAACTGACAAAATATGTAGAAGTGTGATACCGGTCAAATCTTACCAATGTTTAATGGGCTTTGTATTACAGCTGGGTAGTGCTTCAGAATCAGTTCCAAAAAGTTGCTTTAGAGCGATGTTTCTCAACGTTGGAAACTTTATAATGTATGCATGCTGGCTGAGGAATTTTGGGAAGTCCACAATTCTTAAAGCTATCAAAGTTGAGGAACATTCTTTTGGAGCATGGAGGAGCATTATTAAGCTTTTTACAGTAGCCACATCTTTTAAAGAGTCACAGACCAGGACGACTTCTCTGTATTCGGAAGGACCTTCCTGAAAGAAAATTGGAATTGTTGCACAGCTGTAGTACAGCAAAGCCTCAATTTAGCAAAAAATCAATTTGGTGGACTTGGCTGCAACCGGCCAGATTTTGCCCAGATAATCCCCCTGAAAAAAAAAATCCACTGCATCCAAAGTAGTCTCTACAGAGGATTTACTTTACCTTATTTTATGACATCAGCAGTTTGCATTATTAGTGTAATTGAGCCATTATGCAAAAGATGCAAATTATGCTGTTCACATCAGCTTTCTGGTCTCTTATGTTTGTACCTACACATCATTCTTTCATAGCATACCTCGATGATAGTATTAAAAGGCCCCGAATGTGCAAGACTATGCAAGTGTTTCCCTTAATTATTGTAGGAGATACCTTATTCTTTACTATGGATTTGAGCCCAGTTGTTTTATATCTGATCACTTAGAAAAAAGGGACACTGAGAATATGAATGTGTGTGTGTGTGTGTGTGTGTGTATGTGTGTATTTTGTTGTGGCCCGCCAGCGGCCAGCAGAGCTTCGGACAGTAAGGAGGTTGGGGAGGAACGTGGGCCATTCCTGGAGTCTGGATAAGGCTCAGATGAGGGCTCTGCATCGGAGGCAGAGAGGGAGCCAGGGCCATCTGGTAGTTATGTGTTGTCTCCGGAGCCTCCAGAGCTTCTGAAATCTGACATCAGCGAGGTAGAACAACAGTGTGAGCCTGTTCCCAGTGTGTGCATGCGCAGAGCTGCCAGAAGGCAAGAACAATTAAGAAAAAAAGGGCGACTCGGGAGTAAGGCTTGGAGATGATTGGCCCCTCTCCTAAGACATAAAAGAGGAACAAATGGACGTGAGCCTTTGCAGGAAGCAATTAGTTCATATAGTCAATTCAAGCTCTGAGAAGTCCATTTGACTCTGTGCTCTGTTTGGCCTTGCAAAACTAATTGACAGTTAGGTCTCTGGAAGCGTTTCAAGAGAAATAAAGGTGGGTGCTTATGAACATTGCCCTGAAAGACTGTGTCAACTCTAGCAGACATGTTCACAGACTGTGAATCATAATTCACAGCCGTCATTTGTGGGAGCTGTTCCATTCTTCTGTAGGAAATTGAGTCTACCAAACTGAGCCAAATGCAAAGTCATGGCTTAAAGACCAGAAAAGGTATAGATCATTGCAATTCTGCATGCCTCTAACATCTCCTCATGATTTAGCATTCAGTGCTAGAACTCGATGTGGTCTCTTTCCAAGGAACTCCAAACCAAAAAAAAAAAAAAAATATCTTCAAGCTGTATTTATTCCAGCAACCTTAATAAATCTTTTAGTTGTTGCAGTTGTTAAGTAACAGAGAATCAGGAACTCTTGTAGGTCTATTGCAAATCAAGGAGAGATCTTAATCTACCTGCAGCCTCTCCTCTCATAGAACAACCATAAAGCACCTTGACATGTATCCCATGGCAATACTTTAGATTTCTGGAGACACCATACCTAATGACTGAACTATCAACTTACATTTTTCACTTGGAGGATTTCTTCGTCTGGAACCTACAAAGATGCCAGTGTAGCAGCTTCCAGTTAACAAAGGATGGAAGATATTCCTTCTCTATAATTTACAGTCCTTGGTATCACAATCTTGTGTGGTATCCTTGCATGTGGCATGCTCGTTTGTTGTTGAGACAGCTTTGCACAATAGCCGTTCACACAGTTACCAGAACTAAGTTTACTTACATACATATTTAGTTAATCATTACTTTGGCTTATAAACTGTTCCATTTCTGAGGACTCCAAGTCATGTTTTCAGAAATAACAAAACATAACTATAAATAAAAAACATAACTATATTCTGAAATGTAAATATGATAACCTAAAACTCACAAACATACCCCAACAAGAAGAACAATATAACACCAGACAGCCAAATTTTCAAATGCCCCTAAATATGTCGTTGAAGTTTTCATAGTTCTCTGAAGAATAGGTTTTTGAAGGGTAGCTAAGGGCATATCTTACAGAAAGTGAAGAAATTCTGCAGCCAGATCCCCAAGTACAAAATCAGTCATGATAGTATCAGTGTTGTTTGTAGCTAGGCATTCTTAGACTCCATTACAGGAATAAAAACAAAGGAAAATGTTGACCAAAAAGGTCAAACCATTTCCAAAATCCATATTAGACATATAGGGAATGTTAGAATAAGTTTTAGAGCAGTGGCTTCCAACCTTTTGGGCACCAGGGACTGGTTCCATGAAGAGAGGTTTTTCCACAGGCCGGGGGAGGGGAGAGTTTCACATGCCACAGATGGGGCTTCGCTTGTTTGCGCAACTCAGTTTCTGGCATGCCGTGGCCCAGTGCTGGTCCATAGACTGGGGGTTGGGGACCCCTGTTTTAGGGAAAAGTTAGGATACATTTTCCTGAGTGCAAAATACTCCATCTTGCATATACTTCCCCGTTTATATTTCCAATACTGAGTGGTGCAGTGGCCTAGAGGTGGAGCTCTCGCCTGACAATCAGGAGGCTGTGAGTTCGATCCTAAATAGAGGCAGACATTTCTCTCTCTGGGCACAATTTCTGAGAATTTATCTGCTGAACAAAACTCTGCATTGGTGACAGGAAGTAAACACTCAGCTCCATTCAGTTGCCTAGACTTCACCCTGCAAGGGATTATGGGGTCATTAAAAGCACATTGTAAGCCGCCCTGAGTCTCCGGAGAAGGGCGGCATATAAATCAAATTAAAAAAAAAAAAAGAAGAAGATGATGATTTATATTTCCAATATTGCTACCTGCCATGGTTAGCTTACAACACTTCAGAAGCTTTCATGTCAAGCTTGATATAGAGACTTCTTCAGTGGTAGGTTTCAAATTTTTTTACTACCGGTTCTGTGGGTGTGGCTTGGTGGGTGTGGCTTGGTGGGCGTGGCTTGGTGGGCATGGCAGGGGAAGGATAGTGTAAAATCTCCATTCCCACCCCACTCCAGGGGAAGGTTACTGCAAAATCCCCATTTCCTCCCAATCAGCTAGGACTTGGGAGGCAGAGAATAGATGGCGGTGGGGCTAGTCAGAATTTTTACTTCCGGTTCTCCGAACTACTCAAAATTTCCACTACTGGTTCTCCAGAACTGGTCAGAACCTTCTGAAACCCACCTCTGGACTTCTTTCGGAATCAGCTTCACCTGACTCTGAATGGAAAAAATTTCAGGGCATGGAAGTGGCTTCACAAAGAAAAATAGTCCTTCGTGGGGATATTTAACATAAATTATAACAATTAATTCCACATAGTTAATCCCATAATCAACAGATGGTCCATTTTTAGTTAGTTAGCTAGCTAGCTAGCTAGCTATTAAATTTCTATGCATCTCCCTGAAACAGATAGCAGGTCTTATCTGCAAATATATTACAGGAAACAACTGAGGTCAGTTATCAATAGTGACTGTGGCCTCCACTTGTCTTTTTCAGGCAGGAAGTGTGAGAATTATGTACTGTATTGGTGGGGAGATGTCCATACAGGATTTCTTGAGTAATATAACTCTAGCAGGGGGGAAAAAAGGACACATACTATTAGGATTGTATGATATTTCTCTTGGCATGATAGATGCTTAATTGCCTAGGTTCTAAAGTTCAAATCCCAGCCTTGGTATCGTTGCCCAGCAATTTGTTAGCATTAGTGCAGCTGGGAAGTTCATAAAACATTTATTAGGAAAAAGAAAGAGCAGAGCAATAAGATTCTTGTAGTGGTATTTATTCTGCCCGACACTGAAATTCAGCTGAAAGATTCAGCCAAGGTTAAGGCAAGTGATTCCAGCATAAGGAAGTTATGGTCATAATTAACTTTGATTTTAAAACCAAACAACACAACCCAGATAGGATGTTATGTTCCAGTTTTGCTCTTCAGGAACCAATATTGAACAAAATATTAGCCAATATTAGATGATAAAAACCTTCAATTATTGCGCCTGGCTCATACCATTTTTTTCTCCCAATACTTGTCATAAAATGTATATTTATGTCCTTTCCTCAAACAGTGGGAATACTGCAGTCGTAGAACCACAGTGCTCTTATCTTTAATTGCTTTTATCTTTTACTTAATGTTCCTTTTCCTTGTTTTAGTTGACCACAAGGCAACAGGGATGATATAGTGATCAAAAATATCCTCAAAACATTCACTAGGAAGAAAGCCTAATTGTTTAATAGGTAAACACAATGACATACTCTATTATGCTAGAAATTCTAGAAAGTCGTGTCGGACTCTATGGACAAAGTTTATACTTCTATAGCCAAATATTTGTTAATTCCTTTCTTATCATAAGTAAAAGCAGGTGAGTTCTTTCTTTTTTAATTGCAGACAATGATCCCCAAATGAGAAAGTCTCTTTCCCCTAAGATAATTTCTTACATATTTATTTTTGTTACACATACACCCACCCACTAAATTTAATAACTTAATAAAATGCCATCCATTCCTTTTTTTTTTTTTTAAAAAATTGAAATTTATTATAACACAATATAGTACAATCAGTCAGACAGTGTTATTTTACTATACAGGTTAGATTGATTCTTCTTCTTTTTTTTTTTTTAATGTGATTTATATGCCGCCCTTCTCCGGAGACTCAGGGCGGTTTACAATGCGTTAAGCAATTTACTTTTCATCGTAATATAACATAATTTACATATGCATCTTAAGATTTATATTAACTTTTATCTATTCTTATCTATTCTTTATTCTATTATCAATCCACCTGTACCAACCATCCCCCCCGTATAATATTCTGAGTCTTCTTTCTCATTTAATTCTAACATTAATTTGTTCATTTCGGCACATTCTAGAACCTTCTGAATAATATGTTCCTCTGGTGGTGTGTCCTTTCCTTTCCAATATTGGGCATAAGTTATTCTTGCTGCAGTGAGTATATGTATGATTAGATATCTTTTTCCCCCGATATTTCGTCTTTAGTATTCCCAGGAGAAATGTTTCAGGTATCAATTCGATTTTTTCATTGGTTGATTCTTGTAGCCAATTTTGAATTTTTCTCCAATACCTCATGCCATCCATTCTTATCCTGTTCTTCTCCAGATGTGTTGTGACTACAGTTTTGGGGGGAAAAAAACAAACCTTAAATAGTTTTGGTTGAATGAATTTCAGATAGCTGAAAATGTAGGCGCTTAATCTCAACACATCTGGGAGGACATCAGCTTGAGAAAGGATACACACACACACACACACACACACACACACACACACACACACACACACAAAGAGAGATATAGTGCCATCTTAACAGTACCCTTCCCACCCTCAGCACCCTGGAATGATGCAAAACTATCACTGTGATTGCCCCTATTGTGACTTAGCTTTTGAATTGCTTCCTTTCAGAAAAATGATCTGATGATGAACAAAAGGGAAGCTTTTGTTCAAGTCTGTTGAGTGGTTTTGATTTTAAAAAAGTTTTGGATCAGATGATATTTCCTGCTATACATTCTGAGCAAAAAGGGGATTTATTGTTTCTCTGGCTGAACACCTGCACTCCATTCAGGAATGAGACAATGAGATTTTAGTTCTTCTCTTTTCAAGTTTGAGGTGGTCTTCAGCTTCCAAAACAATAGATGTTGTTTATTAAAAAAACTTGATCAAGCACATGAACTCATACGGGTCATCTAGCAAATTTGATTTAAAGTTTGATTTCCTGGATTTTCTTAGAGGAAAAATGACATAGGTGTCTTATTTATTGACTTCTCTGCTTTCTATCCCACCTCTTCACTCAAAACAGAATTCGTAGCTAAGCTTCTCATGTTCCCCCAAAGCAGGGGTGAAATCCAGCAGGTTCTTACAGGTTCTGGAGAACCGGTGGTGGAAATTTTGAGCAGTTTGGAGAACCGGTAGCGGAAATTTTGAGTAGTTTGGAGAACTGGCAAATACCATCTCTGGCTGGCCCTAGGAATGGTGAGGGAATGGGGATTTTGTAGTATCCTTCCCCTGGAGTGGGGTGGGAATAGAGGTTTTGCAGTATCCTTCCCAGTGGTGGGTTGCCCCTGATTCGCACCAGTTCTATAGAACTGTAGTAAAACCGGCAGGAGGCCCCGCCAACTGACCCTGACGTCCTGAAAATGCTTCTGCGCTTGCGCAGAAGAGCGCACGTGCGAGCAAAGCGAGTGTGTGCGTGAGGCCGTGTTGCAAACTAGTAGTAAAGGTAAGTAGAATCCACCCTGATCCTTCCCCTGCCATGCCCACCAACCCACACCACGCCCACCAAGCCATGCCCACAGAACCGGTAGTAAAAACATTTGGATTTCACCACTGCCCCAAAGCAATAAACTCTGAGAGGTTGGATTGAAAGACAGGAACTGGTCCAAACTCACCCAAGAACCTCCGCTGTTTGAGGGTAGATTTGAACTTGAGTCTCTCTTGTGCCAGTCTAGTCCTTAATCATGACAATACATTGCCTTTTATGATAATGAAAGCTGATCATTAAAATTGCTATCATGTTTAAAAGGGATATAAATCCCTTTTTAAAAGTGAAAAACCACAGGAAGGTGTTTGTTAAGGGGTAGTACAATTGCAATGTACTCTATATCAAGGTTTGGTTGATTGGTTTGTGCTTTTGAGTCACTCTTGACTCCTGGCAACTGTCTGAACAAGATTTTCTGAAGTGGTCTGTCATTGCCTTCTTCCTTGGGCTGAGAAAGAATGACTGGCCCAAGCTCACCCGGATAGCTTCATGCTTGAGACAGGACTACAACTCACAGTTTCTGGGGTTTCTAGCAATGTATCTTAACAATTACATCCAACTGGCTCGCCTATATCAAACAGAACCTCTTATTTTACTGCAAACCAATGTTTTCAGTATTAGAATACTACTTGACTTTTTTTAAGGCATATTGAAGTCGCTGTTTTGATTTACTTCTTCATGCTCTTTGACCTTGTTTGATAATATTACCTTTCACTCTGATTGATTATAGAAACCACCTAATTTTGCCATTGATATTACAGTGCTCTTCTTACTATCATCACTGTCCTATAAGAGCAGTGGTGGGTTCCTCCCGGTTCCGCCCGGTTCTGCCGAGCTGGTAGCAGTGATGATATGACGTCACCGAACTGGTTCTGCCCCCCTGCCCCCTGTCCCCCCTGCACCCCCATCCCCTCCACCCCCGTGTTATTCTTACCTTTTATTTGGCCCCACCCCCAATCTATTGCTGCCTCCTGAGTTCCAGCTGATGGCTAGAGGGAAAAAAAACTGTTTAAACTCTTGCCACGGGGCTTCAAAGGGCCACCTTACAGCTGATCAGTGTTAAAAGAAAACAAATGAGTAGACCGGTGCTTGCAAAAATACATGAGTAGATCAGTGCCTGCAAAAATACATGAGTAGAGCAGTGCCTGCAAAAATAAATGGGTAAACCAGTGCCTGAAAAAATAAATGGGTAGATCAGTACAGCCTAGTAGACCAGTACCTCTGCTAAATCCTAAATAATTGTCACATGACCATCAAGGCACGCCCACAAAATAAGCCACACCCACAAAATAAGCCACGCTCACAGAACTGGTAGTAAAAAAATGTAGAACCCACCCCTGTGTCAGAGGATAGGGCGTGTTATAGGCAGGTGGAAGGTGGGGAGAAGAGAAGATGCCAAGAGTAAGCAGCATCCTGATGGATAACAGGATGGCAAATGTATGGCAGCCATTTGCTATGTTAATTTTCAAGATTCAAGTATAACACAATATTGGGTGATGGCAAATATCAATTTTCTTTGAAACATGACAAATGTTTCTGTCAGATCCCTGTGAAAAGAGAATTATATTCTACAGTGATATTATGATCAAATAAGATATAATTTATACTGTAAAGTAATGCAGTTCAGCCACACAATCATTTCTGCTCTATTTCTTTAATCGAAAACCAAGTAATGTAACTGTCAGAATCCCTGAGTGCTGATTGAGGTAGTGCCTTCCTTAGTGCAATTATGCAGGAGAGCCTTTGATAGAGCCTCATCCTCAACCCACACAATGGACCACAAGCCAAAACAACCATCATAAAAAAAAAGGGTTTGATGCCCTTTGGCACCAAAGATGGCAAATTTTGGTTGCAATGAAAACCAGAACTCTGGATTATGCAGACAAACACACACTCTTTTTTTTTGCTTTAAATAAATGGGTTGATTAGTTGATTTAGAGGATACACCATATTATTTAATAATAATAGTAATAATAACAACAACAACAACAACTTTGTACGTTTATACACAGTATACTCATATAACAAAATTCACTTAACACCCAAAGACCAGGTCCAACGGACATAACAATCCCCAAACATCCCCCCACCCACCACAAATTCCCCACTCCTAAACCAACTGACCAATTTATGCCTAAAAAGGGAAATGAAAAAGATTTTTGCCAGCTTTCAAGGAATCTACTTCTCACAGCTGCTGGCTCTTGCTTTACTTAACATTGGAACACAGAACATAAAATAGCAGAGTTGAAAGAACTCTGTTGGAGGTTTTCTAGTCCAACCCCTTCTCAGGCAGGAGATCCTATACCATTTCAGACAAATAGCTTTCCAATCTCTTCTTTAAAAAAAAAAAAAAACTCCAGTGATGGAGCACTCACAACTTCTAGAGTCAAGCCATTCCCCTGATTAATTATTCTCACTGTCTGGAAATTTATCTTTAGTTCTAGGTTGGATCTCTCTTGAATTATGTTCCACCCTTTGCTTCCTGTCCTGCCCTCAGGTGCTCCTTCAGTCATTCATCATATAGTTTTAGCCTTCAGACCTCTTGTCATCTTTGTTGCTCTCCTCTGCACTCTTTCTAGGGTCTCAATGTCGTGTTTGCATCATGGTGACCAGAAGTATCTCTTTGTTGAGGCAGGCTAGGACTGCAATGACTTTTTTTGGTAACTGCAGCACACTGCTGGCTCATACTTAAGTGGTACTCTACTATGACAGCTAGATTCCTCTCACAGGTACTATTGTTGAGCCAGCTTGCCTATTCTATACCTGTGCATTTGGACCTACTGTAACTGTAGGACCTTGCTTTTTTCCCTACAGAATTGCATTTTTTGGGATGGGGTCCAATGTTCAAGTCTAGAATAGAATAGAATAACAGAGTTGGAAGGGACCTTGGAGGTCTTTTAGTCCAACCCCCTGCCCAGGCAGGAAACCCTACACCACTTCAGACAAATGGTTATCCAATGTCTTCTTAAAAATTTCCACTGTTGTAGCATTTACAACGTCTGGAGGCAAGTTGCTCCACTGTTTAATTGTTCTAACTGTCAGGAAAGTTCTCTTTAGTTCTAAGTTGCTTCTCTCCTTGATTAGTTTCCACCCATTGCTTCTTGTCCTACCCTCAGGTGCTTTGGAGAATAGCTTGACTCCCTCTTCTTTGTGGCAGCCCCTGAGATATTGGAACACTGCTATCATGTCTCCCCTAGTCCTTCTCTTCATTAAACTAGACATACCCAGTTCCTGCAACCGTTCTTCATATGTTTTAGCCTCCAGTCCCCTAATCATCTTTGTTGCTCTTCTCTGCACTCTTTCTAGAGTCTCAATATCTTTTGTATATCATGGCGACAAAAACTGAATGCAATATTCCAAGTGTGGCCTTATAATACCAAGGCATTATAAAGTGGTATTAACACTTCATGTGATCTTGATTCTATCCCTCTGTTTATGCAGCCCAGAACTGTGTTGGCTTTTTTGGCAGCTGCTGCACACTGCTGGCTCATATCTAAATGGTTGTCCACTAGGACTCCAAGATCCCTCTCACAGTCTGTCAAGATCCATCTGATTCCTGATGAGATGGATCTTTATCTTCTAAAGTTTTGTGTTATTCCCCCAGCTTGTGTAGTCTGAAAACTTTCCGTTTTATCCCTAGATCACTTATGAAGAAATTAAAGAGTATTGTGCCTGTGACAAAACCTTGAGGTATCCCACTGCATGCTTCCCTATTTTCATTCGGGACTACATGCTGAGTGTGATTGATCATTTTGCTTATGGGTTCCACACCCATAGCTAAACCCCTTTCTCAAACTCCAGCTCTTGAACAGCATTTATCCATTTCCCTCTCTTTGATTTTGTACAGTTTAGATTGCATTTGGATAAACATGTCCTAATTTTCTAGAATTTGTCTGTTTGGAAGGAAGAAATCAGGGAAATCAGTGCTTAATTTAAAGTTTGGCTACTATATAACTTCTTTGCTAATGAGCTAAAAAAAGTCTTGTGCTAATCTGCAGCGTAAATCATTGCTTAATTTGAAAGATTCATTTTATAAAATGTTTTGAGTGATGGGTTAAAATCCTATAGTGGAAGAAGAAATGATGATGGGTAAAGATGATTATGAATGAATGTGAGTTTTCTTCTAGTGATGAAATGTCAACTGAAGTGACGGTTTCTTTTTCTTTTCTTTTTTTTTTTGTATTTTTTTAATTTTTATTTTTCTACAAACATATTGTTGTGTGAACAGCTTGAAACCAGAGTGTTTTATATTTTAGTACAAGTAATACAATATTCTTAATATTTAATACAATTGACAATCTTATAACCTTTTAGTAATATCAATATTTCAGTCTATTATTTTTATACCTGTCTCTATATTCTTAATATCATTCCTTTTGCTGCAAATTCAATACCAATAGTCATATTTATTGTACTTAGAAAACTTATATAGTTCCAATAGTAATACACAAATTTAAATTGAGTTATAATCTACCATTATTTCTCCCCTTTCTAATTTTTTATTATGCCATTGTCATATTTAGAAAATATCCCCTTTCTAATCATATTTTTACAAATAAAGCAATATTCATCTTAATTGTTTAACAAATTATACAATTCCAGTAATAATAACACATTTTTATTCTTCCATTATTATGTTGTTCAATAACCCAACATGCCAATCAAATTCTACATATCCTTCCTTTTACTACAAATAAGATATTACTAATAATATTTGTTACATTTTAACAAACTTATAAAATTGTATTGATAATACCCATATTTATATTAAATTATAATCTTCAATTTTTGCTTATTCAATATTTCAGTATGCTACTTTTATAGCCCTCAACATATTGTCCAAACATATTCAAAATTACTAGCATTAAGAGTCAAGATCAGGGGTGAGCAACCTGTGGCTCTGGAGCCACATGTGGCTCTTTGGGCCCTCTGCTGTGGCTCCCTGTCAGGTGAGCCCACCATTGGCTGGTCCCGCCCTTCACCCTCCCCTCCCAGTCACTCCTCGCCTGGTCTGAGAAGATAAGGGCAACAGCGGGGGATGGAGAAGTGGCCAGGGCAGAGACAGAGAGATACGGGGGGGGGGGGGGAAGAGAGAGACACATAGAGAGATACAGAGAGAGAGGGAGAGAGAGGGGAGAGAGAGAGGGAGGGGAGAGAGAGAGATGTCAAAAGGATTTTGTGGTTCCCGGTGTTTTTTAACAACTGGTTCTCTGCCCTAATGACCGGCTGGGTAGCCATGGCTGGCGTGTGTGCGTGTGTGTGGAGTCATGTGACTGGTGGGAGTGAGTGACATCGAGTTGGCCATGCCCACCCAGGTTTTGTGGCTCCCAGTGTTTTCTTTTCTGTGGGAAACGGGTCCAAATGGCTCTTTGAGTATTTAAGGTTGCAGACCCCTGGTCTAGATTCTCTTCTTATTATTAATTCACCTTAAAAATATATATTACAGTGTTGAAGCATGCAGCAACAAAATGTAGAGAAAGAACCAAAAGCAGAATAGGAGAATAAAGCTGTGTAGAATGTGAGATGTTTCACCACTTGAATCTGGGTATTTATACCCAAATGTGTATGACCGCAAAGATGGTTTATCAACACTCAGTTCCTTCCTGTTGAATTTATATGGAGAATGTGAAAATCAACCTTCCTTTGGAAGCAGTACTGTGCAAACAGTATTTTGGACAACACCCATTTGTCTGGGATGAAACAAGGTCTCCTGCCTTGGATAGGGAGTTAGATTAGAAGATTTCTAAAGTCCTTTCCAGCCCTATAATTCTATGAATCAGACAGCATCAACACCAGGATGCTAATCCATGCAAGACAAATCTCTTTTGAGGAAAGCTTGACCTTGGTATAATTTTCATGGCAACGCTACATAAGTGGCTGACTGTTATCTTTTGCCAGAATGTTTTTGTTTTGTTTTTTGGAATTTTTGCTTTGTTTTATTTGGCTTCCCTATCAAACTTGTAGTCCTGAGAGTTGCTGGTAGTTTTCCAGCCAGTCTTAACTTGATCCAAACATGCTTAGCTTTTCAAATTAGCTAATGACATCTGAGCTGCTCTGGGGCCAAATCCATGGGCGGAAGAAGGTGAATTGAGTGATCATAAGCTAAAATGTAGTTTCTCCCAAGCCAAATTCTCTTTTATGTGTTTCTATGTCTTTATTATTTCCTATAAGCAATATTTTTTTGTATTATTCTTGTCAAAGAAGCCACTTCTTTTATTCCTACAACAGCCTATAACTCAAAAAATTATGGAATTTTATTGATTTTGCAGGATATCTGTTCAACACTAAATTTTGAAAATATTTCACTCAATAAAAGTGGTAATATCTGACTAATTTAGGCTCATATTGAAAAGGATGGATCTGCTTAAGATTTGAACTGGGGAACCATCTGAAAAACTATAGCTATAAACTACATTGTTATCATCCAGAAATGTCCAATATTTCCTGACCTTATTAGAAAATTACAAGTATCTAGCCAGCTTGGCTATATGTACTAGCTAAGCTTTGGCCTTGCTTTCCAGGCCAAAACTTTTGAAGTAATTGTGTATTTTTCCAGGGAATTGGAAGTAGCTGTTAATATCACATGCAGGAGATTAGAAAAAGACCTCATTGCTTCAATGATACAAAAGAAGGAACTTCATATTATATGTGTGTCCCATAGTTTTTTGGGGGCAATATGCTATTTAGTATACTGTCTATTGGTGTAAGCCGCCCAGAGTCCTCGGAGAGTGGGCGGCATAGAAATATGACTAACAAAATAAATAAAATAAAAATAAATCTCAGAGCCACTGACTAAAATCCTTGAGGAAATCCTGGAGCGGAGGAAAGTGCCAGAAGACTTGAGAAGAACCAATGTGGTTCCAATATTTAGAAAGGGAACAAAGTGGATCCAGTAAATAACAGACAAATCAGCTTGATCTGAATACCTGGGGAAACCCTAAATCATCTGATTTAGGGTTTCCCCAGGTATTCAGATCAAGCTGTTTTTAATCAAGAGTAGGTGTTAGCGTTCCACAAAGTCCCCAACTCCAAGTAAAAACTCTGAGGCAGGCGTTTCTCAAAGTTCCATTTATTAGAGAAGGTAAACTGGCACATCTGGGAAAACCCAAATCTGAGAGTTCTGGTTTTCCCTCAGTAAATCAAAACCCCAAATCTAGCCCCTGTACCCATGAGTCTGTCACATCGCCCAATCACCATCCGCCCCAACTACAGCCATCCCTGCAACCACTCCTCCTCTAGATGCATAAACACCATGACCTTGTGACCGAAGGGAAGAATGCTATTATGTCTAACTACAATCACTCCTATAAATCCCCCCTCCCACTTTCCCAAGCGCAAGAAGTTGGCAGCGGGGAAGCACCTTGTGCTAATATGGCTTCCAAAGCTGACAGTAGGTTTGCAACAGATAGGGAGATTACTGAAAGCTAGCATAGATTTGTTAAAAACAGGTTATGCCACATAAATCATTGCTTTCTTTGATGAGATCAGTGGTGGGTTTCAAATTTTTTTACTACCTGTTCTGTGGGTGTGGCTTGGTGGGTGTGCAGGAGAAGGATACTGTAAAATCTCCATTCCCACCCCAATCCAGGGGAAGGTTACTGCAAAATCCCCATTTCCTCCCGATCAGCTGGGACTTGGGAGGTAGAGAATAGATGGGGGTGGGGCCAGTCAGAATTTTTACTACCAGTTCTCCAAACTACTCAAAATTTTCGCTACCAGTTCTCAGAACTGGTCAGAACCTGCTGAAACCCACCTCTGGATGAGATGACTAGATTAGTGTACTAAGGGAAGGTTGTAGATGTGATAGATGCTACAGTAAGGCATTTGATAAAAGAGACTTTCTCAATAAACAGGAAAAATGTGGACTAGATGGCTCCACTACCAGATGGATTCACAGCTGGTTAAACAACCATAGGCAACACATATTTTATGTATATATGTCAACAGGGAAGGAGGTATGCAGTTATTTCTCTTAGGGCTCTGCCCTGGGCCTGGTGCTTTTCAACATCTTCATAAATGACTTGAATAAAGGGAATAGAAGTCATGCTCATAAATTTTATGGATGAAGGTTGTCAACTCTCCTGAAAACAGGCTTAGGATTCAAAGGATCTTCATAAACTTAAATACTGGGTTCTATTCAGCAAAATGTTGTTCAATATAAGATTCTGCACTTAAACAAGTAAAAAACAGATGCACAAGTACAAATAAAGGATACCTGGATTAAAATAATACTACTATAGATTACATATTAAGCATTAGCCAGGAATGGGCTGCAGCTGCCAAAAGCCAATGCAATTTTAAGCTGCATCAAGAGAAGCACAGATAGTCCTTGGGTTACTATGGAAATTGGGATCACAATTTCCATCATTAAGTGATGCAGTCATTTAGCATAATGCCATGTGATTATATCGCTTAGTTATGGCAATTCTAGCAATCCCTGTTGCTGTTGTTAATCAAGGATTGTGGGTTGTTGAGCAAGGACCACCTTGCAACTTCTTGCTGGCTTCCAAAAAGCAAACTCGGTGGGGAAGCCAGCAGGAAGTTGCAAATCCTGGATGGCTTGCCATCAGGCCAACTGGCAGGTCCGTGGTTGCTGAGGTGCATTATGAGAAGAGTAGAGTATGGGGTTGGTGCTCCAGAGGCCAAAGGGACATCTAACTAGCTGCCACAGCCAGTACAAGTGCACCTGGGCCAGACGTAGCTTCTGCTGGGAGGAGAGGAGACACAGGTGGCTGCTGTGATGCTATATAGGCATATGCTATGGAGTACAAGGTCCCCGGGATCTCATAGTATGTAGCTGGGCTGCTCAGAAGAAAAGGCAGTGGGAGAGGGAAGTACAGGAGCAAAGTGCAATCTTCTCTGCCAGCTTCTGCATTGGCTTTACTTGTCACAAATAGTGATCTTGCGATCACAGGATGCTGCTACCATTCCAAGTGTAAGCCAGTTGTCAAGAACCCAGATTGTAATCATGTTCCATGGGGGTTCTGGGATGAGGATCAATACCACCAATTCAGTGTTGTGATAACTTCAAACGGTCACTGAATGAATGGTTGTTAACTGAGGGCTACCTGTATAGTTTCAAGATCACAAGAAATGATAGTTCCACTCTATGCTGCCCCAATGAGACAACATATGGAGTTGTAATGAAGAAAGGATGCCGAGGAAGTGGAAAAATTGCAGATAGATGTGACAAAGATGAAAGGCGCTTGCTTGGAGGCTAAATCATATGAAGAGTGGCTAAAGCAGAGGTCTTCAAATTTAGCAGGTTTAAGACTTGTGGACTTCAACTCCCAGAATTCTCCAACCAGTGTAGCTGGCTGGCTGGAGAATTCTGGGAGTTGAAGTCCACGAGTCTTAAACCTGCCAAGTTTGAAGACCTCTGGCCTAAAGGAATTTAGTGTGTTTAGTTTCAAGAAGGGGAGTCTAAGGAAGACATGAGAGCACTTTCCTGATGCATGAGTGGATGTCACAGGAACGAGGGAGTAGATTTAGTTTCCCTAGGCCCTGAGAGTAATGTAAGAACCGATGGGTGGAAGCTTTACCATGAAAACTCCAAACTTGAACTAAGAAGAATTTTCCTAACTCTTGAAGTTGTGGATATTCCATCACTGGCAGTTTTTTTGTAAAAAATAAAATAAAATTGGAGAGGCTTTTGTTGAATTAAACCCCTTCCAACGCTATGATTCTTAAATAATCAAGATTATATCAGTATGATTATTTGATCAACATATATTTAGTTTTTTCTGAAAATTTCCCCAAATATAGATGTGTAAAATGGCCAGGCCAAAATATTCAAGGTATATTTTGTGGTATAATTTCCTATTATACCCTAACCCTAACCCTTCCCCTCAAGAATATGGTTGGAATGTACATGATGCCATAAACATAGCTAAACTGGATGAGATCTGCTCTTTGCCTGGATGGAGAGCAAGATGGGAAATATATGGACTTTGCTTTGAGTTTCATGGGAAAATATTGGTGTATTTAAAAATATAACAGAATTGGAAGGAACCTTGGTGGTCTTACAGTGACTAGTCTACCCCATGCTCAGGCAGGAAGCCCTAAACTATTTCAGACAAATGGTTGTCCAATCTCTTCTTAAAAATTTCCACTGTTGGAGCATTCAAACTTCTGGAGGCTAGTTGTTCCACTTATTAATCGTTCTAACTGTCAGGAAATTTCTCCTTAGTTCTAAGTTGCTTCTCTCCTTGATTAGTTTCCACCCATTGCTTCTTGTCCTGCCCTCAGGTGCTTTGGAAAATAGCTTGACTCCATCTTCTTTGTGGCAGCCCCTGAGATATTGGAACACTGCTATCATTCATTTCATTTCATTTCATTTTATTAGATTTATATACCGCCCTACTCCTGAAGGACTCAGGGCGGTGAACAGCCAGAAATATAAAACACACAGACTACAAAATTTAAAAGACAATATAAAAACCCATTAAATAATTTGGCCCAAAACAATTTAAAACACCCCTAATGTTTTAAAACCAATTTTAAAAGTTACAATTAAAAAGGAAGTTAAGCCAGGCCAGCCTGTTGAAATAAATAGGTCTTGAGGGAACGGCGGAAGGTGCGTAAATCCGGGTTCCTCCGTATCTCTGGGGGGAGCTCATTCCAGATAGCAGGTGCCCCCACAGAGAAGGCTCTCCCCCTGGGGGCCGCTAGTTGACATTGTTTGGCCAACGGCACCCTGAGGAGCCCCTCTCTATGTGAGCGTACTGACCAGTGAAAGACTACTGGTGGCAGAAGGCGGTCCCGTAAATACCCAGGTCCTAAGCCATGGAGCGCTCTAAAGGTGGTGACCAAAACCTTGAAGCGCACCTGGAAGACCACCGGGAGCCAGTGCAGCTCGCGCAGGAGAGATGTCACATGGGAACGCCATGTGGGAATGTCACCCCCCAGTCCTTCTTTTCATTAAACTAGACACACCCAATTCTAGTAACCATTCTTTATATGTTTTAGCCTCCAGTCCCCCTAATAATCTTTGTTGTTCTTCTCTGCGAAGAGAAGAGACTCTCTTTCTAGAGTCTCAACATCTTTTTTATATTGTGGCGACTAAAACTGGATGCAGTATTCCAAGTGTGGCCTTACCAAGGCATTATAAAGTGACATTAACACTTCTCGTGACTTGATTCTATCCCTCTATAACATTGTATGTTATATCCCTCTATAATACTAATATAAATTAGTGTTATCAGGCCAGCTGCTGTTTTAATAATGGATGTGAGCAGGAAATTTCAAGACTTGTTGCCTTTGGCTCTTCCTTCCCTTGACATAATTTTCTCATATATATATATATATATATATTGCACTAATTCCCCATTGTGCACCCCAGGTCAGTATTTCCACTTCCTTTCTAGATTCTAGTCTATGCTGGTTTGGCATGCATTTGAACACTATTTATTTAGATAATTTAGTTTATAAATAATCATTCAAGCCTCAGCCAGACACCGATAAAAAGTTCAAAAATGAATCGTTACAGAGATCAATGTCAACATTACAAGTGAAGTGAAGGGCCAAGCCTTTTGTTTCTCTGAGCAAAGGAAGATGTAGGTTAACAGGGGTGTCAAGAAAGGAAACTTGGAGAGCATTTGATGAAATGACACACAATATTCTCTGATTGCCCTCAATTAGCCTATGCAAAGTGGGAATTAATTAATTACCAGTATTGAAGAAAAAAAAAGCTTCACCTTTGTCCCTTATTTCAAGCTCTTGCCTTTATTGAGTATTTCTCAGGCAATATTAATAAAAGACCTGGGAGATAATGGCAGCCTTCCTGTCCTTCTTTCTTCAGCCTTTTTCTTCTTTCAGGTCTACTGAATAACAAAGCTGATATTACAGAATTATAGAATTCTTCTTCTTCTTCTTTTGTTGCATTTTTACAATTAAACTAATCTTATTCACCTCTTATGCATAACTGTGACCATTTACATACCATAACATTCCAAATCAAATTCATTCTATACATTTTTACTATACATTCTAGTAGAATTACTATTAATTCTACTTTTATTTTTCTATTTCTTTTCCATTTTTCTGCTCTCAATCCAGTTGTACCACTTCTCCCATATTGCATAGTATTCTGAATCTATTTGTCCTTTCAGTTCAATTGTCCATTTGTCCATTTCTGCACAATCATTTTTTTTTCATTACTAAGCCTTCAGAAGGTATGTTTGTACCGTATTTTTCGGACACACTGGAGTATAAGACTCACCTTAGTTTTTGGGGAGGAAAATAAGAAAAAAAACTGATTGGCAGGTCAATCGGCCTCCTGGAATATCCCCAATCAGCTGTTCCCAGAGGTGAATTTTAGCAACAGGTTCCTTGGTTGTGAGCTCTGTGCCTTGCTTTTTTTTTTCTGCCTCTGAAACTTCTGAAGCTCTGTTTCAGAAAAAAACTTTTTTTCCTGCCTCTGAAAGCCTCTGAAACAGAGCTTCAAAAAAAAAAAAAAAAAGCCTCTGAAGCTCTGTTTGGGGGCTTCTTTTCTGAAACTTTGTTTCTGATGCTTTTTTCAGCCTCTGAAACCTCCGTTTGAGAAGCTGGGCAAGGTTACATTCGGAGTATAAGACGCACCCAGATTTTCACCCTCTTTTTGGGGGGGAAAAGGTGCATCTTATACTCTGAAAAATACAGTATTTCTCCAGCATTGTGCAAAAGCTATCCTTGCTGTGGTTATTATATGTAAAATGATGTTTATTGTTCTTTTTTCATATTTCCTTTTAACTTTTAAACTTTCATATTTCCGGGGTGTATCTGAAGTCCTGTTAATTCCTGTAACCATCTGTATATTTTCTTCCAGTATTTTTTTCATTTCAGGGCACAACCACCATGTATGATAAAAGGTACCTTGTTTTTGGCCACATTTCCAACAATTCGGGCTTAGATTTGGGTATATCTTTGCTACTCTAGAGGGTGCCAAGTACCAGCGATAGAACATTTTATACTGGTTCTCTTTGCATTTTGTTGATTTAGTTATTTTATAATTTCTATTCCAAATCTTCCCCCACTCTTCCAATTCAATATTATGCCCAATGTTTTTTGCCCATGCTGTCATAACTCCCTTCACTCTATCTTCAGCTCTATCAAATTCTAATAAGTAATTATAAATTTTTGTTATCAATTTTTCATCTGAGCCAATCAATAGTTTATCCAATTGTTGCGGCACCATTTCAATTCCATACTCATCTTTGTCTTTTTTATACCGTGATTGAAGTTGCAAATACGGCCACCGATCTATGATTATACCTTGTTCTTCCAATTATTGTCTATTTTTTAAGTTCCCTTGGCTATAATTTCATTATAGTTGGCCATTTTACCTATATCCAGAATGTTAGGATGTATCATTGCTTCCATTGTCGATAACCAACTGGGGATTTTCATATAATGCTTTCTCTTAATCTCTTGCCATATTTGCATCAGAACTTCCCTTACTTTATGTCTAAAAAAACATAAATGAGATTTATTCTCCCTGTCCCATAAAAAGGCATGCCATCCCTTTTGTAGGTCATGTCCTTCCAGAGTAAGTAGTCTTCTATTTCTCAGGGTAATCCACTCCCTGACCCATTAGAATTATTTTTATAGAATGCCACTAGTTTAAAAAATCAGCAGATGGCAATCATAGATGGTCTTGAAAAGTAGTGAATGCTTTCTGCCTCACTTTGGGGCTGGGTCCCTTAGAATTCCTATACAGAATATAGAATGATTGATGTAATCTCTCTCCTTTGCCCAGAGCCCTTTTCTTACACAGTTGTTAATCTAGTTCAGCAGCCCCCAAACTTTCTGGCTTTGTGGCCCAGGGTCATTGGCATCGGTGGGGGGGGAGAAAGGGTGGTTCTGCAAAACCAGTGGGTACATGCGCTTGCGTGTGCAGCTCCATTTTGCACAAATGGTGGATGCACACATCCTCTGCTCACACAAATGGAGCTGTGTACACTTGCATGTTCGCACGCTCACACACTGCTTGCCCAGCCCAGTTCTGAATGGGCTGCAGCTCGATATCGGGCCAAGGACCAGGGGTTGTGCTTAAAAGTAAATACTCTGTGTTCACACACATATATATACACATACACACACACACACCATATTTTTCGGTATATAAGACACACTTCCCCCCCAAAAAAACTGGATGGAAATGTCTATGCGTCTTATGAAGCAAATGTTGCCAAAGCCCCACCCACCCTCTGGCCCCCACCCTTTGGCCTCTGCTTCCAAGCAATTTACCTCCTTGCAGCAAACAGCAACAGCCTGGTCAGCTTCAGCACAGCCTGATTTAGCAGAAGCAGCTGATTGGCAGTTGAATCAGCCTCCCAGAATACCATCTGTCAGCTGTTCCAGGCTGCAGGGATCGCCATCGCCTGTCGCCACAATCACTGCCTATCACTACTGCCGCCTATTGCCACCTCCAACCACCCCATTTTCAGCCTCCACAATTCCTGTTTTTGGCCTCCACCTGTTTTGGGCCTCCGTGTGTCCCGTTTTTGGCCCTATCCCCAGCGTGGATAGGTAGCAGCAGAGATGGTGGTGATGGGCAGTGGCAATCCCCACAGCCTGAAACAGCTGATAGGTGGTATTCTGGGAGGCCAATCCAACTGTCAATCAGCTGCTTCTGCTAAATCAGGCTGTGCTGAAGCTGACCAGGCTGTTTGCTATTTGCTATAAGCAGGTAAATTGCTGGGACGCAGAGGCAGATATTTTTTTCCTTGTTTTCCTCCCCAAAAGCTAGGTGCCTCTTATACTTCGGAGCATCTTATAATCCGAAAAATATGGTGTGTGTATAAGTGTGTGTGTGTGTGTGTGTGTGTGTGTGTGTGTGTGTGTTTATTCTTTTAATGACCCCATAATCCCTTCCAGGGTGGATTCTGGGCAACAGAATGAAGCAGTGTGTTTACTGACCGGATGCCCTTCATGTGGCCAATGCCAAGTATTTTGCAGCAGATATATTCTCATTATGCCCAGAGGGAGAAATATCTGCCTCTACCTAAGGATCGAACTCACAGCCTCCTGATTGTGAGGAGAGAGCCCCACCTCTAGGCCACCACACCACTCAAAAGTAAATACTGTATATAGGATTCAAAAATGCCTAGTATATGGTTCTGGTTTCCTGTTCAATTGGAAAATGTAATTAAATCTTCGTTGCAGAATATCAAATCATTATCACATACAGCTGCTTTCACATAAGAGTTTTTAGGTATCTTTTACTGTTGTCGTTGTTTTTAAGATGCCTGTAGTCTTATATTAAAAGCTAAAACAAACCTCATTGTTCAGGACAGGGATGGTTCCATCAGGGAGACAAAAAGTTGTGACACAACTTTGAGTTTGCTAGCAGGTCAATAGCTGAATGAAGATGCTAGTTTTCTGCCAGTATTTTAAAATGCCATAGAATTATATTAGGAATACAGTCAGGTCCGGAAATATTGGGACATCAACACAATTCTAACATCTTTGGCTCTATACACCACCACAATGGAGTTGGAATGAAACAAACACAATGTGCATTAACTGCAGCCTGTCAGCTTTAATTTGAGGGTATATACATCCAACTCAGGTGAACAGTGTAGGACTTACAGCAGTTTGTATATGTGCCTCCCACTTATTAAGGGACCAAAAGTAATGGGACAATTGGCTTCTCAGCTGTTCCATGGCCAGGTGTGTGATATTCCCTCATTACCCCAATTACAATGTACAGATAAAAGGCCCAGAGTTCATTTCAAGTGTGCTATTTGCATTTGGAATCTGTTGCTGTCAACTCTCAAGATGAGATCCAAAGAGCTGTCACTATCAGTGAAGCAAGCCATCATTAGGCTGAAGAAACAAAACAAACCCATCAGAGAGATAGCAAGAACATTAGGCATGGCCAAAACGACTGTTTGAAACATTCTCAAAAAGAAGGAATCCACCAGTGAGCTCAGCAACACCAAAAGACCTGGGAGACCATGGAAAACAAGTGTGGTGGATGACCGAAGAATTCTTTCTCTGGTGAAGAAAACACCCTTCACAACAGTTGGCCAGATCAAGAACACTCTCCAGGAGGTAGGTGTATGTGTGTCAAAGTCAACAATCAAGAGAAGACTTCACCAGAATGAATACAGAGGGTTCACCACAAGATGTAAACCATTGGTGAGCTTCAAAAACAGGAAGGCCAGATTATAGTTTGCCAAACAACATCTAACAAAGCCTTCACAGTTCTGGAACAAGATCCTATGGACAGATGAGACCAAGATCAACTTGTACCACAGTGATGGGAAGAGAAGAGTATGGAGAAGGAAAGGAATTGCTCATGATCCTAAGCATACCACCTCATCAGTGAAGCATGGTGGTGGTAGTGTCATGGCGTGGGCATGTATGGCTGCCAATGGAACTGGTTCTCTTGTATTTATTGATGATGTGACTGCTGACAAAAGCAGCAAGATGAATTATGAAGTGTTTCGGGCAATATTATCTGCTCACGTTCAGCCAAATGCTGCAGAACTCATTGGACGGCACTTCACAGTGCAGATGGATAATGACCCAAAACATACTGCAAAAGCAACCAAAGAGTTTTTGAAGGGACAGAAGTGGAATGTTATGCAATGGCCAAGTCAATCATCTGACCTGAATCCCATTGAGTATGCATTTCACTTGCTGAAGACAAAACTGAAGGGAAAATGCCCCAAGAACAAGCAGGAACTGAAGACAGTTGCAGTAGAGGCCTGGCAGAGCATCACCAGGGATGAAACCCAGTGTCTGGGAATGTCTATGCGTTCCAGACTTCAGGCTGTGATTGACTGCAAAGGATTTGCAACCAAGTATTAAGAAGGGAAAGTTTGATTTATGATTATTATTCTGTCCCATTACTTTTGGTCCCTTAACAAGTGGGAGGCACATATGCAAACTGCTGTAAGTCCTACACCATTCACCTGAGTTGGATGTACATACCCTCAAATTAAAGCTGACAGTCTGCAGTTAACACACATTGTGTTTGTTTGTTTCATTCCAACTCCATTGTGGTAGTGTATAGAGCCAAAGATGTTAGAATTGCGTCGATGTCCCAATATTTCTGGACCTGACTGTAGATGACCAATGGGTATATGTAGTTTATTTTATCTGCAACATTTTGATTACATGCCATCAAGTCAGTGCCCAATCTTAATGATTAGACATTAAGTAGACATTCAGTAAGATGATCTGTACCCAGCCTGACCCTTTGCAATCAAGCCATTGCTCTTTGCTGTGGATTGTCCTCTTCTTTTTCCCAACATTACGACCTTCACCTGTTTGCTTAATATGTCCAGAATATGATGATTTGTGCCTGTTTATTTGTATGCGGATTGACATATCTGGACCAATTTATTCTTTGATCCCTCTTTAATGGATGAGCAGACAGAAATATATATATTTGTATTTGTACTGACTACAGAAATCTAGACTGACTGCAATTTCCATTATAGGCTAAAGAAAAATGTAACAAATAGACATGATTGATCTTTAGTCCTTTTGTTGTTTGCCCAGTATTGCAAAGAACCTGCATAAGGTATGGAAGCACTTAGATCTGCTCATTATCTGTTGTTGAATAACTCTCAGAAGTATAGTACTTCTCTGTACAGGAACTTATAAGTGTATGTTCTTCCAATTTCATTTAATAAATATTGAAAGGTTATCAGGCTATAGGAGAGAGGGAGAGAGAGAGAGGGAGGGAGGGAGAGGGAGAGGGAGAGGGAGAGAGAGAGAGAATTCTGCTGGAGGATTTGTTGAGCAAAATGTACAGTAGAAGAGCACTGTTAGCAAAAACATGTCTGGTTGGGGAAAATAGAGCAGGTGATTATGTAATGACTGGGATGTCCAGTGAGAAAGATGTGCCAATCTTTTTCATCCTGGAAATATACGATATAAAGAATAGAATAGAATAGAATAGAATAGACTAGACTAGACTAGAATAGAATAGAATAGAATAGAATAGAATAGAATAGAATAGAATAGAATAGAATAGAATAGAACAGAACAGAATAGAATAGAATAGAATAGAATTCTTTATTGGCCAAGTGTGATAGGACACACAAGGAATTTGTCTTTGGTGCATATACTCTCAGTGTACATAAAAAGACAAGATACACTTGTCAAGAATCACAAGGCACAATACCCAGTGACAGTCATACAGTACAATAAGCAATCAAATCATACTAGGAAACAATCAATATCAATATAAATTGCAAGGATACAAGCAACAAAGTTACAGTCATGCAGTCATAGTGGGAGAAGATGGGTGATAGGAACAATGAGAAGACTAATAGTAATAGTAATGCAGCCTTAGTGAGTAGTTTGACAGTGTTGAGGGAATTAGTTGTTTAGCAGAGGGATGGCATTTGGAAAAAAAACTGTTCTTGTGTCTAGATGTTCTGGTGTGCAGTGCCCTATAGCGTCGTTTTGAGGGTAGGAGTTGAAACAATTTATGTCCAGGATGCAAGGGGTCTGTAAATATTTTCACAGCCCTCTTTTTGACTCGTGCAGTATACAGGTCCTCAGTGGAAGGCAGGTTGGTAGTAATTGATTTTTCACATAGCCTCTCAAAAAAGACCACTGGCTTTTTACAGGGGGCCTCATGCTTGAGCCCACCACGTCTTCTAAAGTATGTCTTTATTTGTATCATTTTCCATTTTGACAACATCTCTTGCTTTGAGGCAATAGCAAAAATAGGACTCACAAGTCAGGGATTGAAAGACCATTTTTGGATGAAGGAAAAATTGAACAGATGGTACGCCAGGATCAGTGGTGGGTTGCCCCCCGGTTCGCACCGGTTCTATAGAACCGGTAGTAAAACCGGCAGGAGGCTCTGCCCACCGACCCCGACGTCATCAGAAAACTTCTGCGCATGCACAGAAGAGTGCATGTGGGTGCTCACTTCGCGCACGCACCCAGCCCCATTGCAAATTGGTAATAAGGTAAGTGGAACCCACCCCTCTGGCCAGGTTGCATTGTTACACTCTGAAAGATTTGTGGTGGGTGTTTAAGGACTTTTAACTGTTAATCATTTACAACCGCACTATTAAATGACTCAACACCTTCCCAAAAATCAATTTGTAGGTTATTATTCCGAAGAAATGCCCAATGTTTTCAGTGGAATTTATTTTATTATTATTATTATTATTATTAATAAACATACATATACAGACGTAGACATTTTCAGTGGAATTTAATATTTCATTTAGGAGCTATAGTTTAAACTTAGAGCAAAAAAAAAAAAGAAAAGAAAAACAACAGGAAAAAACAATGTTTTTGCTCAGCTGAAATCCTACTCCTGAAAACAGATTTTAAAGCTGAGAATATACTGATGCTGCTAAAAATAATATAATGTGTATCTGATTTCCCTACTTCCAGCTATTGAATTGCAGTGTGTGGCTCTGGTTATTGACTTGTGGTTAAGCACATCCTGAAAGTCTCAAATGTGCTCATCTCTTTTTTATAACCTGAAGAAACGCTAATGTGAGACAGAAGATTTAGTGAAATTCTGGAGTTGGGCTAAATGTCGAAAGTGATATTTTGTAGTGATGTCACATCGATAAAATATTATTACATCCTGGGGCAAAAGAGGGTTCAACAATATCTGTGAAAATCCTTTTTACTAGGGTGAAGGTAAGATGCACATTTTTTCCTTCTTCTGAATTACAACAGCCCCCTCCAACTTTTCTGATATTTTGGGATTGAATAATCAAATATTTTAATGATTAGAAGGGTTTTGCATACTCCATTTTATTTTATTTCAGAAAATTGAAGCAATTCATTTTTTTTCAATCGATATGATTAATTTGTGTACTCTAAAATACACATTGCTTCATTCATATTCAATCTGCCAATTACAAAAGGCATGAACTCATTCATATTTCTTTTTAATCTCACCATAAAAAAAGGTAGAAGGCACCATACTTCAGTGATAGGGCAAGTATATAGTGCATTAAAAGTTTCTGATTTGAATCTTGACTCTACCAGTTGCTTAAAACTGAAAGATCTCTGGAGAAACATAGCCTGTCACAGAGAACTAAACTGGATTATTACTCATGTACTAAGGATAAGTAAGTAGTCCTGCAATTTTATCAATATTATTTATATTCAATCATTCATGTAGTCAACCAACAATCATTAAAGTGTGCAAGACAAATCATTATCTCATTCACAGTCAATCATTACACTTTCTACATACAGTATCTTCTCTCTCTCTCTCTCTCTCTCTCTCTCTCTCCCCCTCTCCCTCTCTCCCTCCCTCTCTCCCTCCCTCTTTCTCTCTCTCTCTCTCTCTCTCTCTCTAAGAATCCAAAAATGCTTCAAGACAGATACTAGTAGAGTCAGTAAATTTATATATCCCTTCATGCCCTAGTGGAATCCATTTTGCTGAATCACAATTTTTTTTTCACCTTAAAGTAAAACTGTGATGGATTGTTTGAATATTTTTAGGGCAGCTTTCTCCTTTTTGTAAATGAAGAAATATTCTACACACAGATGTTCATTATAAGAGTCCCATAAATTTGTAAAATCCTCTTAGCATGAATCCTTACATATGTTTCTGTATGTGCCTGTGCAAGATTACTCCCTCCTGCTCTTGGGAGTTCCAGGACTCATAATCTTTCTGCAAATTAAGAGAGTATCTGAACAGATATTGAGAGTAAGAGCTATTGTTTGGAATCTGTGACCTTTGGGTCTTCACTTATCTATAACCACAAATATTAATTCAACCCCACAAATCTGAGGATGGATAGATGCCCTCAAGTCTTAGAATACTCAGAAGAGACATTTGATTTCAGCTGAGTTGGTCTACAACATTCCTCATAGCCGAGAAGAGACAATGGTTGAAATATGGGTGGAAGACAGCAACAGTGCACAAATTCCACACACTCAAGAGCCACACATCAAGCTCTGTACAACTATTACTACAAAAGTAGACCCCCAAATGGGCAGGGACATCAATGCTGCCCCTGCCCATTTGGGCAGAACCAGTTTATTGTTCTGCTAATTTCAGAAAGTTGTGACAGTATTTAGTCAAAGAATGTACCAGCAACATTAAAAGCAAAAGGTTTAATTTTTTCCCCCATCAATGCAAAATGCTGGAGAAATGTAGGAGGAGAACTGGTAACATACCGTAATTCCCTCTGCTGTTAAAAACAGCATAGTTGTGTTTGATGGGGAAAGTTACCTCAGAATACCTGAGGGCATGTACTTTCCTATCTTTCTTTAGAACAGCCACAAAATCCTACAAAAAGGCTTGTTTGGGATGAGAAGTCACAGGCAGGTACTTGATCCACATTTCCACATGTTCAGATGGCCCTCAAAACCAAAGTGGAAGTAACAGTAAGAGTAGAAGGAAACAGTGGAGGCAACTCAGGAGCAAAATGGAATTCTAAAATAGGCTTGATTTTTAGTGTTGTTTTTTTTTTAATGTGGGATGACACTTCTGCTGAAATTAACCCCTATTTAAGTACAGCAGAAGTGCTATCCCCACCTTCAAAAAAGGAGGGTCCAGAAAACTACAGACCTGTCAGCTAGATTCCTGTGCATGGCAAGGACCTTGAATAAATTATAAGAAGTCATTTTGTGAGCATATGGATAGTGTTTATCTCAATCACATTGTGCTAGATTAACCTGTTCTCCTTGGGAAGTGTTATTGGTAGATCAGGGGAACATCAGTATTATAGTGTACCACTGCTGAGTGCAGTGGTGAAATCCAAATTTATTTACTACCGGTTCTGTGGGCGTGGCTTGGTGGGTATGGTGTGGCTTGGTGGGCGTGGCTTGATGGGCATGGCAGAGGAAGGCAACTACAAAATCTCCATTCCCTCTCCACTCCTGGGGGAAGGATATTGCAAAATCTCTATTCCCACCCAATCTGGGGCCAGCCAGAGGTGGTATTTGCCGGTTCTCCGATTTACTCAAAATTTCCGCTACCAGTTCTCCAGAACCTGTCAGAACCTGCTGGATTTCACTCCTGGCTGAACGGTTGTATCCAAAGTGTGTTTCCTAATAACTCTACTTCAGTTTGGCGGGAAGTATTAAGTCCTGGGCTAAGTGCTGAGTTTTGTGCAATTCAGGATCATTATCAATGACTGGATAAGGGAGTTGAGATTTAGAAAGGCGTTATGGAATTTAACAGAAATGTAAAGAAAAAAAATGCACCTGAGTCAAAACAATCTAAAGCACAAATGCTGCATAGGGAGACCTGATTTGGCAGCAGTAATTGTGAAAAGAACCTGGATATCCTTGTTAACCACAAATTAAATATGAAACAACAGTATGACACAGCTGCTTAAAAAGCCACATGCTGTCATAACATAGCACAGAATCAACCTGTGCCTTGGTCAGACTCCACTTGGATGTTGTGGGCTGGGAAAATCAAGCCCTGTGAGGAACTGTGCATGTTTAGCTTACAGAAGAGATGACTGAGGGGAGATAAGATAACCATAATCAAATGTCTGAAAGACTGACCCATAGAAAAAGGACTAGAGTTATTCTCTGTTGCCCCATAGGACAGGACCAGAACTAGTCAATTGAAACTACAGGGAATAAAATTCTGATTAGATCTCTGGAGAAACCTTCTGGCTATAGGGACTGTCCGTCACTATCAACTGATAAGTTTGCAGTTGTTGGAGATCTTCAGAAAGAGCCTGGATGGTCATCCCTTTCTCTTAAGTCAGGGGTGGACCCTGCATTCAATAGGGACTGAGATAGTCCCTATTGCTCTTACTGTGCACTCTGTCAAGCAAAGGAACATGAGTGATGTACAGGGCCTTCTCACAAGGGAAAGGAGTGCTGTATGAGAGCCAGAGTACTCTAGTGATTAGCATGTCAAAATAAGACAGAGAGATGTTCAAATCCCCACTTAGCCAAGAAACTTATAAAATAACATCTGTCCGACTAATTCATCTCAGTGTTTTTCTAACGAGAAAACAGGAAAAAACCAGCATCAAGAAAATGTGGGATACTTATGTGATAAAATGAGTCAAATATGGAGGGAATCTAGATGTGACAATTTGTAGAAAGGAAAATTTGTGACATATTAATGGAAGAGATCAGAGGGAAATATTAAGGTTGAAGAATTGATGCAAATAATACAAATAGGATAATGGACTTTTATTATCTCTACTCTAGATGAAGTCTAAGGTAACAAAAATTATTTCAGAGTCAATTGTTATGGATTGACAGTATTGCAGAAGATAAAATTATAGCATCAAGTAAATCCAATTTTCAGCAACTAGCCACTGTTCCTGAACTATATGAAATGTGACATGGCTCATTGATGGCATATTAATGTTGATTTTTAAAAAAAAACATTAAATCTTCTGAGCTGTGCATTTCATATTGCTTATATCCACTGTTTTGTGTTCTTTTCTATTGTCCAATTCTCGTATTGCTGACTGTAGCACTTTTCAAATTGTTATCTCCTCTGGTACAGAAAACACAATTGTTTCCAGTGTCCGTTAGACATAAAGTGCATATGTAGTCTATTTGTCAGTGATACAGCAAAAGTAATGATTCATTACTTTTTTCCCCCTGTGGTGAGACAAATAGTCTGTATATACAGATACCAATTACCAGTAAAGCAAAACTTTTTGCTATTTTCTTGCAATCATTTGTCTGTCTGGTCATAGAATAATAATTAGACATTTAGGATCCAGGCAGAATCATCAGTATATTCTGCTGGAGTAAATCAGCATGATGGAGAAGTGTAGATTAGATTAGATTAGATTAGATTAGATTAGATTAGATTAGATTATTTATTTATGACTAGCTGAACCCGGCCATGCGTTGTCGTGGCTCAATCTTGTGGGTATACAATATTTTTTGACCGAGTGCCAATAATTTCCCTCTGTAGCTCAGGTGACTCCTACTTTGCCTCTGTCCCACCAGTGTTTTCACTCGGTCGATTGGATTCAGACCTGAGTTGTCCTTCTCTATGTTTCTTTTTGTACTTTAACATTGCTTAATCAATTGCTTTCTTGGAAGTATAGGGTATGTTGCTTTTACGTCCAACAGATGGTGCTGTTTTTGCAAAAAAGCATGTTTTTACCTGTCACGGGTGTGACATCTATATAATATAGGTATATAAAAACACACACGTATTTGAATGCAACGTTGTGTCAAAATTTCAAAGCAATCGGTGAAAAACTTTCGGAGATTTAAGATTTTGAACAAACAAACATTTACATTTTTATTTAAATAGATTTTGCATAGAGTAAAATGCAAACCTAAAGAAAGAGAAATGAAAAAAGACACGCAAGAAAACAAAACAAGGAAAAAAAACCTAAAATTATGAAATATAATGCTATTGATTTTAGTGTCAACAGATATTAACTGACATATCATATTCCCTTTCTCTTAAGTCAGGGGTCCCCAAATCCTGGGCCATGGCCCATTACAGGGCTACGACCTGTTCTAAACTGGGCTGTGGGAAACTTAGGCAAGCGTGCACACGTGAAGCTCCACAAGTGTGAGGGGCGGGCAAGTGCACACATGCGAAGCTCCACTTGCTTGAGTGGAGAGTCCTCGCGTACCAAGCTCTACTTGTGTGAGCAGAGGACACTTGCACTCGCATGCAAAGCTCCATTTGCATGAATGGTGCTTCACACATGAGCATCCTTTGCTCATACAAGTAGAGCTTGGTACACGAGGAGAAGCGCCCTCCACTCACACATGAAGTTCCATTCACTGGAGTAGAGGGCACGCACACATGCTGCTCGCACAAATGGAGCTGTGCATGTGTGTGCCTGCCACTAGCAGCTGGAGGTCGCTAAACTCAAAGGGTTGGGGATTGCACTCTTAAGTATGCCAGAAATCTTCCAGCCCCTTGCTTAATTCTTATCTATTTCAAATATTATATCCATAAACATCAACTATAAAGGATTCCAGTTTTCTAAAAAAGCACTTGTTATTTGCTCCCTGAGATAAAGATCAGTTTTGCCATTTTGGTGAATTGTGACATTGATATAATCCACTCCTCCATTGTGAAAATTTCAAAACTGCATATAATAATACTACTGCCATAATAATCTACCATTAGTTGTTGCTTTTTTCTTATTCAGTTATCCATAAATTCAAATAAAAAGTTCTTGTTTCTTGGCAATAATAATCCTTAAAATTCTTTGTATTATTGTATAAATTTATATCTTTTTTTTTTTTTGCTTTTTCACAAGTCTACCATGCACAGTAAAATGTCTCTGTATGTTTTTCACAATTCCAATATTGACCTGAGGTACTGTTATCTATTTTTTATGTTTCTCTGGTGTCATGTACCAACAATACATCATTTTATAAAAATGTTCTCTTACATTATAACACAATGTAAATTTGATCCCATTTATCTAAATTCTTTCTGTGTATCCATAAAGTGTGGATAGATAGATAGATAATAGGTAGATGATAGATAGATAGATAAACAGATATTTTATCATACAATCCTTAATTTTTTCCTATACAGTTGTAAATCTTAACAAGTGTACATTTTTGAAATTGTATGAATATTTGTATATAATTCATCTTCACATTCCATTTTATTCTTGTCTGTATTAACTCTTTCTTGTAAATGTGCATATGAAAACTATTGAAAACTATGTTCTTGCACAGTCAGTTGCTCTCTTGAATATTTTAATTTCTAATTTACTATTTACTACTTACTACTATAAATTTACTATTTATTTTTGTTCTATAAAATGCTTCCTGACCCTGAGACCTGAGATAAATATTTTTGGATGTAACCTGGCTTCATACATGTTTCATATTCTTAGTACAGCATTTTTCATTTAATGATTTTTTTTAAAAAAATCCTCATTAATTTTAATGTATCACAAAAATCAATGCCAAACAAATCTGAATATATGTTCTTCCAATTCCAACATTCTTCTCTTTCTCAGTAACGCCCACTCTTTTCTCAAAACTAAACAGGAAGCTACAAAATATAATTTAAGGTAAGGTAAACTTAATCTTCCTCTAACCTTTCCTTTCTGCAGTATTTTATTTTTAACCCTTAGCTTCTTACTTTGCCATTCAAACTTAGATATATCTTTTTGCTTTTGTTTAAATGGTAGAACACTTTTCAAACCAGCTATTGTTTGAAATAAAAATATCATCCTAAACAATATATTCATTTTGAATCACAGAAATTATACCAAACAGTGGCAATTATAATTTTCCCCACTTTAATCAATCTTTACTGATTTCATCCCATATCTTCATACAATTATTCTGAAATAATATGAAATTCATATTAGATATAATATTACCTAAATATGTAACTTTTTTTTCAATCTTAAAACCAGTTTTCTCTGGCAATTCTTTTTTATCTTTTGTAGTCACGTTTTTTGTTAATAGTTTAGTTTTCTCTTTATTAATTTTGCTCCAAATTATTAAGTTTCTTGATTAGTATACCTATTCCTCCTGGAGGTTTTTTCACCTATGAAAATTAGATAATCTTCAAATGCTCTTAGTTTATATACTTCAGGTTTCACCTTTATCCTGGGTTATTCTTTCATCTTGTCTTAAGAATCTCCAGAAAGAGAATATATGCTTGAAAATAAAAAAAGCGAAACAGATAATTCTGTCTCTGAGTCTGTACCCATTATCTCTAATAACTTGCAGTGCTGACAGCTATACCAAGGAAACAGCTTCTAACAATAGTGATTTCTATTTGAAAGCTTTGTTGCCTGTTCTGAATTCTGTTAAAGGATCTCTTCCTTAGTCAGTATTCTCACTGTCATCCAAATGCCTCTTTAATGAGTTATATATGTCACCCTTCCATCTCTTATCAGATTCTGGCTTTTTAAGTTTTGCTTCTAACTTTTAAAGCCTTCTTATAAAATTTCCTCCCCATTCTGCACAAGCTTTTGTGAAAATCCCAGATTTAGAAAAACATAGTGAAACTACGACAAAAAAGTACCTCCCCCCCGCCACCTGCCTGATTTCAATACGCCACTCAGGCTGTCTTTCACATTGGTATTCTCAAGTCATCTTCTCATTCTCTAGGTACCAAGCAGGCCTCTCGGTAGGATTAGATGAAAGACTGCCAGAGAAAGCTTCCTGTTGTAATAAATATTAATTATGGACCTGGAGTCAATTTAGCAGGAAGAAACTTCTCAGAAGAAGCTGATCCCTGTTTTCAGCACAAAAGGTAGGTCCTTCTATGGACCTAGTATCTGCAAACTACTGTTAAAAGTATGTACAGTATCTTTTTGTAGGTATCATAAAACTTCAACAAGATCAGTGTTTATCTATATTCTTTAGCAGTAGGGCCTTGAGATCCTCCCAATTGCTAACTTTTGTTTGATATAGTTGCAGGGCAATTATTTCCTTGCTCAATAGAACTCCAGTAGGGGGGAAAAAACAGAAGAATTTCAAAATATCAAGGTAAAAAGAAAAACAATAGCCCTGGGCTTGGTTGAACTCCATGAATCATGTGCAGCAAACATAATGGTTGAAAAATTGAAAAGGCAGCCGAAGGAAAACATTGTTTGTTGTCAGGAAACATATACAAAAGGTCTTCCCATTGTGTTACTATTATAGTACAATTAAAAAAAAATAGATGAAACTGGGAAATCTGATCCCATTGTTGCATAAAAGCAGCAAGCATGGCTAAATGAAATTCTGTATTTAGTAGCAGAAGATATGAGTTGTTCTGGAGCAAGAATGTCATTTAATCCAGTGGCTCCCAACCTTTTGGGCACCAGGGACTGGTTCCGTAGTGAGAGGTTTTTCCGTAGACCGGAGGGGTGTGGTTTCGTTTGCTGCCTGCATCCCGCGAATGGGGCTTCAGTTGTTTGCGCTGCCTGGTTTCTGACATGCTTATGGCCCGGTGCCAGTCCATGGATTTAATCCGACCTACACAGAGGTGGTATTCAGCTGGTTTGGACCATTTCAGGTGAACCGGTAGTGGAAATCGCTACCCGCCCCGGCTCTATGCTGTCCTATTTAGGCACGTTTTTGAGGCCGGGCACATGCACGGAAGGCACGCGTGCAAGCAAAGTGCATGCACGGAAGGCCGGACGAATGCACGGAAGTGGGTGCGCACTCACATTTTCGGTGCCGGCTGAACCAGTAGGTAAATTATGTGAATCCCCTCTCTGAACCTACATCATAAAGTCATAAGGATAAAAAGGGATGGGGAGGGAGCTCCTACTATTCTAGCTCATAGGAAAAGGTAATGCATGATAGAGCACCTCATATGATAGAGCAATTAAAATTAAAAATATGCAACTCCAGCTGAATATATGCAGTGTGTTTACATGTGTGTATATGCGCATGCACGCACATTTATTATATTGTTCCCCCCTCTTCCTCCAAGAGTTTAAAGCAGCAGGTGTGTTCCTTCTCTAGTTGTACATGTGCACAAACATCAACCCTACATTCAATTGAAAGGCAGTAACAAACTCCAAGTTAGCTGTTGTGTTTTATGGCCGAATAGAGATTTGAAAGTAGGTTGCCTTTTCACTCCATACTCCTAGTGTCTGCTGTAGCTGTTACTACCTTCCAAAATCTTTGGAAACAAAACAGCCCTTAAATCTTTTAATTACATAGGGCAGACAAACTCTGTGGCAGACGTGAACTTATTATAACCCTGAGTGTTTATCCTAATGTTACAAATTTAATTAAATTGAGCTAAAAGAAACTCTAGTAGTTTTATGAACAGGATACATAGCTTTCTTCCTAAATTAACTCAGTGCAATTTGGATGCAAAAACGAAAGATTTGTGAAGTGCTTCTAGATTCAGAAATATTACACCTGAAGGCAGGACAAGAAGCAATGGATGGAAACTAATCGAAGAGAGAACCAGCCTAGAAATAAGGAGAAAATTCCTGACAGAACAATTAACCAGTTGAATTGCCTTCAGAAGTTATGGGTGCTCCGTCTCTGGAGGCTTTTAAGAAGAGTCTGGACAGTCGTTTGTCTGAAATGGTATAGGGTTTCTTGCTTGAGCAGGGGGCTGGACTGGAAGAACTTCAAGGTCCCTTCCAACTTGGTTATTCTGTTATTCTGAATGAGGATCATGAGATCATAATCCCATGATGACTTCAGGAAACCATAGAATAAAAATATTGCTCTTTATTAACAGCACATAGCTCTGGCCCTCTTTTTGCAAGTTTAACTCTCGGCACTAATCACAATCACAACTTAGACAAACTAAAATTGTTGGAAGCTGTTAAGTAAACATAAAGCATAGATAATAGCAATCGATATTTGCATTACAAAATTGCAGAGGTAAGTACTCTTAAGAGCGTTACTATATCTCTTGTGGCTTTTTACAAGCTAAGTTCCTTGTAAGATAGTTCACGCATGTTTATAAAAAGCACCGGAATCTGTAAATGAATGGCACTTTATGGTCTCCAAAATGACTGGTCATTTACATAAAAATAGGATGAATATTATAATAGATAATTGTTGGAATTTCGCTGGAGTAGAATTGTGAACATCAGTTTTGGTTTCCCCATCAAACATCTGTTAGAAAGTAACAAGACAGAGGAAGCTTGTGGAGCCTACTTTCTGGAATTCTTTCCAATCTCTTTGCCAGTAGCAGTGAGAAGCCTGCGGTGGGCTGCATATCCTTTGGTCTGAGTTGGTGGGCTTAATAGAGGACAATCACCAACATTAGAAGTATGTTCCTGTTGCCTTTCCCATAGGGATGCATTGAGGATTATTTCATCTCCACACCCTCATCTGAATCTGATCTTTCTTTGGCTAGCTTCTTCACCGCATCAACTTTGTCCTCCTTTCATTCGATTTTCAAAGAATTGTTGTGAAGATGGACATATGCAGTTTCAATTTTCTTTCCATAACTTCTTGCCATTATTCTGTTGGGTTGGAAGGAAGGACAGTTTTTAAAAGCCCAATGAACCAGGCAATCTGTCACTGGATCATTTTACTATGGATATTATTTAAATCATCTGGACTCCTTCCCCACCCCACCATCAGATATTAGAAAGCAGATGTTGTTGGATTTCATGTGTGACTTTCTCTACACAAAGATTTCTCAGTCTTTGGATTGCTTTCTAATCCTTCCATAGAAAAATGTTTTAAATGGACATTTATATTGGGACGTTTATCTAGCGTGGAATCCCTTTATTTGAATAACAATAACAGCAACAACAACATCAGTCAAAAAGTAGACAAAGTGCCAAATCCAGTCTAAACATCTGGCTGACTGTGCGACCAACAATAACAATGATAATAATGGCTGGCTCTTGAAAAAGCAAGAAACTATTGGCAAAGAACATGCCTCAGTGTGACCTCCAAGAAGCATAGTTTTTGTGAAAACATCTGTACTCCTGAAGTATTCAGAAGAAACATCTAAAGCAAAAAGATTTGTGTGTGTGTGGTTTTAGCTAACCTCTTTTTCCTCCAAGCATCTTCTTAATAACATGAATCCAGGAGTGTTAAATCCACCTTCCCATCTCCAGTGGAAGCAATACTGCTTTCCTGTCTCAGTTGTGTAAGGGTGTAGAGAGTGTATTTCACAATATGGCATTACAAAGGTCTCTATTGCCTCTGGCGTACATGTTCAGAACAATTTCTTCGTTCACATCCAGATACTGTAGGTAAGTTTGCTTGTAAAGAAAAGAAAGAAAAGAAAACCACTATTATTTCAATTTGACGTGGATGTGAGCTTCACTTCCCCCGTTGCTCGTTCAGAAAACACCTTTTGATGCCATCGTACATCACAAATCCTGTTGCAATCAGGAGCAAAGTTTTCCTTAGGTACTCTGTTAGAAGTTTTGTTAGATATATTATTCTTGATATATATGTGTGGAAGTATATGTGTTTGTGTAATAGTTGACATATTAGGGAAAGGCATGCAGAAAAATTGTATATTATTAAAATAAATAAGGAGTAATGTATGTACAGAAATGAATATAAAAATGGATGAATGTAAAAAAAATTCCTAATAACTAGATAGAAATGTTAATGCTATTTTCTTGGCAACAATGTAAGAGTTTCCCATTTAAATTAAAAAAAAAAACACTTCCAAATCTATTTATTGCTCTTATAGTTTTTATCTGTGTGGTAACCTGTTCCAATTTTATTTAACCCACTCAAGACCAGCCAAAGTTGACAAGGTACTGCTATCTAGATGGGCAAAATATAGGTATGCTTGGATGAATTTGCATCAAAATAAGAGGGTTTGTTTTGATTTTGTTTTGTTTTTTGGGTGGGGGCCGTTCTGCTTGTAAAAACGAGCCATAAATTGTGCAAAGGGGTTTCCTAAAAGTGATAGATAGGGAAGCTGAAATGGACAGATTCATATATCATCCTATCTCTAACACAATACCATGTATCCCCAAAAATAAGACCCTGTCTTATATTTTTTGAACCCCAAAATAAGTGCTTGGCCTTATTTTCGGGGAGGTCTTATTACTTTGGGGCGCGTGAAGCAAGATGGGGCTCCTCTTGCCGTCTTACCTGATTTCCATCTCTGTCTCCCTAACCCTAACCAGAGGAAATGGCGGGGACAGGCTGCGTACACGTTTAAATATTTTTGGGAAGGACTTATTTTTGGGGGGGGGCTTATTTTTAGAGCATGCGCTAAAAATCCCGATTGGGCTTATTATCAGGGGATGTCTTATTTTAAGAGAAATAGGGTAGTAGGCATCATTTTGGTGATCCAGAACTTATTTTTTTAAAGCATCCTTTTTGTCCTTCAATCAATCCATTGGTGATCTGAAGGAGATGGAATGATGTATTTGCTCTGCCCTTGTTTTGGGTAGGTGGGTGAGTGGAAGGAAATGAAAAATGTTACAATCTATTTTATAAGCAGAAGAGCATGGAGATATAATTTGGTGCCAAAATTCACTAGCACGAGGAGGGAAGACCCAGGAGGCTGCAGGCAGGTTTTCCATCGTTGTCCTCGCATTTCAAGCCTGCCTTCTTATTCCAAGTCAGTGTTGCAAAAAAGGTTTAAAATGTGAAGATTCAGTAACCTTGAACAGAAATCTCTACTCAGCTGTGAAATTCTGCAAAGTCCACCATGCCTTGTAGGGCTTCTGAGACCATCAAAAGTGGCTGGGAGGGAAGTACTATACATACAACCTTAAGCTGCTTGGAAGAAAAATATTATTAAAACAAATAAAGAATGTAAAATACAGGAACATTTTTTTTTCCAAATAGAACTTTTATCATTTTGTTGAAAATGCAGCAAAAAGCTATTTTTATTCTGGGCAGTGGGTTGGCATTAAATTCAGAGTACAGTTACGCAGGTAGTTCTTGACTTACAACAGTTCATTTAGTGACCGGTCAAAGTTACAACGGTACTGAAAAAAGAGACGTATGATCATTTTTCACACTTACGACCGTTGCAGCATCCCGTAGTCATGTGATCAAAATTCAGATGCTTGGCAGCAGAGTCAATGGGGGAGCCAGATTCACATAACAACCGTGTTACTAACTTAACAAGTACAATAATTCACTTAGCAACTGTGGCAAGAAAGGTTGTAAGATGGGGTAAAACTCAATAAATGTCTTGCTTAACAACATAAATGTTGGGCTCAATTGTGGTCGTAAGTCAAGGACGACCAGTATGCCCCTAATAGCAATTCCAATCAACTCCAAAAAATAAGCACCCGAAGGAAATCAACATTCCAGGATGATCCAATTTAAGAGTCTTATAAATAGGAGTGCAATTCCAACAATGGGATGAATAAATTCTTCTGCTAGTGGTCAAGAATGAGCGGAATTTCAATATGGAGATACAGCTTGGAATATTTTGCATGAAGAGTCTGCCCATAGGGAAATGTCATAGAAGTTGATACAAAGAGACACTTAAGCTATTAATTGTTTGATAGTTCTCTATAGGCAATTAAGGACCAGAAGAAAAATAGGTCTTTGGCTATCAATTTTTTTTACAATCATCATAAATTCACTATCATCATGCTCAAGTGCATAATGTCCTAATATCTAATTTTTTAAAAAGTATTTTTTTAAAAAATACTATGATTTGTATTATATTTGAAGCAAGCTTTCACATGCGCTCCTATGTTATTGTGTATAATTTTTATTATTTATTATTATTTAAAACCTTTAAATGAGATAAAAATGAACAGAAAATAATATAACAAAAAAAAAATCAAAGAAAAAGTGAAACCAGAAAAATAGAAAAAGAAAAAATATATAAAGTAGTAGTTTCTGATATTTTTCACAGCAGTTTTAAGTAAATATATATTTACTTAAGTAAATAAATATATATGTAAACTCTCTCTCTACATCAGATTGCTCTTCTTTCTGTAATCTATCCTGTCTAATCAACAAAACCATAAGTCACTTTTTAATTCATGCAAAAAGTCCATTAGAGATTCCAATCACCAATAAATGCCTTTTCTCTAATCAAACAAATCAATTTATCCATTTCATCAAAATCTGTCCATTTTACCAACCACTCCTCTATACTGGATAGTGTTGAATATTTCCAACTCTGTATATATAATAATCTCATCACAGTAATCATGTATTGAAGTGATCTTCCATGATTTTTTTCTGTTTATCCATTAACCCCAAAAGGAAAAACTCTGACTTCAATTTAATATTCATCTTCAAAATATGTTACTTACTGTTGTAAGTCAAGGACTACCTCTACTCAAAGATCAAAGAACATATTCAAGGACAGTGTGTTCAAGAGAAGACCGGAAGTCCAGATGCATGTATGAGATGATTGAGGCAACAAATCCTAACATATCCTTGCATTGAAATCTATCTATTTGCTAACATTCATTGATTCCATAGTTCCCTTTTGGAAAGTTTTTCAGTTTTTCCCTTTGTTTTCTCCTACTGATATACTAACTGCAGTGATGGAATTCAAATTTTTTAACTACCGGTTCTGTGGGCGTGGCTTGGTGGGTGTGGTGTGGCTTGGTGGGCGTGGCTTGGTGGGTGTGGTGTGGCTTGGTGGGCATGCCTTGGTGGGCATGGCAAGGGAAGGATACTGCAAAATCTCCATTCTCACCCCACTCCAGCGGAAGGATACTGCAAAATCTCCATTCCTACCCCACTCCAGGGGAAGAATGCTGCAAAATCCCCATTCCCTCCCCACTCCTGGGGGAAGGATATTGCAAAATCTGCATTCCTATCCCACTCTGGGGCCAGCCAGATGTGGTATTTGCCGGTTCTCTGAACTACTCAAAATTTCCGCTACCGGTTTTCCGGAACCTGTCAGAACCTGCTGAATAGCACCCCTGACTAAATTGCACTTTTGAATGGGGATCATAGGGATGTTGTTCTTTTGCTGATGGTGATACCATACTGGAAGATACGTGTGATCTGCATGTACACATTAAATGATAGTTTTATTGTTAAAATGAAAGAAGTGGCCCACATTGTGCATTGTATCCTGGTTTGTTTGTGAAGGGCCTCATATGCCTTTTGCAAAGGAAGAGAAATTAAAAGCAAATTAATAGTAGGAAATAACTGGCAGGAATGAGATTTAGTAACACAGAGATATGCAATTATTATGAAGAAAGTACAGAATGCATATAAGAGAACATATACTGAAATACAAGTTTTTCAGAAGAACTTTTTTATATACAAGAATTACATATGCTCTATGACTTAAGAAAGAGATTCCATTTCTGAATGATGCATCCATAAACAAAGCTGTGCGAAATATAGTTGGTAAAAAATAAAAGAAGGCATTCACAATGTGTTTTTAAAAAGTCTTGTAGTAGCAAGAACATTGAGCTGGAAAATTGGACTCCATCATAGCCCATATTTCTTTTCTGTGTCAGGCAGAGTCCTTTTCTAAAGCTTTCTTCTCTGTATTTTTTAAATGTCAGTGAAGATAACAATCAGAGAAAAATTCACTTCAACCTTCACTCTCCAATTTTAACAGTGAAACAAAACCTTCCAGTGTGTTAATTCCTTACAGTGTGACCACTATCTTTGGCCAGGTCTGGGATAGTACAGAGTCAATTTTCTCCAATTACAGAGTTCCTGCTGGCCTTAGAAAATGTGCATATGTTTCTCCAGAAATGAAACAGACCAAAGAGCAGGATCTGACCAGATTACAAGACAATCAATGTGACACAAAAGCATTTACAAAGATTTTTTAAAGCAGCTTAGCAAAGTGCACCTCTCTATTAAACTCATTAGGAGTATCTCCGGAGACAATTTAAGCTAGGCTGTAGTAAAGAAATAAACATTTAGAGTAAGAAAAAAGGAAGTCTGAACATCGGTTAAGAACTTCATTAAAATGTAATTATCAACTGCTCATAAAATATTTTAAGTGCCCTTGATAATGATAAAGAAAAATGATCCAATATAAAAGAATGGATCAGCCCATCTTTTGTACAAGTTTTAAAATGTTGATCCATTTTTTAAAAAATATAAAGCACCAAAGTGGGATAGTTGGAAAAATATAAAATTAAAGGGGAAATCCTTCATAGAGTGAACAAAATACAGTTTTGCTATATAGTTAATAAAATAAGCATCATTCCATGATTGAGATTTCCCAGATAAAATTGAATGTGAAACAAAGTTGCAATATTTTCAGTGTTTTATATTTTCATTATTGTTTGCTTTTTTTTTTTTTTTTTAACAGAATGTATTCCAAAGTTTAAAAACAATTACAGGCCTTTTCTACATGTACTCCTTGACTTATAGCAACAGTTGAGCCCAACATTTCTGTTGCTGAATGACACAGTTGTTAGGTCAGGTTTTCCCCATTTAATGACCTTTTTGGCCATCATTGTTAAGTGAATCACTGCAGTTGTTAAGTTAGTAATACAGTTGTTAAGTGAATCTGGCTTCCCACTTGACTTTGCTTGTCAGAAGGTTTGAAAAGGTGATCATGTGACCCCTGGACACTGCAACCATCATAAATATGAGTAAGTTGCCAAGTGTCTGAATTGGTGGAAAAAGCAGAAGCAGAAGCAGAAGCTTTTTTTTTTTTAAGCCTCTGACGATCCCAGCTGACTTGCCTGATCGGCAGAGGCTTTTTTTCCTTTTAAAAATATTTTTTGTAGAAAAAATGCTTTTAAAAGCCTCTGATGATCCCAGCTGAGCCATGGGATCATCAGAGGCTTTTTTTTTTACTTTTAAAAGCATTTTTTCAGTCAAAGAGGTTGTAGAAAAAAATGCTTTTAAAAATTAAAAAAAAGCCTCTGATGATTGCGCGGCTCAGCTGTGCAGTGGGGGGGGAGCAGGGATTTTTGCTAACGGTTCTCCGAATCACCCGCCTCCATCGCTACTGGATCGGGCAATCTGGTCCAAACCGGAAGCATTTCAACCCCTGCCATGGGGATGCTGCGATGGCCATAACTGTGAAAAATGGTCATAAGTCACTTTTTCAGTGCTGTTATAATTTTGAATGGTCACTAAGTGAACTGTTGTAAGTTGAGAACTACCTGCGTAACTGTACTCTGAATTTAATGTCAACCTACTGCTTCAAATTATCACTACATGAACTGTTGTAAGTCGAGGACTAGTTGTATAAGCAGGCTTAACATAAATCTTGTTTGACAAGTTGCCTGCCCCAAGAATGTTTGAAAAATAAGAAACAAAGAGATGGGGGTCTCTAAATTAATGTTTGGAGAAATGATCTAGTACCCTCTGGAATCAGTTGCCCCCAGAGATAAGGAGAATCCAAGACCTTAGCGCCTTCCGCCGTGCCCTTAAAACCCACTTTTTCCAGCAAGCCGGGCTGGCTTAAGAAGAGATTTTAAATGTTTTAATTGGTTTGTATTTTTAATTTTGGGCCAAATTTATATATATTTTAATTGTTTTTAATATTTGTATTTCATGTTTTTTTAATTCTGGCTGTACACCGCCCTGAGTCCTCAGGGAGAAGGACGGTATATAAATTTAAAATAAAATATAAATAAATAAATAAATAAATACACAGAGATGCCAAATTAATTCTATGCTCCTGTAATAATGTATAAATTTGCTTACAAAAATTAGATATATACTTGTTCTAGAAATTGGTCCTTTCTGCCTTCTTTTTGGGAGATAAATTTCTTTGGGAAGAATGCAGTTCAAAAAAATGTTCCATCCTATAGTCATCACTTGTAACATTCTGAATATATCCAGCCTATTGAAAAGTTATCTCTGTGTGCAATTTTTCCTTTTTAAATTGTGCTTTGTTTCCTCCTTCTTTTACCACATAATGGAGCATTCAGCTTGCAAATCTGTATCTTGAGGATTCTGTTTTCTTTTCTAATTCAGATGAAATTTCTAAATGTTCGCCCAGTTGCCAGGGCCAAAAAGAGATGGATGTTGGAATATTTTACTAACAAAGAGCAAGGCCAAAATTATAAAATATTAATTCTGTTATTTTACATGCAGATATGGATGAAGCAGAAACAATTAGTCCAATTTTAATTCCTTTTTTGATGAATCCCATTATAATGCCTTGTCTACTGTATGTATAAAGTAGAATCCACACACCACAATTCTGGATTTCATTTAAAAGTAAACTTTACCAATGTGAGATATATTAAAGCAGTAAACATATAAGAGATTAAACTTTCATAAACAGCGAGAGCTCATTGCATTGTAAATGAGTGAATAATAAACATCTTAACAGAGCAAAGAAAAACACTAATGTGACTGGAAGCCTCGTGTTTCTGGAAAACTTTTGATTTATTCTTTTAATCATTTGTTAGTGCATTTAAATGGCAATTAAGGAATGGAAATAGGCTGCAACAGAAATGGGCTTCCTTCAATTGTCAACCTTTTTTTTTTTTAAAGATAATATCAAAAACAATTGCTAAACATCCATTGAAAGACTTCTGCTGAGACGTACTTTAATCTTGTATGAGTAAAGAATATTTCTACTGACAACCAGGAATCTTAAATAATTAAATGCTGAGTGATATTATTTTTCCCTCAATGAGAAGTCATTATTCATTCTTCACAAGGCTGAGTTTTATTCACAGGATTGATTTCTTAAATATTGCATCCTGGATATATCAGCATTGATGGCAACAGATCCTGAATATTTATCCTTTTCCTTTCTGTCCCAGGTGATTCTAAGACAGAGGCATTTATTTGTTGTGTGTTTCTCCCATTTATGACAAATGGGTTATCTTTTTTTTTTTTTGTTTGTTTGGTGCACAAACATATTTGGTTAAAAAGTGCCGTTGTTTAGAAAAAGGCAGCTTTGTGTTCGCAATAGTTAATTCATTCAGGGTAACCTTCATCGTGTCAGCCCAAGACAAAACCCACGATGAAAAATGCTTGCACAGTTTGTCCATTATACCTGACTTTTGAAAAGACAGATGACTCATCTTAGCCCCTGGTAGATGCATTTTAACTAGCACTGAGCTAAAATGAGATGGTTTTCATAAAATATGGCTCTGATTTATAAAATGCTGAATCAGTTTTCTGACTCTACTTTTCTTCAGTCCATATGCATTCCAGTTGACAGTTGGAACAAAATACAGTATTGTTGGAAGGGCATTTTCAAATGCTGCAGCAGCTGCAAGTAATTCCAGGTGGAATTGGGTTCTGGCCCGTATGTGCTTCCAAAATACTTTCAATGTGATCTGCTTTAACCTAAAATATTTTAGAACAGCCTATCAAGATTCAGACTAGAAGGATAGGGAATTGGGATACATTTTAATCATTGGTTTGTTAGATCTACATTCTGCATTTCCTCCAAAGCTCTGGGAAGGAAACACAGTACATTTTCCCCTCAAAAACCAACCTGTCTTATTTAATCAAGTAACCTTGACTAAGTGGTAGGGTTCTTTTCTTGGAACACTTAAAGTTGATTAGTAGATAGCCTAAAACACTTTTGGAATAAAACAGGATAGGAGGACTAAATCACGAATTAAGTCAGAATTCAACCTCTTAAAATCATTGAATTATTCTTAACATTTATCAAACTGTTCTCAACAGAGAATAAACATTGTATAGTGCAGCACTGAACTATGATCTATAATGCATTTTAATATATGAAGTCATAATCTGGTTTTACATTTCTTCCTTACTGATAATGATAATCAGAACACTCTGATGTTCTAAAATTGCCTATTACAACAAAGTAGCTATAGAGAAAATGGAATTTTTTTTTTTACTCAAGTTTCTTTGTCCTATAGTGATCTATGGGTTCAACAAAGACTTTGAAAGATCTTCATGCACTTAACCATAGAGCTTACTTTTGTGAAGTTTCTTCCACTAATTTTGCTGCATCATAATTTGATTAAGTTGTCTCTTTCACAGAGACCTGTGGCCTGTCTCTTTCCCCAAAATGTCCCTATTAACTTCCTATATAATTTCATTAGTGCTCATTGGCATTGCTTTGATCCTTTTTCCAAGATTAAGTACCTGTTCCATTATCTATGATCAGGCCTAGTACCACCTACAGGTCCTTAAACAACATCAAACTTCCTGTTTTTATACTTCTGGGTTTTGTTTAAATATAGGAATCACATATATCTTTGCTACAAACTGACAAACAATAGTAGTACCTCACACAATATATCAGCACTTTAAGTTTTATTGCCAAGGTCTTCACTTCTAATCACACATTTCTAACCACACTCTTAAATCCAAAGAGATGAATCTCCTATGGTTCTTCAATTCTTAGCAAATTGTACCTATTTGTTCCTAACAGCATCCTTGGATGATAGCTTAAATCAATGTGATCAGATCACCTGCTTTCTTCACTCAGGTGAGAACAATTGTGTCTCAATGTAACCTCATGAATTCCTACATTATGGAAGTTGTACAGGGCAAATTAATGCACAGTAATTTGGGTATGATAAACTTACATTTGGTATGGGATACCCACCTTATCGTCTTCAGAATGAGACCCATGTAAATGCTTCATTTGTTACAAGTTCTCATATTGCTAAATCTCAACGTTAGTCACTGAAATATCAATGTGATCAAGATCACGGAGCAAATAGCTCTTGTAAATAAGAAAAGGGCATTTTAAACAATAATAGATGGGTAAACATAATGAGAACGAAATGCACCATTTTTATTGTGTTATATTGTAGATAGACAACAGACAAAAATAAATGTAAAAATAAAAATAAACACATAAAATTTGTTGTGGTCTGTGCAAGGCTGAAACTAAACCTTGATCTTGATTTGAAATCTAGTGAGCTTTCAGAAATAAAGATAGAGATTTAAGAAATTAATTTTTACACAAATAGAAATTAAGAAACTCACATTTTGGAGCTCTTTATAACCAATTACAAAGTGTCATTTTGTTGTAGTTGTTAAGACAGGACGTTAAACACTAGGAGACTGTGAGTTCTAGTCCTCCTTAGCAGGGGTAAAATCCAAAAAATTTTCCTACTGGTTCTGTGGGCGTGGTTTGGTGGGTGTTGTGGGGGAAGGATATTGCAAAATCCCTATTCCCTCCCCACTCCTGGGAGAAGGATATTGCAAAATCTCCATTCCCACCCCACTCTCGGTCCAGCCAGAGATGGTATTTGCCGGTTCTCTGAACTTCTCAAAATTTCCGCTACCGGTTCTCCAGAACCTGTTAGAACCTGCTGGATTTCACCTCTGCTCCTTAGGCATAAAATCAGCTAGGTAACCTTGGGCCAGTTACTTTCTCTCAGCCCTAGGAAGAAGGCAAGGGCAAATCGTTTCTGAAAACTTTGCCAAGAAAACTCTAGGGACCAGTTCATGTAGTCACCAGGAGAAACATTGACTTAAATGAGCCCTGCTCTAGTAAAACAAAATCCAGCTTTAGTTAAATTCAGCTTTACAGAAATGCTCAGATGCATTGAACATTTAATTTCTCTATCTCTTTAATGACAATGGCTATTATTAATGAGGGAGCAAGTATAGCAATGAAAGTTCTATGGGGATGAAGAAGAATGTGCTATTGTGATTTTATTGCCTGCTGGCTTCTCTGCATGAGGAATTAAGCGTCCTTCGGAAGCGGATGAAAAGAAATAATGCTTATTCTAAAATATTTGAAAAACAATAATTTATTTAGTATAAGAATAATCTGCTGCCCTTCAAACATGTTAGAATAACTAGAATTCCCAGATAGCAAGATTTGGGAGTTGTAGCATCCACACTTTTGAAGGATATTAAATTAAAAAGGCCAATTTAGAAGATCAGTTGTCAAAATGAGCTGTTGCGAACATTATTTATATTTTGTTCTATTGTGGGTTTTTTTCTTCTTCTCTTAATGGGAACTCAGAACAGCTTATCAAGTACAGTTTGGGGAACCATTCTGAAGTATTTTTTTCATGAAACATTTGCTTTTCCACTCTGCTTTATAGCCGAAACTACACATCTGCGGCCACCTCTGCAAGAAATGGTCATATAAGTTCTCTTCTTTTTCCCTGTTTAACATTTTGTGAGGAAAAGGGAATGACTGCACAGATGTTCTTCCCCAAATTCATGGGGGAGCAGAATTGCAACTGCTGGCATATTCCCAATTGCCAGAGCACCTGCTGCTTCTGTTTCCCTAAATCCCCACATTTAGCGTTAATAGCTAGGTTTAGACAAATGTTTCTATAACATTCACATTGTGTTAAGCACAATTTAGCACATCAGTTTGGAAAGCTATCCAAGAATAATTAATGAAAATTCATAGTATTTTCATGCATAGAGTTCATGAATTCACAAAAAACTGCATTATTTTTCTCCTAGGATGGGATAAATTTTAAAGACAGTTTATAAACAATCCTCTCTCTTAAATACATTCTATATACAAATTTCCCTGATGTACACATTTTTTTATTATTATTTTGGAAAGCTGAATCAGTATATTCAAAGAGGTTTGGAAACCATAGGATAAAAATATTGTTTTTTATTAATTTGGAAAATGCATACTACATAGAAGGGGAATAAATCTATAGCTCAGGGTTGCACCGTGTAGTTCTTGGTATTTTCTGGGGTTGTTGGCTGTTTGCTTGCAGAACTTAAATTCCAATTCTCTAAGAGCTGCGGGGGCTTTGGGCACAATCAAATCAAATTTATTTTCTTAAAGTCCTCCTTTGAACTCCAGCCTAGATTCATAGAATGGAATGGAACGGAACGGAAAGGAACAGAATTCTTTATTGGCCAAGTGTGATTGGACACACAAGGAATTTGTCTTAGGTGTATATTCTCTCAGTGTTTAGAAGGAGAATAAAATACATTCATCAAGAATAAAAAGATACAACACTTAGAGATAGTCAGGTTTACTAATATGCTATCAAATTGTACTAGGAAACAAATAAAACCATACAATTGAAAGCTACAAGCAACATTGTTATAGTAATAAGTGGGAAGAGATAGATACTAGTAAGGAAGAGAAGAAGAATAGTAATACAGTCTTAGTAAATTATTTGACAATGTTGTGGGAATTAGTTGTTAAGCAGAGTGATGGCGTTCAGGGAAAAAAAACTGTCCTTTTGTCTAGTTGTTTTGGTGTGCAGTGCCCTATAGCGTTTTTTTGAGGGTAGAAGTTGAAACAATTTATGTCCAGGATGTGACGGGTCTGTAGATATTTTCACATCCCTCTTTTTGACTCGTGCAGTATACAGATCCTCAATGGAAGGCAGGTTGGTAACAATTGTGTTTTCTGCAGTTCTAATTATCCATTGAAGTCTGTGTTTGTCTTGTTTGGTTGCAGAGCCAAACCAGACAGTTATGGAGGTACAGATGACAGACCAGTGGTGGGTTTCAAAAAATTTTACTACCGGTTCTGTGGGTGTGGCTTGGTGGGCATGGCGTGGCTTGTTGGGTGTGGTTTGGTGGGCATGGCATGGGGAGGATACTGTAAAATCTCCATTCCGTCCCCAATCCAGGGGAAGGTTACTGCAAAATCCCCATTTCCTCCCAATCAGCTGGGACTTGGGAGGCAGAGAATAGATGAGGTGGGGCCAGTCAGAATTTTTACTACCAGTTCTCCGAACTACCCAAAATTTCCGCTACCAGTTCTCCAGAACTTGTCAGAACCTGCTGAAACCCACCTCTGTGACAGACTCAATAATTCCTTTGTAGAACTGGATCAGCAGCTTGAGCAGTTTGAGCTTTCTGAGTTCGCACATAGAAAATAAATAAGCTTTAGAGCAGACTTTAAGGTGAAGAATAGCTTCTATGAACAAGCGGAGATAAAGTTAAGGCCACGACTGAAAGACTGGCGAGTAAAGCAGTCCCACAGAAACTTTTTGGATAATGAGGGCATGGAAGATCCCCCACTAGTGGTCTGGATGGCTTCTCCTTGTAAGGATTTAGCTCATTTAATGCCAGGAGACAAAGGAAGACATCATACTGTCAACCACAGTGGAAACTTTTAAGAGACCCTGTGCTGAGCACATCTTCTACATCATTTACTAATCAGGTTCAGAAATTACCTATTTTACTGTCTTGGGGTTATTAAGGATCTTCAAAACGACAAGTTTGCAAAACCATGTGGCAAGTTTCACTTCCAGAATAAGAGGAACAGGTTTAACTTAAATAGGTTTAAGAGTATAGTGAATATGAAAGCTAAATAAGATTTTAACCTAAGGAAGTTATAAATGAATATTATTAGATATTTCCAGCAAAACATTAGAACTTTTGCTGGAAATAATTCTATAAATAAATAGCACCTTCATGGGAATTAAATTGTTTAGTCTATTTTAAGTCACAGCAGAAATCTAGGACTTTATGATTTCAGCTATTAAAAGGGAATTAAAAATTCCAGGCATAAAAGGAAAAGAGGAAAGGAAGGAAGGAAGGAAGGAAGAAAGGAAGGAAAGAGGGAAGGAAGGAAGGAAAAGAAAGAAAGAAAGAAAAAAGAAGGAAGGAAGGAAAGGAAGGAAGGAAGGAAGGAAGGAAGGAAGGAAGGAAGGAAGGAAGGAAGGAAGGACAGGCTTACCTTTTGTCTTTGATCAACATTGAGACAAAATTGATCAGCACTAAGACAAAACCTTCATGGGAATTAAATTATGTACTCTATTTAAGTCATAACATAAATTTGAGACTTTAGGATTTCAGAAATTGGACACCAGAGAGAAGTTATTAGTCCAGGCGTAAAAGGAGGCCGGGATGGGGGTGGGGATGGGGGGCAGAAAGAGGCTTATCTTTTGTCTTTAATTAGCATTGAGACCAAATAACAGAAAGAGTTATAACATTTGAAAAATTCCAAGAGATATTTGAAAATGGGGATAGAAACCAGCAAATACAATATCAGCAATAATGCCTGTTTTTGTGGATGGATGTTAAAAAAGAAGATAATACTTTCAAAGACTTACAGGATACAGAGCTAATATGATCCAGATATATTAGAAAATAAAAAAAGATTCAATTGGGTCAAAGTTCATTATTAGCTTGTTGTGCAACCAGTAAATTTAGTCAGCCTTCAGAATAGAGATTAGTTTTAATCAGAAATAAGGGTTACCAGAACTAGGTTGCAGAAATCCCGATGAGCAATAGATCGGAACAAACATATAATCTGAGTACAAATTCTTCTTTTGCAGTTAATTGGTAATATTGATTATATAAATTGAGATATCAGTTTTACAGATTTTAAACAGAAAGTGCAAATTAGCAGAAAATGCCAGGGGGTTTTTTAGGCATGTTTGTTTTTATTTTCAAGTTAATCATTTGGAGGACTTAGTAATGATGATAATAATCAACAGGGGGTCCTTTTGTGAATTGTAGCAGCTTGTTGATTCACTGTTGTCGTGCCATTTACTAGAGGCTATATTGTAATTGTAAAACAAGATGTTATATTAAAGCAGCATTAAGGTTGTGACTTAATCTCCACAGAAGCAAAAGTCTTAACAAGGAGTAGTGTCTCTTATTGTCTACATGGGCAAAGGCTTGCCTGTAGAAGGAGAAGCAAAAATGTATAGGAAAGATTGTCTGCAAGGTTTAAATACTGTGAATATGTTATCCTGCCTTATAACATTGCCTCCACGTTAAAAGGGCTGAATTTCCATCTATTTAACCATGTGGCATTTAGATAAGGAGACCCCAGACTTGTGGCGTACATTTAAAGTTTGGAGAAGTTGTAAGTACACTCACAAAATGGCTGTAGGGCAGTGGTGAAATCCAATTTTTTTTTACTACTGGTTCTGTAGGCGTGGCTTGGTGGGCATGGTATGGCTTGGTGGGTGTGGCTTGGTGGGCGTGGCAGGGGAAGGATATTACAAAATCCCCATTCCCACCCCACTCTGAGGCCAGCCAGAGGTGATATTTGCCGGTTCTCCGAACTACTCAAAATTTCCAATACCAGTTCTCCAAACTGCTCAAAATTTCTGCTACAGGTTCTCCAGAACCTGTCAGAACCTGCTGGATTTCACCCTTGCTGTAGGGGTTGTCTATACATGAAAAGAGGATGAATGAAAGAGGAATGTTTTATTTTGAATTGTCCCCAAGCAGCTGAGGGTAAAACAATCTGTCCCTGCTGGTTTTGCTTAGCTAGTTAGATAACAGATTGCCCCAGTATTGATCTACTGAAGGATATTGTAGAAATTAAACTACATTAAATGATATAAATTAGCTGATTGGTTTTTCACTGATCTAGTTAGGTGGTGTCCAGATGAGACCAACCAATTATAAAGAACCATTACCCAAAATATTAATTCTCTCTTCTTCTGTGAGATGTTAGTACAATGTCCATTACCTCTGCCTTTGTCGCTACAAGTCACATACTTTAAACAATATTGAAAGAGCTTTTGGGAGGAGGTTGCAATCCTAATTGTTAGATAGGGCGATGGAAGAGGCAGGACACAGCTCTAAGAGTAACAACAGCTCTTTATTAGTAGATTGGTGCAACCCCAGCAGCCGGCTCGTCTGACTGCTTGTCCTTTTATAGGGAGCTGTCAGACGGGTCGGCCAATGAGATTTGAGTATTTTCCTGCCAGTTTGGCGGACCTGAGTGAAGCCTATGCTCACTCTTATTTAGTATGCAACACTAAGCACCATTTTCCTTGTCATTATTCTAGCTTCCAAAACATTCATAATAATACTACAAACCTAAACATTAGAAAAAGGAGGCAAGGACAGTGAAGATGTGTAGGATTTTTAACTTTCTATTTTACTGGCTCAGCTGTCTATTACAGCTTCTATAAAACAGACAAGATTTGGAGCCTGACTAGAGAACCCTCAAGCTTAATATATTTAGCTCATGCAAGATATAATGATTGTCAGTGAGAACTACAAATTAAGAGAAGTCATTAACATGAAAGATTAAAAAATAAATATGGAAGGAAACAAAAATGCTAGGTCACCAATCTATATTTAGCTTTTAAAAGGTTACCTAGAAGTAATGTATATTATTATTCAATACCAGGTTCATGGTGGTGAATCAGATTTTTCTTTTTTTTTCTGGCAGGATTCTGATTATTTCCAGCTGTATAATTGATAGGCTCAGCAAAACTTTCTCCATACTGAGGAGAGAAGTACTATTTGCACAGTTGGTCAGGAGAGATGGGTGGGAATATTTTTTCAAGTTATTTTCAAGTAAGAACTCACCAGGTCTGCAAATTTCTACATGAATGGAGCATAACTAATTGAGTGGATTAAAAAAAAAAACTGGCTAAATGCCAAATTGATAGATTTGTCCTCTAAAATCAAACTGTAACATCAACCAAGTAAAGGAAAATGAATATTACTTGACTTAATATCATGTGGAAACGTACATTTGTCTATACCCGTGATGGCGAACCTATGGCACGTGTGCCACAGGTGGCACACGGAGCCATATCACTGGGCACGCAAGCTCAGCTCTGGCACACATATGTGTTCTGGCCAGCTGATTTTTGGGCCTTCCGGTCCCACTGGAAGTCGGCAAATGGCCTGTTTCCAGCCTCCGGAGGGCCTCTAGAAAGCCTCTGGAGTCTGGGGAAGGCAAAAAACGGGCCTACCGGGCTAACTGTGCCATCGTGTGCCAAAAGTGGGGAGAGCACGGGGGGGTTCACGTGTGCATGTGTGGGGGGCAGGGCACATAGAATTTTGGGTGTGGGCACATGAACACGTGACCCTCCCATGCTCCTCCCACTTTATGGAAAAAAAGGTTAGCCATCACTGGTCTATAATGTAAGGTTTTAAAATGCACAAATAGCTTAAGATGATGGGAATATTGTCTAATCTCCCAAACTTCCATTGTCTTGCAGGATAAAGATGGCAAACATTCCAGCAGGTGTATCTTTTACCCTGAAGCTGTACTATTTCTCAGTGGATGAGGTTTCAGCAAAAATTCCATTGAGCCCAAATTGTTAACATGATGTTTCCTCTTATTGCTTGGAGATAAAGCGTGAGGATTTTATGAGCATATAACAACAGCAATTATAATGAATAATTCTGTGCTGTCACAGCTGTAGAAATGAGAGCCTATTTTATAGCATCTCATAAATATGCCACTGTTATTATGTGCCTGAAATAAGGGTTTCATATGTGAGGGTTTCACTCAATAATAAGAGGATGCAGCATTCCAGTTTTGACAAGATGGCTAATTCCTTGTGTGTCTTATTCATATTCCTACCCTCAAAACGACGCTATAGAGCACTGCATACCAGAACAACTAGACACAAGTACAGTTTTTTCCCTGAATGCCATCACCCTGCTAAGCAAATAATTCCCTCAACACTGTCAAATTATTTACTAAGTCTGCACTACTATTAATTTTCTCATCATTCCCACCACCCATCTCCTTCCACTTATGACTGTATGACGGTAATTTTGTTACTTGTATCCTTACGATTTATATTGATATTGTTTCCTGATTGCTTATTTGTACCCTATGACTATCATTAAGTGTTGTACCTTATGATTCTTGATGAACGTATCTTTTCTTTTATGTACACTGAGAGTGTATGCACCAAGACAAATTCCTTGTGTGTCCAATCACACTTTTTTTTTAAAAAAAAAAATTGATTTATATGCCGCCCTTCTCCGAAGACTCAGGGCGGCTTACAATGTGCTCAGCAATAGCCTTCATCCTTTTGTATATTTATACAAAGTCAGCTTATTGCCCCCACAACTGGGTCCTCATTTCACCTACCTTAGAAAGGATGGAAGGCTGAGTCAACCTTGAGCCTTGGCGAGATTCGAACCCTGCAGTAATTGCAGGCAGCTGGTCTTAATAACCAGCTTAATAACAGGGTGCCTTAAACCCCTGTACTACCAAGGCTCTTGGCCAATAAAAAATTCTCTTCTCTTCTCTTCTCTTCTCTTCTCTTCTCTTCTCTTCTCTTCTCTTCTCTTCCCATTCCCATTCCCATTCCCATTCCCATTCCCATTCCCATTCCCATTCCCTTCCATTCTTTACAGGTACTTCTAGACTTATGACCACAATTGTGCCTGGAATCTTGAGTGAAGTGGCTATTAAGTGAGATGTGATATGACCACTTTGTTCAACAACCACAATTTTAAGTGATTGTGGGGGTTAAGCGAAGCATGGAGATGCCTCAAGAGGTGGAGGATGCCATAGGAGGCACACGGTACAGGGCCCAGGATACCTGGAAAAGTACCATGGGCTGAGGGACTCAGGACAACTACTAAAGGGCCCACCAGTGTGCAGAAAGCTGCCATAAGACAGCTGGTTTGGTTCCTACAGGGCCTACTTGTTCAGAAAACTGCTGAGGCCAGAAGTCCAGGTGACTACAGGGCCTGGCAGCACATGTAAATTGTTCCTCTTACTGCTGTATTTTTCTGCAGCAGCTGATGGGGACACCCAACCGATTTGTGGTGTAGCCTTCCTTCCTACAGATGGCGCCTTTCACTATTCTGAAAGTAGGCACCATTCTCACGCTCATACAGAAGGCTCCATTTCCAAATTTTGTGATTGGAAAAGGGACCTACTAAATGATTGTAAGAATGGCACAAGTTCTCGCGATTGTTTGAAAAGTAACCGAGCCACCCCCACAGAACTGGTAGTAAAAATTTTTGAAACCCACCACTAGTGTGGTGGTTAGGGTAGAAATCAGGAGACTGTGAGTTCTAATCCCATGGAAGCCAACTAGGTGATTTTGTGCCGGTCACTCTCTCTCAGCCCAACTCACCTCACGCAGCCCAACGATCCTCACGCAGGATCGTTGTTGTGCGGAAAAGAGGAGGAAGGACTACTAGGTATGTTCATCATTTTGAATTATTTATAAAAAAATAACAAAGGGATAAAAAAAAAACCTAAAGAAAGAAATTATTTTTTTAAAAAAAGGTGCCAGAACTTTTTGCCAACTAAGAATCAGAAAACTATTTTAAAAATAAGTACTTGAAAAAAAGTTATTCAATTTTTTAAAACACATATTTTAAGGCAAGCTTTTTGCACAGCTTTTTCAGAGAAAGCACTTAGTCATAATCGGAACTAATCTTTTTATACTGTATTTCTTTTTAGAGAGTAATTATACTCAGGTATAGACACTGCAGACCACTTAAATATTAATCATGGATAGATAAAATTATATCCAATAAGTTACAGGTCAATGAAAATCCATTCTAATTTAAATGAACCTAAGTGGAGTCAGTGTGGTAATGAGACAGGCTGAAAACTTTGAAAAGTGTCAGAGGCCAACAATTGAAGGATCTGTTTCTCCTCAGTTCTTTCCTAATTTGATGTAGTTGGGGTATTGGCTCAGAGGACAGGATTGGAAGGACACACGTCCCCTCCTCACATCAGCAAACGATCTGTCAAGTGACCCATGAACAAAATCAGGATTGAGTTGCCCTTTGAAATAAACCTATTTGAATCTTATTATCTCCAAAGCACCTTGTGTCTCTAATCTTGTGAAAGGTTAGTGTTCCATCCATCAGAGCAAGATTAGAAGCCCAGATGATGGCTGCGTTTGACGATAACTGAATGCAGCAGTTGAAGCCAGAAGGTAGCAACTCATTACATCAGTCATTAAGAAGAAGAAGCTTAGGTAAACAGGCTTTTGGGGAAAAGAAACCTCTCCAAACTCATCCTCTGGATCCCTGAATTCCCATGGCAACCCCCCCCCAAACATCCCTCCCCCAGATATCTCTGTCCCTGGAGATATTACACTTTTGTAATAGTTTAACCAATTCAGAATATTACTCCTCTTTCCCAGTTAAAAGTGTGCTGTTTATAAGGCCCAGAACAGAGATGAAATCCAGCAGGTTCTGACAGGTTCTGGAGAACCAGTAATGGAAATTTTGAGTAGTTCGGAGAACCGGTAGTGGAAACTTTGAGTAATTTGGAGAACTAGCAAATACCACCACTGGCTGGCCCCAGAGTGGGGAGGGAATGGGGATTTTGCAGTATCCTTCCCCTGCCATGCCCACCAAGCCACACCACACCCATCAAGCCACGCCCACAGAACCGGTAGTAAAAAAATTTGGATTTCACCACTGGCCCAGAATACTGTATTACCTAAACTTTGCTTGAGATGCTAGTGATTTTCAGGACTAATTGTAAGGTAGCAGGTGATGAGAAAAGATAATGTTTTTTTTTTTAAAAAAATCAAGCTTGAAAGAGAGACATATTCAGTATTTTCAATAAAAAAAAATAAGGCAATTGATACAAAAGCATTTGGCCGATGTCTGCTGAAAACAGAGTTTGGTATTAACAGGAAAATCAAACCCTGCGTGCTAATTTACAATTCACTCAGTGATGATAATTTGTACGTGCATTTTAGGAAACGGATCAAGGTGAACCATAAATTGCTGAATCTGTTCTTGGAATTTTTGGCCTTAAACCTTCAGTCTTGAACTAAAGATGTGGATAAAATCAGCAGCTGCAGCTGTGTGGTGGCCTCTAGTGAAGTGTGATGTTTGTTACTTTCTCAGAATAACCTTAAATGAATGGCATTCCTAAATATCACATTGATTTAAAAAAAAATAAAAAGGTGAAAAGAGAGGTAATCCAAGGGATTAAAATACCTGCATCTGAATCAGTTTGCTTTTGTAAATTGTTCATCGGTCACCTGGCAACACCCCCCCTCCCAGCCTTCTTGTGTTCTGTTTATTCATGCGAGACACTGCAAATGCACATGACACACAAAGAAGGAAAAACCAACAGCCCTTGAAGTCACTGCCAATGAATGAGAGAGATCGTTGGCCAGAAAACACTCATGGGCCTGTGGAAGACTTTGGAAATGAAGTTTGAATCTTCTTGTATTTCAGTTTGTCTAAACTAGTCTGAAATGTTTTGAGGAACGAGTCAAAGCTTATGTGCTTAGGTGTATTGTGCAATGCCACTTCAGGCCCATTAGGTTTTGCTGGCCCAAAGATATAAAAATGTAGGCTTTCAGGGGGGTGTCAGCTCTATTTGACAGCCCCCCCATCCCACATTAATTGATTCTTCCCATCAGGCAGTGCTTTTCAGTCTCTATCAGTGGTGAAATCCTCCGAGGTTTGCCACAGGTTCGCTGCGCATGTATGCCAGTGCATGTGCAGTACACACCAAACGCATGCTGCATGCACATGTGCACCAAAGCACTACTGTGCAGTGTGGAAAAAGGAGGCTGAAGAAGATAAGTAGAACAGCGAGGGGGAGAATGGCTCTGCCGTACGAATTAGATTCGCTAGAAAGCAAGATTTCCTGCTTTCTAGCGAATATAAATCACGCAGCACAGCTGATCATCGGAAATACCGGTTCGGACAAAACGTTAGCATTTTTTTTACTACTGGTTTGCCCAAACTGGTAGCTTTTATTACTACCGGTTTACCCAAACTGGTGCGAACTGGTAGCATTTCACCCCTGGTCTCTATGCTTCCAGCCTGGATATGCTTCCAGTCTAGAGAGAAAACTCCAGATGATTCTTCACTTGGATCATATGGTATATCCCATTACTAGTAGGGCAGGAACTAAGAACAGAAAATCTGGCAAGGGATTCTTCCTTACTTCTTTGCCTTTCTTGACTGAAATACTACCTTCCTAGGATCTCCACCTGCATGCTCCACAATTTCCACCTGTTTCTTGCAAAAAGAATAAAGCATCTCCCTATTTCTTCTTTTCTCTCTACTATGAGAAAGTAAATCTCAGAGAAGCATATTTTTCCATTGATGTCCGTAAATTTGTTAATACATTTTACTTGTTTTTGGAGATTAAGTACCAGTAGTGTAGGTACTGTTGATGGGCTTGGTTCTGCTGAAGTTTTTGCCTCTTGCACCCCATCACAGTGCAAGCATGGCCTGGCCATGTCTTATTTCCTGTCATGATCTTGTGACATTGTCTTCAGTCAGCCTAAGGCACAAGTGAGCCAGCCTTAAATTAGCCTTGGCAATATTGGGGTTAATATTTAGCAATAGCAATAGCACTTAGACTTATATACCGCTTCATAGTGCTTTACAACCCTCACTAAGTGGTTTATAGAGTCAGCATATTGCCCCCAACAATCTGGGTCCTCATTTTACTGACCTCGTAGGATGGAAGGCTGAATCAACCTTGAGTCTGGTGAAATTTGATCTTCCAAATTGCTGACAGTTGGTGATCAACAGAAGTAGCCTGCAGTACTGCACTCTAACCACTGTGCCACTGTGGCTGCGCCATTCCCCTCTTCTTTCATTTTGTACACATAGTCTCAAAACACACAATTTGTTAAGCTTTATTGACACATTACTTTGGATAGATAATGTTGATTACTTGGCTAGATGACTAGGAGCAGAAAGAATGTAGGGATTGGCAGAAGGGCAGTAAAATTCATTCTGATCCAAGAACCGCAGCTCTGCAATTAGGAAAAAGCTTGTAGGCATTCATGGGTCCCAGTGAATTAACTGAGGAATTTCCCAGTGGGAAATTGTAGCCAGGATTATCTCAACATTTTATGTTCCATCGTTGCTTTCAGATGCTTTCAGTTCTTGTTATTTTGCATTTTTTTTTCCTTTAGGACAGGGTGGTTAAGCAGTTCATTTTGCTTCTGAGAGATCTTGAAGAATCAAGTCCCTCTACAACTTCAACAAATGGTTTCTCTGAAGATGCCCAATGTTAGATAGACTGCACAGCTTCACACTCTATGTAAGATACTAAATGATGAAAATCTCACCTTTTGGGTGGGGGAGGATAGCCAGCCCTCTGATAAAAATTAACATTGGAGGACGGTGTTAAAGATGCCTTTAGAACATCCCCAATCCACAACATGAATTGATTAACTAAAATTAAATATTATTATTATCACCATTATTATAGAACCAATATTAATACAATGAACACTGTTGCAAATATTCTGATTACTATTTCCTAAAATTATTTGTACCCAGACAACACACTGTTTAATTGAAAATGGAATTTTTATATGTTATAAAATAAAAAACTTGATGGGGGAAAAAAAGAATTGATTAACTGCAAATCTAAAAATACACTATTTAAAAACAAAACAAAACAAAACAGAAAGGCAGTTATTTAAAATATGCTAGGAAGTTGGCTGTCTGTTGCCTTGATCACTTCCTAGAACCCAAGAACATTTTTCTTTTATTAAGCCTTGGGTTTTTACATAACATCACACCACTAGATTGTAGAAAAATAAGCACTGTGGTGCAGGGGTGGGTTCTACTTACCTTTACTACCGTTTTGCAACGGGATTGCGCGTGCGCGCTCGCTTTGCTCGCCCACGCGCCTTGCTTCTGCACACGCGCCTTGCTTCTGTGCATGCACAGATCACTTCTCACGATGTCAGCATCAGTGGGCGGAGCCTCCCACCAGTTTTACTACCATTTCTATAGAACCAGTCCGAACCGGGGGCAACCCACCACTACTACAGTGGGAAGATTCTGCACAATTTGAATTTCTGTTTCCAGAGGAGTTTGTGGTAATAGGACAGCTTGAAAAACAAGAAAATCAATCAGAAAATAGATTGGAAAAGCATTTTTGAAGGCATATTCTCTAGAATGCTTAAAAATCCAATCTGATCACAATCTGCATACATTTGAATGAGAAGTACCCGCGACTTCTGATTACGGCTGCAGAGATCGTGGTCATTATGTGATGCTACCAGGTGGTTGTTGCATGCTACTGAAACACATATGGCTAAACCTGACTTGTTCCTGTAAATTCCCTAGAATGATCCCTAAAAACATGGCATTTTGTGTGGATTTCTCAAACAGAAAGGTGTCTCGTGTTTAAAAAAAAATACTTAGCAGAGTACTCAGTGGCTAAGTCATATTTAGGAATAGGGTATTCACGAACAGTGTTACTGTTTTCATCTGTCAAATTTGGCAAATATTTGCATTTAATCTGTATTCTCTATTTAAATACACATTGGTCTATGTAAATGAGATGGTTTGTGTGATGTGTTACTTTCACATGTTTAAAGTAAACAAGGGCTTAGGGGTAGAATAGCTAAATAAGATATACATGCTTTTGACTACACACTGCTTTCTGATTACAGGCTTTTAAGCATATTTTTCCCTCCTAATATCTGTAAAACAAATCTACCTTATTCCATTTCCTGTGTGTTTTTGTTTTTCGTTTTTATAATAGATGAATATTCAGAAATATAACCTCTGACCTTATAGTCCATTATTCTGTTTTATTGATCTAGAACAGGTCTCAGCATAACATAGTATTAATTAATTGGACATTATCACCTTGCTTAACTCTGGGGTGGAGGGTTTCTACTAATTAAAATGCAGCTTAACTTGCTGGTTGAAAAGCAAATATGAATTAAGTACTATTTAGCTGTCTAGGAAAGTAACAGGTGCCTAATGAAATTATACCTGTATCACTAAAAGTGACAACTGTATTTTAGATACTAAACTAACTGAACAGTGTAATTTCATAATGAAGCCTAATATTATATTGCTTAATGGGAACACACACTTAATTATATGCTTGGTAAAAACAGCAGCACTTAACATTTATGGCCATGTAGGGGACAATAAAATTACTACATTCTGTTGATTTTCTTCTTCTACTTTTTTTTTACTAATACAGAAACAAGTCTGCAATTAGTTGGCACTTAGGAGTTTATAGGATTTGAGGAAAGATGGTGAAGATGGGCTACAAGTTAACATTGCTTTAATAGATACCATTTTTTCTCAAGATCTATTTCACTGAATGAGCCAGTTGTTAAGCAAGGACTATTTGTATTGACAAATACAAATTTGTCAAGTGTATTTCTTGTTTTCCATTATCCTTTTGTGGTTGCAGAAAAAGAACACTAGAGATGAGAGAGGGAGAGGGAGAGGGAGAGGGAGAGAGGGAGGGAGAGAGAGAGAGAGGTGTGAGCATATTTATATATCTTTATGCACATAAGTCAGCATTTATGTATGTGTACAGGTAAGTAGCTGTATGTGGGTATGTATAGCTGTTTGTGAATATATATATGCGGTAAATAGAGAGCTATCTATACACAATCAAACACAGGAAGGAAGGAAGGAAGGAAGGAAGGAAGGGAGGGAGGGAGGGAGGGAGGGTGATTTATAGGAGAATAATTCTTGTAGGGTCTTTATATTCCACAGAATCACAGCAGTCATAATCTTACCATTTTAGACATTTAACACACATGAATTTAGCATGTGTGAGGACAAATGAGTATAGAATTGCTAACTGGATTTCCTTTCCTCCTGAGGGTTTTTTTTAAAAAATGTAATAAATTCAGATGAAAGGAACACAAACGTAGTTGCTACTAAAGCTTTTAAACTGCCCAGTGCTTAAATGATCACTGTCTTGAACAAAGCAGAACGTAGATTGTAATCCACTATGTATGTATGTCAATAATGCTGCAGAGTACTTCCTACAACGTGCTGGAACCATAATTATAAGACAAAAGGAAGTGGAACTTTATAGCAATCCCTGAGTTGACTCAGTTATGAAGGTTTATTTTATGATTCACATGTCTGGCTCAGTGGTGGGTTCCTCCCGGTTCGGACCAGTTCGGACGAGCCGGTAGCGATGACGATATGACATCACCGAACCAGTTCTCTTTGTTCGGGAGCTGGGCCCTCCCGCTCGCCCCCACATTATTCTTACCTTTTATTTCTTTTTTTTTTTTAGCCCAGTTGATAGGTGCGGCAGAGTGGATTGCCGCACCTCAGCTGGGCAGATTCGTAACACGCTTGTATGGAGTGCAAGTTTGGCGCGCATGCACGTGGCGATCGCACGCGAAGCACGTGTACAAAGAGGCGATCGCGCGTGAAATGCATGCACAAAGAGAACTGGTAGTAAAGCCGGTTAGAACCCACCACTAGTTTGGCTCCAGTTTAAAATTCCAAATTATTTAAATATTTACAAAAGACAAATGGTTAAGAATGTTCTCAAGGATCCTGGGGTTTTTTCCCCCAAATATCATCCTTAAATTAGTCTTCCCTAGCATTTTAAAAATATAGGAATACAACTGTTCCAACAAATTGTATAGCAGAAGAGGAGTTCCAGTCCAATGCATAAGAAGGGAAACAGATTTACAATCACTTCTTTGTGATTTAGATCTGCACAGTGGCCATGCACTATTGGATATTTCATTTACTGTATGATTTATATATTTTTTATCCTGACCTTGTGGGAACATATTTGATATTTGCAGAAGTGGATGTTCAAAAGGCAGATATTTAAAATAAGGAAGTTTCCTATTGAATGAATGAAATGCATTTGGTTGGGAGAGGGGGAGCTGATTTTGGGCTCCAGTTATGGTTGCCTCTGGCATGGCACCTGGCAACCAGCCCTTTTATTAATGTGGGTTTCACTGTAATATGGTTCCAAAGTTTAAGAATGAAATGTATGATTTAAAAAATGGAGAAGGGGTTAATCCAGGGATGAAATTCAAAAAATTTTCCTACCGGATCTGTGGTAGGAAAAGCTACGGATCTGCGTGGCTTGGTGGGCGTGGCAGGGGAAGGATACTGCAAAATCCCGATTCCCTCCCCATTCCTGGGGCTAGCCAGAAGTGGTATTTGCCAGTTCTCTGAACTACTCTAGTATTTGGTATTTGCCAGTTCTCTGAACTACTCTGAACTACTTTGCCAGTTCTCTGAACTACTCAAAATTTCCACTACCGGTCAGAACCTGCTGAATTTCACCCCGGGTTAATCATAAAAGGCTGAACTGTATTACAATCTGTGTCCATTTAGAGTTTGTCCGTTGGTTTATTTTTCTTTCAACGTGCTGTTGTCAAATACCTTTAGCAAACCTTCATTTATTGGAGGAAAACCTTTTGCAGTAAGAAATATAATTAGTAATCAGTTTGTGCTTCATATTTAGATAATTGCATTTGGCCACTGTATATTTAATGAAAATTAATCTTGTTCTCTACCTACGCTCTGCAGATTAAATGATACTTCGTGCACTAATACCTGGACTAAAAGTCGCTCCTCCTCCTCCCCCTCCTCCTCCTCCTCCTCTTCCTCCTCCTCCTCCTCCTCTCTTTTTCCTCTACAATATAAGCTATATAGTGAATATGATTATAATTTAGAGTTTGGCAGTGTGATCTAACCAACTGTAAAGTGGGGCCACTCCTTCCCTTCTGATAGATTTATAAATAATCTTACAAGATTGAAGTTCTTGCCCATCCTCACAATTTGGTAGCAGCATCTTTATTTTGAATCTTGAACCACCACAGCACTTATATTTAGTACTCAATTTAGTACTTTATTTAGAGTACTTATTTAGTACTCAAAATGCCAAGAATTCAGTATCAAAGGAGTAGAGTTACTCTATTTTCAGTGCTTAAACACTGAATCAGTTTTGAAATATAAATGAAACTTTTATAGCAGCCTCCTTAAAACATATTTGGCATTTGAAACTATGGATATTTGATTTTGCTCTCTCAAGAGGAATCCAGCACTTTCTATTTTAATATGTTTTCTAAGGAACCACTTTGCAATTCAAATCTAAGGCTCTTTTGCAATATATACTGGTATTTACCTTCCCCAATAGGAGCAAAGCTAAGTACTGTAGGATTATCAGATTTTTTTTTAAAAAAAATACAAAGGTAAATATAATTATTATACTATACCATGCATCTTCCTCATAGCAATCCATTAAAACAAGAAGTGATGCAATAACTGTTTTTATTGTTGAGACAGTGTTTTTGGTATTCATACAAAGAACATAAATCTAATCTGCTTAATCCAGTTTTCCCTTTACTTTGATCTTTAAGGATTAAAATCTTTACAAGAGTTTAGGTTTTTAAAGTCAATGATTTTATCCAGTTAGGCGATTATTTTAGCTTTTGTTTAGTCCCTGATGGCACTCTTTGTTTATATTTGCAATCTTTTACTGTTTGCATTGTGGATTTGTTTTGATTAATAACATTTATCATGTGAGCTGTGTCAAGCTTGGATAAATTATTATAGAACAGCTAAAAATTACAGTATTTTTTGATATAGGAGGCATTTTATTGCCGTTCGTGGCCCTATCTTTCTGAATTCATTTAATTCTTAATTCTCACTAGTGCATTTTAAGATTCTAGCCTTAAGAGTCTATTCCGTAGTTTAATTGTGTTTTTATGAAGTATTATTTGCTTTAACTGGCCTAAATATTATTATTATTATTATCATCATAATTATTAGATTAAATGTACCATAATCTGGATCCTAATATTATTGGATTAAAAAAAGCTTCTCCATTTTTAAAGTTCTGTAGACTTAAGCATATTATAGATCTTGTTCGTGTTTCCCTCTATTCTCCAAAGTTAAGTTGAAAAATCTCCACGCATTCCCCTTTCCCCCCTCTCCATTTAGGTCAAGGGTCTCCAACCTTGGCAACTTTAAGCCTGGCAGACTTCAACTCCCAGAATTTCCACCAGGCTTAAAGTTGACAAGGTTGGAGACCCCTAATTTAGGTTGCCTTTTTCTGTTCTTATCACTCTTGCTATTGCTGTTGTTGCATTTTTTCTTCATCCATGTGCTTATTTTTTTTTTTCCTTTCTTTGTGTAGAATTTTTCCGAGAGCTCCTGGAGAACGCAGAACGATCCTTAAATGATATGTTTGTTCGAACATACGGCATGCTGTACATGCAGAATTCAGAAGTATTCCAGGACCTCTTTATAGAACTGAAACGATATTACACAGGAGGCAATGTCAACTTGGAGGAGATGTTGAATGACTTCTGGGCCCGTCTATTAGAGCGAATGTTCCAGCTCATAAACCCCCACTATCATTTCTCTGAGGACTATCTAGAATGCGTGAGCAAATACACAGACCAGCTTAAGCCTTTCGGAGATGTACCCAGGAAACTCAAGGTTCAGGTGACGAGAGCTTTCATCGCGGCAAGGACCTTTGTTCAGGGACTGACGGTGGGCAGAGAAGTTGCTAACAGGGTATCTAAGGTAATCAAAATGATTTCTCTTTCTTTTCTGTTGCTTCATTGGAGACTCAAGTTTCTATGCCACTGTCATTTATGGTGTGCAGCTTTCCATCTATGTCAACGTTATAGCTAGCAGGGGAGTTTGTTGGGGTGTGAATAGCTATAGTGTGTTTCCTTTCCTTTGGACTATGTCAAAAATGATAGCTGTATTGCCAAGCTTCTCGCTTAAGACAGGAATGGTGTGTCAATCTTCATTTGGTGTTTAGAAGGAGGCCAGCCTGCTAGCTCTTCATCTCTTCATTATATATATAAATACACAGAAAAAAGCAAGAATTTATGGGACTTATTATTACAGGTACTTTGACAAATGGTAATGATGTATTGTACTTTTAATATTGCGTACAGCTAGCATGAGATGAAGTTGTACTGTCAAAAAGCCCAATTGTGATAGAAAATATGTCGTAATAGATATCTCATAGTTGCTTCTTTTTTAAAAGTATGTTCAAAGCTACACAGGGGTGATAAGAGTGGCAAAGGGGCAGTTGCTTGTGCTCGTGCTATTTATCACAATAAAAATCCACAAGAAACGAAGGCTTTTCATCGACAAGCCCTGGTAGCCGAGGGCCTTCATTGTGAACTACCCTGTTTTCCCCAAAATAAGACATCCCCTGATAATAAGCCCAATCGGGCTTTTGAGTACATGGCAATAAGGCCAAGCACTTATTTCAGGGTTCAAAAAAATATAAGACAGGGTCTTATTTTGGGGGAAACACGGTGCATCACTATCAGTGGTGGGTTTCCAATATTCTTACCAATGATTTGCCCCACGCGCACACACTCGCTTTGTGTGCACGCATTCCGTGCATGCGCCCGGCCTTCTAAACCGGGAGCATTTCACCCCTGATATATTCGTTAAGGATCATAAGGTACAACACTTAATGATAGTCATAGGGTACAAATAAGCAATCATTTATTACTTATACTAGGAAACAGTCAATATAAATCATAAGGATACCAACAACAAGTTACAGTCATACAGTCCTAAGTGGGAGGACATGGGTGATAGGAATGATGAGAAGATTAATAGTAATGCAGACTTAGTGAATAATAGACAGTGTTGAGGGAATTATTTGCTTAGCAGAGTGATGGTGTTCAGGGAAAAAACTGTTCTTGTGTCTAGTTGTTCTGGTGTGCAGTGCTCTATAGCGTCATTTTGAGGGTAGGAGTTGAAACAATTTATGACCAGGATGTGAGGGGTCTGTAAATATTTCACAGCCCTCTTTTTTGACTCGTGCAGTATACAGGTCCTCAATGGAAGGCAGGTTGGTAGTAATTGTTTTTTCTGCAGTTATAATTATCTAATTATTCCATGTCTATAGACAGAGTCTTGCCAAAGTAAAGCACTCTACTGTTTACATCAAGCATATATTCTGAGAACTGTTGGGGAAGCGCTGTCTTCACTCTTTCTCTCACACAAAATATCTGGACTAAACTGCTTCTTACTCCTCTGGGAATTCAGCCCACTTCATTGTGTCACAGTTTTAGCAGTTTTTCTTTGGGGGAGGGATCTCTTCTCAATCATTTTGTATCTGTATGGAAGCAGCATCAAGAGAGGTCAGGGCTTTCAAGGATGACTGCAGAGAGTAACTCCTCAACGAGTAGTGCTAGTAACAATGCCACAACTGCAGAACCTCACAATCTTCTCCTGCATTTTTTTCCCCGGCTGCTTATAAGGAGACAAGTCACCAACATTCTCCAGAAGGCAGAACCTCCAACAACAGCTATTTCCAGATTCCTGGAAATGGAGGCAGAGAGAGGGACATTGCCCTGACTATTATTACTGTCTTGTTCCAAGTTGCTGAGGGTAAAGAGCAGTCCTGAGCTTGGCTTTTCATTCAGAAATAAAAAGTGAGCAGCAGTGGTGGGATTCAGCCGGTTCTGTCCAGTTCGGGCAAACCGGTAGTGGCGACTGTGGGAGGCTCCAACCAACCACCCGGACGTAATTTGCATGCACAGAAGACGGTGTACATTTGCACGCACGCTCACATTTGCGAACCAGTAAGGAATCCCACTTCTGGTGAGCAGCTCTTTTTTTGCCGTTCAAGCAAGAGCTTAAAAATTGCATCTATCTGTGTATTTTTATACTCCCAATCTGACAGTGTTTCTCCACCTTGACAACTTTAAGATGTGTGGACTTCAACTCCCAGAATTCCCCAGTCAGCCATGCTGACTTCTCCATATTCCCCGATACTGGCTGAGGAATTCTGGGAATTGAAGTTGCCAAGGTTGAGAAACATTGCTCTTTTGACTTTTAAACTTGTTGCTTTATATAATGTGCACAAGGCTCATTTGAAACAAAGTGAGAATACTGATATGTTTTAGTAATAAACTTCAAGAATGAAAATTTGCTCCTTACAGCATCTTCATCACATTTTCAGACTAATTATCCCAAAACCCAAAAAGGAGAAAGAGGAGGAAGAAGCATCAAAACCCTTTTCTGCTTCCATTTTTCAAAGATTCCTTGTAATGGATTGCATCACATCTCTGACATATGCCATTTTATTTTTTTTTTCACCTTAGCCCCAGCTATAGAAAGAAATAAACCCATTATCTCAGAAGCAGAAACTGTTGCTGCAGATTTCATCCAATTCTATCAACTGTTCTGAGCAAAATGTAAACATTTCTTTTCTTACTTGCATTTTTGTCAGCTGTCATCATCTACCCAGGGCTGTGCCTGCAAATATAATTTAATTATTCAGATCTCTTCAAAGGCAAAAATGTTACTGTTATTTTTTATTTCCCCATCGCAGTAAATCACAAGAAGCTTCAGGTTTCTGCAGGAAAATTCTAATCAATCCACTTCAAAGCCATTGTCTTGTAAGATGGCCAAGATAAGAAATGCCACCTTTTACTGATAATTTATGCCCACTGCACTTCAATGGAATAGAATAATAGAGTTGGAAGGGACCTTGGAGGTCTTCTAGTCCAACCCCCTGCCCAGGCAGGAAACCCTACACCACTTCAGACAAATGGTTATTCAACATCTTCTTAAAATCTTCCAATGTTGGAGCATTCACAACTTCTAGAGGCAAGTTGTTCCACTGATTAATTGTTCTGACTGTCTGGAAATTTCTCCTTAGTTCTAAGTTGCTTCTCTCCTTGATTAGTTTCCACCCATTGTTTCTTGTCCTACCCTCAGGTACTTTGAAGAATAGTTTGACTCCCTCTTTTCTGTGGCAACCCCTGAGATATTGGAACACTGCTGTCATGTCTCCCCTGGTCCTTCTCTTCATTAAACTAGACATACCCAGTTCCTGCAACTGTTCTTCATATGTTTTAGCCTCCAGTCCCCTAATCACCTTTGTTGCTCTTCTCTGCACTCTTTCTAGAGTCTCCACATCTTTTTTACATTGTGGCAACCAAAACTGAATTCAGTATTCCAAGTGCGGCCTTACCAAGGCATTATAAATGGATATGTGAATGATCCCTCAAAATAATAATGTATTGTAAATCTGGATCAAATAACCTCTTACTCAAATCGGTTATCCTAAATAGCAACAGCACTTAGACTTCTGTACTGCTTACACAGTGCTTTACAGCCTTCTCCAAGCAGTTTACAGAGTCAACATATTGCCTCCAACAATCTGGGTCCTCATTTTACTGACCTCAGAAAGATGGAAGGCTGAGTTAACCTTGTGCCTTGTGAGAATCGAACTGCCAACTGCTCGCAGTCAGCAGCTGTAGCCTGCAGTACTGTATTCTAACCACTGTGCCACCATGGCTCTTATGCTCCAAAAATCTGTTACAGAGGATCCAAATGGAGTCATTTATCCTTAAAGCAACGTTTTGTAGATTTGCATAGCAGAAGGAATATTGTGCCTTCTGCTTTCAAAAAGATTTCATTTTCCATTTTTCCTTTTGCCGAGTAGTCTAAATTGTGATTATGAAAACGGAAATCTGATTAAATAATTTATATTCATATCACAGGGTATAAAGCTGAGAGGTAAAAATACACCAAGAACTTAAAAATAAGTCCATTGTTATATACCACCACTCTCTCTTTCAAGGGCCTGTCATTTTACAGGTGGATTTCAATCACAATAAAGGAGGAAAGTGGATTATTTAGAGATGTCCTAATTAAGGCAACATTCAGCAAAAAAAAAAAAAAAATCTGCCTGCGTTTTCTCTTCTTCTATCATTTTTTCATCAGATTCTTCCTCTTGTGTTTTGAGAATATTGCAACAACCCATAATTATGGCATGTCTTTACTGCAGATAACTGTAGTGTCAGTTGTTTTGGGAAATGCCATATATTGGTAATGTCCATAAAAAACAATTCTTCACCAGGATAATTTTTATAGGTGGCATATACTGGGAATGAAGTAATGTCACAACCTGTGCTATTTGTTATATTTTAACCTTTACTTATATTTTTTTAAATGGCACTGTACCTTTTCAATGATTATGTAAGATTATGATTTAGAACCCACATTGTCATCTTTTCATTAAAGTGACGTGGGTTTAAATTTCTGCTCAGTTATAAATTGTATTGCAAAAAAGACTAGCTTTCAAGCAGTGAAGTTGATGAAATGGAAGAATCCAATTCATATTTTGCCAGATTTAAAAATGCAGTCTTTCATCAGACCAGATTCTAGGGCTGTGTGAAATAAAGATTTGATACTGACAGCAAATACTAACATTGAAGAAAATAAATAAAAATTACACAAAGGACTGTTGAGATTCAGATTCAAACAAAATTGATGTCCAAGAAGATACAAGTAGGTATCCAGGATATGTCAGTAATCCTTATCTACATGATAATGTAGTAGACATCCAATAAAAAAGATTAAAATTCTTTATTGGCCAAGAGTGATTGGAGGCACAAGGAATTTGTCTTTGGTGCATATGCTCTCAGTGCAGTGGTGGGTGGCCCCCGGTTTGGACTGGTTCACAAGAACTGGTAGTAAAACCAGTGGGAGGCTCCGCCCACTGACCTAGACGTCATCATGGGTGATCTGCGCATGCGCAGAAGAGCGGGCGTGATGCGAACCAGTAGTAAAGGTAAGTAGAACCCACCCCTGTCTCAGTGTACATAAAAGGGGAAAAAAAGAAAAAAATACATTCATCGAGAATCATAAGATACAACAGTGATAGTCATAGGTTACTAATAAACAATCAAATCATACTAGGAAACAAACAGAACAATATAAATCGTAAAAATACAAGCAACATGGTTATAATTATGAGTGGGAGGAGATAGATAATAGGAAGGATTAGAAGAATAATAGTAATAGTAATATAGTCTTAGTAAATAGTTTGACAGTGTTGTGGGAATTAGTTGTTTAACACAGTGATGGCATTTGGGAAAAAAACTGTTCTTTTGTCTAGTTGTAAAAAAATAAAAATAAAAAAGATTACATACATAAATAAATAAGACACTAAGAAAGATCACTGCCCCAGTTGAAAAAGTATGAATATATAGATTTACTTAAAATGAAAAAAATGAGTAAGTTGGCATTGAACAGTTCTCCTTTTTCACACAAAAAAATAGCAAAACATCACATGTATCTCCAATGTATTGTATCATTCCAATGCAACACAGATTTCAGATATTGCTTTAGAAAATAGTTAAACAAGGATTTAATTAGTTGATTCAACATTTTTTTGGTTTTGCCTTCGAGTACTTCATCTGCCAGGATCAGTCCTTGCAGTGTTCTTGGCAAGATTTCACAAGTGTTTTGCCATTACCTTCTTCCTAGAGCTTGAGAGAATGACTGGCTGAAGGTCACCAAGCTGGCTTCATGCCTAGAATTAACATCTCAATCACCAGCTTCAATGTATGCCATCATTTTTGGTCAAATTAATCTCCAAAAGAATAACATTTGTTTTACGAAGCTCTGATTTTATGTGCAATTTTAAATTTACTAAGTAACGTACATCATTTTTCAGGGTATGGCATGATTTTGTATGTCCAAAATAGTTTTGGAATTACTGTCATGCTGAGATTTATCGTTTTTATACTATTGAGGTTTTTATGAGCCATTGAGGGTTTGGTTCTTTCCCCTCTTCCCCTCTCTTTTCACACTATTAAGTTTTTTTCCTGGAAATAGTCACAAGCATTGACAGCTAGTTAGGAATGAACTAAATGAATGCCACCAGACTTGAAATTTTGGGTTTAGACAACTTAGAACTTTGCCGTCTTCGGTCTGATCTAAGCATAATACATAAAATCATCTGCTACAATGTCCTGCCAGCCAATGAATACTTCAGCTTCAACCTAAACAATACAAGAGCACACAATAGATACAAACTCATGGTAAACCAATCCAAACTCGATTGCAGAAAATACGACTTCAGTAACAGAGTTGTCAACGCCTGCATTGCACTACCTGACTCTGTGGTTTCTTCCCCAAATCCCCAAAACTTTAACTTTAGACTGTCTACTGTAGAACTCACCCCATTCCTAAGAGGTCTGTAAGGGCCATGCATAAATGCACCAACGTGCCTACTATCCCTGTACTAATGTTTTCTTTTATTTGTATCCTTATAATTATGTTTACACTTGTATCTGTCATAAAATACATGCTTGACAAACTAATAATAATAATAATAAATAATAATAATAATAATAATAATAATAATAATAGTTGTTTATACTATGCATATAAACATTTATAAATCTTTGCTGATCTCTTGGATAGAAAACGAAAGAGTATTGCTTTTATTCTTCATTGGCCAAAGTAGTTACTGTTTTCCAATAAGACCAATCCTTGATATTTTTATAAAATGATACATAAAAATATATCAATATACTTTTGAGAAATGACCCTGAAATCCTATTTAACTTCCAAGTCTGAAGTTTGAAACATCTTAAAGTTGCCAAATTAGTACTGTTTTACCTATAGTACGCAGTGGTTGGATCCTACCGGTTTAACAACCGGTTCGGTGATCATGCACTATGTGTGCATGCACAATTGAATGAAAAATCACCTTCTGCATTAGTGCTAGGGAATTAAAACAGCTGAGGTGTGGCAATCTACTCTGTCGTGCTAATCTGCTGCAAAGATATAGGTAAGAAAAGTACAGGGGCTGGTGGGCGGGCCCAGCTGATTGTCGGAGTGAACTGGTTCACTCACAGCTGATCGTCGGAGCTACCGGTTCACCTGAACTGGTCTGAACCAGTAGAATCCCACCCGTGATAGTACCCTAATACCCATGATGGCATTCCATGGGTATTCTCTTCTGGAGAAGCGAAGTTTAGCAGAAGTAATTAATTGTTGCATTTGAGTGATTTGCAATTTGAAATCTCAAAGAGGTAGAACGTCTTGTATTAACTTGTCAGTTAATTTAGGACCCTTTTGACTGGAGAGAACAGTAGGTTTGCTTCAAATAAATCAATGGGTTTTAAATTGTACACAAGGGATGTGTGGAAATCTCCTCTGTTCAATACTGCTAATCTCCTTAGATCCCTCAGTGAATTTTTCATATGAAATAAGATCTACTTTATGCAAAATTTATTTGTTTGCCAAGGGATATCTATAATTTCATCTGGCAATATTGCTAATCAGAGATCTCCCCCCCCCCTCTTTCTGTCTTGCTTCTTTCAAAATGTCTCATAGGTTTTGACAAGTTTGTTTTAGTAAAAAAGAAGAAAATGACACACTATTGACAGTTCCACATAAAAAGAATGGGAAGGAAGAATATCTGAAACAGATTTATAGGACTAATTTAAATTTTGTTGCCAATGTCTCCATATGCTCATAATGAAAAGAACTGACACCAATATAATAACTTCTTGGTTACTTTCAGCTGAATGCCGCCAAAGTTGGATATCCTTTTCAATAAATAAGGCAGCCACACTCTTGAAATAATAATAACTTAATAGCTGGATCCATAGTCAGCCAAAATAGTTTCCAAAAGGACAGCTATTTTAATCTTTTGCAAATAGGTTTAAACTATTTTAAGTTCTTGTGGTTTCCCCTGAAAATGGAGTGGCAGGAAAATACCGGATGTCTACATAGCTCATTGAAAACAATTTATCTATGTACAATTAATACTCCTGTGTCTGTTTTTTTGTTTGTAACTTTTAAATTGAACAAAATGACATGTCATAGAGCAACCATTTTTGAAGCAAGGTTGGCTAATTTACAGAACATTAGGACCCATGACTCAGGTGGGAATGTTGTGCCCGCCACACACATTACTCATGCTTGGGGAAAATTGTAGCCACCACACTGCTGCAGTCAGCTGCAGTAACATGTTCCCTGATAGCTTTCCCCAAGTCAATTGGAAAGCCGGCAGGAAGTGTGAATTTACTGACATTCCCTGCCAGCTTTCCAGAAACAAATTCTTGGTTTGTGGGAAGCTGGCAATGGGGAGGCTGCCTGGCAGGGAAGGTCACAAGTTACTTAGGTAAATTTTTTCCCATCTGTGCAACTTCCCCAGCCCCTCTGTGTTCACCCAGCACAGGCCATTCTCACACAACCTGCACAATCTTTTAAGTTAGGCATGTAAATATCTGTGAAATGACACAATGGCTTACAGGTTGTCTGTTTTTTTTTTTAAGATTCAAAAGACTTAAAGATTCAAAAGAGTCTTGTATATAAAGTATGTATACTGAATTTTAAAAAGGAAAGAGCTCTGATTGCCAATATAACTTTTTTGTTACTGTAAAGATACTACAAGTTAAAATAGTGAAAATTTAACAACGTACACACTTTTTGAATAGGAAAATATGATGCCATAAGTAGTCATTTTTATCTCCAGTTCTAAAATAAAAAACATTATTATGGCCCAGTTTTTCTGTTCAGAACACTCTGCACAAATACAATGTGGTCGGCGCCTTCAAAGGAAAAGCTCTTTAGTACTAATTTAAGCAGGTTGGGAAACAAGCAGCTCTGGTGCTACATCTGGGAATGTTGGAAACTGATTTAAGTAAAATTTCTATCTACTAGCAGCTGGTCTTTTCCTTTTTGGGGAGATGGTTTTGTTGGTTCTTAAGGTGGCAATTGTCCTCCCCTCCCTCAAGAGGCCATTACTGGACTCAACTATTCTGGACAGTTATTGTCCAGTTCCAACCTTCTCTTTTGAGGGAAGGTTCTGAAAAGGGTAGTTGCAGGACAACTCTAAAGAACTTGGAAACAACTGGATTATTGGGATCCCTTTAAGTCAGGATTCAGGCCCAGCATGGATCACTTATCTAGATGGCCCCTGGTGGATCATGATGGGGGTGATGTGTCCGTCCTTGTTCTTCTTGACCTCCCACTGGCCTTCAATTCCATCAATCGGGGTATCTTTCTGGATCAACTCCAGGGGCTGAAGGTTGGTGGCACTGTGCTGTACGTCCAGGTTACTGCGAAATCCCCATTCCCTCCCAATCAGCTGGGACTCAGGAGGCAGAGAATAGATGGGGGCGGGGCCAGTCAGAGGTGGTATTTACCGGTTCTCCGAACTACTCAAAATTTCCACTACCGGTTCTCCAGAACTGGTCAGAACCTGCTGAATACCATCTCTGCTTCTGGCACTGGGGCTAATCTCATATCCCTACGAAGGAACTTAACAATTACATTAGCATCTATTTTTTTTTTAATGGTTACTTAAAAAACTTTTTATGTTTCTGACACCATTTATGCCACCGCTTTGCTTCTGATTAAATCCAATTTTATCTTGAGCTTTTGTTAGATTACACAGACGCCAATTTTGTGCCACAAACAGGGGCAAAACGAAACCAATGTCCTAATAGAATTAGAAGGCAAAGGCAGGTTCAACAGTGAAAAATTTGCCTTGCTAATTGTCAATGATCACTTTGAGTTGCTGCCTGCTGCCAAGCTGCTTCTTTTTAAAGGTGTGCAATCAATATTCTCAGAAACTCCATTTTCGTAGTTTATAAATAAATATTCCTCCTCTTTTCTAAGAGGGAAAGAGAAAGCTAAAAATAAAGGTCAATATCAATTGTCAGGCTGATTTAGAGTATAATTACCGGGCTGGGAAAAAACAAATATGACATGCTGATAAAGCTGGTAATTAGGAGCAAAAACAAATAGTATATTAACCCTGCAAAAAACAATTTGAAGGCATTGTGTGCCTGGGAAGGAAATGGAGTTACAGTGCTGACAACCCTTCTTTGAGGTCTGAACAAGCAAATAGTATCAGTATCAATTAAGATTTACTGTGCATGAGAGAGAGAGATCGGGAAGGGAGAGAGAGGAAAAGAGAGAGAGAGAGAATATAAAAATTATTTGTTTAAAAAGCATAGCAGGGAGACCCAGCTTCCTTAGCCTCCCAAATGTAGGCAGAGAGAAAGTTACAAGTATGCCTCTTAAAGAATATTGATAACTTTACAAAAAAAAAAAAAAAAAAAAAAAAACACCAGTGTTCATCTAATATTTGTCTGCAACAAAATTTTCCACAACAATCATAAGGGCTAAGCCATGGGTTTGCTTAACCATGGTATCTCAAGCAAGCCATAATTTACCACAACATACTGATCCATAAATTATATTTGACAAACCACAGTGACTGTTTTTATGCAACATATGCCAGGTCTGTTCGCACAGAGAGACCATTTTAAAGTTCAGTGGAATAGACCAAGGTCCAAAAACACAGGGTTTTGTTTTTTTTAAAAAAAACAACACCAACTTGATTGAACAACCCCCTGCTATTTTCTGTGGATTTTGACATTTCAGCAGGGACACTGGTGCACAGAAAGAGGAAAGGTCAGTGGTTGATGGGGCCAAGTTGATGGGATGGCATCTTGCCTTCTCAACAAAGGCAGCTTGGCTACACAGTTAAAACTTCATCAAATAGACTACAGTAAGATTTTTTTTAAGTGCTGATCAGCTTGAGGATTAAAGGCTCCCTTTGGAGCTGAAGCCAATTAATGTAAGGAGGCAGAGTTGGAGGACTGATCAGATTAAGGAAAGCAAAACAGCACACTGACATTGCAATCACAATTCTGACAAAATCCTAAATCTCTCCCCCACTCCATTATTTTGGGATACACAGCAAGACATCCAGTGCTGAGAAACCTGGAAAAGTCCCAATATTTTGCATTGTATTTCACCATATTGCCTTGCCTAGCACAAAATTCAACGCCTTTTTCACCCTTCTCCTCCTCCTCTTCCCTGGCACAACTAGAGCAGGTGTCTCCAATTTTCAAAATCAACACAGACAAATGCAGATGGCTCCCCTCCATCTTGTCACATCAAAACAACTCACACCTGAGATTCAGAGTGGCCTACTTGCCACACAGTTGTGCAAAATGCTCTACTTGTGAGTTGTCTCCCTATCCCATCTGCTCAAGTGTGGGAAGCCTGCCACTTACACCTGCTATGTTAGCTCACAGAGCTATTATGCCATGTGCTCTACCAACCCCAAGCAAAAACCCACCTCATGGGAAATATGTGGGAGTGATCATTTGTCATATGCTGTCCCCATGGTCCTCCAGAAGATTCACACACATACAAATAGAAGGAAGAACAATTTATTCCTCAGCATGAAATATATAGTGCTTGCCATGGAAGCAAAATTCTAGATTTTGTGTTCTGGAATATTCTACCGCTGACGATAATTCATTAAAAAAAATTATCTGTGGTTTATACTTGAACCAGAGACCAGGAATCATTACATTGAAGCACAAATTGGTTTACCTCAGCCATAATGGTGAAAGATGCTAACAAATAGCTATGTGGCATTTCACAGCTTTACTAGCATTGCTGAAAATTATTTCAAAGCTAAGCTTCTTAAAAGAATCCCCAAAAGAAACTACTGTAAATATTTGGTAAAAGGACTAACAAGTAGCAGACAAAAACCAAGAAGTCTATTTTATTTTATTAAATAAAACAATGTATTATTATTTTTTTATGTGGCCCATCTTCCCTGTAAGGTGACTCTCAAGAAGTTGCAATTTAAAGGGGAGTGGCAATGAATTCTCTGGTCTGGAAACAAGATAAATGTACCAGGAACAATTTTAGAGCTATCTGATCCTCATCATTAACTCCCTGCTGACACTGCTAGATTTGAACATAGTATACTTTTATAATTAATGTTAAGGCAGTTTTAGGTTGTTTCTGTTTTAGCAAAGTCAGAAAACAAAGAAGGCTCAAGGAAAGAATGGAAAGCAATTTTTAAAAAAGTCAAAAGCCCAAAAGTTATGTCAGTCATTCTGCAGTGTGCTAATTTTTTAGAATTACTTATCGCCGTCAAACTGTTTTAACAGACTGCTGATGGATTTAGGCATTTCCTGTTATGGTTCCTCACTGTGATCTCTGTGATTCTTACTCATGAGTTGCTTACCTTTGCAGAGACCAATCAGAAGCTAACAAAACTGTTGGGGGGGGAAGGGGCGGGACTTTAATTGTGCAGGCATTGCCACCATCTTGACTTTTTTCCCCCTGCCTCTCTCCCTGGACACTTTTAGCTCCTGATGAATCTCTTCAGTTTGTTATCCATCAACATAATATTAGCATTGATTAGTACTGATCTTTAGCTGATGGTCCTTTTGCTTTCCTTTTGCCCTTCCTTTTCCCTTTCATTCTTTTTTTTAATTAAATCTTCTTTAAACTCTTTTTTTAAAAAAACAAAAATTAGTCTTCTCATTGCACGTCTTTGAGTTTTGGACTCCAGGGTCCCATTTCACAAGCAACAGCATTATAGCTGTTGTATCTTTTTTTTTTTTTTTTTTTTTTTTTTTTTTGCTTTAGGAAAGGTCACACAGTTGGACCCTGGTAGCCACCGCCAAGACATTTGTCAAACAGGCTCATTGTAATTGTGTGTTCCATTTGCAAGGCACAGCTTGCTACATTAAGGACAGTACATGCTGGAATTATTGTAGCCCTTTCTCTTCTTCAAAGTTTCTATTGTGTCCTCCAAATTATCTGGTTACTCTCTTGTCTCCTTGAAAGATTACTCAAATCTCTTCGCTGTGTCATTTATAAGGCTTTGGGAGCTTCTGTGGGTCCTTTCCCATTGCAATTCTATGCAGGGTAGGAAGGGAAAATAAAACAGATGTTTGCTTTTTGAATTCTTGTTCCAGATGTCATGTGTTCCTCTTTATAATGGCTTTCTTCAGCTTCTCTACTGATAATTCTGTCTTTTGTTGAACTATGTAACTGCATTAGTTTTCTAGACTCAGAAGTTGAATTTGGAAAGAGAGATTTGAGATAGATCCCCCATAACTTCTACTTCTCCATACTATCATCTTATACATCAAGACAGTAAAAACTGAGGCCTTTTCTTTCCCCATTCTCAAGTTTAAAATATAGAATAATTAGCTGGATGCCTGTGCTTCGCTACAAAACTATGTGCTTGGGCTTGATAAATTGACATTTACAGCCTGAAATTTAATGTAAAATGTGTAACTCCGTAGCATCAGACTGTGTTAATATAATGCAACTGGCAGTTGGAACAGAGGGGGAGGGGGAGAAGAATGTCCCAGCCCGCAGCATCCATTGGTATTCATCTGGCTAGCATCCTGTCAGTGTGTGAGAGAGTTGAGGGGTGTGTGGAAACTCAAACAGTGTTTGCTGTGTGAGCAAGAAGGAGACAGGAAGGAGGCTGGGCATGGCCTGTAATAAAGCTGCTTGCTGCTGTGAAAATAAAACTGAAAGTGAAACTCCTCTCCTCTGCTTGTGTTTTGCATTTGGAACAGATTTCTTTTGAGGTGGGGAGGAGAAGTAGAACGCCTTAGCATCAGAGTGTGTTAATCATAATATAAGAAATACTAATGCTCTGAGGGTCATTTTGAAAAATCCTTTCTTAGTGAGCACCTAGAAGTCAAGAGGAACATATGTGGCAAATTTCAAGTTTGTAGGCTTTATGGTTCTGGAGATTTCATGATTACGGCGTGAGTGGGTTTTCCTTATATATATATAGATAGAGATAGCCTGTTATCCCCCAGAAACCTCAAGTCCCTGGCAACTGAAGTCACTTAATAAACCTAGAAACAAATACAGAGTTGGAAAAACATCAAAATGAAAAGTCAAGATCTCAGATTTGCTAATTTTGAACAGAACAGAACAGAATAACAGAGTTAGAAAGAACCTTATGCTTAAGCTGGGGACCCTATGCTATTCCAGACAAATGTCTGTCCAATCTCTTCTTAAAAACCTCCAGTGATTGGAGCACCCACAATTTCTGAAGGCAAAAGCCATTCCACTGGTTAATTGTTCTCACTGTTAGAAAAATTCTCCTTAGTTCTAGGTTGGATCTCTCTTTCATACATTTCCATCCATTACTTTTTGTCTTGCTCTCAGGTGCTTTGGAGAAAGTGACAGCTCCTCAAATATTGGAAGACAGCTTTTCTTACCTAAGTGTAAAACCACACTTGTCTCACCAGTGAATTGCATTTTGTTGCTGATTCTGCTGGATCTTGAGACTATCTTCTAAAGTGTTCGCTTATCCGCCCCCCCCCCCCCCCCAGCTTGGTGCATCTGCAAATTTGATGTTCTTCTTCTGTTCCCTCATCTTGTTCATTTATGAAGATGTTGAAGAGTACTGAGCATTGAGTCTAAGACAGAAGCTTGATGTACACCAGTGCATACTTCTCTCCATGTAGATGTAGTTCCATTGAAGATTATATGTTGAGTGCAGTTGGTCAGCCAGTTGCGAATCCAATTTGTTGATGATGCTGTCTATCCCACATTTTTTTATCTTACCAAGAAGTGGTTTGCGGTCTACTTTGTCAAATGCCTTACTGAAGTCCAAATGTATTATATCCACAGCATTTCACTAGTCCACTAATCTAGTCATGTTATGAAAGAAAGATTTATCTGGCATGATCTACTTTTGACAAAGCCACGTTGGCTTTTAGTAATAGTTTTGCTTGTTTGTACGTGTTCACAGATCCTTTGCTTGATTTATCTTTTCTAGGATCTTGCCAGATATTGATGTAGAGGCTGATTGGTCTGTAGTTTCCTGGATCTATTTTCCCCTTTTTTGGAAAAAAATGGATCCAGGAAACCACAGTAAAAGTTATCTTTTTTTAGTAAAGGTAATTTGGTTGCAAGGAATTTCACTCCTCAAATCCATGCATCATCGTGCGATCTGCTTATTACTTACCTAGCAGAGCTCATGCTGATTTCTCTGTCCCTTACAATTATTCTTTGAACGCCTCCTGAGCCAAACCAACTTCTAATCCATTGACTTGTTCCTGAATGGAAAATCTTTAAAGAACAAAGAAAATAGATCTACTGCTCAACTATATACCACTGTCAGAATCCTTCCAGTGATAACATACTGTGTTATTGGAGCAGAGCAGAAAATTGGACAGCTTCACACTCATATATACTCTTTCCTTTTCATACTCCTGTTTCTATCTGATTTTCTAGAAAGAAAAAAGCCTGGCTTTCCAAATAGAAACAATACTGTTTGCCAAGTTGAAATCAGATATGAGTTATTATGTAGCTGACTTAGCAGTCGAAATTATAGTGTCTTCCACTGCCAGCATATCTGGCTTTGTTCCACTGACTGATGCCGAGTGATGTAAGGCTAAAACTAAAGATCTTCTTTCTGATGAGGATGAATTATTCAACAACTAGACTTATGAGAATCTGAATATTAGTTAGATGTTTCTGTTTCTTCCTTGTTTTTGCAATAATTTGGATTTTCTATCGTGTTGTTTATGTACTATCTGTGTTAGAAATAACTTGCATAGACTTCAGATCAATTATAAAAATTATCTTTTCATCCCTCATATAAGGGCACCAATAAATACTACCAGAGATGCAATTTCCAGCTGTTGTTAAGATTGTCTATGTTTCTGGTACTTCTATATATATATATATATTTTCCATACTCAGGGTCAGAACCCAAATACTGTTCATCTGATCTATCTTTGCATGTGCTTCCTATATTTTCCATTTCTCCAAGCATGGACATTTGACAGCATCCTCTCTGGTTCTGATCATCCTCAAGGAATTATTTCTTTGGATATGTTCATTTCAACATCCTCAGTCATGATACCACTTGTGATCCAGATGTGACACATCAATGAACTTAAGCTCTTCACAGTTTAAATGTCACTCTGTCCCTTCAAAAACTGTCTTCAAGGCCAGATAGTCCAATCCTACATAGTTTGACCCATTAGCCAGCAGACACAACAGCTTACATTACAAACTTGTCACTGTCGTGTCGAAGATTCTCAGTTATTCAGGTAGAATTGTCTGGAAATTGAGTGATGGTAAATGGATTTATTTTCCTGTTCGATTAAGACGTTTCGCTGCCCATCCAAGTATCTTGTTCAGACTGAAAAAGTTGGTTTGTGGAATATGAGAAGTCAGTGTCATGTTAACAAGTTATCCATCTTCATTCTAGCAGCCTTTCTACTACATCATCAGCCAATCAGAATACAACAACACTGTTGACCAATCAGAATACACCTTTGCCTCTTTTCATAGAAAAACGTCAGTTACGATCACACAGTTTGCCCATAAGCACCAAACCGAGAACATCAGCCAGAAGATGACGAATGTGATTTTGTCGAAACGTCGCTACTACCCTTTTAGGGATATGTTTACAATTACACGGGAAGAAACCCGAGATATTAACTATATATATATATATATATATATATATATATGTGTGTGTGTGTGTGTGTGTGTGTGTGTGTGTGCGCGCGCGCACACACACACACACACTCTCTCTCTATATATATATATATATATAACTCTTTGGACACAATTGCTTTTTATGTAAATCTGATACAGGATAAATGTTTTATGCTATTTCCTCTTAAAGCAGTCTACTTTTATAGACTGTGAAAAAGCAGAGACCCAGCTGCTATCTTGTTCCTTTAGTAACCTCCCAGCCCAATTTAGAGAGGGTGGTGGAGGGTGGACATGCTATATCTGGTCCTATCAGTCTTAGAAGAAATGAAGGATGCTGAATAATGCAATAAAAAGATTGTTTCCGCTTTTGTAGGGGATCTGCTAAAAAGAGTAAGACATGGTCTCACCTTGCAAGGCTTTCTAGAGATCTTAAAACAACCTTCAGGAAAACAACTTTCCTTCTGCCTCAAATGGAGGAATGGAAGCTTTAAGAAAAGGTTCTGCCACCTCATCTGTCAGGCCTGACATGTACATTGCTAGGAGAGATAAGCACTTAAAGATCTTTCATCATCTCTTCCTGCTTCTCACCCTCCTCCCCCTTTCTATTTTTTTTTTCTCTCACTCTTCTTTCAGAGTAAAAGAGAGAAAAAACCCAACAGCGGGGTTAGCCTTTCTCAGAAACCTCCCTAGATCACCTCTCTGCTTGAAGCTCTTTGGCGATTTCTTCACCCAATGTAATAAAGTACAGAAATGGTTGAACTCCTGAGACTGAATTCATTATGGCTATGGTACAGTTCCTTCCATCTAAGATTTCAGCCTTTACAAATCCTGATACAAAAGAATAGGTTGCCTGGAAGCTGTGACTTCTTCTATCCCTTTACTTAATGTGGATGGAAGAAAATACAGCAGCTATACTTCCTTATTTGGCTGCTTCCAAATCAGTGGTGGGATTCAATTTTTTTTACTACCGGTTCTGTGCGCAAGGCTTGGTGGGCATGGCAGGGGAAGGATACTGTAAAATCTCCATTCCCACCCCACTCCAGGGGAAGGTTACTGCAAAATCCCCATTTCTTCCCGATCAGCTGGGGAAAGGTTACTGCGAAATCCCCATTCCCTCCCAATCAGCAGGGACTCAGGAGGCAGAGAATAGATGGGGGCGGGGCCAGTGAGAGGTGGTATTTACCGGTTCTCCGAACTACTCAAAATTTCCACTACTGGTTCTCCTTAACTGGTCAGAACCTGCTGAATACCACCTCTGTTCCAAATACAAAGAAGTGATAGGATTCTTTATTATTTGGTCCCATTAACATTTCTGGCTTAATGCAAAAATTGGGATATTTGGTAATGGAGAGTGCCAAGAGTATGAGGAAAGGCCTAATGTGCCTGGCAGAATGAAGTTGGGACAAGTCTTAGTCCAACAAGAAGAACTAGGGGTGACATGATAGTAGTCTTCCAATATTTGAGGGGCTGCCACAGAGAAGAGGGCTTTGAGCTATTTTTCAAAGCACCTGAAGGCAGAACAAGAAATAACAGATGAAAAATTATCAAGGACAGAACCTACCAGGAACTAAGGAGGAATTTCCTGATGGTGAGAACAATTATTCAGTGGAATGGCTTGCCTCCAGAACTTGTGGGTACTCCATCATTGGAGGTTTTAAGAATAGATTGGAAAGCCATTTGTCCAGAATGGTATAGGGTCTCCCACTTGAGCAGGGAGTGGCATTAGAAGACCTCCAAGCAGTGGTGGGTTGCTACCGGATCGGGCGAACCAGTAGTGGCGGGGAGGTTCCACCCACCCGCCCGGATGCTTCTTCCTCTTTTCTTCACTGAATTTCAAGTTTAGGAAATCCTTTTGAGTTGTAACTATCTATTTACAGTATATTAAAACCTGGTATATGCTGCAGTGGTGAAAGACCTGTTATCTATTTGTAAGATGCAAGTTTTGTTGTTGTTGTTAATCCAGTGGCATGGATCTCATAGGAAATATTGCTACAAATAACCCTGTTTTTCGAACATGTCCAGGGAATCAGCTACAGAGAATGGACTTTATGATTATCATCAATCACACTGCAATCTAGAAGAGACAGAGAAAGAATGAAAGTAGAAGGCTACATCTTCTAGGAACAGTCTATTTTTAATGCTGTTCTTGAAACATTAAAAATCCATCAGTATTTTTTTTTAAAAAAAAACTTTGGAAATAAAGATATCTTCTGAGGGATCAAAAAAGGTCAAGATGTCAGCTGCATCCACCCAGTCAAAGACTCTCTTTTTTCTTTCTTTCTTTCTTTCTTTCTTTCTTTCTTTCTTTCTTTCTTTCTTTCTTTCTTTCTTTCTTTCTATCATCTATCTATCTATCATCTATCTATCAGTGAAGATTTGATAATGTAACTGCCATCTTTTTAACCCCATCTCCCATCTTGCATTCATATGTAATAATATTGTAAGTGTTGTAAATAGGTGTTCCTGTGTCAGTGTGAGCACACACATGCTGTCTTCTCAACCAGGCAAATACAGTAGTCTTTGAGGACAATCAGTTGCTATTCCTCCCATCAGGGGTGGATTCTATTTACCTTTACTACAGGTTCGCAGCGGGAGCACACGCACATCTGCACATGTGCAGATCACCCATTATGACATCGTGATGGGTGGGTGGAGCCTCCCACCAGTTTTACTACCGGTTCTATAGAACCAGACCGAACCTGGAGCAACCCACCACTGCCTCCCATCCTGTTCATGGGAGGCACCATTTAAGGCACTTCCGAGTGAAAGGATTAGCTGGTGACACCATCATTGCCCGGAGGATACCTGGTTTTCTATTCCTGATGTGGAGTGTAAGATCCATGATAAGAAATAAAACAAAATATACCATCCAGGATGTTTATTTGCCCTTTCCAACTTAAGTGTAGAGCTAGGAGATCTCCACTCCAAAATCTCAAAATAAGGGTCTTCCATGTCTCTTTGCTGGCATCTGGTGGTTTTCTGGAAATTTGCAGCCCAGATATGGTGGTCATCTACAGTAGGAATGAATACAGCAGCCCACATACAATAACTAGAAGTCCCAGTGCTTCAACATGTGAAATGGCCTTCAGAAATTCTAATTCCAGTTGAAATCCATCCAGTTTCAGGTATATTTGAATACAACAAACTGTATATAGGTATAGTCACATGGGGAGAAAAGGGAAAGAGAGAAAGAGAAACAAGGAACCAGAGACAGAAGAACAAAAAAAAAAAAAAAAAGAAATCCAGGAACTATACTGATCAACACTATTCCTTTTTATATTGGCATTGTTTATCTTCAGTCAATTCTGTGAGTTCTTCTACGTGGTGGTGTAGCATTAGTTAGCACTTACTCATTGTGGTATAGCAAAGAAAGATGTGGTTATTGGAAAAATTGTGAAAGTGACACCATAAGTTGATCTCAGAAGAATATTTTGAATATTGCCATATCATCCCATTTGCAAAGAATTCATAGAACAAAGATGTCCCCTCTGGTGGTAGTGATACACATTGAGGTGTATGATCCATGATGTATTTACAAGGAATTTTAATAAAGCTTGATAGATATATGGCATTAATAATATTGATGTTAGTAAGGGAAGACCTGTTCCATCAGAGGTGGATGTGATGTCACCATTGACTAAGAGGTGTCAATGGAAAGCATTGTCTTATAGACTAGATCCAGTTAAAAAATCAATTTGTGAATGCCTTTTTTGTTTGTGAGGTCGGTTAGCATTATATGTAATAAAATTTACGCAGCAGCCCAAGACACTGTTATCCATGCATTTATTTGACCCATTCCTAGCAATAAGATCTAATATAATCCATATACACCTTCATTGTCACAATTCTGTGAAGTTCCCCCTCCCTCAACCAGCAGGGTCAAATAACACAGAGCAAATCACCAGTAACAACCAATTACTTGAAGTCACCATTAGTAACCAGTAGGGAAACAATATCATCCACTGAGAATCTTGGAAGATGCTACACGAACGGGAATTTGACTTTTTTTTAATCCTTATTATTTAATTGAAAGACAGTAAGGCTTGGTAGTGTTTGAGGCCCTGTTATTAACCTTCTAAATGGGATTAATTTGAAATACATGATGTTAACCCCTAGAAGGACAGTATGGTGAAGAATCAGAGACAGGTTCAGATACCAATAAAGGAGAATATTTGTAGCTCAGGGTTGACATGAGGGGTCCTGGTGCTCTCTGAACTTGCTTGTTTTCTTGCAGACGTTTCATTACCCTAACTAGTAACATCATCAGTGCTGGTTCAGATAGGTGATACACCACTGAGCTCTGAGTCCAAACAATCCTTTCCATTTGCAAATCATTCCTGAATGCATTTTAACCCAATCCACATTTCCTTTGCTTGGTCCTCACCATCTGCTTATCTCAAACATATTTAGCCTTGATGTTGAGCTTGCAGGGAGCACTTTCAGTGAATCATTGCTCAACCTGAACTAACCGACAGCCTCGTTGCAAGAATGGCTGCCGATCAGTGTGTTCCTCTGTCTGCTTCAGTCATTCAGGAGAACAAAAAGAGAAGCCATAAAACCTTAGGTCAGCGATGGCTAACCTTTTTGTCATTGCATGCCAAAAATGGGGGGAATGCGGGGGGGGGGCTATGCGCCTCACCCCCATGCATGTGTGTGCAACCCCTCTGTGCTTCCTCTGCTTTTGGCACGCGATGACATGGTGGGGCCAGTAGGCCCATTTTTCGCCCTCTCTAGACTCCAGAGCCTTTCTAGGAGCCTGGAGAGGGCAAAAACAGCCTTCCCCACCCCCCGGAGGCCCTCTGGAGGCCAGAAATGGCCTGTTTGCTGACTTGAAATGGCCTGCTGCAGCTTCCCGAAAGCTGAGCTCGCGTGCCTACCAATATGGCTCTGCGTGCTACCTGTGGTACACGTGCCATTATTATTATTATTATTATTATTATTATTATTATTATTATTATTATTATTATTAAATTTTTATACTGCCCTTCTCCCAAACGACTCAGGGTGGTGTACAGACAAGATAAAAAACCATAGCCATAGGTTCGCCATCACGGCCTTAGGTTCACCTTGCCACTCTTCTGTAGAAAAGCCAGTGAATTACGTTATCTCACTTGTGGCTTAAGAGTAACAAGCCAGAAAATATTTCCCCAAGTTCTGCTTAATGAAATAGAATGGGGACATGACAAGCAATCTGTCCAGTAAGAAACAGAGTGAGCTCACTAGGGTTACATCCTTAGCTATACCACGGAGGGGGAAAGATCTGGGTTGTTTTTTTTTTTTTTAAATGGGATAATGTTGATTAGTGAGGACTTTGATGTAGTGAGGTCTCTGCAACGCATCACTATGAATTTGTGGTTAACATTATGCAGTATGTGAGGATGTGCACTTACAAAAGTACCAAAATCAAATCAAATCTTTTTTTATTATGGTCTTTGACCAGCCTTTACAATAAAAGAGTACAGTAAAAAGGGAAATAGTGTAACACAGCGATTTGTTATTGGGGAAAGGAAAAATGACAGGGCAATAAAACAACATATCTATTTTTTAAAAAATCACAGTAATATAAGTGGGTGAAAATATTTGGCCACCTGATATGTGAATGTAGGTTAAAGGTAAAGGTTTCTTTACCTTTACCTGTGCTAGTCGTTCCTGACTCTAGGGGGGCGGTACTCATCTCCGTTTCAAAGCCGAAGAGCTAGCACTGTCTGAAGATGTCTCTGCGGTCATGTAGTCAGCATGACTAAATGCCAAAGGCGCACGGAACGCTGTTACATTCCCACCAAAGGTGGTCCCTATTTTTCTACTTGCATTTTTTACGTGCTTTCAAACTGCTAGGTTGGCAGAAGCTGGGACAAGTAACGGGAGCTCATCCCGTTACGCGGCACTAGGGATTCGAACCACTGAACTGCTGACCTTTTGATCGACAAGCTCAGCTTCTTACCCACTGAGCCAATGCATCCCTTCAAATGTAGGTTAGCATCTCTTAAAAAGAGTAAAAATTACCTGGATGGCCCTCATATTTGGAAATGATTGGGACAATCAGAGCACATCTTGCACTTTTATAGCATCTATGCATCATAGAAAGGACACTGTATGAGGACATGGATGAGAATTTCTACCCCTTTGGTTCCACAAGGGCCAAATCTTTATGAATAAGGAATCTCATGCAATCTTTCCACCAGTAGAGCTGATTGGGGGGTGGGGGGTGGGATCATAGCGAGCTCTGGAAAAATCCATCTAAGTATATTTGGTTAGCATTAAATTGCAAAGATATATCCCACAGTAGAGGCCTTGCAGCTATTTTAACGTTTGGCAATAGAATTCAGGGCCACTTGTAAGAGGCACAGAAAAACTCTCAATAAATCTATATCTTTCAGAGTTTCATTATTGTGATGATAAAGTAAAAGGGAAAGCACCTCAGAGGGAGACCACAGCTGCGATATAAGGATATCTGCAAGAGGGACCTAAAGGCCCTGGGAATGGACATTAACAACTGGGAAACCTTGACCTCCAATCGTTCAGCTTGGAGGCTAAAGACACAGCATGGCCTTCTCCAATTCAAAGAGACACTTGTTCAGCAGGCTGAGGCAAAGAGGCAGTCCCGGAACCAGCGAAATCTCAGGGGACAGAATGTATCTGCCCTCAGTATAGAAGGGATTGCCACTCTCGAATTGGCCTTTTTAGTCACACTAGATGCTGTTTTAGGACCTCTTTCCAGAGCACGATACCATAATCTTTTGAGACTGAAGGATGCCAATGCTAATGCTAAAATAAAAGGGGAGAAGTAGACATGCAAATTCTGGAAAGATGTATTTGTGGCTTTACAGATATGACATATTGGTCCAAATAACCCTGTTATGGATTGGGGCAAAGGAGACGGTTCAACATTAACATTAACTTCCTCTTACATGTCTCATGGGTTTATATCTAAAGAGAGATATTCAACTAGAAATATTCCACTTCAGAACTACAATTTTACTACCTTTTTTGCACTTTTATAGCCTATGCACCATTGAACCAATGCTAATTCTTTACTACTAGTAACTTAGGACCAGTGGTGGGTTGCTACCGGGTCTCCCCGGTTAGCAAGAACCAGTAGTGGAAATTTTGAGTAATTCAGAGAACTGGTAAATACCACCTCTGCCTGGCCCCGCCTCCAATCTATTTGCTGCCTCCCGACTCCCAGTTCATCAGCTAGAAGGAAAAAAATCAGGGCTCACTTGACAAAGAAGAGAGAAAAAAAAACACAAGACACAGTTGCTTTAAATATCGCTTCTCAGCCAGGAGATCACTTGGCAAAGAAGAAGGAGGGGGGAGGGAAAAAGACTCGGTTGCTTTAAATTGGCAAGCCAAGACGCAGCTGCTGGAAGGAAGTTTTTGGTTGCAGAAGCGAATTGACATTCAGCAGTTCGTTTTTGGGTCAGCTGAAAACAAACTGGATAAGAGGAGGGATTCTTATATGGTTCTATATTTTTATAGTTTTGTGGTTTGTGCAACATGGGCTTTGTGTTTCTAAAAAAGATTGGGTGATTTCCATTGTGAAATATCCTGTCTTGAATGAGCTTAATGCCTGCTTGTAAATGGAGCCGAACTTCTACTTTCTATTATCTCTAAGCACCTAGCTGTTTTCTTCTTACAATGTTTCCTTTATGTAGCTGGCAGGAATGTGGAATGAGTATCAGGCAGTTTCCTTCTTAGCAGCTTGAATTTTCCTTGCTTTTCTTATGAGTAATATTTTATTTAGGGAAATGAAGAGTGGGGAGTTTGATTCCTTCCCAGAGCAGGTTAGTGGGGTGGGGAGGGAATGGGGATTTTGAAGTAACCTTCCCCTGGAGTGGAGAGGGAATGGAGATTTTGCATTAACCTTTCCCTGTCACGCCACGCCCGCCAACCCACACCCACAGAACCAGTAGTAAATTTTTTTGAAATCCACAACTGCATAACTCCATCTTAATATGCTATTCCTGGTATGTGATGTTTTGTATACATACAGAGAAAGAAGCACTCTTGTAATCTTTGACTTTTAGGCTTGCTGTCAAACATCAGCCATAATACTAATGACTGTTTTGAACAATAGGCAGGTTGTATTACACGAATGGCTATTTTATATGTGAAATTATGGCTGAAATATTTCTGCACCTATATTGGTTCACACTGTCAGGAAGTTTCTCCTTAGTTTTAGGTTGCTTCTCTCTTTGTTCAGTTTCCATCCATTCTTCTTGTTTTTCCTTCTGGTGCTTTGGAAAATACATTGCTCCCCCTTCTTTCTAGCAGCCCCTTAAAAGCCTGTTCCTATCACACTTTTGGGCAAAGCATGTGAGCCATTTCCTCCTTTCAGTGGTCCATGAAAGTGCATCTATAGTATGTAGATAATAAAGTTGAAAAACGGTGAACAACATTTTTACAGAACTATAGATATGTTGAGGCTGGGTGTGACAAGGAATGGCTGGGAGGGGAGGGGCCAGGCGAGGCACCACTTGATTTGAGTGACATTGAGTTGGCCACGCCTACCCAGTCACATGACCATCAAGCCATGCCCACAAAATAAGCCACGCCCACAGAACCAGTAGTAAAAAAAATTAGAACCCACCCCTGCTTAGGACCCTAATATGGGTAGGTTTTCCTGAAAGAAAAGTTTTCTTCCCAGTGATATACTACAATACATGAACAAAAACAAAAACAAAAAAAATGAAATTTACCCCTGGTTGTGTCCTGTGGAATGAAAATTGCTTTTAATTTGATCACTTAAATCAATCAGTTCCATATTAAAAAACTTCTTAAAGAATAGCTGCTTGATTGCAAATCTATGCATCTGCTTTTTATGCAGTTCTATTTGTCAGTTTGCAGGCAGTGTCTTCTGCCACGCGTATCCCAAACTTTTCTCCATAATTTAGAATCTCAGTTCTGGATTCTTGGCAGAAAGAGAAAGGGAAAGAATTAAGCTAATTTCAGTTTCCTGTAAGCAGAGTTTAGGATGATATCATCACTGTCTTTGATCGACTTGAGTAAACGTTTCATCCTATTTGACAGTCATTACAAACTACTTCATATTAAAATCAGATGGCCTTTCTTTTGTGTCTGTTAAATACATACGTCTGCATAGAAATTATGGTGCAAACCTTTTTTTTTTAATAGTCATAATTGCAAACTTACATGGAAGCAGACCCAAGTAACTTACATGAAAATGAGAAATTATGCACATTTGTTTATCCATATTCGCAAAAGCAATTCTTTTCAGGCAAGGCTACCTAAGTAACCAATATCCTGTTTTTTCCTACTAACTGCTGACAAAAAGAAGTAATAAATATGCTATTTTCTTCCTAGAGCTTTGCATTTTTCCACCTCTTCTCACTTTTTAAACTCCACTGAAGATTTTGTAGCTGTGACATTTGTTCTCACGTAGATCAGCAGTTAGCTGTGCAAGAAGCACATCGTGTTCATTTTGTCTTTTATCTTTCCCTTTTCATTTGTTATGCTGTCTGCTCTCTGATTTCCTTAAATCAGTTCCAAGTTACACTTTAATTATTTCATCTGCACTTGAAGGTGAAATGTATATTTATCCTATGTAATTCGCTGCTGGATTCATTTTGTTCAACTATTCTTCAACATTGGGTCTATTTTCAAAAGGTTTTGAACGCAAATCAATTGGTTTTGTTGCGATAGCTGCTGCTTTGTGAGTTTTAAGTTGTTTTAGATAGATTCCATAATGGAATGGAAAGCTGATATGAAATGTTGCTTAAGAAAGGCTAACCTCTTAACCTGATCCTTACAGGTTTAAATCCATAACACTGGATAAGCTACTCTCAGGTAACTCAAGTAAGAAGAGATAAAAATTGGACAAACAGATTTTTGGAAAAGTGTTATAGGAAAAATGTCCACTTATTAAATAAGGAACGAGGAATAAGGAGATAGACGGAATATTGGCATGCACAAATTATAGTAGATACTATATACCAGGGGTGTCAAACTTGCGATGCCACGTTGTCATCACGTGACATAACATGACTTTCCCCCTTTGCTAAACCGGGGACAGGCGTGGCCAGCACATAACGCATCCAACCACGAGTTGGCCACCAGTTTGACACCCCTGCTATATACCGTCCAAAATGTTGCATAGGATTGAAAAAGAAAATAGTGCAAATCATATTGTGACTTTTACAACTGGATTGTGATGTTTGATATATCCTATAGGATGAATTCTGAATGGCTATCCAAGCATCACTGCATTATTCTGTATCAATAGGACTCTAATCCACCCAAATTACACATATTTCTGTAAATGAGTACCATGTCATTTATTGTGCCCATTTTGTACCCCTTCTCCTGTTTTTCCAGTGTCATCTAGTGACTGTAGCTTTCTCTTGCATTTCTGTGCATTGCATCCTATCTGTCATTAACCCTCCATAAAAGCTACAGTAAAATTATAGTCAATAATTGGTGTCTCCCATATTGGTAGGAGCTGGCATGTTGGTTCTATTTGCTCTTGCAACCCTTCATTTAATTATATATTTAATACATTTATGTACTGTCTCACACTGTATGCTAAAGTTTCTCAAGGCAATTTACAATAAAAACAGCAATAAAACCATTCTCAATATAAAAGAACCAAATATTATAATAAAAGCTAAATGGTTATGGGGAAAAACATGATGTTATACCAACCATGAATGGAGTCCTTGGAGAAATACCTAAAGGACTCCCTTTATATTTGGAAATTTTGAATTTATTGGATCCAAACACCCTAATTTTACAACAAAAAATACTTTACTTGTAGCTATATCCTTAGATACTAACCCATACTTCTTAGGTGCTAGAATTTGAAATATTAAGATTCCACCAGTCTTTTATTCTGAATCTAGTTTTAGATTACCAATAATAAATAAATAATAATGTTAATAATTTTATTAATCATAAGAAAAAGACAAAAACATTTTTTAAAAAATACATTGATGGCTGATTTCAGGAATTCTTGGTAGCATTCTTGATAGCATTTTTTGATTTGGTTTGGTCTAAAATGCCCACAAGAACCAATTTATTGTAGTGCTTATGGCTTCAGCCTAAAAACTGAAGATTTGTGTGAAATTGTGAGTTCCAGATCCGCCATGATTACAAAGCCAACTGGCTGATCTTGGGATAGCCACTTTCTCTCAGCCCTAAGAGGCAAACCATTCCTGAAAAACCTTGCAGAGCAAACTGCAGGGGACTTTTCCAGACAGTCCTTCAGCATCAGAGATGATTGAATGGAAGGGGGAAAAATATCCACAGTTTCCCATCTGAAACTGTGGTTAAATTAGTCTCTGTGTTGGGAGTTGTAGGATTTTTCATTCATTTTCATACCATTAAAAAATGCAACCAAAAAGAAACCCCACTCTCCTTTCATTAATAACGTAGTGCATGAAGTAACTTCTTCAGAAGAACAACTAGGCTCAGAGAAGATCTAAGAGAATCTTAGAATCTGTAAGAATCCCATACAAATTGCCAATGTACCGGATCTATTAATATATACTATATCAAAATCAGTATTCAAGTTGGCAGGACAATGTCATCCATTGTTGTTCTTGTTAGTTGCAAAGTCATGTCCGACCCATCGTGACCCCATGGACAATGTTCCTCCAGGCCTTCCTGTCCTCTACCATCCTCTGGAGTCCATTTAAGCTCATGCCGACTGCTTCAATGACTCCATCCAGCCACCTCATTCTCTGTCGTCCCATTCTTCTTTTGCCCTCAATCTTTCCCAGCATTAGGTTCTTTTCCAGTGTCCTTCCTTTTCTTTAGGTGGCCAAAATATTTGAGTTTCATGTCATCCATAAATTGCCTCAAAAATCTATCACAACCAAGGACCCTGACATTGGGAATTTTTTTAGAGATTACAAGCATTCTCAAGAACTCTTATTAATTGGCTCCGTGAGGGTGCAGTACAGTCCGCAAAATAAGTCATCAGCACTACACAGCAAGTATGATTGTATGAACCAACCCCCTAAAACTGCTTATACTGTAGCTATCGCCGGGCTATTTCACAGCAAAGTCTGAGGGAGAACGAAGGATAAACCAAACTCTGTAGCACCAGAGTACACATTAGAAACAAAGATATATATTGCCTCCATAATCTCAGAAAGATTTAAAAGATTCTTAAATGAATTCATACACCCCAACCAGAACGGTTTCCTTCCCAAAAGGCAACTGGAAAACAACATGAGGTTTATTATGAATGTATTGGAATACTATGAAGTCCACCCCAAAACCAACTTTTAGATGCACAAAAACCCTTTGACAACATGAATTGACAGTTTATGATATTACAACTGAAAAACATGAATTTTGGAGAAAACTTTGTAAAGATGATTCAAACAATATACTCCAACCAAATGGCAAATGTGATGATAAATGGAGAAATAACAGAAAAATTTAACCTAAATAAAGGTGTAAGACAAGGATGTCCACTATTGCCTCTGCTATTCATATTAATGCTAGAAGTCCTACTCAGGCAGGCCAGACAAGACCAGGAAGCAAACATATCAATGGCGTGTTTTGTTCCCCATTCCACAGATCATAAGGTTTCAGTAGGGTCACTGATTCTAGTTTCTGGAGATTCTTCTGGGGCAGAGGTGTCAAACTCCCATCATCACGGCTGCATCATATGACATATCAGGATTTTCCCCCCCTTCGCTAAACCAGGCGGGAGCAGGGCAAGCACGTGATGCATCTGGCCCATGGGCCACAAATTTGACACCCCTGTTCCAGGGTACTCAAAAATCCACCCAATTCCGTGAATCTCTAGCAGGTGTTTTGTTCCACTCTCGGAAAGTATACAACACCTACATGAAAAAAAAAAGGGGGGAAATGCAGAATAATTTTAAAGAGTCCAAGACAAAGCAGGCAATTTTATCTCTTCTCTCTGTACAACTCATTGGTCCTTTTTATCTTTACTTACTTCTGCCCCAATTTCTTCTTTTTTTCCCCTTCCTTGAAGTACTATTTCAGTTCCCAAATGCTCACAATTATGTGATAATTCTATAATCTGTGTCAGTTTAAAACTGTATCAATGAGGGAGATTTGTTGTTATCCTTTTATGGGATTTTTGGCTGACGCTAATGGCTCACTGACATGCCAATGTGCACATTAGTCCAAAATTTGATATCTTGGCAATTTAAAAGCTCATTCCCTGGTGGGAATCACTCTCATCATGGTATACCTACTTCTAATTGGGTTGTGGGCCAATTCCAGCTAAGAGTAAAACAATATGGAAATGTAGCATGCCAAATCAACTTGTGCCTTCTTAAATTGTTACGGAATATTTCCAGAGAGATTTATTGAATGGGATCATTTAAAAACCACACTTGTGCTCACAAGCTAACAGAAAACTATTAAAATTGTACCTCCCACCGAAACGTATAAAAGCATATAAAATACTTACCAAGTATTTACAACTGGTCAGCTTTCAGTATAATGTGTATATTATTAGTGTCAAGGGAAGCATCCACAAAGGAATTGTAAAATGGTGGGGAATGGAAATACTACGAAGACTGAGTGGTTGAAGTTATTTCTCTCTATAAGTGGTACATTTATTTTTATATGTACTGTCCAGCAGCCTTTGGTCATCCTTTAATGGAATTTGTGTGGGAAACATTTCTCAAATAAAACTTTGTACCTCAATAGAGAGAACAACAAGGTGACAGAGGAAAAGGTGAAAATCCTACTCAGTCAGATTCTGTTTCTCTTTAAGGTCAAGAACCGATGTGCTTTATCTGTGGTTTGGAAACAGACTGAGGAACTAGTGTATTTGTTGGGAGTGGAAATCATCATTTTATTTTATTTGCTTGTCTTTTCTTCTCAGTAAGTTTCAGGAAAATCCTTATTACGAACAAATTTGCATGTCTGAAGTCTCCTCTGTTTCATCCAGCATATGATCTATACCAGGGGTGTCAAATCCGTGGGCTGGATCCGGCACACAGGATGCTTAGATCTGGTCCACGGGGCCGCCATGGAAACAGCGAATGACCAGTCCACAGTACCTCAATCAGCGAAAACAGAACTTGCACACTGCCTCTCAAGCTCTGTTTTTGCTGGCAGAGGGCTGCAGGAGGCTGTTGTGGTAAAAATGGGGACAGTGAGGGCAGCACGTGGTCCCCTCAAGCTCCATTTTGCTAGCATGCAGGAGGCCGTCATAACCCCTGATCTATACTGTCTTGGCTCTAAAAGGCATTTTCCCCTTTTTTCCTAACTCACTTGCCTGATGAAGAATTCTTGAATCTCCAGAACATTTACTCTCTTTTACGTCATTTTCCAATGAAGTTCCAACTATGGATTTGGACCATGGATCGCTAAGTGAGGGATGTTTCCGTCTTTCTGAAACAGATGCTTCAGCTGGTTCAAAATGCAGCGGGACACACACTAAGTTTGTCCACAATACACCATCACTCTGTTATTACCTTTAAAACCCTCCAAGCCACTTTACTTGTGCTCTCCAAGTGGTTTCTGCCAGTCCCACTAGATCCAGCAGTCCAGATCTACTCTGTAAAACAAAGTCATCAGGTGGGACCAGTAGTGAGTTTCAAAAAATTTTATTACCGGTTCTGTGGGTATGGCTTGTGGGCATGGCATGGCTTGGTGGGCATGGCAGGAGAAGGTAAAATCTCCATTTCCTCCTGATCAGCTGGAACTTGGGAGGCAGAGAATAGATGGGGGCAGGGCCAGTCAGAATTTTTACTACTGGTTTGCCGAACTACTCAAAATTTCTGCTACCAGTTCTTCAGAATTGGTCAGAACCTGCTGAAACCCACCTCTGGGTGAGACCAAAAAGACATGCCTTCTCTTCCTGAAATTTGGATGTCTCTAATACTGGCTTTTCAGAAGAAAACGAAGATTTATATTTCCTCACCCAGGCATGAAAGCCAAGTTACGTTACTCCTGGAGTCTTATATGTGTGCTTTCATATTTTAAATTAGTTTGGGAGGTGTATACCATGATTCTTTTAACTGATTTTTTTGGATGTTACTATATAGATAGTCCTCGACTTATTTTTATTTTATTTTTATTTTATTGCAATTTATATGCCGCCCTTCTCCCGAAGGACTCAGGGTGGCTTACAAGATAAAAATTCAACAATATGAATTAAATATAAATTAAAATCCAATTAAAATTAATTAAAATTATTACAATGTAAAAACCCCCGTCAACAGGTCAGTCCATTTGATGAAAAAGCCATGTCTTCAGTTCGCAGCAGAAGGAGAGGAGGTCAGGGGCTGTCCTAAGCCTGGTGGGCAAACCATTCCAGAGGGTTGGCGCTCCCACAGAGAACGCTCTCCCCCTGGGGGCCACCAGTCGACATTGTCTGACTGACGGCACCCTGAGGAAGCCCGCTCTGTGACAGCGCACAGGACTTATGACCACAATTGAGTCCAAAATCTATGTCGCTAAGTGAGTCACTTGTTAACAGTTGTTGACAGTTGTTTTGCTTCATTTTACAACTTTTTTTTGCCACAGTTGTGAAATGAATCACTGCAGTTGTTAAATTAGAACCCAGTTTGGTTTCCTCATTGACTTGACTTGACAGAAGGTGGCCAAAGGGAATACTGCAACTGTCATAAGTACATGCCAGTTGCCAAGCATCTAAATATTGACCATGGGGATGATGCAATGGTCGTAAGTGTGAAAAATGGACATTAGTCACCTTTTTTCAGTGCTGTTGTAACTTCAAACAGTCACTAAATGAACTGTTGTAAGTTGAGGACTACCCGTATATAGGTTTTAATATGGTTTCTTCTGTGTATTGTTTGCTTGCACCCAGAATTATTACTTTAAAATAAGCAGCCATATAGTTTTTCTGATAAATAAATAATCTATATAAGACAATATCAATTGTTATGGCCCTGTTTCTCCCAGAAGAGGTACTAGTCTCGTTTAATCATCATTTATTAGATTTATAAGGCCACCAAATAAGAAAAAGGCAAGACAACATTCAGAATTTAAAACATTGTAAAAAATGCCAAAACAATTACAGAAATATTAGGACAATATTAACATTGGAATTATCTCACAATTTGAAGTATGTATGTTCTTATGTAATTTAAATTTGATGGTGGCTGTTTTTAATTTGTCCCCATCAATAAAAATCAGTTCTGGATAATTAAAAGAATAATCCAGTTCCTATTTGATGCTCTGAATCTTACTCAGATTCCTTGTGGAATCGCAAAAGTCCTGTTTTTCTGTAAAGACAGACATGCATACATGTGACTAACATATAATCTGCAGTCCCACAGATCTTTCCCTATATGCTGAATACTCCAGGAAATGTGTTTCTCTTCTAAAGAGCAGAATTTTGACTTGGATTGAAGATCCTGGTTTTTGTTCTTGCTTATCATTCTTGTAAAAGAATTTTGCAGCTGTTGACTAGCACGCTAGAAAGAAGCACTTGATGCCTATAGATAAATTCTTCAAAACATTTAATATTGCTGGCTTATGGGATTCCCCCAATGGAAATTCCATTCCCCAGTGCAACCAATAACTTTTCTGATTGCTGTCAAAGGTACAGTGACATTTGAAGAGGCTCACAAAGAAACATACAAATTGGGAGGCAGCTTTCTAAAAACAATCTGGCAGTTACAGCTCCATGGCGCAAAAATTAATCAGCCATTCTCGGAATCGTTGCTTTCTTTTTAGAGGGTCAGAAACGGTACTGGTTTGCCGAAGACAGAGGACAGCCAAAAATTGTTCTCATCAATATTGAAGGCTGGTGATGACAACAAAATGAGAAACGGGGTGCATTTGTCGTGCAAATAAAGCTGGATTGCTTTTTTTTTTCCTGTTAGCAAATGCTTTAGAGTGAATATACCTCATTTTAAAAAATAGGGAAGATGACCCCTGTTTGAATCGCCACTAAGCAATAGCAGCAATTGCTCTCAGCTACAATCTTATGGGTGAGGCGGTGGTGGTTGCTTTTTTAAACCCTCCACATGTTTCCAGAGTTCTTCTGGAAAGGTAAACTTGATTTGCTAATCATTCATACATGTCAAGCCGGTAGCGAATTTTTCATTTGTTTTTTTTCATAAAGCCATGATGGATTGCTGCTTTTCAGTCTTTGATATTGAGTCCAAGATGAAACCCAGCCCAGGAGTTACTGCCTCAGTAAATAGCCACTTTTGGAGAATGTCCCGCATCACAATAAGGCCCATCTCCATCCGTGTGAATTACTTAATGAGAGAATTGACTTTAGGGCTTTTGTGTAGATTATATTGTGACCAGAGGAGAATGTATTACAAATTTTCTCACTCCCCCACTCCCTGCTACATACTCACATGCATTCTTATTTCCATCCTGGAAATTGAAGTTGCTGTATTCTAGGCATATAACTCGGGAAACCTTAGAATGGATGTCGCAATTTCTTCACCTGGCCTTTCAGAGAGATGGAGAAAGGATGATAGAGTCATCACTGCTTCCCCCTTGTAGATTCATTTTCTTTACCCTGCCTTTATTTATTTCTGGTGCTACTAAAACCTGCTTTAGAAGCCAGCAAGGGACTGTGCAATTTGAATTTTAACTATAGTTTTCCCATATCTTCCCAGCGTTAAAAATATAAAATACTTTTAGTGATGAATTCCCACCATGCCTCTGAGTATTTTCAATTCTGTTGGATCTGTTGATCGCCTTACCCAACTTTCCTTCATCAATGATAAAGACAACCTTTTCAAATTATATATCATAACGTGGACAAGATGGACCTGTAGTGCCCTAAAAAGGAAATTGGTATATTGTCTGACACCGAGTACAAGAAATGGCTATTGAGATGCATCATAAATGGAGAAAATGCTCCCTGGAATTGAAACAGGGAGTATGTCATGCTACTCAATTCGGAGTTATCTACTGGTAACAGTCTAGACCTCTTTCAAGGAAAAAAAAAAGAAACTATGAGCATTGAAAGGCATTTAAGGCCAAATAAATTAATGAAATAATTATTCATAGGGAGAGGAAGCAATTGTTTAAAATGTGAATACTTTCAATTAAGTAGTAGTAACAGTTCCACCAAACCAGGGGTCAGCAACCTGCGGCTCTGGAGCCGCATGTGGCTCTTTCACCCCTCTGCTGCAGCCCCCTGTCACTCAAAATATGTGTCACAACCGCCAATGTGCGACACCCACCAGCACGCAATTTACTGAGCTTTTCAACCTCCGGTAGGCCAACCATGGATAAATCCAAGAAAAGAAAAGTTTCAGAAGAAAACAGAACATTTAATTCGACTACATAGGCTAGTTTTGTGGCCGCTCAAGAAATAGTCAGGCACAGGAAGGGTTTTGTGGCTCCCGGTGCTTTCTTTTCTGTGGGACATGGGTCCAAATGGCTCTTTGAGTGTTTAAGGTTGCAGATCCCTGCCCCCAAACTGTTATCAATTGCCAACCCAGTGGTTGTTTTTGGGTCTAGCTAGCAAGCCCATCTATTGCTTCAATGGCACAATTTGTTTCAAGGATAATGTAAGCAGATTAATTGAAGCAATGTTTTTTCCTTACCATGTTGGGCAGGAGGCTTCTCGTGTGTCTTCCTGCCATGTGCCCAGACATTGCAGTTCTGAAGTTTTTGCCTCAAAGCAGCTACCTCAGATGAATCAGCCCTGCCTCAATGCTGCACCGAGCAAAGTACATCAGCTCCATGTAGAGAAGGACACAGAAGTTCATAACAAAGTATGGATTGTGTCTGGTTTGCTTAGGACCCTTAGCTAATGAAAGGAATAAACTGATGTTGGACAGTATGTGTCTAAAATGATTTACATTTACATCTGCCATTCAGTGGCCAAATTTGAAGAGGCCCTTTTAGAATGCTTGACAATCTGCTCTGAGAAACTTCAGAAAAAGATACTAATTTCAGTCAAAACAGATTATCTGCCATGTTCATCCTGTTCAGATGTTCACATTCACTGATGTGTTTGTTAAAGTGTGGAGAACCTTAATCTGATTTTCAGGCTGCCATCCAACATCCAGGTTACCTGGGAAGAAAGTTGATTTTCAATTCATTAATGGCTGTATTATAAGACATCCCTGTTATAGAACATCAATGGAGATTACACAATTTCAGGATTTGGAAGATGTTACCAGATTTCAGGTAGGGCACTGAAAAAATATTGGAAATGGTATCTGTCCCTTGTCTCATCTACTTTTAAAAGCCTTTATCCACTGGGTTTGCATTACTTCCTAAGAGACTGACAGATCTCCACTGCATTGTAATTTCATGTCAGAATGTATTTTCAGAGATAGTGATGTATTTATCAGGGCAAAAGTTTTATTCCCCCTTTGTATCCTGAAAACAGAAGGGCCATTTCTTCCTCTTTTGTTGCATCTGTCTTGGGAATGGCATTCTTTTTTCTTCCCCCCCCCCCAATTAGGAAACAATAATCAGACAATCTTAAACAAAAAAAATAAAGTGCAACCTTTTACAGCAAGGGCTGGCTTTTGAAGCTGTTTAAACAAAAGAGTTTGAAAGAGATTATCACTGTAGTTTGCAGGTTTTTTTAGAGATTTAGGTGATGCTGGGTACAGTAAATCATTAAGTCAACATTCGTTTTCTCTCTTTGTTTCTTGGTGTTTGGCCATTAAACTAAAGGCACTCTGCTGTGCATTCTTATTTGTTAACTTATAACAGTAATGTAATGAACACTGTGTGGGACCTTGAGGGGATTCTTTAAAACTATTGGTGCCCAAGTCGCAGTTGGAATTACAAGGCAGATCATTAATTTTGAAGACTAGGATATGCAAGCTGACATTATACCAGGGGTGAAATCCAGCAGGTTCTGACAGGTTCTGGAGAACCGATAGCGGAAATTTTGAGTAGTTCGGAGAACCGGGAGATACCACCTCTGGCTGGCCCCAAAGTGGGGCGGGAATGGGGATTTTGCAATATCCTTCCCCCAGGAGCGGGGAGGGAATGAGGATTTTGCAGTATCTTTCCCCTGGAGTGGGGAGGGAATGGAGATTTTGCAGTATCCTTCCCCTGCCCACCAAGCCATGCCCACTAAGCCACACCTCGCCTACCAAGCCAGAACCGGCAGTAAAAAAAAATGAATTTCACCACTGCATTATATGGCCACTTTTTTAAAACCAGGAGGATCCTTATTAGTATCCTTTTCTCACATGATCCCCAATGAGTAAATAATTTGCTGCTAGCGTTTTGTCCTTTAAACTGGTAGCCATTCTGTGATCAGACATTGTAACGTATGAATAAAGCATCAAAGTCTCACAGCTTTCTGAGGTGAAGTGCCAGCTTTGAGGCCATATATCCTTATCTTTATAAGACATCTTATAGGGCTTAGATAAGGCTTCTTCTTTTCAGCTTCTTTCAAACCTCCACCAGCATATATGTATTGGACTTCTTGCCAGCGTCCCACAAAATTATATGAGTTGCTAGTAACCAAGAAATATAAATGCTGAAGGCATCGGTGTTATGAAAAGTGACAGAGACCCACTGATGCCTCCTTCAGTGTGATAGGTGAAACCTCTCTAACCACACCAGAAATGACAGTCACACCAAATGGGATACAAGGCTTAGTCCTCCAATTCTTTCTGTGACTTGGTGTCCTCAGTATCTGCTGTCAAAGGGAAGAGATATAGAAGAAGGAGTGGCAGAACCTGAGGGCAGAGTCAAGAGAGCAATCAGCCTAGAATCATTATAGTTGCACAAGAGGTCTAAATCCAAACCCTCTTGAATTCTGTTAACTCTTATCTAGCACCAAATTAGTGCTGACCCTTAGTTGATTCGATTCTTGTGTAAAAGCATGAGCAATAAATCAGGTTAATTGGAAATTAACATATGTTCCTGATTCTTAGCACCTGACAGGAGAGAACTAGGCCATGCTCAGCAGAAATAGTGGAAAATTGCACCTGTAGTAATAAAAAAAACACCTGCAGTGTTTTAACTCAGCTAAAATTAAGCGCTTCAAACTCTCATAAGTGTTGATTAGTTAAAATACTGATTTAGACAATCTAAGTTAGAAATTGAATATAAAATGCCTCACTTTCAAAGCATTTTAGATGCTTACTTGTTATTATTTAGAACAACAATGGCACATAATATGGTAGAATTAACCCCTATTTGAAGCAAATATTTGTTTCTCTTTACCATAAACATCTAAAACACATTTAATTGTTAATAACCGGACTTGTTTGTCCATTAGAAGAAGCAAGCAGTTCAGATGGATCATTCCATCAGAACTGAAACACATTGGGCAGGAGGTGAGGAATTGGCATAACTCATCCTCCTAATTGCATTTGATCTCATCTACAGCAATTTGTTTTATCTAACTTCATGAAAATCTATTTCTATTGCAGCATAGTTCTGATCAGTTAAGAATTACTTTCTAACATCCATATAGGGCAGGGGTGTCAAACTTGCATCGTCACAGTGGCGTCATGTGATGTATCACGACTTTTTTCCTCTTTGCTAAACCGGGCGTGGGCTAGGCCAGCGCGTGATGCATCTGACTTGCAGGCCGCGCGTTCGACACTTCTGATATCGGGTGTGCTTTAACTAAGGTTAAATAGAAAATTTGTTGGGTCTCTTCCAGCTACATATTTATTGTCCATTCCAATTTTAAAATTTTGTAAGGTCTTCACTGTAGCCTGATTGGTTACTGTGCCTCAGCAGTCCTCCTTGAATCTTTTAAGGATACACTATGCATCTTCAGTTATGTACTTGTGGTGATAGTTCAATAGAAACTCTAGACCACATGCTATTATATGTTCCCTATATAGGAACTCAGTTCAGTGGTTTGAATCCCTAGTGCCTTGTAATGGGGTGAGCTCCCGTTACCTGTCCCAGCTTCTGCCAACCTAGCACTTTGAAAGCACGTAAAAAATGCAAGTAGAAAAATAGGGACCACCTTTGGTGGGAAGGTAACAGCGTTCCGTGTGTCTTTGGCGTTTAATCATGCCAGCCACATGACCATGGAGACATCTTCGGACAGCGCTAGCTCTTTGGCTTTGAAATGGAAGTGAGCACTGCCCCCTAGAGTCGGGAACGACTAGCACATATGTGCGAGGGGAACCTTTACCTTTACCTTTTATAGGGACTTTAGACAGACCCTTATATATTCTGTTTTGAAGATATTTCCAGATGGGAAGTGCAGTTTCTGTTTAATGCTAATTGCTCTCAACAAGGACCCAAAAATAACCTCTCAAATGACCCAGTTCTGTGTTACCATTTGTATAATATGCTGCACCGTATTTAGGATTGGAATTTCTTAAAATAGTATTTTATTTGGATTTTTTAGTAACTGCTTTAGACTCCATTATACTTATTGGGGTTTTTTTCCTATACACATTGTTCTATTTGGAGAACAAGGCAGTTACATGGAGGCGAGACTTGTGAAATAACAACGCTTTATTTCTAACAGAACGCTAACACACTGAATAAGGCAACCGCACGCGTGTTTAACATTGACAACTTGTAGCCGCCTGATAGCTGCTTAAATAGGGAGCTGTCAGACAGAGAAAACCAATAGCTGTGTTTTCCCGCTATATAGCTGCTCGCGTCTTAGCCAATCAGAGCAGGGCAGCAACAGGGCAGGGTTTAGGGAAGTCGTAACTGCGAGGACTTAACACACCTATACATATATTTATATTTAAAAGGATGTAATGCTTCTTCAATATCTTATTTGCAAAAGGAGTAAAAACTCAACACATAGGGTTAAAAAAGAGTCCTGCTCTTCCAGAGTGATATTGTAATATCTAACCTTCCAAGGCCTCCACTTCTAACTGTGGCATTGGCAGTGATAAAGAATTTGTGTTCAGTTCTCCATGAAAATGGTTCCACCCAAACTCTGTAGCCATAGGCCTGAGCTGCACTGACACCATAATATGTACAGTGTCGAGACTGAACTGTTTTGCTTCTTTCAAATCTTAATCGCTATTCAACTTGCCAATGAACTGGGGGGCGGGAAAGGTGGAATGGACTGCTGAGTTTTTGTGCACGGATCATGAGAGCCTGGAAACCATCAAGGTCACCACTGCAGGTGCTTGAGAAGGAGGTGAAATGTTGGCATAACAAAAGGACATCTCATAATCACCCAGAGATGGGGAGAAAGGGAAGCTATTGTTTAACTAGGTAAGCATTTGTGTGGGAAAACCAGACCTGGTTTTGATACTTCAGTACCAAAATGGTGTATCCAATAAAGTTTACTTTTGGAAATTCAAATCTCCTGAGAGTGTTTACTTATTTTGGACTCACTAGTCAGACAGTTGACATACAGTTCTTCAGGTAAAAAGCCTCTGTGCAGAACAGGCTGCTGAAAGTATAGAAGTCTTGGTGAGTTTCAGTCTGTCTCAAAGCAACTGAACAAGATTGCCAACTTCTCTGTGGCACTAAAGCAGTGATCTTCTGCTGATTTAATTGGTATACATTTTCCAAATTTAACAGAACTAAAGTGTATAGTGCAATGATGCTTGGCTCCCCAAAACTACCCATGCAACAACTTTTCAACTTGGTGAAAAAAATTCATCATGCCAAAAAAGTAATTTTGTACTGGCTGTTGTCAGGAGAGTCATATGTGGGGTTTAGCTTGTTTTCTGGTTTCCTACGGTATTGGATTTTTATAATTTACACACTTGCACCTGAGAATTGCATTTTTGATTATGTATGCCTGGACACCTGTGCTCTTAATAGGTTTTGTAGGAACCACTGGCAAATCCATTTGTCTTTGGCAGGATGCACTTGGAAGCGCTCTGCCAGTGTTTTCCCTATTGTTTACATATTACATGTTGGCATATCAGGTGTTTGACATTAATGTGTCATTGTGCACATAAACAGCCTTCCCATAGAAGGGATATTGTTGGCTGTGCTTCATCACCTTATCCCTTCTTTGAGAGATAGCTGTGTCCCAGAAAATTGGCAACATGCTTTGTTAAGAGGCATGATGCCACTGATGAGATATTAGGCAGCAAAGTCACTGCAGATGTGGTATCTCAAGGCCATGGAAGCTGGAAAAAGTGCTGAAGGAATGACAACTTCATCCTTCTAATTGCTGAGTGTAGAGGCCTTTTTAAAAGTACAAGGGGCTTTCATATTCAAAATATTGAAGCTGCCTGTTTCCTTATTGGAATTAAAACAGACTTGTTCTTTCTAACAAAAATAATATAAATTTAGGGTGCCACATGTCACTGGACTAAATTCCTATTTTCTCCCTGGGCATTAGGTTTGCCACTTTCCAAAGACAGATATTGCAGTGAATCCAACATGGGATGAACTAATATTAAAAACTTCTGTTTTTAGAGGAAGGAACAGAGTTACAGTAGTCACCTCAAAGGGGTCTGTTCAGGAATGGCTAAATTACTACCCTGGGATCTTTCAAGATAGGAAACCCAGCACACTCACAGCCATCCCTGTTAGAGAATTTGTATTGCATCAAGAATGTCAAATAGGGATGGTGTAATTCAATATCAGACATTTTGCATGGAAATGTAAGACATAAAGTGGAGGGTGATTTGATTGGAGGGCTGTTTGGTGAGTTACAAAGTGAAATTGGAGGCCAGAGTAATGCAGTTTTCACCTATCAGGTTAACCAGAAAGTAGGGTGAAGAGCAAGCACTAGAAGGCACACTAATCAAACAAATGAAGCAATTCTAAGAAGCCCAAAGAATGAATGTTGGAACAGGGCTTAAAAATTCAGGAGGGCCAATCTGTTGAAGAAAGATTTAATAGGAATACTAAGCTCTTCTTAAGACTGCTCAGCAGAGTCCCAGGATGAATAATCTGGCTTGGGAAGGCTACTCACTGTGGTAGTGATTTACTGCACAAAACACTGTAATGGATTCGGAACAATCTAACAATGGGTTAGAACAAGTAACAATGCAGAGGTGATAACAGTTTCTTTTGAATTGACAAGAGGTGTTCTATTTAGAGCAGGGATCCCCAATCCCTGGTCTGTGGACCGGCACTGGTCCACAGCATGCCAACAACTGGGTTGCTCAAACAAGCGAAGCCCCATCCGTGGGATGCAGGCAGCACACAAAACCACAGACCCTCCAGGCCGCGGAAAAACCTTTCTCCACAGAACCAGTCCCTGGTGCCCAAAAGGTTGGAGGCCACTGGTTTAGAGGATGGATTCTGTAGCAATTTCAAGCAGTATTTGTTGCAGCGTATTTTTTGTGGCTCTGTTGTGAATGTTTAAGAATTTGGATCAAATTCTTCAGCTTACAAAAGGGAGAAATGCCCAATACCTACATTCTATGTCCTAAAGCGTTAAAGTGAAATTGGGAAATTGTTGCATCTTCACAGTCCCTTTAATAATTGTAAGAATGGGCCACGAGTACAAACATATGCATTTGACAAGCAGAAGCTGCTTAAATCCATGTTAAGAGGAAGAAAGGAGTTATCATTAGGCTTCCTTTGCTAAATGAAGTTGGAATTTGCTACATTTGGAAATTTACACATTCAAATATTTCAATCAAAGTTTTGCCTTCAAAATGAAGGTTTAAAGAGAACAAAAGTCATGCAGGAGTAGATTTATGAATTTTGGGAAGCTTTTCCCCCTCATAACAGTCTCTTTGTAACAGTCTCTTTGGGATTGGGTGGGGTGAGAGAGAGACAGAAAAAGAGAGAAAGCAAAAAAGAAAGAGAAAAGGAAAGAAAAAGAGATGGTATGTTTGTAATATTAATTTATAACTGCCTGGACTAAGGATGTTTGAGCACATTTATTACTACTGTTCATATTTTGTTTTGCCATTAACATTCCTTCTGTAAAATGGCCTCTTTTGTAAGACTCTCTTTGTCCCAAAGGTGCTTTTTCAAGAGGTAACTGGACTTTCTGGTTTTTCATTGGTTCTTCTTCCAGTTGCCTCATGAAAAGCACCTTTAGGACAACCATGACCTGGATGCAGGGGTGGGATTCAGCTGGTTCAGACCGGTTCGGGCGAACCTGATGCTAATTTTACAACTGGTTCACCGAACCGGTAGTTGCAAGGACTGGCTGGCCCTGCCTACCCTGCCCCTTCCCTCCCAGGAGTCACCACGCGGCCCATATTGGATGTCAGGTAAGTGCAGCGCCAGTGCAGAGGCTCTGATAAGTTGAAAAATGGGCCTCCCGGAAGTTCCAGAAGTCTGGGAATAGGCCCGTTTCTGGCCTCCGGAGGGCCTTTGGAACCCGGGGCAGTTTTCATCCTCCCGGAGGCTCAAATAAAGAGCCTGGGAAGGGTGGAAAAAGGGCCTCCCGGAAGTCCCAGAAGTCCAGAACAGGCACGTTTCCAGCCTCTGCAGGGCCTCCGGAACTTGGGGGAAGCCGTTTTTGCCCTCCCAGAGGCTCAAGGAAAGCCTCCGGAGCTTGGGGAGGGTGAAAACGCCCCCCCCCCCGCCATAGTGCAGGAGGCTGAGTAGGCCACACCCACCATGGCCACACCCACCCAGCCACTGGGCATAGAACTAGTTGCTAAAATTTCTGAATCCCCCTACCTGGATGACTGAGAATCTCCATAGACATATCGCTTTCTTTCTTTCTTTCTTTCTTTCTTTCTTTCTTTCTTTCTTTCTTTCTTTCTTTCCTTCCTTCCTTCCTTCCTTCCTTCCTTCCTTCCTTCCTTCCTTCTTTCAAAACAGTGATTGAGCTGGTTAAAAGAAATTAAAAGCAGACTCTAGAAAACCACCTCCAAACAAAAGCATCCAATGTCTGAAGCAATGGAGATTCATTGTCTCTGGGTGCATATAATGTTCAGTGTTCTGCTTTTGCATTCTGGAAGGCCCTCTTGGGAAGTAGGGTTTTTGAGAACAGTACAACTAGTTGTGATGATTCAAGTGGAAATTCCTGGAAAGTGGGGTTCATAAGAAGGAAGGAGTGTAGGAAATGCAATTTTAGCAGTTGCTTAGACTCCAAAGGAGGCATTCAAAAGGTCCAACTTCCCCCCGAATTCTAAGTCAACCAGTTGGAATAGTAACATGAGAAACAAGGGACAAAACTGCACACACCCAAGTAGGCCAGAGAATCCTTGGTTAAGTTTCATTATGTGTTTTTTCCTTCTAACAGCTGCTGAGAGGAGCTTTGTACTTTCCACTTTGCATCACTGATGGCTTAATTCATTTGCAATACTGCAGTGCAGTGGGTTGTGTCAGTGATTCTTCCGGATATCAGCAATAATTAACCTCATGGCAAACATTATCAGCGGGTGCTGGCAGGGTCATGTGGCTGAATTTCTCCTCTCTGCCCATCAGTCTTCAGGCTGAGGAAGAGAAGGGGGAGGGAATCTTCCTTCCTGTGACTGTGAAGAAAAAGAGATGGTTACTAAAAGAAATAGCCAACGAAGTGGTTTTCAACAGCCTGTCTTCAAAGCCTAGCAAGATTTTTGCAAAACTTACAGATGTATTCATCTCTTACCCTGCAATATAGTTCCTTCTTTTTTTCTTCCCTACGTACTCCAGCAACTAGCGTGTTTTAAATTTTTGTTTATAGTGATGACTTGTGAATTTAAAGCTGGCTTTTTTAAAAAAAAAAAAAAAGTTCTTTTCCTTTTCAGACCTTGTCTGAAAAGTAAAACGTAAATACAAGAAATCGGGAAATTTTTCCTTCAGTTTGGATTTAACTTGAATTCATCCAATTTAAACTTTCCTAACCAAAATACAAAGCAAAGTGACCGACCCAGATTGGATCCACCCCAATCGACATAAAAAGCCACTTACAACAGTCACTATAAATACAGTACCACACACAGAACAACATAATCTCTGTAGAGAGAAGTTCCTTGAAGATGGATTCCAGTGTATGAGTCTAAAAACTCGGAAGACAAAACCTCTGGTCCCGGTGACCGACCCAGATTGAATCCTGCAACAAAGCAAAGTGTAACTTTATGCCTGACTCTTCACTTTGTTCCTAAATGGAGGATACAATTGTATTCCAAAATGGCTTATATCAAAGGTACTGCTTCAAAATAATATGCACGCAGATGCATCAATTAAGAGAAATAAATTTACTTGCAGGTTTCTCCAAAGGTGCTTTTTCAAGAGGCAGCTGGACTTTCTTGTTTTTCGTCATCTGAAGAAGCTTCTTGGATGAGAAGCGAAATGGCTTCAAAGAAAAACCGGAAAGTCCTGTTGCCTGTTGAAAAAGCACCTTTGGGACAGACTTGGATGACTGAGAATCTCCATAGATACAGTATTTTTCGGAGTATAAGATGTTCCAGACTATAAGACAAACCTACCTTTTTGGAGGAGGAAAACAAGAACAAAAAAATCTGCCTCTGCCTCCCAGCATCCATTTCATATTAATCTGGCCCATTCGCTGCGGCCTGTTTGTCGTGGCCCATTCGCTGCCACTCATCCAGCATGGCCTGTTCACTACAGGCCATTCTAGAACAGCTGATCGGCGCCACACCAACCCCCCACCCCCACCGCAACATTCACTATATAAAACACACCAAAATTTTCACCCACTTTGGGGGGGGGAGTGCTTATTCACTGAAAAATACGGTACTTGAAGGTTTATTTTTTTTTATTTTCAAAACTGAAACACTAAGGGAAGCCAAATTTGAAAGAGCTGCCTATTCCTATTGATGCCGAAAGTGAAAATATAAGAGAATTACAGTGTTTCGTTTTGATGGGAGAAAATGCTTAGCAACCCATTCTACGATTAACAGGAACTCGGTGGGAATTACAATTTTGTAATTAAAGTTATGTACCCAGTATCGCACAGGGAGTGGCGTTATAAATTACATGAGCATGCAATTCTTATCCATTATATTTTTGGTCATTATGCAAGCCTGCATAAAAGCAATTAAGAAAAATATTGGCGTAAGGCAGGGAGGGAGGGCGAGAGAGAGACAGGAATTGTCTCCCTCTTGAGAATGGAGAAAGAAACACCTTGCAGCTCCTAAAGGTTTTTTTTGAACATCAAAGGTGAACTGAATGTAAAATAATCAGAGGAGAAAGTTTCCTGCCTCGCACAAAGATGCTTGAAAGTGATCCAAAGGAAGCTGCGTCTTGAAAATGATTTGCTGATTTGCCAACAGCTTTAAAAATCACAAAAATACAAACGACTGTTTTTGAATGCATCACTTGTAGGAGGAACACTGATCCCATTTGTATTGAATGTTTATGCAAATTAGATCTTTATATGCTTTTTTTCCCCTTTCCCCTTCTGGCAAATTGGACTTGTGCGTAAGGAGGCTTTACTGCATAAGATCCGATACAGATATGCACAAGGGCAAACCAATTAATTTAAAATGAGTTTGCGAGTCTCAGATATGGTGTCAGGTAACTGTAGCAACTGTAGGGTTTCTCTTGAAAGTTAAGATTTGTAGCTCTGATTAAACTTTAATACACCGAATAAGCCCTGGAAAATAACATACTGGCGCAAACTTATATTAGCAGCATGATCAAGCAGTAGCTTCCAGGTTAGTGATATAAAACTCCATTTTACAACACACACATACACACACACCAGTGGTGGGTTGCTCCCAGTTTGCACCGGTTCTCAAGAACCGGTAGTAAAAAAATTTAATAGTTCGGAGAACCGGGAATAAGATTGGCTGGCCACGCCCCCAAACCGGTTCCCGGCCTGGTCGCCGTTCGCTTACCCCGCCCATTCCCAATCTATGCTGCCTCCTGAGTCCCAGCTGATGGCTAGAGGGAAAAAAAACTTTTTAAACTCTTGCCGGGGGGCTTCAAAGGGCCGCCCTACAGCTGATCAGTGTTAAAAGAAAACAAATGAGTAGACCGGTGCCTGCAAAAATAGAAAAAACAGCCCCTTTCAGCTTCAGCATAGGTTAATTACCACAAGTTGATTAGATCGGCCTCCCGACTCTCAGCTGATCTGCTCTCAGCTGTTTTGCAAAGGGCTCTGTTCTGTTGCTAGTTGCAAAAAGTGCTGGAGCAGATTTTTTTTCTTCTAGCTATGCTGAAAAAATGAAACTGAAAGTAAAGCAGGGTCTTTGCTGCAACGTGACAAAATGAGGCACAGAGAGATTTCTTTTTCTTTTTCCTCACCAAAAAAGGTAGGTGCAAAACTGCAAACAATGGGAAATTTAGGGCAAAAGAGGAGAGTTCAAGATTTTAAAACACAAAAGAAAAAAAGCTCTATTTAACTAGGAAAATGTAATAATTGAGATACTATTAATTGTATATTGTGTTGAAAGCAGAAATGGTTAAGTTGTGATTTGGAGGAATATATGGGGAAAATTATTTGGTTTATTATTATTGGTAAATATAATTAATTGATTTGTAAGAAATTGGATTGCATGGAAATAATTGGAATATTCATGTTCATATTGATTAATATACAAAAAAGATAGTTATATAAGTAATTGATTTATATTAAAATGTTGAATTTGTATTAAACAACTAATATTACATAATTAACCAATGTGAGGATGGATATAAAAATAGATGACAATGGGAAGGGGTATAATATAGAATGGAAGGGAAAAAATGAATTTGATTAATATTAAAGATGAGGATGAAGGGTAATATTGTTTTTTTAAAAAAAAATAGGTGAGGATTAAATATGGCAAAAAGGAAATATAGAAATTGTAAATTTATTTGAAATGACTAAACACTGTTTAAATTTGTGAACCGGCCAAATACTCTGTTCAAAGAAAATACATTGTATGTTTGTATGTGTGTTTCTAATTATTGCTATTTATTCATATTTTTTCTTTTATTCTTTAAAGTTTAACAATTCATTCTTTATCTTTATATTTGTTTGGGGCTGGCTTTCTTCCCTTTCGTCTTTTTTATTGTACAGCAATCTTTCTCCTCAAACCTACCACCTCTCTCTTTTCTTTCCTTCTTACTTTCTTCCCCCCCACTTTCTTCTCCTCCCTACTTCCTCTTCCTCTTCCTTTCTCCTTCTCCTCCTCTCTTCCTCCCTCTCTTACCCTCACTCCTACTCTAATTTCCCTTCCCTTCCTTCATCCCTCTCTATTGCTGTATCCTTTTATGTATATGGACTACTCAGAGGGCTGAAAAAGTTGTTTTTGACTGGTCCTCACACTTTTGACCAGTCCTCGAACTTACAACTGTCCTCACATTTTACGTTTTTTGCCCTATCTTGTCACCATGGTGAAGAGAAGCAGTTGTGAAATGAGTGACATGGTTGTTAAGAATGCTGCACAGGCATAAATATGAGGATGGTCATAAGTGTGAGGACCAGTCAAAAGTGCGAGGACCTGTCAGAAATGACTTTTTTCAGCCCTCTGAGTAGTCCCTATACACATAGCCACGCCCATCCGGTCACATGACCTCCAAGCCACGCCCACAAAATAAGCCACGCCCACAGAACCGGTAGTAAAAAAATTTAGAACCTACCCCTGACAAACACACATACAGAGACCTGCCTTCACCAGGCGTTTTGTGATTGTGAGTCTTGGCCAAATTTTGGTAATATATAATAGTGTAGGAATTCTAGCCTAAACTAGCAAAGGTCTTGAGACAAGAGCTGTCAAACCTAACAATTCATCAAAGCAGGCTACATTGTCAGATCCCACCCCTCTCCACACTAGTTTACAACACCACTGACACAAAACAGAGTACAGGTAGTCTCATTTAGCAATCACAACTGGGTTCAGCAACTCAGTCATTAAGGAAATGGTCACTAAATTAAACTGTGCCTCTATTTACAAACTTACTTCAGCTTTCTTTTGCTTTGCAGACCTGCAAAGATTGTAAATGTGAGGCTTGCTCATGATCATTATAACTGCAAAGAGTTGCTGTGCGAGGCAATCACTGAACAAGAACCATTTTGTACTATCAAAGTTGACAAGGGGGGATTAATGGCGCCCTCTCATGGAGCTCCTTGCCCTGCCTTCCATCTCTCTGTGTTACAGCTGGGATTCCTAGCAGAAATCCCTCTTATTTTCTTCAAGGACTTTAACAAATTAACAGAATTGAAAGGGTCCTTGTAGGTCTTCTAGTCCAACATCCCGCCCAAGCAGGAAACTCTACACCATTTCTGACAAATGGCAATCCAGTCTCTTCTTGAAAGCTTCCAGTTATGAAGCTCCCACAACTTCTGAAGGCAAACTGTTCCATTGGTTGGAACTTTTCTCCCATTACTCCCATTACTAAAGCCTAAACATGACTGGCAATATCTTCTTTTCTACCATGACCACATAATGTCCTCTTCATCTTGTCCCAGCCCATGAGAGAATCAATTTTATGTCCTAATTATACTGGTGTTCATAAAGTGTTTCCATCACTCCCTTTATCCATTATCCAAGGCAGAGGTGGTATTCAGCAGGTTCTGACCAGTTCTGGAGAACCGGTAGCAGAAAGTTTGAGTATTTCGGAGAACCGGTAAAAACCATCTCTGACTGGCCCTGCCCCCATCTATTCTCTGCTTCCCGAGTCTCAGCTGATCGGGAAGAAATGGGGATTTTGCAGTAACCTTTCCCTGGAATGAGGAGGAAATGGAGATTTTATAGTATCCTTCCCCTGCCATGCCCACCAAGCCATGTCCTTCAAGCCACACCCACAGAACCGGTAGTAAAAAAAATTGAATTCCACCACTTGTCCAAGGTGTGTACATTCTTTTAGGTTTTATCATCCATTATCTTAGAGAGTGTTTCTCAGCCTTGGCAACTTGAAGATGTATGGACTTCAACTTCTAGCATGCTGGCTAGGGAATTCCGGGAGCTGAAGTCAACAATCTATAAATTGCCAAAGTTGAGAAAGACTCCCTTGGAGAAAAGTTAGCAGTGACTAGAAATAGAAGTGGCGTGGAGATTGGCATTTAGGACAGTAACATTCATACCAACATAGTTTTCTACCAACCCAGAGATGGGTGGTAAGTGTTTAACAATGGGGAGAATGTCAAGGACAACCCATGAAGTTGTCCTTCAGATATATTGAACCATAACTCCCATAATTTCTAGCAAGCACAGCCAATAATGATAGGATGAGAAAACAGTGCTAACAGTTGCAACATATGTTGTGTTTAGGAAATTGAAATCAGTGGGGATGAAAGAGACCAATAACACTGTAAGTCAGATTGAAGCCTAACAGAAATTTGAGTTCTCCATCCAACCTTTTCTATTTGCTTCAAATTAGTTCACATGCTGTTCAGATATTTCTGAGGTAAAGCTCCCATCAACTCCAGGCTTCCAACAATTGTTCCATGGGCTACCACAGTGAAGGAAGAAACTAAGTTCATTACTTCATTGATTTGAATATTAAGGAAATGATGGGTTATTCTTATTTTCTTTTTTCTACTTCAATTCACTTCCCCCATCATTTTAGACTGCAATCCTGAAGCAGTGGTTGTCTTACTGCCTAGAGATTTTCCCACTGAAGTGCAAGATACAAACAAACATCTAGAGTGCCATTACTTCACCCAATTGCCTTAACCAAAACCTGATATGATTTATCAATCATATCAATCAAAACTGAAGACCTCATATTCCTTGTTGTGTAATTACATGAAAGTTTGGAGCATGGGTATACATTCACATCAACTTGCAGAGTCTCTTTTCCCAAAAGGTGGGTATGAAACATGTTGCCATCTTTTTCATTGGATCTTCAGGCCTGCCACATTTACTACTGTGGGAAACTGGGAGGGGGAATTGTATGGAGCCAGGGTGATATATAGTCATAATAACATTCCTTTCTCAGAAAGTCAAGGACATCTTGCCCTGCACCTGGACTGTTAAAACTGGAAGGCATCTCCAATTGGGACGGTGTTTGGATTGGACCATGTGATGGACATGTGGGTGTTGGGCAAGGTCTTAGACTTTCCTTTGGGTGGGAAAAACCCGGAAGCTCTCACATTCGGGTTTTCCCATATGTGCCAATATGACATCTCTAATAAAATGGAACTTTGAGGAACCTCATTCTTCAGAGTTTTCTTTCGTTTGGGGGTTTTACTTGGAACCCTGACATTAACACGAATCTGACACATGTTTTCAGTGAAGAGAGCTAAATCAAGTACTGAAATAACAGCATAATGATTTATTTAGTGTTGAAATGGGACTATTATGATCCAAACTCAAACCCTAATTTGTCCTCATGCTAGGTGAGGAATGTATCAATCATGTATCCCATCCAAATAGGTATTGCTATGCTGTTTGTTTCTCCTAGTTGGTGTGATGCATGCATGGAGTTAAACTGCTTATAACCCACCAACAAAAATGTGTCAAAACTTAGTAGTGTGGTCCTAACCATTAGCAGAGAATATTTCACATCATAGCTATTACTTAGGCTAGTTACCTTCTCTATCTTACCAAAAAAAAAAAAAGTTTATATGACATCTTGATTGACGTGAACATTCATGAGCAGTAGATGAGAATTTGTGAACTCATTTGATAATACCCATGGCATGTGGAAGATTATGACTTGGAATAATACTGAAATAAATGGTAAAGAGCACTAACAAACAAATGAAATGCAAGAAAAACTCAGTAGCTATATGGTGAAGATTGTAACACATCTGATCTAATCTTGTGAAACTGAATACATGCAGGGAAATAAAAAATATAGTCCACTAAGTGTCCACTAAAAATAGAAAAAAAGATAAGGCTAAATATATACAGTAAGTCAGAAAGTCTGACTTGATGTCACCTTCTAGGTTGTATAGATATATACAAAAATAGGACTCCACAGGTTTTGGTGACAATTACATGTTATGCATTCAGAAATGGAAGAAGTGGAATAAATACATAGAGAGCAAAATGTGAAACATTTGAATGAATGTGATCCAAGATTTTTTTAAAAAAATCTATAAGGTGACATAAATGGATATCCAAAGACCAAGGATGTAGAAGAATGGTTAATATTTTGTGACTTGGAAAAGGATCTGTTTCTTTGAATGCATGATTTAAACCAGTGGTTCTTAAACTTTTTATTCATCACAGACTCCCTTTAAATACCTTTTGTGTCCACAGGCCATAGCCATGGATCCCAAGACTTACCGTATTTTTCAGAGTATAAGACGCATCGGAGTATAAGGCGCATCTTAGTTTTTGGGGAAGAAAATAAGAAAAAAGCTGATTGGCAGGTGGATCAGCTTCCAGAAATACCCCCAATCAGCTGTTCCCAAAGGTGAATTTTAGCAACAGGTTCCTTGGTTGTGAGCTCTGTGCCTTGCTTTTTTTTCTGCCTTTGAAACTTCTGAAACTCTGTTTCAGAAAAAACTTTTTTCCTGCCTCTAAAAGCCTCCAAAACAGCTTCAGAAAATAGCCCCTGAAGTCTGTTTGGGAGCTTTTTTTTCTGAAGCTCTGTTTGGGGGCTTCTTTTCTGAAGCTTCATTTCTGATGCTTTTTTCAGCCTCTGAAACCTCCATTTGAGAAGCTGGACAGAGCTACATTTGGAGTATAAGACGCACCCAGATTTTCACCCTTTTTTTTGGGGGGGAGAGGTACGTCTTATACTCCCAAAAATATGGTAACTCAAGATTTAAATCATAACATTTCTTCAAGTGTTCGCAGACCCGCTGTGATGACATTATGGCCCCCAGGACCTGCGGACCATAGATTGAGAATTACTGAATTAAACTATACCTTTTTCTTATGCTCCTAGAAAAGGAATTAATGGAAAAGCACAATTGCTTAGAGAATTAATGAACAATACAAGAGGAATGAATGCTTCTAAATTTGCAATAGTTCGTTATTTGAAATAGTTCTACTATTTCAGTAATGGATCTTGGGAAAAATGGATACAGATGAAAAGGAAACAAGCAAAAGACATTAGAGTAAAAATAAAATTACTACAGGAAGAGAGCATACAAATCCTGCATGAGAAAGCATTAATCTTTCAATAGAAGGAACTGATTGTAAAGAAAATTCATGTGGAAGCATCTTGAAAAAGAGTTAAAAGAATTATATTACAGAATGCTACCAAAGTGTATGGAGTTATGCTCCTGGAAGAGATGAAAAATGCTGTAGAGCGAAAATTGAAAAAGATAGACAGAGATATTTGATGCAAACGAATGTTTTGAAAGTGAGTGAAAAGGGAATAAAGAATCCAGTAGAGTAAGGGAATAAATGTAAAAGTGATGAAATTATTGAGGAAGCAACAGAAGTGAGAACATTTTGGAAGGGATATTTTAGAAATTTGAATGGGAGTCACTACTTTCTAAGGTGCAGCAAAGTTGAAGATTGCTTACTTTAATTTATAATTTGGGGAGTTTGGGGAGTTATGTCACTAACAATGCAGGTGTACTCTTGGCTTATATCTCAGGTCATTTTGCATTTGCCTGCTCTGCTAAATATTGTTGCACTGACTTAGCTGTGAAATGCTGCACTTTTAGAATTGAAATATATTGTCATTAATGTGTAATTCAAGGGTGTTAAACTCAAGGCCTGGGGGCTGGAGCGCGAGGCCACTCTGTGAGGCCACTCTGGAAACAGCAGTGGACTGGCCCACGGTGCCTCTGTCAATGAAAATGGAATTTGGCGGCCCTCCCGAGCTCTGTTTTCGCTGGCAGAGGGTTGCAGAAGGTGGCAGAGGGTTGCAGGAAGCCGTCACAGCTGAAAACAGAGCTCGGGAGCCCGTTTTTACTGGCAGAATGCTGGGCCACCACAGGTGCCCCCGACATGAGTGATGTTGAGTGATGATGAGTGATGTTGAGCTAACCACGCCCTCAATTTCAGTGAAATTGAGTTTGACACCCCTGGTGTAATTGATCCAAGACTGAAAATTTGGAGAAGAAAATAGGCCTCACTTTCAGGAGCTCAGAAAGGGGAACCATCTGTCATTTGGCAGGAGTCAGACACAAAGAAGCAAATCTTTATTTTGTCTGTGATTTTATTTTCCTCAGCTGACTCTGAAGTTTATCTGGGACAGCACTATTGGAGCAAATGTAATAGGAAAACACCAGTTTATCGACTCACTGATAAATGAGGGGCAATTCTGTTTTTTAAGATTCTATCATCTAACCTTATTTCCTCTGCAATAAATTTTGCCTATGCTGAATCTGTGAGAATCTTCCTTTCTTGATTGTGAGCTGTTGTAAGGAGCTCAACGAAATAGATGAGATCCTCGAGAAGAAAGAAGTGTGATGTTTAAAGTACAAAAGGCAATGTGTTAATTGATGCATAGTTATGATGGAAGCAATTGTAGTCTGCAAGAACAAAAAGGTGTGGAAAAGCATAGTGAATCATATTGGTGGAAGTTCATTTGCTTATTATTTCTAATGTCTGTGATTTGTATAGGATTCCTTTATACTCTCCTCAAGAAGCCCTCCCTGGACCCGGCAGTATTGGCCAACTACCATCCTGTCTCCAACCTTCGCTTCGTGGCGAAGGTTGTTGAGAGTGTGGTCGCATGACAGTTTCCACAATTCCTGGAGGAAATGTCTTATCTAGATCCGTTCCAATCGGGTTTCAGGCCTGGGCACAGCACGAAAATGGCATTGGTCGCATTGGTAGATGATCTCTGGAGGGACAGGAGTTGCTCCTCTGTTCTAGCCCTGTTAGACCTCTCAGCAGCTTTTGATACCATCGACCATGGTATCATGCTGCACCGGTTGGAAGAGTTGGGGATGGGGGGCACCGTGTTATGGTGGTTCTCCTCCTTTTTCTCTGACCAGTCGCAGTTTGTGTTGGCAGGGGGGCAGAGGTCGACCTCGAGGCCTCTCATTTGTGGAGTGCCTTAGGGGTCGGTCCTTTCGCCCCTTTTGTTCAACATTTATGTGAAGCCACTGGGTGAGATCATCTGTGGCTTTGGGGTGAAGTATCACCAGTATGCTGATGACACCCAGCTATACATCTCCACCCCAGGCCACCCCAACGATGCCCTTGAAGGGATGTCTCAGTGCCTGGAGGCTGTGCGGATCTGGATGGGGAGGAACAGGCTCAAACTCAACCCTTCCAAGACTGAGTGGCTGTGGTTCCCGGCATCCCGATATAGTCAGCTGACTCCATCGCTGACTAATGGGGGCGAGTCTTTGGCCCCTTTGGAGAGGGCGCGCAATCTAGGAGTCCTCCTGGATATGCAACTGTCCTTGGAGGAACATCTGACAGCTGTAGCCAGGGGGACCTTTTGTCAGGTTCGCCTGATTTGCCAGTTGCGACCCTTTCTTGATCGGGATTCCATGTGCACAGTCACTCATGCCCTCATCACCTCTCGCCTGGACTACTGCAATGCTCTCTACATGGGGCTCCCCTTGAAGAGCACCTGGAGGCTCCAACTGGTCCGGAATGCGGCCGCGCAGGTAATTACGGGAGCTGCATGGCGCTCCCACATAACACCGCTCCTGCGTGAGCTGCACTGGCTCCCAGTGGTCTTTCAGGTGCACTTCAAGGTGTTGGTTACCACCTTTAAAGCGTTCCATGGCATAGGACCTAGTTATCTTCGAGACCGCCTGCTGCTACCAACAACCTCCCATCGACCCATGCGCTCCCACAGAGAGGGCCTCCTCGGGGTGCCATCAGCCAAACAATGTAGGCTGGTAACCCCCAGGAGGAGGGCTTTCTCTGTGGGGGCACCTACCCTATGGAACCAGCTGCCCCCTGAGATAAGGAGAATCCAAGACCTCAGTGCCTTCCGCCATGCCCTTAAAACTTTCTTTTTTCATCAAGCCGGGCTGGCTTAACATATTTTTAAATTTTAATTTTTTAATTGCTTTGTCATTTTAAACTGGGGCCAAATTAATATATATTTTTTTTAATTGTTCTTAATGTTTGTATTGTACGTTTTTATCTGGCTGTACAATGCCCTGAGTCCCTTGGGAGAAGGTGCAGTATATAAATTTGAAATAAAATAAAAATAAAATAAAATAAATACTTCAAAAAGAAATTGTATACAGGTAGTCCTTGATTTACGACCGCAATTGAGCCCAACATTTCTGTTGTTATGTGAGGCATTTGTTAAGTAAATTTTGCCCCATTTTACGACCTTTCTTTCTTCGGTTGCTAAGTGAGTCACTGTAGTGGATAAGTTGGTAACCTGGTTGTTAAGCGAATCTGGCTTCCCCATTGATTTTGCTTTTCAGAAGGTCACAAAAGGGGATCAAGTGACCCTGGGAGACAGCAATGGTCATAAATATGAACTAGTTGGCAAGTGTCTGAATTTTGATCATGTGATCATTGGGTATGGTCTGATGGATGAATGTCTGTTTTGCTGGTTTTTGGTTTTGGTCTCCTATTTCCCTTTGATTCTCAGATGAACTGTGCCAATTTGCATGACATAGAGAACAATTATCTTGGGGTGCGTTTAAAAAAATAAAAGAGGGGAAATTGTTTCTAAACTTTCACTTTCACTTTTCTTGTCCTAGAACACTCATTCACGGAGTAGCCTACTCTGGCTATATAGACTTGTGGACTTTCCACAGGCATCTTGGGAGCCTCAGTAAATCTTCTCTGTCAGTAGATGTCCATCTTACCCTCACTTTCTTTAAGCAACCATGTAAAGTGGTTTGGACTGCACTCTTAACATCTGAAGAAAACATTTCCAGTCCTGGAGTTTAACCAATTGGGTGAGATGAATTGGTTGAGACATTAAAATAAAGGTGGGATTTTCAGGAATGTGAGCACTCTGGATAGTATCTCAGTTGTCTTCTCCTTCTCCTTCTCCTTCTCCTTCTCCTTCTCCTTCTCCTTCTCCTTCTCCTTCTCCTTCTCCTTCTCCTTCTTCTTTGTATATGTTTTATTTGTAATTTTCCTTTAACAACCATGCATATTTTGTGGACAGTGTATTGACTGGGTCAGTATACTTTTTACACAATGCTAACATTAATAATACAATTAAATATACATAATCTTTGTCTTCCAAACTTAATATGTACATTATAATTATAATAAATTCTTTTATATATCAGTGTATATAGTACAATTTTCCCAATTTATACTCATTTTTCCCCCCATTTGTTGGGGTTCTTCTACATTCACATCTTTGTCTTTAAACAATACCATCAGTACTGGGTTTCACTTATCTTTGCTACTAGTTTGGGACTATGAGTGCGTGTGTGACACTTCTGCACATGCGCAGAGCATCCATAATGACGTCCGGGCGGGTGGGCGGAGCCTTCTCCCACTGCCACCACTACTGGTTTGCCCGAACCTGGGTGAAGTGGTATAAACCCACCTCTGAATACCATCCTCTCTTTATGATCCTTTATCACTTTCTCCATAAATATATTTAAACATCAATAACATTTCTTCGTACAATGTGTTTGTCATCCATTGCCTGCTGAATCACTAATATTTTAATATTTTAAATATTACTCAGTGTTCCCCCATACTTCCAATATCTCAATTTTCTAGACACATATCTCAGTCTACTTCTGTAGCTCTATGTTGAGATCAGAAAACTAGAATAACAAATAGAACTCCTTTGGAGTGTTCTGGTTCTAAAACTCATTAGCATTCTGAGTACTCTGATAAATAAACACACATTTTTTTCCCCTATAGTTAGGATTGATAGATATTATTTTCACAAATAGCCTGTGGTTTTCCACAAAGTCCAGGTTCCCCTCATCTGGGAGTGGGTAACTGTGTTTTTTGTTAAGGTGTTTTAATGATTGGTTTTTGCATTGCCTCCAGAAACTGAAACCTCAGATACATTATTTTTTAGAATTAGGCTTCCATTACTATAAATTGGGCTTCCAAAAATCTGATGCCCCAGAAGCTATTTTCCCCATAATTTAGTTTAAGACATATGTGGTGATTGATTGCTGAACCTTTGCTGTTGATGATTGAGTGACAAGCTGGCAAGAAAAATCTGTCGCTGACTACTGTTTCCTCCTTGTGGATGACAACATGGTTCCCCATGTGTGACTGACATGCTTCCAAGAAGAGCAGTCCCTATTCCATTTCCAACTTCCCTGATACTAAGTGAGAACAAACATAGGTAAATAAAGCAGACAAAAGCTAGCAGTACATATTTACAGAAGAGTAGCAATGTCAGTCACTGCAGTGAACAGCCTGATGTCTCAGAGCTCAGTAAACATTGTCACAGTTTCCTAATGTATGCGTTTTCATAACGCAGAATATTGTGACAGTAAGCTGCAATATGGAGACTTAAGCCAAAGGAACCTCATGGGACTTGAACCTTTGCTGGAGGGCATCCAATGTAAGCTTAGATTGGAAATTTTTTCCTGTTCTATCCTCCCTTTCCGCAGCAGAGGGCAAAATCTGCTGGAAATCAAGATGGTGAATTTCAGACCTACTCAGCTGGGTGACTTTGGGCTTTTTCAGTCCAATCCACCTCACAGGGTTGTTGTTGTTGTTATGGGGGAAACAGGAGGAGGAAGGAGTATTAGTTATATTCACTGCCTTGAGTTATTTATAACAAGAATAAAGGCAGGATATTGAATGAATGAATGAATTCAAGGAAGGAAGGAAGGAAGGAAGGAAGGAAGGAAGGAAGGAAGGAAGGAAGGAAGGAAGGAAGGAAGGTGTTTGCTTGCCAAAGATCCTAGGTTCAGACCTAGCATTTCCAGTTAGAAAATCATTAGGTAGTTAATGATGTGTTAGCCACAGGATGTGCCACATCACAGGTAGTCCTCGACTTACGACTACAATTGAGCCCAGAATTTCATATTGCTGCATGAGAAATGTATTAAGTGTGCTTTGCCCCATTTTACGACTTTTCTTGCCGCATCTGTTAAGTGAATCACTGCAGTTGTTAAATTAGTAACACGGTTGTTAAGTGAATCTGACTTTCCTATTGACTTTGCTTGTCAGAAGGTCGCAAAAGAGGATCTCATGGCCCTCTTTAATGACCCTGCAACCGTGATAAATATGAACCAATGGTTAAGCATCCGAAGTTAATTCACATGACCCTAGGGATGCTGCAACGGTCATAAGTGTGAAAAATGGTCATAAGTCACTTTTTTTCAGTGCTGCTGTAACTTTGAACTAAGCGAACTGTTGTAAGTCGAGGACTACTTGTATTCAGACTGAGGGATGCACTCCTCAAATTAGGCAAGGTAAAGATGAAGTGAAGAGACCGGGATAAAAAGAAAATGTGATTATAAATTAAACTGGAGTCAGTAATATCACACCCCCTGAGATTATACATTTTCCATTTGTCTAACATCAAACAAACAAACAAACAAACATTTTGGGGGGCTGCTGGGACCATGGTGGGATGTGGTGCATCTCTTTTGCTGGTGACTCTTTGTCTGATATGCTACATTGTCCTGCGGTTGCCACAATTATTTTTACCTGTTTTTAAAATTACAGGATCCCCGTCTTGGTTTCTGTCACTCATCCTACATAAGAGTTACAATTAACCTATGCCTTCCGTACCCTTGTACAAAGCTATTTGCTAAGGCAATAATGGGCATATCAAGCAAGCATGGCTTTTATGTGAAAATAAGCGAAGTGTTTGACAAGATGTTTAAAGAATATAAATGTATTCTTTAATACATTCTTTAATACAAGAAATTGCCATTGTTAAACAAACTATTGTTATTAAGAGGTTTTAGCTTCTGTAATAAACAAGAAATTCCTATGTAGTCTTGCAGATTAAGTATTTTTCTCACGAAGGCTGTATTTGTTGAATCAAAAGTTGTGATGGACTTAATCAGGCTCCATAATGAAAGATTACAGTGTTTTCATGTCAACATCTTATCTAAGTGAACCCCTTTCTTGGCATAACTGTCAAAGGAGAAGATGAGGGATTTCTTAAGATATGACATTTTAACTAATTTGTTACACAGGTGGTAAATATTTGCATCATGAAAAAGATTTGAGGCTTTGCAAAGTAGAAGATGCTCAATTGGCAGTGCCAAATTTGCCAATATGCATCTAGACAGGCAGCCGCTGCCCGTGGGCATCTCCCAAGGATTGTAGATGTAAAGGGAAATTCATCACAGCTGTACCCTCAGGCTCTCTGAGACAGCTGGAAGCTTCGCAGCTCTGACTTAAAAGCTCAGAGTAATTGTGAGACAGATTGCAAGGGACCAGAGGCTCCAGCAATAGCTGAATATTTGGGGAATAGCTTCAGAGCAGCTGCTGATTGACCATCCAGGCTTTGGGAATGTTGCAGCTGCTGCATCTACTCTCAGAAAAAAGGGACTGGACAAGGTGATATGGGCTCCAGAACTCATATTTTTATCCTTGCTAATTGAGGAACGTGACATTTTTCAATTTCTGCTATTAGAAGTTTCCACCATAATTTAATGTCTTAAATCTGGAGAGGCTACTATATGCATACAGACCAAGCACAAAGTGATATGATGGGAAAAGTTTATAATACGATTAGATTCGTAATATGAATACACTTAAGTAGCACAGACCAGATTATTTCCTGGGATACCTGTCCATAAAGGGAGTGGTGCGGTAGCCTAGAAGTGGAGCTCTCGCCTCACAATCAGGAGGCTGTGAGTTCGATCCTAGGTAGAGGCAGATATTTCTCTCTCTGGGCACAATGAGAATTTATCTGCTGTACCTAACTCCGCATTGGAGACAGGAAGGGCATCCGGCCATTTAACACTCTGCTAGCTCCATTCAGTTGCCCAGACTCCATCCCACAAGGGATTATGGGGTCGTTAAAAGAAGATGATATCTGCCCATAAAGGTTGAATAAATGAGTAAGCTCCAGGTCCTCTCATTTAAATGCTGTCATTTGATAAGACCCTCGGGGTGTCCCTTCCTCCTTTTGGAACAGCATTTCTGCTGAGATCTGAAGAGCCCCTACCCCATTTGCTCTTTTAGAAGGCCCTGAAAACCTGAGACCCCTGCCCCCACCCTCTGCCCAAAAGAGTATTGGAGACAATCCAGCAAAGGTAAAGTTCATGTGATGTTTTGGGCTGTGTGAGAAGCATGTTGCTTTCTTCTGCAAGGCATGAGACTTTGATTCTTCTTTATGTTGTTATTGGATCTTGTGAGCCACCTACATGATCATTTATGTACAAAATAGGCAGTCCCTGTCTGAGGGTTAGAAGGATGGATTGGATGGATAGATGAGAGAGAGAGGGAGGGAGGGAGGGAGGGAGGGAGGGAGATGCAAGCAGGCAGGCAGGCAAAAATATTAAAAAATAAAAGTCTTGTCAGGCACAGAATGGGAAAGGCAACAAAGGAATTAAAAATTTTCCAATTTTAACAAAGGAAAAAAGGAAGAAACTTTGCTAGGCCAGGAAACAGAAGAGAATGGAAAGTGAAAAAGACCAATGAAGAGTAAACCTTATAATAAATCCAAAGGTGATGAAGAATTCTTCAAAGAGAAGACCACTTTCCTTTGCAAGACAAGGCAATTGAAGATAGAGTAAATGCAATAATTAAGCAAAATGGGGTTCTGGGTAGAGTGAGGCAGGAAGGCATTTCAAAAGCTGTCCTGAATCTGATGGTCTACTTACAGCTATACTGAGGAAAAAACTGTTTTGGATGAGAAGGGAAACATTTTAAAGGGGAAAAAAAAACCCAAGAAAGTCTAGTTGTCTTTTGAAAAGAACTTTTGGGACCACGACGACCGAGGTGATTGAGAATCTCCAGAGACCCTTTGAAGGCCAATGTGCCATTCAGAGATGGCTATTCCCAAATTAGGGTGCCTTCATGGAAAGTCACTTTACCAAAATGGGAAATATAAAACTAATATTTTCTAGATAAAGATGAAATTTGTTCTTTTTAGAAAGAATTGTATAAATTAACCTTAATGTCCTACTAAGACTTCATTTCTTTTTTTTTAATGATTCCAGTTTTATTGAGAATAAGGGTATTAAATAATTGTCATAGACAATTAATGAGTTATACCCAGTTCAATAAAAAGCCAAGGATTAAATTCAAAATTTCTCAGGATTCAAAAGAAGAAGGTGCTTTAGTGACTCTGAATTTCAGACTATATTGTCATACTAGCTTCTTTACATTTGCGGAGCGGCAGAGGTAGAAGATCTGCCTCACAACCTATTTGATTGTTGCCTGTATAAGAGAGTGAGAGACAGGTAACTCGGTCTATATACTAAACGAATAATCCATTGGGAACCCCATATTAAAATAACTTACCTTATGTGCATCCAGAATTTGAAAACAACATTTAATACAGCACAGTACTTGAACAAAAGGGTTCGGTTGAGATTGGCATATGTCGGACTGATTGGGGTAGATTGTAGGGTGACACTGAAATATACCCTGTTTCCCTGAAAATAAGACATCCCCTAATAATTAGCCCAGTCGAGCTTTTGAGCGCATGCGCTAAAATAAGCCTCCCCCCCAAAAATAAGCCCTCCCTGAAAATATTTAAAAGCAGAGCTGGAAATCAGGTAAGAAAGCAAGAAAAGCCCCATCTTGCTCCATGTGCCCCAAAATAATAAAACCTCCCCGAAAATAAGGCCAAGCGCTTATTTCGGGGTTCAAAAAAATATCAGACAGGGTCTTATTTTCGGGGAAACACAGTAATTTTATCATATTTTATTTATCCATATATTAAATTATTGTATTTTATTCCAAACTCATTTTAAGTTGTATTTTATTCCAATTCCATTTTAAATTGGGTTTTGTTCCAATTTCATTTTAAATTGTATTTTATTCCAGTTCCATTTTAAATTGCTTTTATTGGATTTTAATAATAATTTGTGCTTGGAACTTTGCACTTTGATATGGTCCATGGGCTAATCAATGAAGAAAGCTAAACTAAACCAATACTAGCTGTTAAATGTAAATTTCAGAATAGATTATATTCCCCCACGATCCTATTACTTCCATGGATGAGGCTGCTCTCAGAGATGTTATATATATATATATATATATATATATATATATATATATATATATATATATATATATATATATATATATATATATTCTCAGGTTTTCGCGGGTGTTTGTATGTAGGTCTTTGGTTATTCGGGTCTTCTCCCACGTAAAATTGGAAGTGTCTTGGCAATGTTTCGACGAAGTCTCATTCGTCATCTTCAGGCTGGTGTTCTCGGCTTCATGCTTCCAGGAGCAATGTGAGATCGCAGCTGTCTCTTCCTTTTAACTGCTAGTGGGGGTGTGAGCTGATTGGGTGGGAACTTGGCTGTGTTCTGATTGGGTGGAGGTGTGTTCTGATTGGTTAGGGGCTTGGCTGTGCTCTGATTGGATGGGGGGTTGGTTGTGCTCTGATTGGCTGGGGGTGTGTTCTGTTTGGGTGGGGGCTTGGTTGTGCTCAGCTTAGTCTGAGTTGCAGGGGGATTTGAGCTGGTGAGCTGCGTTGTTGTTGTTTGGCTTCGTGTTTGTGGCCGTGCGAGCTCTTCATGGTGGGTGTCAGTCTGCTTCATGTATGGATTGGAGGGGTTTAAAGTGGCTAATGATGCAGTTGCGGTCTGGCTTCTGGTCCTTGGTCGTGGCTCATTATCAGTGTGGGTTTGAGTCTGCTTTCTGCATGGATGTGTGGTGGTGACATCCTGTGTGGCTCTCGTGAGTGTGCATATATATGCATATTCTTTCTAGCCAGGTTCCACCTATGTAAGCTAAGTTTTTCTTCAGCCCTAGTTCTGTGAAATCTCATTCATGAGATTTCACAGAACTAGGGCTGAGGAACAACTTAACTTACATAGGTAGAACCTGGCTAGAAAGAATATGCACATAAAAGCCTATGTCAGTGATGGCAAACCTTTTAGGCACCAAGTGCCCAAACTGCATGCATGTGCATGCCCAAACTGAAAGGTGTGTGTGCACGCAAACACACGCATGCACAGACATACACAAATGTGCACGGACTTCCACGAATGTGCACATGTGCAGACATGCTGACCCAAAGACTAGCTGGCTGGTGGGAGGTGAGACATCCCAACACTGGCAGTGCAGTAATCTTCTTTCGTGAGCTTCTGTTTCATTTTTTGCAGGGAAACAGAAGCTCACAAAAGAAACACCACAGAGATCTGACCTGGGGCGGTGGTGCATGTGCCAGCAGAATAGGCTATGCATGCCACCTCTGGCACACGTGCCATAGATTTGCCATCACGGATCTAGGTTGACATACATAGAAATAAACAGCAACTGCAATATTAAATAATCTAGTAGAAATTTTTCTTAATATAGAAAAAGAATGAGTCTAGATTTGTCTCCTCTTGCATTGTTATCAAATGTTTATTTTTAAGAAGATGAAGATATTAAAAAATTTCCTGAGTGGGGCGACAATAGTTTGATTGCAAAATTTTAAAGTGGGTTCAACATAAGATTTCTGAAATCTCTTATCCCACAGTGCTTCTCCACGCTACACTAAATTGGTTCCAGAAGCAACAAAAGAATTGCCAAAAAAAAAAGAAAAAAGAAAAAAAGCAGGGGGAACACACACTCAATCTGAAAATCTTATAACACTACTGACAACAATTGTTAGGCAAAATTTATGAATTAATAATGAAGTATGAGTCAGTATTCAAGCACATCAAAGATTCTATGATTAAATGGATATTCGAATTTGACAATTTGAAAATAGTCATAAAGAAACAATGGTGTGAACTAAAGTGGAAAAAATATCAGATTTTCTTCAAACATAGTATTCAGAAAGAATTGGTAGAAGATGTTTTTCCATTGGTATCTGTCGTGGAGGAAATAAATCAATGGACCGTAAACCTTTATCTCTATTAAGATCTACTTTAACAAATGAGCCTCTGAAGCAGTTAACAATAAATGTTTTTATTAATATAAAAATAAAACAATGTCTATTTAAATACTAAATAGTATTTCGTTACTTTGCTTAAATATCCTAAATTAAATATCTGGGCTTTTTGTATCTTGCTGAAAAGCAACAACTCTGTGCTGCAGTTGTGAATGAGATTTCACAGAACTAGGGCTGAAGAACATCTTAGCTTACGTAGGTAAAACCTACGTAAAACACACACACACACACACACACACACACACACACACACACAGTATACATGTAATCACTCTAAGCGATGTTAGTTCTGGCTATTCTTAGAGTCTTGTAAACCATCAGAACTGCCCTTCAAACTGACTTCCAAACTGCCCACAGTTTTCTAACAGAAGAGCACGGTTTTCTGTCAAGAATCTCCTTTTATACTGTCAACTGTGACAGTTAGGGGAGGGAATATAAAAGCCTGGGAGATTCAAACCTATTAGCTGCTTTCTGATTGGCTTATTTACTTGTCCATTCCAAAAGCCATTAATAGGCACAGCAATTGAGAAATAATTTTTCTCTCACAGTATCCCATTCTTGAATGCTACAATGAATAATTCATTCTCCCAAAAAATGTTAGAAAGGTAACAAGCTGGTTGGATCTCTTCTTCATATTTTCTGGAAAGTGTTGTAAAGCCCAGCAATTCTAGCAAATGATTCATTGTAGAATGGAATAAATTTTGAAAGTTGTAATTCGTTGAACCTGAGATGTTCTTACTATTTTTCATTGAATTATATATCCTTTCCAAATACACTGAACTAACTTTATATATGTTAATGGGTGCAGTGATTAAATATGCCTTTTATTAGAAAAGATCTCTGATTTCTTTTTTCAGAAGAGTAGTTTAAATTGTGGGGGTGTGCCTTGATTTGTAGAATAATTTTATATTTAAAAAGTAAAGCTGATGTTGAATTTAATTGCACTTTTACAGTATGTGCAATTCTTTTATGTGTAGAATCATGCTGCATCCAAAATTTCAGTTTTACAGTTCATATCTTAATTTGATGTATAATTGACAGTATTGATTTACTTACTGTTTGTAAGTACAATCTTTTTAAGAATGACTTGAACTGTGTTAACCAAGTACCATATTTTTTGGAGTATAAGACGCACCTTAGTTTGTGGGGAGGAAAATAGGGGGAAAAAATTCTGCCTATCAGGTATTCATCTCACTAGTCCTTAGCCTGGTCAGCTTCAGCACATTAGTTCGCTTGCTGGTTTTGAGGTTGGGGCTGGTTGGGACTAAAAAACATCTTCTAAAGCATAGCTGATCATCAGAGGGAGCAGTAATTAGAAAAGCAGGCGAAGCAGGGAAGATCGATTTGCTCACGTTGAGGCTGAAAAACAGCTTCAAAAGCACAGCTGATTGTCAGAGGGAGTTCCAGTGAAACGCAGAAGGGGTAAGGGAAGGCAGCTGCTGTTCCGGGTAGCCATTTTGGCCACCGCACGTGGGGTTACATTTGGAGTATAAGACACATCCAAATTTTTAGCCTCTTTTAGGAGGGAAAAAAGTGTGTTTTATACTCCGAAAAATACGGTACTTTTATTTAAAGTTCAATAGGGACATGTAGGTTTTGATTAGAAAAATGGGTAAGAAGTATCCTATCAATATTTTAAAAGATATGACAATAAATAGGGAGGAAAAGAAAAGGCCCTTATCCTTAGAATAATCTAAATTTATCATTGGAAACAAGCCATTCGTTCATTTAGCATACGCAATGTACAATAATTCTCATAGGCTGTTTTCTTCTGGTACAACTGGAGAAACCAAGAAATTGGACTAAAGTAAATGGTCTGTTATGAAATTGCACCATTTCCTACCTGAACATTTACTCAAAAAAAGTAAACACAGCACTTGAATTTGACCAAGGAATTTTGTTTAACCTTAGGATTTCTTTCTTGATGGAGACAAGTTGCCACTCCATCTTCTATATAATTTTCTCCCTTGTGGAGAAGGAAAAGATATTGCAATTCCTGTGATTTTATTTTATTTTATTTTATTTACAAAAAAGACTGTGAGCTGTAGGTGGCAGTTAGCCTTGTTAGTCACACTTATCTCAATTAAAGTTGTGAAAAGAAATAACATATCCTGGTGTGTATATAGACGTGTGTCAGTATTAAACTACTGAGCAGGCTATACCTGTGGTTATAACAAGAGTTCTTTTCAAGGTCAATGAAACAGTCATACTCATAGGTGGAAAGCTTCATTCACTAAATGCAGTTTATTACTAATTTTTAAAAGCTGTATTATTATGGTTGGTCACATAGTCAACATAATGTTTAGATTCCATTTGGCATTTTTGTTCACTATTGGTTTCTTCCCAAGGACCTGGGATAGGCAGATGTTGATGATTTGATGGTGTTAGAGGTATCGTTGCAGGATGTAATTATGATTATTGGTTGCACACTCCTCCGATGAAACCTGTCCACGATGGTTGAACCACTGATAGAGCTCTCCTCTCTGTGATGACCCGAGGCATGGCACAGAGGCCACACAGGCATCTGGCAGTTCAAACTGCCCCTTTATTGCTCCAAATTTCCCCAAACACTCCCACGTTTCTGGCACGTCCCAGAGCAAAGTGATAACACATACACACACCTCAAGCAGCCTCTGGCTGCAAACAGTCCAGCCCCATACTTGAGCACCATGGCTGCAAAGCAAGAAATCCAGCAGGGCAAGTCAAGAAGTTCAGGAACAAGGCAAATACCCAGAAATTCAGAAAGAATGCAAGGAATCCAGGAAAGTTCAAACATCAGCATTCAACACTCCAAGAATTCAGCATTTGTTCCTAACAAATGCCTCTCCCCCCCAGCATTTCTTTAAGTCTCAGTCCCCAGGTGTGCCTTGTAAAGAGGGGCATGGTGCTCTCTCCTGAGTAGCCAAGTCAGTCTGTGATGTTCTCACCTTCTCTCCACTCTCTGTGCTTGAGGATCATGAGGGGGCGGTCCCTGCTCATCACCTGACTTCTGTCTCTCATGTTCACTGCTTAGTCTCTCTGGGTCATCCTGCCCCTGTTCCTCCTTGCCTACAAGCCATTCAAATCCTGAAAGACCACCTCAGTGATGAAATCCTCCATGGGTCGCCATTGGTTCGCTGCCCGTGCATACACAGTGCACACCAAATGCACGCTGCACGCACATGGGCAGTCCACACCAAATTCGCGCTTTTGGATTTCCTCCTCCTTTTTTTTTTCTTTTTAAAGCATTTTTAACTAACGGTTCTGGAGAAACGGTAGTTAAAAATGCTTAAAAAGTAAAAAAAAAAAAAAAAAAAAAACTTCCAAAGATTAGCTATGCAATGCAGGATCGTCGGAACTTTTTTTTTTTTACTTTTTAAAGCATCTTTTAACTACCGGTTCGGGCGAACTGGCCGAAACCGGTAGCATTTCACCCCTGCTTCTCTTCCCCATTTTTCTCCAAAATCAACGAAGCCTCCCCCTTGATCTCTGTCGGCTCCAGTTGTTCCAGCTCATCTTCTCTCACAGATTCAGGGTCTGACAGGGGCACTCCCCCTTAAAGTATGCAAGCCTAACAACCACCTCAAGATAGTGCCTCATTGGAATATTATTATTATTATTATTATTATTATTATTATTATTATTATTATTATTATTATTATTATTATTATTATTATATACCTCCTTTGTATAATTGCAAAAACAATCAATTTAGAGCCTTCTTTGGTGAAACTTGCTAAGATAATGAAGCAAACACTGAATATATAACACAGCACAGTTTCACTAAATATTGCACTAAATCTATACAATGAAAAATATCCCACTGTTATGATGACACAGCGTTAAGAAACATTAATCAATAAATGTGAATGTGTTAGTGGAAATCATTACAAGGAGAATGATTGCTTAAGTACAGAAGGGTAAAAGTCAGTAATTATTAAGTGAGATTCATTTGCTGGCTTGCCAAGATACAAACCTATAAATATTTATTACTTTGAGGGAGGGGAAGTGTTTTCTAAATAGACATTTTTGTATTTTGACTTTAGTATGGTTTAGATAATTACATGTACAAATGTTCATGTATTTTCTAGCATGTATTACACAGACATATATAGTATATACATATTGTATGCAGTTTTGTAAAATAATTTAGTTCTGAAACCAAATATATTTTAATATAAATGTGTTTTCAGCCTCAGTCACTAAAGAGTAATATCAATCTATAATGGATGGGAGATTAACATTTAACATATATATATAATTCATGCAACACTTGGTTGGATCCAAAGAAAATTAATTACACTTTATTCCCATTGAATTTAGGACAAATCCATTCATTTCACCAGGAATAAAGCAAAATTTACGTCCTCTAAAATAACTACATTGAAAAGTGAAGATTTTGTATCTTTTTCAAATGAAACAAGGTTTCATTTTAAAGAACATCTGTGATAAAATGAAGTTCATTTGTGGTTCTTGTAATAGAATGAAATTCAAATTAGCAGTGTTCATGGAATACTGGAAAAATCCAAACAATTTGTTATTATTACTTTACCACTTTCAGTGAGATTATTCTTACTCGGAGTTAAAAAAAATCAGGAGAATGGAATCACCTTTTCCAACTAACAAATTGTTATTAAAAGACATAAACATATGTGAGGTGCAGCTTATTTCATCAGATGTATAAGTGACTAAAGTGATGTAGCAGGATGTAAATTGGAGATGAAGTGGAGGGAAGATAAGATAATCATACTTCACCACATATAAAGGCATCTCTAAGAACCAGTGATGGTGCTTTGGTCTAAATATGGGGGGAAAGTATACCTTTGAGATGTCCACTCTTTCTCAAATAAGGACACCACAACACCCCTGCTCCAGAGATGGTGCCCAGAATGGAAGTGGTCTTTGTGAATTGACCATAGAATCTAACAGGGAAAATGGAAACGAAAGGAAAAGAGATTCAATGGAATAAAGGAAAGATGTCGTCCAATCAACTTTTCTGTCCTAAGAAAAAGCTAGATAATTTGCAATTTTGATACCTTTATAAGACCTTTTAATGTGTTTCTTTTGAAGAGAGCAAATACATTGATATAGATATAGATATATAGATCAGTAGTGGGTTTCACTTACCTTCACTACCGGTTCAGAACTGTGAGCGAGTGCATGCGCAGAGCGTCTGTGATGATGTCTGGGTGAGTGGGTGGGCGGAGCCTCCCACCACTGCTGCTACCAATTTGCCCGAACTGGGGCAAGCCAGTAGAAACCCACCACTGATAGATAGAGATAGAGATACAGATACAGATACAGATACAGATACAGATACAGATACAGATACAGATACAGATACAGATACAGATATATAGATGTGTCTGGGTATATATGTGTGTGTGTGTGTGTATATATGTTCATATATATGTGTGTGTATATGTTCGTGTGTGTGTGTATACACAATATAAAAAAAGAATGAATTTACCATAGCCATTTTGTATATATGATGGAATATTGTTCCTTACCCTTTCATATTTCAGCCACATCCTCAGTCAACATTTCACCTTGTGTCTAGAATCAAGTACATTAGAATCAGGAATGAATTATGGAACTACTGAATTATTCTAGAAGCCATAATTTACTCCCCAAAGTATAAGTAAGACTGGCAAACTGTTCCAAAACAAGGCCACAATTTCAAATAAAAAGGAACCTGACATCTTTCAATATTCTGTCATTGTCAAAGACTTTCAAAAGTGTTAAGAAACTGTGAGACAAACTCCATTCTATATTTCACCCATTGATGCCTTAATGCGCCTTCAGCTCATTGGTATTCCCAAGCTTTTCTACCAATTCATATCCCCTTTTGTCCCCATTTATAAAGGCTTAGAAGCTATATTTATGTTCTTAGCCCCGGTGAGTCTTCCAAAAGCAGCAATTTTTGAGTTGCCTCCGAATATGGCATGTGACCTTTTATTTACAAGAGCAATAAATCAAAAGCTTAAAAGTGTTAAGTTAGGGTAGTGTTACAGCTGGAGAAGCGCCTACTTATAGTAGTTGAAATGACTGAAAAATATAATGCCGAGAACCTATTTGAAAAGAATTGATGGGATTTAGTCCTGTCTTTCTTTAAAGCAGTATTTCTCAACTGGGGAATTCGGGAAGTCAAAGTCCATATGTGTAAAAGTTGCCAAGGTTAAGAAACACTGCCTGAAAACAGCACGTAACATCTGGTTTTCTTCTCCTGGCCATGTAACATAATTCCTGCTGTGCTTTTGTGCTCAGTTCACTTGCACATGCATTTGCCTGACCATTCACACAAACAGAAATGGTGGTTGTTGTTTTTTTGAGACTTTCAACTCTCCTGGATGAGTCTACAGCAGGGGTGTCAGACTCGATTTCATTGAGGGCCGCATCAGCGTTGTGTTTGTCCTTGGGGAGCTGGGGTGGGTGTGGCCATGGTAGGCGTGGCCAGCTCAGCATCACTCATGTCGGGGGCCTGTGGTGGCCCGAGTGCTCTGACAGCAAAAACGGGTTCATAAGCTCTGTTTCCAGCTGCGACAGCCTTCTGCATCCCTCTGCCAGTGAAAATGGAGCTTAGGAGGGCCACACACAGCCCTCCCAAGCTCCATTTTCACTGGCAGAGGCACTGTGGGCCGGTCCCTTACTATTTCCAGGGTGGCCCCCGGGCCTTGAGTTTGACACCCTTGATCTACAGCATTGCATCAAATAACTATATCATTCCTCATAAAAAAAAGACATGGCTTAGCTGATCCCTGAATCAATTTAATTTCAAAATCTCAGCCCTTATATAATGTTCCCCTTCTCCAGGGGTGAAATCCAGCAGGTTCTGACAGGTTCTAGAGAACCAGTAGTGGAAATTTTGAGCAGTTCGGAGAACTGGTAGCAGAAATTTTGGGTAGTTCGGACAACGGGCAAATACCATCTCTGGATGGCTCCAGAGTGGTGTGGGAATGGAGATTTTGTAATATCTTTCCCCCAGGAGTGGGGAGGGAATGGGGATTTTTGCAGTATCCTTCCCCTGGAGTGGGGTGGGAATGGAGATTTTGCTATATCCTTCCCCTGCCACGCCCACCAGGCCACGCCCACCAAGCCACACCACGCCCACCAAGCCACGCCCACAGAACCGGTAGTAAAAAAAATGGATTTCACCACTGCCCTTCTCCTCAATTTCTGTATCATTTCTCTTAAACTTTTGCAAGTTGTAAGATCACAAAGCCTAGAGATCCCTCTACCCTAAGCAACCCTATCTAATTAATCTGCTATTTTCACCTAGGATTTCATTTGTAATAAGGGATTTGTGGGGACATATATACATGTTCCGTAGTTACTGGCAGCAAATAACTTCTTAATCTCAAAGAAGGAAAACCGCCCTGTGGAAAATTACTATGTGCAGCTTGGAGTAGTTAAATGAAACTTCTATTTATATATTTATACACAGATTCAATGTTAACCTCATGTTATATATAAAAATGAAGGCTATAGTTTTCTTAGTCTTAACCATTTAATTTAGAACCAAAAAATTGCATATTTTAAATATTGAAATTGTTTAACGAGCCATTTCTTTTAAAGAGAGTTTTACTCAGTTTAGTATTTTAATCTTTTGTTATAGAACAATCCCAATTTAAGAGTATTTTAAGAAAAAGAAAGTATTTGTGATTACTGCCTTAATGAAACTTCTGTTTACAGATTTCATATGAATCTCAGCAGATAGCAGCACCTTCCCATATGTGTTTGAGATTGAATACGTATTCAATTTACTTATTAATTTACCTATCACCTTTGTATACTGTCTACTCCTTACAGAGCCTATCCTTTGCAGGTGACAAAAATAAGTCAACTAATGACTAATGAGGCAGAACTTTGTAGGAAGAGGATTCAAAAATCCCAGAGCTGTTGTGCACAATAGACAGATGAGGTACAATGTGGTCATAACTCCCGAGATACTACATGTGGTGGCAATTGTTCCTTTAAATAGACAGTGAGATCCAAGCCATGTAGGAATTCAAACAAAATAACAATCACCTCACATTTAACTGGTAAATCTGTTTATAATCAAAGCAACTTAGTTAAGACAGGTGTCATATTTTTCCCTTTGAATGCAACCAACAGATGTCTGTGTGTTATGTTCTGGACCTTTTGCAATTTTAGAGTTCCTTCAACAATATCCCCATATCTCACTGTGTCACTGTAGTTTAAACTTGTGGTACCCAGTGCATAGGCAATGATAATCAATATAGACCTTTCCAAAAAGGACACAATTTAAAAATCAAATGTACTTGGTTTTTTTCCCCTTTGAAAATGTTTCGCTTCTCATCCAAGAATTGAAGGAGCTTCTTGGGTAAGAAACGAAATGCTTTCAAGGAAAAGGCAAGAAACTCCAGTTGCCTTTTAGAAAAGTACCTTGGGACCACAACGACCTGAATGGTCGAAAATCTCCATAGATATTTTTTTAAGTAAGCACTGTGAACCATCAGCTGAGCCCAGTATTTAAAAACAGTCCATATTCAAAGAGCTCCCCAACTGTGGTCTCATTCCAGTCCATTTTTCTCATTTCAGAGGGGAAAAAAAATCCCTATTTAGACCAAGAAGAACCCAAACGTTTGATCTCTCAAGATCTCTCCCAATCCTGAATCCTCTAACATGGCTCAATTTAATTTTGACCTGTGCCCTACCTCATCCTGTCCACAATCTACTCGATGCATGAACAACCAAAGGGCTCCACTTATCTGATGAAGCAAAGGAGGCATGAACCAGGGTATCATCTACATAAAACACTCACCCAGCCCAACATTCCTGATAATTGTATAGAACAACTTCAAGTAGTAGAGTAATATCTCCCCAATACTTTCCTCCAAAATTACCATCAAGATAAGAGTGGGACCATGACAAAGTCACACCAACTTCCTTGTTCAATGATATCAAATTCAGGCCTTGCTCAATGACATCAAGAGCCGCTGAAACATCAAACAAAAACACAAAGACAAATTATTGTGCTCCCCCTGCAGATCTCCCATCACTATAGCTGGTGCTGCCTCTGTGCATCAATCAGATCTGAAACTGAATTTAAATGGGTGGCTCTGAGTAGTATTCCATGAGAGATTTATTTATTTATTTATTTATTTATTTATTTATTTATTTATTTATTTATTATATTTCTATACCGCCTTTCTCCCGTAGGACTCAAGGCAGTGTACAGTCAAGAAAAATATAGACACACAAACATCATAAAATTGCTAATTAAAATTATTACTTAGTTTGGTCAATTAAATAAAACCCAGAATTAGATAACATTTAAAAAAAAAAATCATTCACATGTTCATATGTTTAGCCCCGCCTGTTGAAACATCAGGGTCTTGAGGGCACGGCGGAAAGCACGGAGATCAGGGATATTCCGTATCTCCGGGGGCAGTTCATTCCAAAGGGTTGGAGCCCTCACAGAGAAGGCCCTCCCCCTGGGAGTCGCCAGTCGGCATAATTTGACTGATGGCACCCTGAGTAGTCCCTCCCTGTGAGAACGAACTGGTCGGTGGGAGGCTATTGGTGGCAAAAGACGGTCTCGTAGGTACCCAGGTCCTAAGCCATGGAGCGCTTTAAAGGTGATAACTAACACCTTGAATCGCACCCGGAAGACCACCGGGAGCCAGTGCAGCTTGCGTAGGAGAGGTGTTACATGAGCGTAATGAGCTGCGCCCATAATCACCCGCGCGGCTATATTCTGGACCAGTTGGAGCCTCCAGGTGCTTTTCAAGGGGAGCCCCATGTAGAGAGCATTACAGTAGTCCATACGGGAGGTAACTAGGGCATGAGTGACCGTGCGCAAGGCGTCCCGATCCAGAAAGGGACGCAACTGGCGGATCAGGCGAACCTGATAAAAGGCACCCCTGGCCACATCTTGAGATCATCAAGAAATTTCAGGTCCCTGGGCTAGAATGGACGTTTAAAAAAATATGGAAGAAGATAATGACAAACTATTTATGTACTCTTGCCAGGAAGCTTGCCTTTGCTGAAGGATTTTGCCAACAAATAAATACTATAAAAAAGGAAAAGGTAGTTTTGCAACTGACAGAGAAAAATTGCCAGACAGGTGATACCACAAATGTGGGTTCAGCTATTGCTTGAGGAATAGATGGAAGAGCCACTACTAAGACAACTATTAGAGCCGTGGTGGTGCAGTGGTTAGAATGCAGTATTGCAGGCTACTTCTTATGATTGCTGGCTGCCAGAAATTTGGCAGTTCGAATCTCACTGGCTCAAGGTTGAGTCAGCCTTCCATCCTTCCAAGGTTGGTAAAATGAGGACCCAGATTGTTGGGGGCAACATGCTAACTCTGTAAACCGCTTAGAGAGGGCTGTAAAGCACTGTGAAGTGGTATATAAGTCTAAGTGCTATTGTTCTTGCTAGACAGAAGAGAACTGGGCAGGAATGTGAGGTGTGTATATGAATCAGACAAGCCCCTCCTAGTTGTCAGAAAGATAAAAGGAAGCTAAGGGGAAGCACATTCAAACTTGTAAGATTCTGTTACTATAACTTTACAATAAAAGTTATACTGACCTACATGACATTGGATTCCCTGTTCTACTTTGAAGGGCTGATAGCTACATTTGGAGTAGCCAAACACTGGATATTGTGCATATTGTCATATTGTGCTAAAGAATAAATTGTGGTTTATTCAATGAACCTTGGATAGGCATTTGTGAACCAGATCTCACTTCTGCTAGACAGGTAGACAGTGCATTTAAGAGAATGGAAAATTTATAGCCAAAGTTGAATATACAGTAGCAGGAAGAAAGGGGAAAAAAGAAGCACTCAATTTTTTTTGTGGCCTATGTAAATCTATCATGTTAAAAACACTTTGGTAGATTAAAAGATGTTGTTTTCCTGGTATAATACTGACTTTGTCCTCTCAGAAAAGGATTTTCTGTTTTAGGACGCTCAAGAGACCAATGAAGGCTATCAAATGTATCTCACTTGTTTATTTCAGAGAACTGATATGGTCATTCATCTTATAAACCATAACCCTGGGCAGCTTTCATCAATATTAATACAAACATGTAAAAAATAAAAAAACCAACTATCCAATAAGAAACAGCACCTGGCGCCCTCAAGCAGCACTCCCCAATAACAGTAACAGTAACAACAACTTCACTTCAACTTCACTAGTCCCAAGCCAGCTTTTAGAGCTATCCATTTAAGTGGAGCTCTGGTGGCGCAGTGTTTAGAATGCAGTATTGCAGGC